>OY728167.1:555783521-556414887 GCA_963277665.1 Viscum album | reverse complement strand
AGGGAAACCCAAAGATCATACCTTTTCAAATCTTGATTTTCTTCATGTATTTTTTCCACATCTTTCTAAGGTATTTCCCTTTGTCAGTTTTTTAGACTGTGTAACGAAAATGGAGTGTCAACAAAATCCCGCCCTCAGAATTGTATCCAGAATGAAAATAGGATCCTATAATGAGGTAATGTAATGAAGGATAAATAAGAGATAATTGGGGTGTGCATGTTTTATGCGCGTAGAGAAACTGGTCACACAAGCTGGAAGCACACCAGATTTTGGAACATAGGGTGATGTAAATCACTTTTATATAGAGGCTTAACTTCCAAGAAAAGCCTCATGACTTTCGTAATTTCAGATCTCTAAGAGAAATTCTTCATTCACTTAGACGCTTCTGTTTCGTTGCGCTTCTTCTGTATGTTTTTAGTTGCGCACTATAACTGGGGTGCGACACTTGTGCGCCATTTTACACTTGCGTACCAATTTTTATATTTGCGCGACTTAATGCCTTTGCTGATTTTTTTCAATTCTTTTGTCAAATATAAAAAATTAACTTACTAAATAGATGGTTTTATATCCTTTTGCAGGTTCAATGGCTCCCAAAATAATTGGAACTACTGATGAACTAGCCAGTAAGAGTATTGATGACATGATGAATGTCGCCGGTCATGACTACTTTTAAGTTTGTGACACCACCCTTCCAAACAAAGAAAAATATTTGAAGAAGTTTCATTTCAACTTTCCCTGAATCACCTATCTGGCTTTGTATAGATATAGCCGTTTGCAGGATGTTAATATTCCAGACCCAAAGAACTATTTCCCGCATTCTTGGTATCAAGATGATACCAACTTCTAATCTGCAAATGTTTCTATTGGGAGATCATTTTCTAATGCTGGGACAGAAGAGAAAGCTCATATCATGCATCATAGAACATGTGCTCCAGATTTGAAAGCACACACACTCAAGCTATAGCCACATTGTTATTCATCCGTATTTTGGAATTCTCAAACGGATCAATCCAAAGGCTGGAAGAAAATTTGGGATTTCCTCCCAGGAGGAGGTGTAAAACTTTCATGGATGTGGGCATACTAGATGTGGAAGACATGTTAAAATTTTATAGATTACTTAAAAGTTATTAGGATTTATGAGGCTGTCTGGTTTGGGAAAAACTATTTCTATAGGAATGATGATTTCATGCCGGAATTATTAAGACGATGAATCTCAGAGACAAAATCCTTTCATTTAACACATGGAGAGGTAGGAATTAGCATGTGGGATGTTTACAATATTTCTATAGCTCTAATCCTTGGAGACATGTTTGATGAGTTTATTCCTCCCAAGGTGACATTGAATGACTCGGAGATCACACCAGCTTTGGTTTGTGAGTTGCTGAAAATATTTTACAAACTCAATAACACAACCACCATGAAGTCTCTCACTAGGAGGGATATCCATTTAGAGGATTGGATTGAAATATTTTTGATAAAGAAGAAGGAAAAGGGTCTCACCTACACCTGTCTGACTAACTATCCAAGGGCAGAGAAGAGAGGTACCCCTGACACCTTTTGGACAAAATTGGATAAAAGATAATTAGACAAATGGGGATATTAAGTCAACCCAAAAATTACTACAAAGACACGTCTGGAAGGTTTCTTGTCCATGTGGATCAGTGTGTATCTGTAACCCGTCTGAGACTCCAAAGGAGGCATGATTCCAAGAACCTTTTTTTATTATGGCCAAGCTGGATAAAAAAGGATGGTAGGGTTGGCCACTCCTGTTTTGGCCAAGATTCAAAGGATCATGATGCACATTTACAAAGGGAAGTCTCCTTTTAGAATAGTGGGAACATTAGAGGTGTTATGGGGTGGTTTGCTACTCACTTCAGAACTTATGTTGTTAAAAGTGGGGTATAGGTTTATGGAAGTCCTTTCTGACCATCTGTTCAGGCTTTTTCTGGTATTTCACCTATATCTCTTAATACATATGAAATCAAGGTCAAATTGAGAATGCATAAGGAGTTTGATCTCTTTCCTTATGGGAACCCGCCTATGGTGTGATTTATAGATGATGGAATGGCTAATTTAGAGTTAAGGGAATATATGTAGCTTGCATAGATGGTGTACCGGCCACCAGGATTAATGGTGAAATCATATGTGACGCCTTTGCTCCTTATAGATTTCCATGTCAATTTAAATTTCTGCAACAAAATATTGTATCCCCCCATGTGGATGTAAGATTATAGTAACATCTGATGTTTGAACGACGATTATGGTTGTTGAAATTTGTAGATAATAATGGGGAAGTATTTAATTTACTTTCCGCTAATGCAGTAAGTAGATTGACTATCTGGTATGCCGAAAACTATGTTTCATATTACCCTGAAGGGGTATTAAATCATGTTTTCCCTCGAGTGGAGGTGAATAGAAGTAAAAGAAGGGAGCCCCTTCATTTGGAAGGTAACTCTTCATCATCAGGGGCCGACTCATGAGAGTTAGAGGGTGGAGGTGAAGATGATTAAAATTCACCAAAGTGACCTCATGCCAAATATAACCCCCTGCTAGAGTTAAGAGAGCCACCCCATCGATCCCTACCAAAGCAGTATCAAGGTGATCATGTCACCATAATTCTGAAGACTGATGAGTTCCATTTTCTAATCCCCCACTCGTAACTGTGGGGGTTAGGAAGAAACTCAAATCCAAGGCTGTAAGATCCTCTTCACAACCCTATAACATACACTCTGAATATATACGACCAAAGGCTGTTCCAATATGTCAAAATTTATACTATGACGATAAAACAATGTGGATGGATCTGTGTAAATGGATGCATATTCCAGGAGTAGGATATTTACATGATTCTTTTGACATTATTTTTAAGGGTAGTCCTAATGAGGTGAGGACCTACATTCAAGAGCTGTAAATTCCCATATATGAAATCAATGAATCAATTTTGACCACGAAGAGAGTAAAGGAAATGATGGATCATGGTACACCTGAAGGGATTAGTCCTTCATTAGATGAATAATAGCGTGACTTTGTGGATCCTGAGGATGTAAGTTTTTTTATCACATTCTCTTATGCTTTTCAATTTGAATTTTAGTCAAAGCATTGTTACTTTAGGGAAATATCATTTTAAATTTCAGCTGGTTAAAGGAAGAAAAACTGAAGTTCCCTCTCCATGGTATATCCCTATAGGTACTTATCTGGGAGCTATCGGATCACCCCATGAATCGGGAGAAATATCTCTAGTCCAACAGGACATGGAGAATGAAATAGAGAGGGTATTGAAATATCCAATACCTATCTTTGGAGATGATGATGCAATCCCTCCTAAGAAGAAGAAGAAGAAAAATCATCTAAGAAAGAGATCCATGGTTATGTGCTTTATTAGTAGTGGTAATCCTTCCTGATAATCTGGAATTTTAGCCTTTATTTGTGAAAAAGTGTTTAAACTTATTAGAATTATAGGGTCATCTTTTGTTTCTTATTTGAAAGATAATACTGATAAGCTTCAAGGAACCATGGAGGGTGCTTCTGAACAGATACAACTTTCTGAAAATCTGGTGGTTCCTGAAGAGTCATTGAGGCCCAAGGAACCAACGTCTTATCCCAACACTTCTCATGTTCCTACTATCAGAGGAGAGAAGGCTTCTGGTAAATCAACAATGCTTTATAGGAAATCAAATTTAACAATAATTGACTTCCATCCTGTGGTACTTTAGGTTCATCACATGCACTGGAATATCCAGCGACGAATGATGCTGATCCCACAACTGTTGTTGAGAAAACTATTCAGGGTCAAAAGTTTTCGGAGGAAGGTTGCGAAGAAAACACACCAAGTGCTCCCACAGGTGAGACTAACCTGGGATCTGGGATATCATTGGATGAAATGATAAACCTTGGAATGTCTTTTGAATAAGTATTAGAACATGTTAATATACCAAATGATTTATAATATTTTGGAGTTCCTTTTATAGAATCAACTGTATGTGAGTTTTAATTATTCATCCTATTAATCTTCTTATGGTTAAATTTCTTACCATGGTTGGTTGAAATATGCAGTTCCATCTAAAGAAACTTCTATCGCAACAATACTTTAAGGAAGTATTATTATTAATGTTAATCCCATCATTGTGGAGACATTGGCTCAGGTGAATATTCAGACAAAAAATCTTCCTAAGATTCATTCTGAAGATCCTGATCCAATTAAAGATAGCACTCCCCACCCAGAAACATCAACAAAAATGTTGAAACTGAGAATATTGGGGAGGAGTCTTCTCAAGATGTTGAACTACTATTAGGTAAGAGATACTGATATTGTGATTGTACTCACTTTTTTTATCCCTTGAAGAAAATCACAACCATAATTTTTGATTTACCATATATGGCTATCAACTTCAATGGATATTTTCGGAGGTGAAGCCTCTGCATCAGCCCAAACAGTACTATAAGTTGAAGTATCCATTGTTTAGGAAGGAGAAGAACAGGGAACTTCTTTAAGAGAATTAATCCTAGAATACATCCCTCCTTATGACAGTGATTCTGAATCATACCAAGAACTACAAAAGGCTCTTCGTCTTTCAAATCTCAAAGCATGGCAGAATATATGGAAGATAATATCTGAGATTCCCCTTGAGGAACTGCCTTCAAGAATTTCGTGACTCTCATCTCTGTTTATCACACTAGGATTTGGATGTATTGAATATCGTGAAATTAATAACATGGTGAAAGATATTATTCGAATGAGGGATCAAGAGAAAAATATTCAGAAATACTTTATAAAATCTAAACTTTTGATTAACACCGAAAAATTGCAAGTGGCATTATCCCGAACTGAGGCTAATCATACTGAAAAGTTGAAGGAACTGAAGAAGAAGATCAAAGGAAAGATTGTTCAGCAACTACATCTTCAACAAGAATTAGATTTCATTATAGGGGAGTTTGACCAGCTTCATATCTCATTAGTATAAGTCTAGAAATATGGTGTAAAATCCATTACAGATGGTAGAGAAGCACTTCATCATGCCAAAGAGAGTGGAGTTGTTTAACTAAACGAGCTTCAACGGGAAGCTGATGGAGCTCAAGAGGCTGTTAACCAAATAAGGAATTATTTATAAAACCTTTTTGATTTTTGATAAGAGAGAGACTCCAATTTTTGGATTCTCCTCTATGAAAAGTTTTTCATAAATGAAACGCATTTTGTCTTTAATCATCTGTGTTTTCATTTTCGCTAGTTTCTTTTGTTTTACCTAACCCATTAGACATAGTAAGAATAGTTTGATTTTTGCTAGGGTTATATGGACAACCCCACAACTTTGTATCTTTTTAATTTCTATTGCTCAATATTACCTAAATTATACAAAATGTAAGTTTAGTGAGTTGGGACTCGAATTTTGTTTAGAGTTCCCTTTTTAGGTTCTCTATCTAGTGAGTACCATGTCTATTGTTGTTGGAAGTCTAGAGTCATGAATGTTGGACTATAAAGTTATAATGTCTAAGGTTTAATTTCTTTGAACATAAATTTGAAATTAGATCCCAAATAAGACTTAGTGACTAAGAATTTATTTAATATTCATTTAAATATTTCCAAGGGGAATCTTGAGCCATGGTTTTTATGGTCACCAAATTTAAAACTTGTATCAACATAAGGGATGTCTATTCCAAGAATGAAGTTACCATTATTTGAAAAAACTGTTATGGGAATTGTGTTATGCAGGGCCAACTAGGGCATATTCTACATAGCCAAATAGTGGCATCTTTTAACTGGCAGGTCTATTATATAGGAAGCTAATGAAAGGCCGCCTAAGGGCACGTACTACATAGTCAAGAAAAAGAGTTCTTAGGAATTTAACATTTTACTACTCATAGACAGGGGAAAATAAGATTTGGGTGACTCAAGACCACAGTGGGTGGTTTTTCCAAGGAAATGAATTTTAAGAATGAAAAGGGATATTTTTATGCCGACATATATCATCAATAGGAAAACCATTTCTATAAAAATTTGGTGTATGAGTAATGGTTAAAATTTGTTATAAAGGAGAATTTTTTATATCATATTGTGTAGTTTTAAGTCATGCAGTGAGGAAATTGTATTGTTCAGTTTTAAGTCATGTTGTGAGGATGTTGTACTGTGCATTTTTAAGTTATGCAGTGAGGACATTGTGTGGAATTAATTTAAGGTCTTTAGCTCTAACCAAATGTATGATACTCTCAATTTCTTGATAATTTTTTAGGAAACTTACTATCATATTTAGGTATGGAAGGGAAATTTGTAAACTGTGATTTGGGAATTTTTAAACCTGAAGAATGATATGGGAAAAGTCTAAAGGTATTAGAGGAATCTTTTTTTAAAGAATGAAGTTACAATTATTTTAAAACCCCATTATATGGGTTCTGTTATGAAGGTCTAACTAGGTCATATTCTTCATATCCAAATAGTGGAATCTTTTAACTAACAGGCTTGTTGTGTAGGCAGCTTATGCAAGGCCACCTAAGGGAACCTACTACATAGTCAAGAAAAAGAGCTCTTCGAATTCTGACATTCTATTGCTACGAACCGAAGAAAGTTTATGGAGATTCATATTTTCTGAAACATAGAGTTTGGTTTATGGATAATGGTACCTAAATATGGAAAGAGTATTTCCAACCAAGATTTCCAAAGAATTGGAGTAATGGGAATTCTATGAAGGTCTGACCCAAACATAGGAGGTATGGTGTCTGTAGTTTTAGGTTATACAACTAGGACCAAAAATGGAAACAATATATGATATATGTACAAGTTATTCCAAGGTTATTTCATATTTCTTTGAACACATGGAGAAGAAAATGTGTAAACCATGTTCTTGAAGACTTTTAGATTGAGAGAAAGATAATGGGAAAAATATACCTAAATGACTGTTTTAAAATATAGATTCTTGTATATTGTTATCAAAGTTTGAAGGGTACAAAGACACTATAACCAAGAACAAAATTACCATCATTTTAAAAAACTGTTATGGGGCTGTATTAGGTAGGTCCAACTAGAGAATATACTGCATATCCAAATAGTGGAATCTTTTGACTAACAGGCCCGTTATGTAGGAAAATTATGCAAGGACACCTAAGGGAACATACTGTATATTCAATCAAAAGAGTTCTCAAGTATTAGAAACTTTGTCATCAGAAACTGTAAGAAAGGTTATGAAGATCTGGAAATATTCAAGATTAAGTGTGAAATATAGAAGGGGTTATTCTCAATGCACATAAGAAATATTTGAATCAATATTGGTCATGAGTTTGACATCCTTTACATAGATCTGACTCACATGTAAAATGGATACTTTTCTTGTTTCTCTTTTAATTGAAATTTTGATGTGTAGTTTAAATTCATGCAGTGAGGACATTATACTGTGCAATTTTAAGTCATGTAGTGAGGACATTATACTGTGCAGTTCTAAGTCATGCAGTGAGGATATTGATAGCCCCATAAGAAGTTGAGACACCTTATTTATATAAAGAATCATTTTACCCATTTTCTAATCCCACATGAGCTATGCTTAGTGTGATAAACAAGGATTAGTAATGGTTTATTCTATAACACAAAGGTGACACAAGTGAGGAATAGGGGTGTTAGATTTCCATGCAGTTTAACGTCATGCAGTAAGGACAAATATGAACCGATGTGAAAAGAAAATACATATTGTAATTGGACTAAGGGATAAAATACAAGTGCCACTATGTGTCTTTTTGGGGGAATGAATCAAGCCATACTTAGTTCTTTAAACATTCCCTATGTAGTTTTTATTCTTATATAAGGAATAAAGAGGTTTTTTATCATGGTTGGGCCCAATATTGGAGATCTAGGCATCTATAAGTATCACATATAGATGAGAATAAATCTGTATGTAGTTCTTTAAACATTCATTTCCCACACCAATTGAGTTTGACATGGGAGACAAGGGTATTTAACACATTTTAGAAGAATGATTAAATTTAATACACAAGATGGTATGAAAATCAAATCATGTATCTTAAAAGAGAACTCTGTATAGATATAGTTCATATACAGGAGAAGAAAAGGGAAATAAAAAATTTTGTGGTTTCAGTGGGGGCCAAGATTGGATATCCATGCATATCTACATATCTCAAATAGATGAGAATCAAGCCACACATAGTTCTTGAAAAAATGTCCCTATGCAGATCTGACTCAGGTGTAGGGAAGAGAGGTACTCATGTGCCACTAAGGAGTAGCAATGATGTCCATGATGCTTGCCTATGGAATCTGCTAATGTCAATTAGAGAATACGTTAACTGTAAAGTTTAATGTCGTGTAATGAGGAAAAATTGTGTCATGAAGTTTAATGTCGTGAAACAAGGACAAAGATGATACACATTTTAACATCATGCAGCATGGACGCTTATGGTTGTTATACAGTTTAATGTCTTGTAACTAGGACTTTATACTGTGCAGTTTTTAGTCTTGTAGTAAAACCATGTGAGTTATAAAGTTTTCATTCTTGCAGCGAGGACGAGTTGTGCAACTACACAAAGTATTTCTTCAATAATATCGCATTGGTTAGAGTTGTAACAATCTCTCCATCCATTGAGATAAAGTAATAAGCTCCATTTTAGTAGACCTTATGTATGGAATAAGGTCCTTCCCACTTTGTCTCAAGATTTGGAGTTTTCTTTCTTGGTATCACTGGAGTCCTAAGGATTAATACCAATTCTCTTTGAAGAAATGAATGGAGGCAAACTTTATTGTTAAAGGATCACGCTATTCTGTTTTGATAGAATTCCAAATGATTCAAAGTATGAAATCTTTTCTCGTCTAATTGTTCCAGCTCATTAAACTATTTTTTGAGACCTCTCATCTATAGAAAACTGATCATAGATTGTAACTATGAGTTAAGGAAATCGAATTTTAATTGGAAAAACTCCTTCTATTCTGTATACCAACGAATAAGGAGTTGCTTGGGTGGCAGTATGGGAAGTATTCTGATAAGCCCATAAAGAATTAAAAAGTTTATCAGGCCAAAATTTATTATCTTTATCCACCATATTCTGGAGTATATTTGATAGGGTCTTATTGAAAGCCTTTATCTATCCATTGGTCGTTGCATGATAATGAGATGAATGGTTGGATTTGATATTGTGATCCTGATATAACTTCTTTACCTCACCAAAACAAACATTGGCACCATTTTCCATCAATATAGTATGAGGGACACTAAATATAGTGATGATGTTATTTTTCACAAAACAAACAATGATTTTGGATCTGAATTATTTGAGAGGTATTACCGCATACCATTTAGAGAATAAGTCAGTAGTAATAAGGATATACTTGAACTGCTTAGTTGTAGCTGGAGGATAAGGTCCTACTACATTCATTCCCTATGTGGAAATGGCCAGGAGTATTTATCTATATGTAATAACTCTGGGGGTTGATGAATGAAGTTGGCATGTACTTGGAAGAGATGACATTTCTTAGTGAAATATGTGCAATCCTACGTCATTGAAAGCCAAAAGTATCCAAGTCTTCAGATTTGATCAGAAAGCCTATGCCCAGACTGGTGAGCACTACAAGCTCCTGAATGTACTTCTTTCATGACAGATGCAGTTTCTTCTCCATCAATACATATGAATAGTATTCCATAAAATTCTCATTTGTAGAGGATCTTCTAGTGATCTAGACTGTTATAAAGATAAAAATTGGTCGCTCTTCTTCGGATCTGTTTTTTCAGCCCTATCTGGTAGAAGTGCTCCATTTTTAAGGTATTATAAGATAGGTTCTCTCCATTCCATGGTATGACCATATAGCTCAGAAATAGGGCTAATTTCATTAATTTCATCCATTTTGGTTTAAAAAAAGGTGATACCACACGACGATGAGCTATGCTGATGACTATCTCATCCCGATTTGGATCTGCCAAGGTTATAGCTGCATTAGCAAGTGCATCAGCTTGGGAATTTTTTGATCACGAGGCATAAGACAGTGTTGGCTCTGAGGGAAATTCATCCATTAACCATCTGACGTAATCACACAAAGGTATTAACTCTTCTTTTCTGATATAATATTTCCCATTAATCTTTTTGATTACCAATTCGGAATCACCTTTCACTTTTAAGTAATTCACTTTCACCTGAAGTTCCAATTCCAAGCCAGTGATGAGAGCTTGATATTCTGCTTCATTGTTGGTACCGCCTTCGGATAATAGAAAGGAATAATGTAATACTCCCTTTTCTAGGGAGATAAGAGAAATTCCTAACCCAACTTTGTTGAGTTTAGGGATTTCCATTCTCTTTCCCATTGGACTTCTGGAAGGACCTTCAAATCACATCTCCCATGTTTGGGGATTATCTTGAATAGAGGAGACCTCTTCATCAGGAAGTTCAGTATTCAATGATATCTCTTCCTCATATGTATGTTCATCAAGGAAGTCATCTAGAGCTTGGCCTTTTATTTCCTTCTAAGGCACAAACTGGATATCAAACTGTTGAAAAATAACTTCCCACCATTACAGATTCCTGTAAGCATACGACGACTGAGGATAAATTTGAGCGGGTTACTGCGAGATATCAATTGGACCTCATGATGTTATAGGTAGTGCCTCAATTTCTGAAACTGCAAATATTAATTCCAGGAAACATTTTTCAATACATGAATACCTAGTTTTTGCATCAAGCGTAGTTCTACTAAGATAGTAAAGGTTGTTTTCCTTCCCAACATCTTTCTTTTTGGTAAGGAAGGCACCTAGTGATCACTCTAAAGCAGTCACATAGAGAATAAGTGTTCTTCTTTCAACAGGTGGAATTAATACCGATGGAATAAAGAGATATTTCTTGAGGGTATCAAATGTTTCTTGGTAGTCTTCAGTCCATTGATATGTGACTCCATTCTTCATTAATCTAGTGAAGGGAAAACATTTTCCTGCCAAATTGGTGATAAATCAACGAATATAGACCAAGTTTCCTTGGAGTCCTCTTAATTATTTCAATTTTCAAGGAGGTTACATGAAAAGGATTGATTTTTTTCTCTTGGTATCAACTTCGATACCATGATGGCGTATAATGAATCCAAGGAACATTCCTATGGTTACCCCAAAAGAACATTTCAAGGGGTTCATCTTCAAACTATGTTGCCGAAGTTTATTGAATATGGTCTCTAGATTAGCCAAGTGATTGGAACATTGTCTTTATTTTACCACCAAATCATCCACATAACATTCAAAAAAAATCCCTAAGAATGGTTTGAAGATATGGTTCATGTCACGTGGATATGTTTCACCTGTATTCTTTAAGCCAAAGGTCATTACCTGATAAAAAAACACACCTTGAGGGTCTCTGAAGGCTATAGATTCTTCATCCTCTGGGGCCATATGGATTTTATTATACCCGTAGTATCCATCCATGAAGAAAAGATATTCATAGCTAGATATTTCATCAATTAAAATCTATGTGATTGGAACTGGAAAGTCATCTTTAGAACAATGATGGTTAAGATCTCTTAAATAAATTAAAACTCTGATTTATCCATTCCTCTTTTTCACTAGGAAAATGTTGGCCATCAATTTAGGATATTGAACCTCCCTAACAAAGTTATCCTTTATAAGATTATCAACTTCAGCTTCAATTTTAGAGGCATGAGTTGGGTGTGTTCTTCTTGCTGCCTACTTGAATCCACAATGTTCTTATGGAAAACCCAAATGATGAGTGGCTACATCGGGATTAAGACCAAACATTTCTGTATAATTCCAAGATAATATATCTTAATGTTGCTTTAAAAATGATGTATACACATCTTTCTCTTCCAAAGTAATGGTCGTAATAATTAAAGTGGGGCGGGGATCTTCTTCTGTACCCAAATTTATTTCTCTAAGCTCATCGACAGTGGTAGAGACACCTTCCTCAAATGTCAGAGGAGCATCCATAAGATCTTCTTATTCATCTTCATCTTACTTATGTGTCACTTCTTTTGTTTACACTTTCATAGTATATGACAAAGCAAAACATATAGAGCTGGGAGAGAGGTAACTATTTGAACATCCTGAAGAAGAGGCCATCATTTCTGAACCCACTGATGATGAGGGGTCTTCTTGGGGTAATAAAGAGGAGATGATGGATTGGGAATAAACATATTTTTCTTCCTATAGAATTGTTGCAACTTATTCTATTCTTGATTGAAAAAGTAGGGGCTTTCTGAAGTTCAGTAGATAAAATGAATACATCTCCATTTAAGCTTCCATCACTTATTGGTAAATCAATAATTTCTCCCATTCTGTCATGCTCGATTTCCATAATTGATAGTATGTATGTTACTGGATGAATTCTTGTATTTTGGTTTACCTTTTCAATTTTTTTGATAGGTAACACATAATATGTACTCAAATGTATGATTGGGTTTGCTGGGATCTTTTCAAAACCATTCGGAGCATTAATTATATTTACCTCCTTTGTCATGGACCTCATTCCCTTTGTGTAATAAAACTCTGCCTCAATGTATTAAGATTCACACGTTTTGAACGGATCCTTGTCACCATACAATGTCCCAATTTGACCATTGAAATAGAACTTAAGACATTGGTGGTATGACGAAGGTATGAACGCATGTTGGTGTAGCCAAGGCCTTCCAAGCATAATGTTGAAGGTTGTGTCATGAAGAACAACCATGAAATATGAATTAGACACAAGATCTATAAACTGAGTTTGGAGTGTAATCTCACCCAGAGATTCTTGCTCATTCTTTTCATATCATTGAAACATTAGTGGAAGGAGATAATTCAGATTCAGTCTGGCTCAATCGTCGAAGTGTACGAACGGGGATGTGGTTGACTTTGTAGCCATTATCAAGGAAGGCTTGTCAAATGCCTATGTCATTGACTTTTCTAGATAGATACAAGGGTCTAATATTTACATGTAATACATCATATTCATCTTAATCCGTAAAATATATGAATGCATGACATTCTGTAGAATCATTCTCTATACGGTAAACCTCAACAACAGCAACTTTGGTTTGAAACTCTTTAGGACTTAACAAAGCCTCAGTAAGTGCTTCTCGGGGATCTTTTTACAGACTTAAGGCGACCAAAATTGACAACTTGGCTGGTACTTGGGCCATATATTTCAAAACATCGTACTTTTGGTCCGAAGGTCTGCGTTTCCTAACATGAAAATGTGGTTTTTCAGGTACCTTGGAAGTTGATGATCCTGATATAGATGTACCCTGTGTCAGAGAAGAAGCTGGAAATACTTTTGGATTTGATAGATTAGACTAATTAGGTCTATTTACTTGATCATAGGAAGATTATGTGACTTCAAATTGGTCCTCTGAAATAATCATGTCAGGACCGAACCTGTCTTGCGTGGAAGAATCTCCTTGTTCTTGTTGAGCCTGCTGAAGGGATCTTCCACGAGTTTCTGCCGCATATACAGTTCATGAAGGGGTAGAGTTAAAATATTGGCTTCTCGAATTCCCACGTCTTCCCCTATGTCCTTGAACTTGGACTCTTCCTCTAGTTCCCCAATTAGGTAGAAGGAAATACGGTTCATTATAATCAGAATCACTATTGGCATAGGGATTCGTTAAGTGAATAATGTTGATGGAACCAAAGATCAATTCTTAATCTGATGAAGATTCTTCCTAATATGTTAGTTTTGGTTATGTTGTTTGGCGGGGTGGTGCTCGTGCTTTTGAACCATATGGCATGAAATCTTCCAGGGTCAAGTACAACTTTGTCCTTAACACTATCTTGTCTTCTTCTGACTTCTCTATGTCTTTATGATCACTTCGCTTCTTTGAGGATTGACCCATTTGATGAAGGTGGTTTTGATGTGGTAGTAGTGGTGAATGAAACAATCTTTTGTTTCAACTGTGTTCATAGAATGGCATGATTTTGGTTGAACATTTTCCTGATCATCAAATAATCATATTTCTAGACACTTTTACTTTTTACTTCCTGTCATTCTCCTTCTTCCTCTGGATTAGTAGCAGTAACACATGATACTTGATCTGATGAACTTTTCAGTTTCACTTATCCAGAGTCTACCATTTTTTGTAGGAGCACCTTGAAAACAAAACACTTCTGAATTGGATGCCCCAACATCTGTTGAAATGGAAAATAATTCATAAGATCTTTATCTCCTTATTTTTTTGGTTTCTTCGGCCTTGGAAACTGAACCAAATTATTTTCTAGAGTTGAGATGAAGTAACCAGGGTCTTTTTAGTTCCGGAGGGAATAAAATTTTCTCTTTAATTTCTCAAACTATTTTCGCCTTTGATCTCTTTAATCATCTTGATGAGGAGGTCATTGATTCTGATTCTCTAGAGGTGGATCCCTTCGATATGATGATGATTTTTAAGTAGAAGTAGGTACAAGTTCTTACTTTAGTGTAATAGTATTAGCCTTTACTTTCCCTATTCTCCTTCCCAAAGCTGATTGAATTACATGAGTTTTAGCTTTAGTTTCTATAATAGAATCTTCTATCTGTTGATAAATTTAAGTAAGGTATCTAAACCCTCCTATGTATTTCAAAGGGATCAGTGGTGTTTGTAACTCATCACGCATATTTTACACACAAATTGTCTACAACTCATCATGAGGGAGTTCTAGAATTAAGGAATACGTTTATCCTTTCCATCGAGCAATAAAATCTGAAATTCTTTCATTCTCCATTTGTTTTCAATTTGTAAGATCAAAAACTTTTTTCTTCGATAATTTTGAGCTGTATTGAAGAAGGAATTTATGAAATAGATATTCCCATCCAATAATTGATTAAGATTGAAAACTTGTATACAATAGAAAATTTGGTCCCTGTAATGACTACACAAAAAACCTAAGCTTTACTTCTTCTTGTTGTTGAGGAGTTCCCATCATGGGATCACAATGAGAAATGAAATGTGTTAAGTTTTGTTCCAGGTCTCCTGAACCATTAAATATTAGAAATGTGGTATTCACAAAATTCGGTGGGGGAGGAATCAGGTCCACCCACTCAGGGTAAGATTTATTTTCCAGATGAACCGGTGCACATCATTCCTCCATGGCTTCCAATCGAGTTGTTAATGCCTCAATTGTGTTTATAAGAACTTAGAGAATATCTAGATGAGCTGGGACCTATACCGGTATAGTAATTGGAGCTTCAACTGGTGCAACGACTGGAAAACCCACTGGTGGTGGTGCTGTTATTTGCCTTGGATAACCCATTGGAACAGGCCTATAAGGATGTGTCTGATCCTTCCCTGGTTCTGTACCCAATGGAGGGAATTAATTATCCTCATTTGTAGTTACCAAAAATCCTCTATGATGAGGATCTCCTATAGGACGTTCAAGATGAGGATCTTTCTAGGGAGTACATCTAGCAGAAATGCTGCTTCGAAGTAACATTGTATTGAGTCTGTTAAACTCATTCATCTCCTATTGATTATGTGAAAATCTCTCTTCAAGCGAAATAGATTGACCTTCTCTATTAGAGAAGTAATATGCAATCTGACTTTTACTTTTCCCCTTATTAGATTCCTTTTGGAGGGGTGGGAGTTGGTTATTTGATGGCGTACCTAGATTATGGGTAAGCCTCTATTTTCAGGTACGTACACCTTTGTCATTTGTTTCAGTGTGTACCACATTATGGATAGAACATCATCTTCTGATTCCCCTGAACCATAACCATTTTCTGGGGGATCTTCTGTAATGGTGTTAATGACATTTACTGATGAATAATTTATTGATGGAATTCTGTCAGTGTCTTTGTAACATCGTCTCCGTTTTTATCTTCCATGAGACTTTTCTCTCTTATATGATGTATTCTTAGGAGATATTTGACGGATAGTAATCTGAAGGAAATCCTCAGATAGTTTAGTTGTGCGCTCTCTTTGTGTCTTCTTCCCTAATTGGGAGAAAAATGACTTCTCTTGAGGAGGGTATTGTAAATGTAAAAAAATTCCCTAGCCCTGTAGGCTGGGGATTTTTATGTTCTTCTTCTTCAAACCTTTGAACTTTGTTTAATGAATTTGAAGGTTTAATTAAATGATCCCCCATCCCTACAAGTTGGGGTGGCTCTTGAACTGTTATGGCTAAGATTTGCGCAGCTACTCTTCTTATTTTACGAATTTTGGTTCGGACCTTAGTTGGTTTCATTATCCAACAACCACTCAAATAACCTATTCCAGAAGGTCGTTCTGCTATTTCAAACATTTTTGTTATCTAATGGTTGAAATCCTCTAACTGGGAGGCCTGCTCAAAATTATCATATGCTTCATGTAAAAGTAACTCAACAACTTGTTTTCTTTAGGACTGAATCTGATGAGAACTAGTTGAGACTTGTTCTTGAGCATACATTTGATTACATACAAAATCTGTTGATTGTATCCGGTCATGGGCAATAACATTTCATGAGACCACTTTTAGTGGGATTTTCTGATTCTGGAGTGCAGTGAGATTCAATGCTCCATGTCCACCCCATCCCCTGATACGAACACCAGACAGGGAATCAAAAAATAATTTTCGTAGCCTCTTTAGATAATTGAGGCATGAATACTGAAGGGTTCTCTCTACTTTTCAACCTTTTGATGTTGGGAAACCGAGAGAGATGCCAAGTCAATTTGGCGTTGCAACCCCTCTATTACCTTTACATGATTTTTATATTCATCATATGGTAATACTTTGGTTTTAAAATGACAAAGATTATTCCATAAGTTAAGGTGGATATCATGAATTCAATCTTCTTCCATCAATTATAGAATGTTATATTGAGATTTTCCAAAGTCCAGAACATGACTAGTATTTTTCATTTAGCCAATTGTTTTCTCATGTTTAACATATCTTCATCGTCTTTCAATAGAGTTTTCTACACTTGGCCTGACCAAAGTGGACACTCTATACTAGAAGATAAATGACCCAAGGGAGGTTTGGAGAATGACTATTTCCCTAAGATGTCTTCAGGTTGTGAAATTGTTTCACCAGTCAATGACAAGGCATCAGACATGAATGTCCTTTTGTTTTTAAGTGCCTCGAGATAGGAGGGATTTGTCATCACTACATTATCAATTATAGAATTATCTTGATGATGCAAAATACTACTGCAGAGAGTACTTTAGTAGTTAATTCCATCATAGGTAAGACCACCATGTTGGATTACAATAAGGGATAAATCCTCTTTCTCTTTAGTCTTCTGGCCACACGGATGGTTGTTGTGGCTCTCATCCGGAGATAGGCTCTCTAGATAGACCAAATTTTCATGAAGACAGCCTTCATGATGAAGTTTCTGATGGGGAACTTCATAATTACTATTATTACTCCCATAATTCGGTAATGATAGGGTAGTATCTTGAGCTGCAATAGATAAGTGTCTAAGGGCTTCAAGAACTCCAGCATTAAGAGAATCCAAATTGCATCTTGACTCTTGATTTTCCAAAAGTGTTTGGAGATACTTCTTCTTAGATGTTCTCTTACACTTAGTTGGGGCCACTTTCTGGGAGAAGTGGTTATCATGGGAAGGTGTATGTGCATGCCTTGGAGTGGTCACCAGAACAGACTGATTACCTCCAATTGGAAAGGGTGTATGTTCCCGATCCTGTTTTCCGTATCATATGAGGGAGTATGCTCCATGACCCTCCTGTACTGAAACAGAGGTGTTTATCTACTCTAGGATGGCATGTCGATGTGTCATCCCATGTGTGGGGATAGCTTTATGTGTTTTTTCCGTTGGTATTGCTGAAGTAGTTGTTATAATATCTTGGCATCCTTCCAAAATATGGGCAGGAATTTGTGTCTGCCCTTTCACCGTTTATAAGATCTGTTTGGTGACTTCAACGGTTGGAATGGGAATATATTTCCATTCCGTATTTGGATTAGGAGTATGTGCCTAATCCTGTCCTCATTTTCCTGTCAATGGGTATTGATAGTACTCATGTAAGGGGGCAGAGATTTGGGTCTGCCCCAGATTTTTTGTTGGAGATTTCCAACTAACTTCTCTGGGTTCTACCAAACGAGATTGTTGGTAGGCTTGATGAACATTGGTAAGTGTATGTGCCTGCTAGATTTTTTCCATCAATTATGGTTGATGGACTTCATTCAATACTAGTAGAAGAAAGTGATGGAAGAATTTGTGAGTTTAAGTAAGTATATGTTCCTGTTTACCAGTTGCCACCACATTGGATTGGCGGGCTTCTTTAAATGCAGTGAGACACACCTACTGACTAGCTAATAACTTGTAACCAGTTGTATGTGCATGTTCATGATACTCCACTGGATTTATCTGGTGTGGTTGGTGGGTATCTTCCAAATGATTCAGCTAGACAGCAAAGCTAGGATGGACAGGTTTATGTGCCAGCTCGTTGTTTTCCATCAATTTAGGTTGATGGAATTATCTGGAGGGGGCAGAGGAAAGAACCTACTCCCTATTGACCGGATGTTGTCCTCGGCATTTTTTCTTGCCTGCCCAGGTCTGAGAGACCTGGTATGAACATCCAAAGGCAACACGCCCATCATGTTGGGGGTTCACTACCGTATAATTCTAATAGCGGTGATTTTTTGTGGTAATCCTCAAGAAGGATCTCTACATCTTTGAATTAAGGCCCTAAGTGACCTCTTGATCCACCTCTCTATAGTACGGGAGGGACTGATTGTTGCATTCTGGGGATAAGGACCTGAAATTATTGAAGACGGTGGTTGGCACCTTCTGCTTCTTGATCATCTGTCCTCGTTGACTGGATGATCGGGGATTGTTATTGACTTAGAGGGCCTGTCGGGAAGCCTCCAAAGTTGGTATTGTACTATGCTGACGGTACTCCTTTACCAGCATGTTGGAGACCCAGCGTTGAAGACCCTGGGTGGGTGATAACGTTCTTCCCCTGGATGAGGATCCATCCTGATCAGTGGTCGTAAATTTCATAGATGTCTTCTTGAAGAAATCCATTTTTGACTGAAGGGAGTTCTGAGAAAAAAACTTTAAAACAACAATAATAAACTCCATTAAATAAAAATCTGTTTAGATGGATACATGATTGATTTATTCCTTTGTCTTTCCTTTCTTTATCAATTTATAGGGTCCTGATAGTTGGGTAACATTATTAACTTGGTTAAGGATTCACATTGGTTTCACTGTTTTTGTTTCGTAGTTCCTTGAAACGTGTGTGCTAGTTTTAAGAATCACTCCTTCCAAGCGGTTTCCATTATATTTATTCATGGAACCGAAAACATACAATAGTTCTTTATCCAAAAGTGACCTTATTTCCAAAGTCTACATTTTGTTAATTTTCAACTTTACGATACTTAAAAACGTGCACTGTTCGAGAGGATGGGAGGTCAGACTCATCACACTTTTGGGGGGGAATTATTGTCTACTCCGGAACTCTCTTTATAAATTTAAGATATTTTCATGAATCCTTATTAATTAACCAAGTATAACACAAGTTTGCCTTGTAATTTGAAATCACTTATTAACATGTGTAAAATTTAGAATCATCGGTATGTATTAAAGGTTCTTCATTAATGGAGATATTCGTATGTATTTTAGGTTATTCATCAATGGTATCCTCTCATATACTATTTAGAGATTATTTTAATCATCATTATGATGATACTAGTTTTTAATCCACTCAGTGGGGCACTCTGGAATTTATTATCATCCATGGAGATGAAGGCTTGTTTTGATATTGGGATCGTACCCATGAAATGGGTTACCTACGTATCCTTGTGACACGAATCAGAACCCTTATAGTTCGGTGCTGCTTAATGGGACACATCCTACCTTTTAAGGTTATGTAATAAGGACCTAACCGTATAGTTTAATATCATTTGGTAAGGACATATAAGCGGAGGGTGCTTAGTCAAAGTTTAATGTGGGACTTATACCTAAGTATCCAAAGGAACTTGGAAAGAATATGGGTTTCCAAGTAAGATTAGGCTTTTTTGGGGATATGGCCCAAGGAGAACAGGTTTGATTTTAAGTGTTGGGTTTCAACCTCAAGGAAGCTTCCTACGTATCCTATTTGTATAGGAATCAAAACCCATGTAGTTTGATAAATCTCATAGGAGATTATAGTCCTTTGATAGAATTGATTTTGGGATTACTTCCTAAAAGGATTCCTTGATGATTTTGGGGGTTTAATTTGGGGATTATTCCTAAGAAGGATGCCCAGATTACGGGAATTAGGGTTGGATTCTTGAAGAGGATATCCAGTATGCTCTGTCCTAAAGAAGGCTTCCTATGTATCCCGATTATGGTGGGAATCATAGTTCTCATAGTTCATTCACCGTGAGTGTTTGTTCACATGTTGCAATCATCAAGAATCTATATTCCCACATGATTCATGATTGGTGTGATAAACAAGAGGACATGAAATATTCAAAAGTGTCACATGCACTTTTCGTCCCTCGTTGGTGGAAGAGGGTGCGTGCCTACGGTGGTGAGGGTGGACAAGGGCGAGGCAACAAGCCTTCCATCTATTCACTTTACATTGGAAAAGAGTCCAGTGAAAGAAATAAGGGATGAAGATTTAGGGTCTTACACCAGGATGGATACCCTAAAATTGATCCTGGTAGGAGAGGGGACATTTCATTTACTTGAATGGAAAATCAAGTGTGAACCTTACCTTCCCTATGATAATACCTGAGGTTCCGGGTCTCTTTGAGAAGGGAGAGGTTAGGACCCAAACCCTCCTCCAAACTAGTAACTTCCCAACACTGTTACAGGGAGAAAGGTCCATGTGACTATGGATATACAAACCCACATACACTTCGTGAATCCTAACCCCATTGTGAAAAAAATGTGGGAAACCTCTGATTACAGATATAAAAACCCAAAATAGGAGGCACGCTGATGTGCCTTTCCCAAAGGTTTGATAAGTCAGGAGGTTTTGGTGGAGGTCAAAACAGAATCCATTTAAAACAAGGGATCCAATAAAGAATAATCCTTTCCATGGATGGCTTTGAATAGGTCTTGCTGGCTTATGAACTGAAGAAAGTATGTGAATCAAAGAGGGGAACCAAAGTAGGTAAGGTCGCGCAAGTATGGTCATGCAAGTAGGCTTGGGAAACATGATCTTCACTTAAGAGACGAACAACCTGTATGGTAATACTTTGGTGAGACCTAGCTAAATAATTCATGAGTATTCACAGGTGATCCCAGAAGTGGGGTGCTCAAGTTCCTACAAAAGGAATAGGTGACGTGCAATTGTTTCTGATTTGGGGAGGTTGGGAGGTTTAGGCGCGCAAGTGTTATGGATTTCAAACACTAAAAGGACTTAAGTCCTATGATCCTCCTTTAGTTCCTATGATTTAGGTGTTAACTAAATACCTTTAAATTTTCTAAGGACTTGGGTGAAGCACTAGGGAGACCAGAGCAGCAATTGGGCTTTAGGGAAATTCGTCCGTACAAATGAAGGCCCCAAGGTTCTATTTATAGTCAAAAATAGGACCTTGGGAGAAAGGAAATTGCGCATGCAAGTAGGCTACGTGAAAGATGGGGGCATGCAAGTAGGCTGTGGGCCAACGCCCTTTTTTCCCGACTAGGGTGACCCAAAGATCATGCCTTTTCAAATATTTATTTTCTTCATGTATTTTCCCCTCTTATTTCTAAGGTATTTCCCTTTGTCATTTTTTTAGACTCTGTGAATAAAATGGAGTGTCAACAATATGGTAATTTTTATTATATATTTAAAGAATTATAATATTATTATTAACATAATAATAATCATTTAAATATACTTATATATATCATACAAGTGATGTGGTGAATAAAAATTATTCACATCGCTTCGTAGAGGTGATAGTTCACACGAACGCATGAACGACGTTATCATTTTTATGTGCATGAAAGTTAAGAACATAATTAAAATATTACTATTTTAAAATGATAATATATGTCATTAATATCATATATAAACATTTATTTCATCATTATAACTAGTCTTGATGGATGTTAATTAAAAACAAACTATATCGTTTCGTGAGCCGGTAGTCTGTCATTGACACAAACGAAATGTTCGTTTCTCATTTGATGAAATTGGAGTTGTATTTTGGTGATTATATTATCACAATAACGTCTCAGTATATTTATAATACTAGAGTTATTATTTCATCTTATAATTAGAATATTTAAAGGAATTGGAAGAAGAAATAAAATAGAAACACATAAAAAATTGATACCTCTTCTTCGGTTGATCGCCTTTGAAGAACACCTTAACACCTCTAATAAGGGCGTTTTGCCTAAACTAAGGTCCCAATAAATTGGGTTGATATTATAGGAAGGGTTTTTTAGATCTTTTCTAAACAAAATGGTTCTTGAAGTGTGATTATTAGAGAATAATGGGTAAATTTCTATAGGATAGGGGAGGGGAACCCTTGGAAACTCTAAATATATTAAATTAATATAAATCAATTTATTAATAAAAATTAATTGAAATTGATATATCTATAAGATAAAATTATTATTGTTTGACATACTATCATATAATAATTTTTATACATGTATTTATTTTATTTTAAACCTTATCTTTTCAGTTTACCCATAATTATTCTCTTTTAATTTTAATTGTGGTACCAGCATTTTAAATATTAAGAGGCTATAAATTTTACTTATATAGGGAAAATTTACCATAATTGGACACTTAAGGAACTTTTATACCTTATAATAGTAACTTTTTGATTTTAAAATATTTTTATGAATTTTAAATAATTTAATAAATTATTATTTTTTAAAAATATCAATTATATCAGTTTTTATAATATTCATTTCATTGAATTTAAATAAAATCCAAAAAGACATATAACTTAGAAAGAAACCATTTAATACAATTATAAAATGTAATTTTCACCTATAAAATTAATTTATAGAATAAATTATTTCAAATAATATTTATTATAATATTTATAATATCATTTATTTGATTCTTTAATTCATAAATCTATTATTGCATCATCATTGTGTCATAATTAAATTTAAATATTTACTTCCTAAAAATTGTAAATAAATTACCATGATGTATGTAATATTTTTAAATTTATAATTACTATTTATAGTCTAATATATCACTTATATAACCCCATATTAAAATTGTTTTATTAAGAAGAGGCATGAGTATGAAATTTTTTCCTTTACTTTAAATTAAATGTTATAATCACACCCAAGTAGATTACAAAGGCCAAAATTTAGAACCAAGGATTTTATTGGTTGGATATAACTTCTTAAATAAAATTATTATAAGTTTTAGGGTAGTTTTACATTATTATAATATTATTTTTACCTTTAATTACCCGATTTACCTTTAACCGTGGTAAATAAAATACTAAAGTTAGTATTCACCAAAAATTATTTTGATCCTATTAAATAAAATTGTTTATACTGAATAAAACTATTTATTTAAATTTTTGAAAATTCAATTCACTTAAGTGACTAAAATTAATTTAAAGTTAATATCGTTGACGGATTGAGGAAACAGGTTTTTAAAAAGTAAAAACCATCAAAAGATTGACATGTGTTTATATCCAATTTAAATTTAAAATTATTTATAATGTCCAAAATTGGATTAAATGGTGAAAAAATAATGTAAATACACTTTAAAACCAATTAAAAGTACAATCTAACTATATAAATAGCTTAGACGAAAAATATGTTTTGAATTAAAATGCAGTATTTTCACTATTTATTAAAAAATGATTATTATCAGAAAAATACCAAAAAAATTGTCCAAAGTAAAATTTTATTCCCTTATTCAAAATAAAAATTTTATTTTTTCAAATATAACTTATAAATTTATCAAAAACTAGATTTAAAATGGGTTCTCCATCAAATGGCAGTAAAACTATTTTTTTTAAAAAAACACTCATTTTATCCGTAAAATTGTATTTTTTCTTATATAATGTCTAGAAAACAAATGATGTGAATTTTAAAAATTATTTTGATTTAATATTTCATTAATATAATCCAAAAATAGTGATTTTTTTATTCTATAAACACAATAATTTACATTTAAATAGTTCTTCATAAAAATACATCCTTTATATTCAATTGGTTTTTAGTTTCATTTCATGTTAATTTCGTAACCAATGAATGATTATATAAAAAAATTTAAACCATATTTTCATAAATCAATTAACATTTTTCATTCCCTTAATTCTAACAGTTATGTGATAATTACCATATTAAATAATAATATTTAGTTGTCTGTTTAAGCTCGTTGTGGTGTATCATGTATGCTATCGACCATTGTGTTTCCTTTTATAAACTTGGAATGTTACATTCTCCCCCCTTTTGGAAATTGTGTCCTCATAATTTAAATTTGGAGTCAGTAACTAAGGTATGACTCTTCAAAATACCTTTATTTCATTCCCACATCGGAAAAATGATTAATAAAAATTCCACTTTAAAAGAAAGAAAGCACGGTACGAAGGTCACCTGAGATAACACATACTAGGATTCCACGTAGAAAAACATGGATATGGAAGAAAAATTAACCATCATGTTCTGATAGAGATTTATAGAAAACATTGTGAGGAAAAAAAGTAAATAATCACAAAGCTATAAATTTATGATGGGTTAAACGGTCTTTGACTTCATAATAGGAAAAGTAAACAGAAAATGTTTTTTTAAGATCCTTTTCATAAAGTTGAGGAATTATTTTACTTCCTTGGATAATAACATAAGGAAACATACTTGGAAAGTAGAGTTTCAACCTTTAATAAATTTCCACCACAAACTCATCTTTTTCTCCAAACTATGAGTATTCAATATGAATCAACTTCTATAGAAACACATAATCTAATAAAGATTAACTATCCACTTATCCTATCTTGAAAAACTAACCAAAACCAATATGGTTAGGATAAGATAACATAATTCCTAACAAATAATAATTCTTTATAATAATAAAGACTAATTTTAATATCCAAAATTCAACAGTAATACCCAGAGTTCCAAATAGAAAATTTAATAAATAATTATCCTTCAAATTATTCAAAATAATCCAAACTAAGATTGAAACCCAAAATTCCTAAGTATTTAATCAAATAGTCTTCCAAGATAAATTTTAAAATTTGTCTCCAAATAAAACAAATCACTATTAATGTCTCATAGAAAAAATTAATTAACCTAATCACATATTCTCCATGATAGGTTAATCATTTCTATAAATAAGCAAATTCCCCATAAGTCCAAAAATTAAATCATTGATTATTCCAAAATATAATTCAACCACTGCTCCTAAATTAAAATTTCATAGTATTCTATTTACATTAATCATATAAAGTTCCCAAATTAGTAAACGTATTCCAAAATAATATTTATCACTTAATTCAAAAATTATTTTCTGATACCAAGGATATCCATTTGATAAAACATAAGTTCCCAAAATCAAATTATTCTTATTTAATCAACTCGTTTAACTAAAAAAGATAAAGTCATACTAACCAGGGAATTCACGTGGGACATTGGTAGGTGATAAAGCCTTGTCGCACTTCAGTTTTGGGTTCGATTCCTGCAGCCTTGTCCGACACACCAGGTTGTAACCCTTCCTACAGGTTTTTCTTTTTCTAAAATTTTATAATTCTTGTAACATTACCAAAATGAGATAAAATACTAAAAAAAAACCATAACATATTTTTACCTCAATATTTATCTCATGCATTTCATTTTGTATCCCAAAATGTAATAACCCATAATTACCTAAAAGGTGAATGTATCCAAAAATATCGTTAGTCACCATAAAAGGTCCTAACATATAACCAAAAAAGGGATTGTAAGACATTAAACTTATAGTAAACCATAAAATTATAAACTCGTGATGATATCCCTAACTCTTTTGAAATCATATGAGTCTTCAAAGGTTTCTAAACCATCATGTGATACCAACTATAAGACACCATCCTCATACATTAAATAATCTTGAGTTTTAATCAATAATTTCCTTTCTTTCACATTGAGGATCTTTTTACGTTTAGAGTTTTAGAGAATTAGGCCATAACTATTACATAACATCTCAAATATTACAAAGTAGACACTTCTAATCACTATCCATTTTTTCCACCAAATAAAAATCCTTAAAATAAAACATAATTTATTTTTCTTGATAAAAATACTTATAACATTCATCTTGATTTATTCCTTCCTCTTAAACATACGTATACCCTATGGAAAACATTTCAAATGATGATAAAAAAGATAAATAAGGGATATAAAATAAGGAATGAAACCATTGGTCTAGGAATATTTTAAACCCATGAAAACATTTTCACAAAATCAAACTTTTCACCCATAAAACATAAACTATTTAGCATACCTCATGAAATCATAAGATTCCTAAAAAAACTTCTTACCAATCAAAAATCAAAAAGGTGATTTGTGGAATCCATATCATACTTACATTATAGCTTTCACAACAACATAGGGTGTAACCTTCGTTGTTACATTTGGAATACACACCACAGTATATTCCCTAAATCTCTTAGGAGAAACCTACTATTTAACTTCGTCTTATTAACTAATACATTAGAGAGATATCATGGGATCACCCACCCTTGTTTTATCATGTAACCACCCATATACATAAACAATTCCCAAGAACCATATCATAATCATAACACATAAAACAAGCATAAAGGAAAAATAACATTTCCACATACAATCACAAGATATTATTTCATGATATTGACATAATCAATCCCTTCTCAAAAACCATTTTCAATACCAAAATACATTAAAAAGGAATATGGTATTTATTTTTCTTTTAAAACATTACGGCTTGTAGTGGAAGCCAAATATCATATAATAGTCATGGCGGCATAAAAGTCATTGTCACCGTGAACGTAGAAAAAAACATTAATTTTTTAATTTAGTAAAATTATTCATATAAAAATATTAATTTTGAAAAAAATTTAATTAAATTAAAATTCAAAGATTTTATTATACACCGTATAAAATAAGGTGGTTTATAATATCAAAATATGCCTTAATGAAAGAAGATTGAGACGAAGTCCCTTACCCTGAGTCTAACTCATCATGTACAATCTTTATATTCCTAAATAATAAAATTAGGTTAATTTATAATTTCTTTAGAACATTTTCAAGTGTATTATTCCTTATTTATCACTTATTACCATTTTATAAAACATATATAATTATTTAAGTTCATATCGGACATTTTGTCGATATTCGGTACCTGAGTCGAAAATGAACATGGCTTGAGGTCAATAGTCCATGTGGTCATAAGTCCATCATCTCGAGAATAACAATCATGAAATAATAATCACATTTATAAATCAATTATGCCTTTTAAATCAATCCATTAATTATGGTTATGGAAAATGAACAATGTTATAATCATGGAGACGGTAGTTCGTATGTACACATGAGTAACGTTTTCCATTTTTCATTGATCATTATGAAAATAAGGTATTTATTGTTTTATATTTATATAATGATAATAATATTATTAACATAATAATAATAATTTAAATATACTTATATATATCATACAAGTGATGTGGTGAATAAAAATGATTCACATCGCTTCGGAGAGGTGATAGTTCACACGCACACATGAACAACATTATCATTTTTATGTTCATGGAAGGTAAACACATAATGGAAATATTATTCTTTTAAAATGATAAATATGTAATTAATTTCATATATAAACGTTTATTCCATCATTATAACCAGTCTTGATAAACAGTGACAAAAAAACTATATCGGTTCGCGAGGCGGTAGTCCGCCTTACACAAGAACGGAATGTTCACTTCTCATTTGATGAAATTGGAGATGTATTTAGGTTATGATATTAACATAATAAAATATCAATATATGTAGGATAATTTAATTACTATTTCATATTAGAAGAATAATATTTAAAGGAAGTGTAAGAATAAATAAAACATAAACACTTAAAAAATGATACCTCTTCTTCAGTTGATCGCCTTTGAAGAACACCTTAACACCACTAAGAAGGGTGTTCTGTCTATACTAAGGCCTCAAAAAAATCTGGAGGGATTATAATCATAGTTTTTGACAGATTTTTTCCTAACTAAATCATTCTTTAATTGTGAGTATTAGAGAATATTTGGTACCTTTTTATAGGAGAGAGGAGGAGCACCCTTGGAAACTCTTAAAATATTAAATTAATATAAATTAATTTTTTAATACAAATTACTCAAACTTGATATATGTAGAATATAATATGAATATAGATAAATATCCTCTCATTAAATAATTTTTAAACATGTAATTATTTTATTTTAAACATTATTTTTTTGGTTTACCCATAAATGTTCTCTTTTAATTTTAATTGTGGTAACAACATTTTAAATATTAAGAGGATATAAATTTTACTTATATAGGTTAAATTTAAAATAATTGTACACTTAATGAAATTTTAGACCTTATAATAGTAAATTTTTGATTTTAAAATATTTTTAGGTTTTTTAAATAATTTAATAAAATATTATTTTATAAAATATCAATTATGTCAATTTTTACACTATTTATTTCATTGAATTTTAAAAAAAACAAAAAATATAGATAACTTAAAAAACAATTTAATACACTTATAACATTTAATATTAACCAATAAAATTCGTTTATGTCATAATTATGTCAAATAATATTTATTTTAGTATTTATAATATCATTTATATGATTATTTAATTAATAATCTATTATTTCGTCATCATTGTTTCATAATTAAATTTAATTATTTATTTCCTAAAAAAATTAAATAAATTACCATGATGTATGATATAATTTTAGATTTATAATTAATATTCATAGTTGAATATATCACTTATATAACCCCATATTAAAATTATTTTAGCAAGAAGAGACATGATTATGACATTTTTGCCTTTACTTTAAATTAAATGTTATAAATGTCATAATCACACCCATGTAGATTCTAAAGGCTACCGTTTATAAAAAATAATTTTATTGGTTTTACATAACTCATTAAATAATATTAGGACAAGTTTTAGGGGAGTTTTATATTACTATAATATTATTTTTACCTTTAATTACCTGATTTACCTTTAATAGTGGTAAATAATATACTAAAGTTATTATTCACAAAAAATTATTTTGATCCTATTAGATCACTATTTTCATACTTATTACAACCATGTATTCCCATTTTTGAAAACTCAACTCACCAAAGTGACTAAAATTAATTTAAAGTTAATCCCTTTGACAGATTAAGGAAACAAATTTTTAAAAAGTAAAAACCATCAAAAGATTAACATGTGTTTATATGCAATTTAAATATGAAATTACTTATAATGTACAAAATTGGATTAAATCATAAAACAATAATGTAAATATACTTTAAAACCAATTTAAATTACAATTTAAATATATAAATAACTTAGATGAAAAACCAATTTTGAATTAAAATGCAGTATTTTCACTATTCATTAAAAATAAATATTATTAGAAAAAGACCAAAAAATAATCCAAAGTAAAATTATATACCACTATTCCAAATAAAAATTTTATTTTTTCAACTAGAACTTATAAATGTTTCAAAAACTAGATTTAGAATGGGTTCTCCATCAAAAGGTGGTAAAACTGTATTTTTAGAAAAACACTCATTTTATCCATAAAATTGTATTTATTCTTATATAATGTCTATAAAACACATAATATGAATTTTAAACATTATATTGAATTAATATTTCATTAATATAATCCAAAAATAGTGATTTAAATTTTTATAATCATAATTATTTTCATTTAAATAGTTTTTCATAAAAATACTTCCTTTATGTTCAATTGGTTTTTAGTTTCATTTTAACTTAATTTGGTAAACAATGAATCATTATATAAACATGTCTAAACCATATTTTTATAATTCATTCAACAATGATCAATCCCTCCATTTTAACAGCTACATGATAACTATCATAATAAATAATAACATTTAGTTGTTCGTCTAAACTCAATGTGGTGTATCATGTACCCTATCAAACATTGTGTTTCCTTTTAAAAACATGGGATGTTACCATACCTACTCTTAAAAGTAGTATGAAAATATTATAAGGCCTCACACACAAATGGTGGTAACCTAACCTCAAATTGATCTTTGAGAACCACTTGTAACACCTTAATTGATCGAATAGGTCATCAATAGATGAATAATATTTCATTTCTTAATTTTCAACTATTCAATTCTCTATAAATCCACACACAATAGAGAATATCTTTATTCATTGTTGGGGAACAATAGATAATCACCCTAAGGGATGTTCATGGGATAATAAACCCTTTCTCCTCTAAATCATTAATTTGAGCATTCGAAACTAAATGTTTTTCACGATCCATCCTTTAAGGAAAAATGGATATAGGCTCCATTCTAGGCATAAATTTTATTTTAAACTCGATCTCATGCATGGGTAAAAATATAGAATATCCTAAAAAAATATAATGGAATTTATCAATGGTAGGAATAAATACTTCCAGGTGTGTCTCTTTATCTCTTAAAGAAATTATAAACAACTGGGTTATAATAACCCTAACTAATGTTGGAAAAGTTTCAAATAGCCTTCTTGTAGATCCCACTCACTAACATCAGCATAAAAATCACCTTTATATATGATAATGATACCCAATGGTGATATAGATTTATGTTTTTTGATACCTATTCAACTAATCCATATCAAGGATCACATTAAAGTCATGAATCTCCAGTATGAATAATTCCCAGTGAATCCTACATCCACTTATCACTATAGCACACTTTAGACATTTTCAAATACCCTCTTAACACACCCCTAAGGGAATATATATAGAGAACACCTTAAACAAATACTTTAAATAAATCACAAGATCATTGATAATATGATCATATATGAATGATTATGAAACAACCATATTAAATTAAATAGAATTTATCATTGATACCACCAAGATCATACCTTGGATTATTGTCGGTTCCCAACCCTATATGGAAGGTGTATGCTCGATGGTGTGAAAGTGGCTTAAAACCATACACTGAGCTCTCATATCCTATCTCCTATGAGGGAAATCACCCAGTTATCATTTTTTACCTTGATTTTTAGATCTATGATATCCTCCATGGCCTGGATGGTTAGATAATACCCAACATCTTGACTATTATTATACCCCTAGATCTACCCCTAAACCCTAGGTCCAAATAGAACTTCACCCATCATCTACCCATAGTGCAATGTAATAATACTTATTTGGATTCCCTTACTACCCATAGAAGAAACACCCCTTAAACTATGTTCCATAATCAAGTTGTATATATATCAAATGGCCACACTGGTAACAATCCATCAAGGCTCACCCTCTCAGAAGGAAGTGACTGGCCTCTACCATGGATTCTCTTCCTATATCTACCCTTGTGACCCCCTTTAAAACTCTACTTTCTACTACCTAAAAACCCACTTTTATCCTATAAAGAAGATGCCTGGTTCCTATTAACCTACCATTAGTTTGGTTTCACTCAGTAATCAAGTCCTGATTCATAACTTCGGAAAAGGATTTTGGCTTACATATATTCACCTTGGATCAAATAGAATGCCTCTAACCATCCTAAGAACACCTAATTAAAGTATCATAACTCACTAACATAGGTAAAAATAGGTTAAATCAGTAAAACAGATGACAAAATCCATCATTGACATGCATCCTATGATTTATGCATAAAATTTCAGGTTTATTAGGATAAATTAACACTTAATATAAGTAGTGGAAACAAATTAAAAACCCATAACCAATATATATATCCATGAATTTAAAATCATGATACTATAAAATAAATAACGAATCATTTGTACCTTACACCATAGTTTTTTTTCTCCATCTCCATCGCCAGTGGTAGATAAAGATTACAAAATATATAGTCAAAGGAATCCCTCCTCATTGGTATATCTATGGGTTAGTCAAATCACTCAATTCTTGAGTGGGAGTCACCATCCTCCCATGATATACTAGTATCTCAAAATGGATAAGGGAGTATAATAGAGAGCTTCCATGTTGGGAGATATTCATATAGGAATTAGACACACATGAACACCCCATCTCAATTTAAGTAGCATGTATATACAGGCCTTTCAAGGATTTTACCCAAAATTTATGTATTTTTTGAGTAAAATACTTTTGTTTTGAATGATTTATAACCTACATTTGACTTAATTCCCACTTATTTTATCACATAAAACACTTAATACAATGATAATTCATGTGGATGTTGGTCAAATTCTATCCTTTTAACATTATATTGACATAAAAAGGTTATGGTAGTCAATGTGATATCACTTGAGTATGGAATTATATATTCCATTGATCCATGAAAGTTATACCATATGGTATAAACCAATCATACAATATGATATGGTCAATTTAAATTAAATATATATGGTCTTTAGGTAATATCTATTTCAATCTCCCACTATCATTAAAGCCCCATAAACTTTGTGTCATTTCACCATATATGGTATCATATATAATAACTCATGAAACTGTATCCAAAACCCCTTATGAATATTTTCAAAAACACTTTTGGAAATATATCTTTATTATGTATCACATAATATGTAATACTAGGTGAATACACATACAAAACTTCATTTGGATAAATTCTAAAATAATATTAGAGTGTCTCTATAAGTCAAACACAATCCCCATTCAATCAACCAAAAAGTATGACCCTATAGGACTTTATATCTTCGATAACAAAAATGAATCACCAGATTCATAAATGTAAGAAAATAGAATCCTCCAATAAAGTATCAATACTACTCAATATATAAAGGGATCTGGAATTGATCTTCATCAAATACATATATATTTATACATATATCCACTAGATATTTCATATACATACATACATTCTCATATTATCCCTTTATTTAAGAGATCAATTAAATATGGGACATAGAGTATTTCAATCCCATATAACCTACTCGTATGTTCTTGATTCTTTGAGTATAAACTGACCAAGTTGATGAATAAATCACATGTCATTCATATTTATGGATGATAACATCTCCCAAATAGATAATAATATCATATATAGTATATAGGTAAGGTTTTAAACTTCCTCAATCTATCTCAATCAAGGTCTTATATGTCATACTCATTATATAAGAGGGAAAATCCCTTCTTGGTTGATCTTCAAGTGATGATGTGATCAACAACATATTGAACCCCCACTGATTAGATAAGTATCAAGGATTATGTATCAAAGTATGAAGGTTCTCATTCTAGGTATATTACTAACCTTCGGTAGTGAGGAATAAATATGTGATCCATGCACCCCTGTTATACCAAATACATAGTGTATGAAACTATATGTGGTGTACTCTGTAGGTCAACCAATGCACAAAACTCATTTTTGTGCCTCATGGTCATATTTTATATTCTGATTCAAGAATAATACTCATGATAACCCTAAATTTTTTTATAACCTATAATACTCTATAATGAACATCAGCTCAGGATAACTCAATTATTTTACTTGGAGAGGTCAATTATCATTACACTTCGTAAAGTGTATTTCAATATATACATATATGCAGGCAGTGTGAAAGAATTATAAAGTGTAGATATCCTTTTTTATATAATTATACATTTTATATTCTTAATCTCCTTTAAGAATAATTAAAAAACCACACATAATCTATTGTCTAACATATCATGTATCATAGACTTCCAAATCATCCTTAATCTTTCTACACTTTTATGGGTTTTTTAACTCACTGCATCCCTATATAATTGCTACCACTACACTATATTTTCATATTATAAAATAAACCCACTAAACTCTTTTATTAATAATATCTATAAAGAAAATTAGTTTTATTAATGGTGAGACTTAGGAATAATATTCCTAATATTAAACCCCTTGAACATATTAAAACTCTTTACCATCACGACATTAAATGTTATGATGTTAATAACTTCTATGGTATAATTAGACCACATTCCAAATTCATCATCATTATACTTGTAACTATTTCAATAAAAAAAATACTTAAATTTTTTTTGTAACTAATGTAACTCTTTATATAATTACTTTATCAATACAGCCTAAAATCCTTTAGGATATAAAGTTACAATTGCTTTGAATTGTGACTAGCATAATATTTTAGTTTTTAACTTTTAACATATCAAAGTATAATCATAGTCCCATTAGGTTATTGCTCACTTTATTATATTCAAATTATCTTATTAAGATACACAAACTCTATTGTGTATAGGAAATAAATATTATTTTCTATTAGTGCTATTATTTAACAAATAAACTATTTTTTATATATCATATATGGTATTCTACATGTTTTTTGAATTTTATTGAAAAAAATATTATATTCATTAAAATAATCTACTAATGTGGTTGGAAACTTAATTCCTCATATTTTAACAAAAATCTAGATAAACTCTTTTATTTTGGATAAAATGCTTATGTCTATTTACTCTTTTTCGAAACATGTTATAAAATCTGATGAATCATAATCCTTGTATAGTAAATACATTATCTCGTTTTGTTCAAAATAAATCTTTGATAACAAACAACTTCTCTTATCATATAAGAGAATGAGATGAAAATACACATCTTTTATTATAATCCATCTGAGGTTGAATTATTCCTATTCATTCAAAACATTGATGTAGAAACATTTTACTTTATCCCTTTAATGTAAACTATAAGATTTATCAATTATTACCCTTATTTTGAACTCATTTATTCTCACAACATTTTTAAAGTATACATTCGGTATCACATGCCCTTCAAACTGAAGAATTAATTTTTATAACACTGATACCTAACATGGTATTTCTATGGAGTTTCTCAAACCCCTTCAGATATCTAAAATAGTTTTGTCATATAAAATCATTATTCCTTCTTCCTGATAAATCTAGGTTTTAATTACCTTCAATAAATACCTAAATAGATATTATTATACTTTACAAATAACTTTTCTTCTTTCTATTTGAACTTTTACCCACTTTTATTGTTGATATGGTACCAGATCCTAGACTTCTCATGCCCGATTCATCTATTCTTAGCACTTTGAGAAAATAGGGTAAACATTTATTGAACTCATTCACATTGTAGGTACCTTTCCATTTATGAAAATAGTATTAATTCCTTCACCATAATAAGATTTAAGGATACCTCTAGTCTCGCCAACTCATTTTTACACTCAATAATATGAGTATGTGAGTGGAGAGTAGAATTAATTAGGTCTTCATGCATTCAATTTCTTTGAAACCATGGGTTAATCCCTCTATAATTTTCATAATAATCTATATTATAAGTGTCTAAAAACCTCAATGATTATTTACTTAGGAATTTTTTATCCAATAAAAATAATTTTATCTCATATTCAATGACTTTTCTTAATTTACCAGACATAAGAGTTACTTATATTAAGCTTCTTCTACTTCAGGGATTAATATCAAGGTTGTGTTTGATAATGATAATGTTATTAATTAGAAACAAATTATTTTATTAGATGAGTATCATGTTTTACAAACATTTAACAAGGAATTTTATTAAATGTTATCCTGCTTAAATGATAACCCCATTTGAACTCTTCATATCCATTAGTGGTCTAAGATCTATATTTGACTATGCAATGATTTTAATATAGTGTTCCTCTCACCACTTAGTTATTTAGGTATGGAATCATCCCAATCGTTTCATATATGAATCTTTGATAGTTTTAAAGATAAAACTTTATCCAACACATCATATGGATAAACCAAAATCTATTCATCAGGTATCCTAACTCTTAGAGTTTCCTTGCTATGTGTAACCCAAATCTCATAGATGGATTTGGTTACATAACTTTTAGGGTCATTCATTTCCACCATTCAGTATACAAGATAATCCATGGTCACCCTACTATTGTAGAACCTAACTAATTGAATGAACGAGGTCTTGACATATATATTATTAGGAAGGAATCTAACACTTAGTAATTTTAAGGGATTTTAATCTCATCATCTTACCTGAGGTATTACATTTATATGTATTTATAATCATATTTATTTTATTTGGAATTTTATTCCTTCCACCAAATCAATATTTTCAAACCATACTAATGTATAATTCTTTACACAACCCATACCATGTGTTACAAACCCAAAGTTAATTCCAACTATATTTATATATATCAAAATTCATCCTATGAATAAGTTATATATAATTATTTCAAATTAGGGTTTATAATTATATGAAATAAACAACCTCCAAATAAGTAATCCTAGATCGATGTATAGTCAACCCTTTCTTTTCCAGAAATGGCATAAGCCTCCAAGGTAGTGAGAAATTTGACCCAAATTTCTTCTAGCTATGGATACTTTACTTAATAAATAATTCAATTCCATCATTATTCTAACACCTTATATATATAAATCATAATTAACTACTTAATTACAATTCATAACTATATAAAAACAAAATTCAAGGTAAAATAAAACTAAATCTATTCCCATACCTAGAATGTAACTATTTAAATTCATGTGTAATAATTTATAGAAGAAATTTAACACTTTAAACAGAAGAATACATAACAATTATATCTATAAATAATAAACTGGGAATACAAATAAATAAATTAACAGTTTAAGTATTTAAACATGAGATTAGCATTTATGAAAAAATCATAAATATAGATAAAAATAAACATGTCGTAATCTAGCTATTTATTATGGGAAATATATAATTTTCAATATAAACACTTTATATTCATCTCCAATTTTAACTCTTTAATATTGTTTATTATATGGATTTACATTAAATATATGATATTACATGAAATTTAAACATTATATATTTCAATTCTGTTATGAAAAATTATATATAATACAAATGTAACATATTTATCATAATTTAAACCTTGATCAAATCAATCTTCAAAAATAATTTTGATATAGTTTAAATATTTTCTTAAAAAAATCCTTAATTTGAAATTTTAAAATTAATTAATTATGAAAAGTATATAATTTGAAAATAAACACTTTTATATTATGGCCCTATTTTTTTAATTTATAAAAATTTTATAAAATACCATTAGAATTTCTAGATAAACACTTTATTTATAAATTATAATGCATTCTATATATTTATAAAATATATTTCAATATTAACTTTTAATATTTGTGGATATTTATTTATTAAATGTTTCATAAACATTGAATTAATTAATTTTAAATATTTTATAATTAATCAATTTTTGAACACTTTTTTAGATTAATAAATATCCTAAAATACCTTTTATTATGATTTATAAATAATTTATAAACCATTAAAATTCAATTAACAATTGAACTAAATGAAAAACAATTTTTTATACCAATGTTAGATTAAATCCTCTTTAGATGGGATACATAAGGTAAACCTAATAGTGGCTTACAATATGCCCTTATACAGTAATAACACAACACTTGAAAGCCTTATGTGATATTAATCTTGTGTTAGAAATAGTTTGTGTAGGATTAAACCAAAAAAATACTAGCTCATACACCATTAAAACAATACTCCTTATAAGATTAACTCAATGCCTATGTAGGAATAATCTACTGGTATTCAACTATCGCATATAAGAATAACTAAGTACGGTGATATCCTATGTGAGGAGAGAAATAGTGCATGATGATCTTGTGTGAAAATAAAAAAATGCCTACATAAGATGAGTCTTGACACCCATGTAGGATTAAATTCACATGATAAAACCTTGAATGAAATTAAAAAGGCTATGTGTATGAATAATACAATATTGGACTATGGATGGGTTGGAATAATGTTAAACTCTATGAGATTATCATGTGTGAGATTTAATTTAACAATCAGGTATTGTGGCTTATGAAGGAAAGGTATATAGTATTAATCCATCCAGGGGAGCATTTTTAATGATATCCAATGTATCATGTATATGATATTCTACTTGGTTTTATAGCATCATACATAAATCTTCATTCTCAATATGATTTTAAGATCCTAAAAGCATGGAAAGGATCTAATACCATTAATGAGTTTCTTGTGATAGACAACACTTAATCCATGTAGTGGAAATAAATTACAAATCCATAACTAAGATAACCATGAATGAAATTTAAATCATTATATTATAAAATGAAGAATGAATCATGTTTGCCTTATAATGTAGTGATTTAGTTCCATATTCATTATCATAATTTGAAAAAGATCACAAAAGAGGCAGTCAAAGGAGTTCCTCCTCTATTTTGTATCCATGGGTTGACCTAATAACTCAACACTCAAGTGATAATCTCTATCCACCCATGATATTCTAGGATCTTAGAATAGAAAAGTGAGGAGAAGATATAGATTCTGGGTGGGGAGATATTTTAGTGGGAATTAGGCACACACAAACACCCCATCTCAATTTTAGTGGTATGTATATATAGGCCTTGATACATTCCCAAGCCTTGAATAGATTTACTCAAATGTTTTGTAATTTTCAAGTAAAATCCTTTGGTTACAAATGATTTATAACATATAGACCAATTATTCCCCCCTGTTCTATCACATGAAATGCCTATTATAATGATAGCTTATGTGAGTGATTGATTGAACCTTGACCTTTTAACATTTCATTTCCATGAAAAGTTAGTGGTAGGTAATATGATATACCTTAGGGTGGGTGTACAATATTTCTTTGATCTATGAAATTCATACCATATTAATTTCACATATCGTAAAATATTATATGGTCCATGCACATCAAATATTCTTGGGATTTATAGAATATATCCTTCATAAAATCTCTAGATTTATCTGTTCTTGGAGACTCTAGGAAAATTTTCTCAAAGAATAATGACTAAAATTCCTCCAATGATAGCCCCACATGTTGTTCTAGATGTACTAGGGCATCTCACTAGTGCTTAACTAGTCCATGAAGCATATACACTTCTATCCTCACCCACCTCTCAAGTGGTGTCTTGAGATGATTCAATATAGTGTGTGTGGATTCTTTCTTAAACGTGGAATCCTATGGTCAAACCTCACTCAAAAATACTGGTGGATGTTGTAACTGGAACCCATTATTCAAGTCTGACATGGTCATCCCATCCCTTGGTATGGAATTCCCTGTATACTATAATACCTAAAGAAAACCCTCTCTATGTTTTTTATCAATAAGAATAATAAGTTCAACATGAGGCTTTGGATCAACATCTAGTGGGTTATACTCATCCCCACACACCTAGCACTCAATAAGAGATCTTCATGGTGGAATATCTCTATAATTCCACATGCATTACTTTGAACACATTTCTATCAAAGGAATAATTATCATATTTTAGGGTAACAAAAATAGCAGTCACAAGTTGATCTACCCAAAATGCACACCCAATGATACAAGGGTATCAAAAATCTAGTATTGAGTCTTACCTACCATACCCACTCTTAGGTTAGGTAAAATATCACAAAGTTCACATAAAAATCTCAACATATCATGGTAATAATCAATAATCATTGTTCAGTCAAGTAGAGTTCCACTTAGAAGGTATATAGTAAAATTATATATAATTTATCATTGACACTTTAATTGACCCAACCCTATATAGTAACCATAATATCAATTATAAGAAAGCATATAAATGTCATGTGAGCCCTACATTCCAATAATAGTATAAGTAATCATGCTCTCTTACCACACAAGGCATAAAGTAAAACCCGTAAATCATAAATCCATAAAAAACTATATCATATTTATAAAAGTTAACCAAGCATAAAAGAAAAAACCAAGAATATCAATTCTATCTATGGTAACTTGTACTTACATCAAAAGTGGGTTTACTACTCCAAGACACAATTTCAATACCAATCCCCAAAAACATATTATCTCTTATAAACCATATCCCAAATAGTAATATAGGATAAAACTAAGGCACTGATACCATTTTTTAACATCCTCAGTCCAGTTCACATCCACCGTGGAATAAAAAGGTCAATACATACCTCAAGAATGCCTCCCAAAATACTAGATGATACTTAATAATGGTCAGGATTGATATAGAATGTGTGGTGATACATACCCTCGGGTATATATAACCATAAAAAACATAGTGAAATCAATATCATAAACTGATCATATCAATAATGTAATAGTGCAAAATAGACGCCACAACTAAATACTAGCTAATGGTAAATATCAACATCTTTCTATATCAAAATTAATAGTTATACATTTTATATAAGTAATACATGTATAATCAGGATATATCATGGAAATATCATATAAAATGCATTCCAAAAATATATAAAATTAAGGATACATCCACTAACTGGTCCCGAGTCATGGAACAATCCCATCTCCCAACTCCAAACAAGATCTACTAGCTCAACCATCAATTGTGGTAGGTCCCTTTCCCTTACTTGGGTCATGATACACAAAGTCTTATTGGTTACCAGGGTTCCTAAGAAAGGTGAGACTAAAATTAAGTAGGAAATCACCAATGGTGTACCTAGAAAGTCCATAAAAAATTGGTACATGATCAATATGGGATGTTAATAAAATAATAAATAAACCATCACCACATGGAGTGCTCTCACCAAACTAGGTGTGACCATACCTACTTTATCTGATGCCAGAATTGGATGATGTATTGATGGTATGTACACAGATTTAGGATAAATGATATATCACTCCTCATATAACAGTAAAGTTGAAGGAGTTATCATAATCATGCATCACTAGGTGAATGAGTTATCACCAAGACATTCCATCACTAGGTGAATGATCCATCACCAATCCAATTATAATGGAGAATGTGACATCACCCATTGAATGAGGCATCATAAATCTTGATTGGATGATACAACAACAATATCCATACTCAAGTGCATGATATACCATCGTTTCATGCCTCGGTTGGATAGGAAACTACCAAGACATCCCAACTAAGTGTACAATACACCACTAACTTCACTCTTGAGGTAGATGACATACCACCATAATAGGTATCCATGTGGATAATTAACCCCTATAAAACATTCATAGTTGTCTGATACAACACAAAAACCATCCCCTTGATAGAAAATACACCACTGATATCACATCTCAGGTTTTCGATAGACCACCAACATCAAATATTAGGTGGATGGTATACCACAAGAACAGGTCCCCGAGTCGATGATGCACCACCAGGATAACCCACATATTTGGATGGTACTTCACTAACATAGACCTAAAGTGGATGATATACCACTATTATGATATTCCAATGTGGAAAAGGTTCCACCATTTCATTGGCCACAAGGTGGATGATGGATCACTGACCTAATCCTAGTGGGCGAGGTACCACCCCCTATAATGTTAGTTTTATAATGAAAAATTTATCATTTAAATCCAAAAAAACATTTATAATTATTAAATATGTCATGGGTTGTGATCTTAAACCACCTAACCATTTAAAATTCTCATTCATGGTCCATATCAGCTTTGGCATAACTCTCACTAAATCCAATCCTCATTAAGGGATATACAAGGACACAACACTAGTCTCTTTAAGTTGGTTTTCATTTATAGGACCACAAACTAGCTCCAAAATCACGACTTCATATTCCAATTCATATAAAAAATGGTCATCAGTGACCATAGACATCAACAAACACTACTAGAGATCACTCACATCCTTCTCGATATCCACCCATACCATAGGGGTTCAAGGAAACCAATTTGATTTAATTTTAAGGAATATACAACATATTGGTGCTTACCACATTAAATAATATTCATGAAATTATTATAAACACTCACATGAAAGGAAATAACCACCTAATTGGGTCAAATCAGGTCCCACTGGTAAGAAACCACCAGCTTATTTAACCTCAAAAGGATGGAATCAAAAAATCTAGAAAATCCCTAGAACTAGGAATAATAAATGATGCATGGTGAAATAATAATAGAAACCTATAATAGAGATAATAGTAGTGTTATACTTACTAATATGAACCCAACACAATGAATGACACTCTGATCTGAACCTGAATGATGAATAATCCAAGGTTGAATAAGAAAAGTGAGATGGTGAGTAAGGGGTGGTATGGTTGTGTTACTTCTATAAATAATGAGAAACACTTCTAATTTTATTAAAAATTAAAACAAATAATTAATTAATTAAAATATTTTCCATAAAAACATAAAAAACCATTTGGTACCTGTTTGTCAACCACCAGGTGCCTACCTAGGGGCCATCGGCTACCCAGGGACCCACTTGGAGAAACTGGCTCCTCTGCCTCACCCACCAGGTACCAATTACCAGTCCACCGAGTATTTGGTGGAATATATCAAAAGATAAATGTTCCAACACATGATCTATATTTTTAAAATGACCTCTCGAACCCCCTCTAACACCTCTAGTGCTAATAAATACCTTATATACACATGTTTTGGTGAAATTTAAATCAGAATCATACATTGTATAGATAAGAGGTGTTACAGATAATCCATTCAACTCATTATATAAAAAAATTATTATATTAATGGATATAATATGGTGATATTACTTTGAGTGATACAACAAAATTATTCAAGTTTGGTATATCACTAAGATAAATACAAGGATAACACTTCTTGTTATATGAAATGTGATTAAAAATATTTTTTTATAAAGTAACAATGGTATTTTCTCATATTTTTTAACAATGATAGTGTATTTTACTATATGAAATATGGGTTAGGAAATATAGGATATTATTGTACCTTGGACACATGATATAGGTTTTTCCTATATCACAAACAATGATAAAAACTATTATCACTAAGAGAAATATCGTGATATCGTTACTTGTGATATGAAACGTGATCAATGACATTTGATTTTACAAAAAAAACAATATTTTTATCATATAATTGAACAAAAAAATAGTGTATAGCACTATATGTGTATGGGTAAGGAAATATAGGATATCATTGTACCTTCACCCCATGATATAGGATTTTTCTATATCATAAGAAACGATATAATGTATATCGTTATATATGATAAAAGGTTTTCAAAAAATAATTTAAGAAATGAATAAATAATTTCACAAATTATAAAAATAAGGCATTGTAAATTTTTTATATTAATTTTATGAAAATTTTATAAATTAAATTTAAATTATGAATTGTTTATAATTTAATTTATAAATATTTAAGAAATATTAAATAAATATCAATGGTTTATATAAATGTAATATCTTAAAAACGTTATCAGCATGGGACCTAGGTAAATTTAGATCATACCAATAAATATTAGTTGTGATAATATAAAATAATACACAAATTAAAATATAGAAGAGTAATTGTAAAATCGTGGAATATTTCATTAAGTATTAGTTGTGAGAACACCCCAGTTAAATGTGATAATGGAAATGAGAGATAGAACTATAAATACTATGACAAATAAAGTGTTTATACAAATTTAAATCACATGGAACCATTGAAAATAAATGGTATATAGTGGTGTGAATATTCAAAATAAATAATATCTATTTTCATGTGAATAAGTCACTCTATATGAAGTGTGTTTTAAAAATAAAAAAAACTCTAAAATGATTTAGAGTATTTGGGAGTAAATGTTATACCCTAATAAAATATGGATCAAAGGTGATAAAGACATATTTCTTGGTTAATCCTTTAAGATCTAAGAATATAAATGTTATAAAAAAATTAGAGAAAATATTATAGTTTCAATAATAATAAAATAGATGGTAATTGAGAGTAATGATATCACTATGTTTGAAAATTAAAATAAAAATTGTAATAAAACATATAAAAGTTATAATAAAGTATAATAGATAGTAAGTTGTACAAAAAATATGGAAATATACAATTAATATTATAGAAATGATTTTAATCATCTTGATAAAGGAAACACTACCCAGATACATATAAAAACTAGAAAAACAAATAAAATATCATATGAATATAAAGAGAACATTATGGGAGATAAGACATTTTTTGTAAAAACTAATTGAATAAATAATATTAAAGTTTCAAATATTTTTTCATAGATGGGCCACAAAATAATTTATTTGAACTATATAGAGAATAAATTTAGGATAAGGATATACATGAGTAACATGATCAAATATAAAAGAATCATATATGAAAATTATTTTCATTGACAAAAGGAAGAAACCCATTGCCATAAAATGGTTTTATAAGAATAAACTCAATGAAAATGGTGAAGTGGTTAGAATTAAATTCATACTTTTATGAAATGAGTATAGTTAAATAAAATTCATAAATGTTGATAAAGTGTTTTCCCATGAGTCAATAATTGATAAAATAAGATTATTACTTGTAATTTTTATTCAATAAAAATTAAAGAAATTACAAATGGATGTCAAATATTATTTATTAAATTGAATTTTAAAGGAAGAAGTTTAAATTGAATAACATTATGGATTTTGGATTGATGAAGATAAATATAAATTGTGCGGACTCATTAAAGAAATTTATATGTTTAAATAGGGATCAATAATATGGTATTGTAGATTGGATTATTTTATGAAGAAATTTCAATTCAAAATATGTGGATTATAACATAATATGAATATGAAAGGAATTTTTGAAAGATTTATTATGTGAATATTATATGTAGATGATACTATCTTTATAGGATCATGTACTGAGGATTGAAAATAGGTTATTGATAGAATAAGGAATTCAAAAGGTATTTAATAAATGAATTAACATTTTGATTGGTTTTGTAAGTTATATAAAAAATAAAAATATGCATTTATCTCTCAATACACGTATGTTAAGGAAGTATTAAAAAGGTTACACATAAAGGATAATGATATAGTAAATGCATTCATTATTTTTGGAAAAAAACTAATAAAATATGAGGAAGGAATATCCATAAATATTATTGAATAAATATAAATAAATTTGAACTTATTATGCATGAAAACATTAATACCTAATAATTGTATTTTCACATGCCTTGCATATAGATATTGAAGTGATTCTAAGGATATTCATATAATGGTGGTGAAAATAATAGTGTGAAACATTAAAGGAATTGTTGATTTTAGATTGAACTATTCTTACTAATGATAATCAAAAGTTAATGAATTTTACTTATGTTTTTTAGAAGGATCTATGAATAACGGAAAACCAAACTCTAGAGGAATGTTATACCATGGGTGTAAATGTGTGTATTGGATAAGTTAAAAAGTAATAGAGTATCTCTCTTAGTATGAATGAAGAAAAATATATTATTACAACTCATGTTTATACTCGATTAAAAATCTCATTCAACACTATTTCGCAAAACATATTGAGGTATAGGAGAATTTGATAAGGTGGGATTATGTACATATAGAAGGTAAAGTTATTGAAAAATTGAGAAATATATTGGAAATATTATTTTTTTAAACACATATTTAACCTTAGTGCTCACCAAACATTTACTACTTGAGAATTATGAGGTTTGATCCACTTTCCTTTTGAATTTATTTGATATCAGTTAAAAACTATTCAAATTTAAATGAATAAATAGGGGGTTTATTATAAAGGAGGGTGTATGTTAAATAAAGTTGAAAAGATACAACATGAATTTTAATATATGAACTTGAATGATTTATTAGATACCCTAAATTCATATATAGAGAATGAATCATGTTGGTTTAGATTTATTTAATTAAATTTATTATCCATGTGATGCAGAAATTATTTATGAGAATGAATTATATTAATTTATAGTCTATAGTTGAAATTATTTGATTTTTTTGTAAATGGTGTGTAATTCTTATAATAAAGGGGGTTTATTTGGAAAAATAATAGATATAGAGGGTTCTGGTGAGTATTTTGAATATTTGAGAAATTTTTCTGAAGATAATTATTTTCAAAACTTGAAACATGTATACTTTTTTTTTTAAATCCAAAGGGGTTATTGTATCATAGCTTGGTTTTAACTTTGTTGGAGTTGGATGTATTGTCAAAATTGGTTAATAACTTGTTTTTGAAGTTTTTCAATGTTTTAAAATTGGATAAATTTGAAATGTTAGAATAATAGTTGAATATAATGGTTGATAACTTTTTTATGAAGTGTAGGAGATGGATTTATTGTCAAATTTTATTAATAACTTTTATGTGTGAAGATCTATTGATATTTTAAAATTATATGAGTTTGAAATATTGGAATAAGATTTGAATAAGATTATTGTTATATAATAACTGAATATTTGATCCTAGGAAGTAAAAATAACTACATAGTAATTCATGAATAATAAAATAAATTGAATGATTACATCATTATAACTGAATGGTTGATCTATAATATCTATCCAATCATTCATATAGAATAAAATGAAATAGTTAATTGATATTCCATAATTGTATGATTGACCAAGAAAATGGAAATCCTCTAACCATATCATTAAATATCATGAATTCATTAATGATGATATGACATTATTAATAGAGTAAAATGATCTTAATTGAGTTAAATATACTTATTTCTTAGCGTAAATCCTCCAATTCACATGGAAAATATATTTTAATTCCCAAAAACCAAGGTATATTCTAAAACATATTTGACTAGGTTATTTAAGGAAATTTTTCTAGTGAATTTTATATGGTAATAGTGAACTTTACATGAACCTTGAATTAGTATTCATATTAAAGACCTACCAAGAAAATATTTTATTCTTGAGTGTTTGGTTTACTTCTAAAGATAATAATTAGAAAAAAAAGGACTCTTTTGGATGGCTCCATAGTCTCCTGGGAGGTCTTCTATATCAATCCTTATAGAATATTTTTGGGTTTCCTCTTGGATCCCTCTATGGTAGAGAAAGTTCCTCCCTTGAATGTTAGGTTCTACTCATTTTACCCTTTTTTCTATTATGTTTCTTTATTCTACATTTATGTTATATTTTTCTTGGGTGTGTCTTCATCCTCATCAATACTAAATATAATGGCTTTATTAGCATGAAAAAATCATGTTTTCAATGCTAAAAATTGTCTAATGTTGTAAGAGACTTTAAAAGACTGGTGATTTTATAGATGCTATAAATAGAAATGATAAAATCCCCCTTTTTAGTGCTAAAAAATCTGAAAAATAACAACCTTTATCAGTGATTTTTTTAGCACTAAAAATGTAATTTTATCAGTTCTATTTCTAGCACCGATAAAAGATTCTTTTATCATAAAAATTTTTATCAATATTAAAAGATGATTTTATCAATTCTAATAATAGTATTGATAAAATCCATGGGTTGCAACAATGTGCTGATAAATTTATAGTGCATTGCAGTAACCTATATTCAAAATAAAATTACAATTTAATTTCAAGTAAAAAATAAATTAAAATTATAAAAAATCAATATTTCAAATTTTTCAATACACTACGATCACATTAGTTTGTATAATTTATTAAAAACATTAAATTTTTTAATGAATTAGAAAACAGTATGGGTTCCATTATCTTTGGACCCCCTTTCAAAAGAGATCAATCGTATTATCAGATTTTGAACACACAACCCCATATTGAGAACAAAATAAGAGTGTACCTATAAGAAAAAAAATATTATAATGTTAATATTATAAAGAAATAAATGAAACATTAATATGATACAATGCATTAGTAAAATTTCACTTTTAAACTAAAAACACACACTTTAATTCATACCAAGTACACAATGTATCTAATTCATGTTTGGTTGATTCCAGTACATAAAATATAATTTATGGATTGTTTTCCCAAAGTTTCAAGGTAATCCAAGAATGTTTACTTGGATTTTAATATGTGATACACTTTTTGAGCTAAAATGTCATTTTTAAACTGAAAACACACACTTTGAGTCATATTAGGCACACCGTATGTCTGAATGATGCGTGTTTTATCCCTATACATCACAAATTACTTATGGATAATTATCATAAAGTATCACGGTATTATGATTGTTTTTTCTCAAATTGGAGTACGTGAAGTGTGTTTTTTACTAAAATGATGATTTTAAATAAAAATAGGAACTTTCAGTAATACCAAACACATTGTGTGTCATATTGATGTGAGGAAAATTATTATACATCAAAAATTAATTTTAAATAATTCTATTAAATTATCAAGACAATACAAGTGTGTTTTATTAGTTTTTAGTGATTGATGTGTTCTTTGAACTAAAATGTTACTTTTAAATTGAGAACACATGCTTTGAATCATATCAGGTACACCATGTGTAGAATTTATGTGTGGCTAATTCTTACACATAAAAAATGAATTATGTATAATTTTCCTAAAGATTCAAAACAATTAGAGTGGTTTTTCTTATTTTTCAGTGATTGGAACATGCTTTGAATAAAAATATCACTTTTAAACTAAAAACTTGCACTTTGATTCATACTGGGAACATCATGTGTCAGAAATACATGCACCTGATTCTTACATGTCACAAATGAATTATGGATAATTTTCATAAATTTCAAGAAAATATGAGCATTCTTTCTCAATTTTTATTATGTGAAGTGTTTTTTTACTAAAATACCGATTTAAAATAAAAACACACACTTTCAATCATATTGGCCACATTGTGTGTCATATTGATGTCTAGCTATTTCCAATATGTCAAAAATTAATTATAGATCATTTTTCTAAACTATCAAGACAATGAGAGTATTCTTTCTCATTTTTAGTTAGTAATGGATGTTTTGAAATAAAATGTTACTTTTAAACTGAAAACACACACTTTGAGTCATACTGGGCACACCATGTGTCAGAATAACATGTGGAATATTCCTATATGTCAAAAATGACTTATGGATTGTTTTAATAAAGTATCAAGATAATAAGAATGCTTTTTCTCAATTTTTAGTATGTGAACTGAGTTTTGTACTAAAATATTGATTTTAAAGAAAAACATGCAATTTCAGTCATACCGACCACACCATGTGTCAGATTGATGTGAAGAAAATCCCTATATGTCATTAATAACCTGTGGATCATTTTCCAAAATTATAAATATAATTAGAGTTTGTTTTTATTATTTTCTGTGATTGATTCACATTTTGAACTAAAATATAACTTTAAAACTAAAAACATTCACTTTGAGTCATAGTAGAAACACCATGTGTCTGATTGACATATGGTTGATTCATACACATCAAATATGACTTATGGATCATTTTTAAAAATTATCAAGGAAATCATAGTGGGTTTTATTATTTTTTAATGAGTGGCTCATCTTTTAAACTAAAATCTTACCTTTAAACTCAAAACACACACTTAGAGGTACACCAGCCACATTGTGTGTCATATTTTCATGTGGTTGATTCCTACATGTCAAAAATGACGTATGGATATTTTTTCTAAAGTATCAAGACAATTTGATTGTTTTTCTCTATTTTGAGAATGTGAAGTGTGTTTTGTACCAAAATACTGATTTAAAATAAAAATGCACACTATCGGTCATACAGGACACATTATGTCTTAGGGTGATGTGTGACTAATTCCTATACATAAAAAATGAATTATTTATCATTTTCCTAAATTATCATTAAAATTAAAAAAAATCATGGTTTTCAATTAGTGACGTGTGTTTTGAACTAAAATGTTACTTTTAAGTAGAAAATGCATACTTTGAGCCATATCGGGAACATCGTGTATCTGATTGATGTGTGGATAATTTGTATGCATCATAAATGGATTATAGATCATTTTCCTAAAATTTTAATACAATCCAAGAATTGTTTCTCAATTTTGATAATGTTATGCATGTTTTGAACTAAATGGTCAATTTTAAACCAAAAACATGCACTTTTATTAATTCCAGACACATTATGTGTCAAATTAATGTGTGGTTAATTCCTAAATGTCATAAATTAATTATGGGTCATTATAATAAAATATAAATATAATCCAATTATTTTTTATTAGTTTTCAGTGAGTGATGCATGCTTTGAACTAAAATGTAATTTTTAACTAAAAACATCGGCTTTAAGTCATAACAGAAACACTGTGTGTCATATTAAAATTTGGTTGATTCCTACATGTCACAAATTATGTATGGATAATTTTTCTAAAATATCCAAAAATATGAGTGTGTTTTATATTTTTTTAGTGAGTGGTTCCTTTTTTAGATAAAATATCATTTTTAAACTAAAACCATGCACTTTGAGTCATACTGGTAACACTATGTGCTAGATTGATGTGTGTTTGATTCCTACATGTCGAAAATGACATATAGGTTGTTTTCCTAAAGTATCAAGGCAATATTATAATATTTTATGTATTATAAATATGTGAAATGTGTTTTATACTAAAATGTCGATTTAAAATAAAAAACATTCACTTTCAGTCATACCAGCCACACCATGTGATAGAGTGATGTGAGAATTATTTTCATATGTAAAAATTTAATTATGTATTATTTTACTAAATTATAAAGAAAACATGAGTGTGTTTTCATGTTTTTCAGTTAGTGATGTGCATTTTGAAATAAAACGTTACTTTTAAACTGAAAACACACACTTTGAGTCATATCGGTCACACCATGCCTCGGATTAATGTTTGGTTTATTCCTACACATCAAAACTGAATTATGGATCATTTTCCTAAAGTATTAAGATAATAAAAGAATGTTTTATTAGTTTTGAGTATGTGATACATGTTTTGAACTAAATGGTCAATTTTAAATTAAAAACGCACACTTTGAATTATAACAAGCATACCTATATTGAATTAATGTTTGGAAAATACCTACATGTCAAAAATGGATTATGGGTTTTTTCATAAAATATCTATACAATATGAGTTTTATTGCTTATTTTTCAATGTGTGATGTGTGTTTTGAACTAAAATGTCAATTTTTAACTGAAAACACATACTTGGAGTCATACTGGGTACACCGTGTGTCAGATTCATGTTTAGTGAATTCATACATGTCAAAAATAATGTATGGATATTTTTTATAAAATATCTAGAAAATGTGAGTATATTTATCTATTTTTAGAGAGTGACACAATTTTTTAACTAAAATGTCATTTTTGATGTAAAAACATGAACTTTGAGCCATACTAAGAACACATGTGTTGTATGGACATGCAGTTGGTTCCTAAATGTAAAAAATGATGTATATATAATTTTAATAAAGTATTAAAGACAATAAAAGTTTGTTTTATTTTTTTTAGTATGTGAAGTGTGATTTTTACCAAAATAGAAATTTAAAATAAAAACATTCACTTTTAGTCATACCAGCCACACCATGTGTTAAAGTGACGTGAGGATGACTTCTATAAATCAAAAATGACTTATGTATCATTTTTATAAATTATTAAGACAATATGAGTGTGTTTTCATGGTTTTTAGTAAGTGATACATCTTTTGAACTAAAATGTTTCTTTTAAACTGAAGACATGAACTTTGATTCATACCCAGAACATTGTGTATAAAATTAGCATGCGATTATTTTCTACATGTCACAAATGACTTATGGATTTTTTTTCCCTAAATTATTAAGAAAATTTGATCATTTTTTATCATTTTTGAGTATGTGACACATGTTTTGAACTAAATTGACAATTTTGAACTAAAAATGCGCACTTTGAGTTATACCAGGAACTTTGTATGTCAAATTAATGTGTGGTTAATTCCTACATGAGAAAAATGGCTTATAGATCATTTTTTCAAAAATATAAATACAATATGATTATTTTTTATCTTTTTTTAGTAATTGAAACGTGTTTTTAACTAAAATGTCATTTTTAAACTGAAAACACACAATTTGAGTCATATCAGGCACACCACATGTTATATTGACATGTTGTTGATTCCTACATGTAAAAATGAAATATGTATTTTTTTCCCATAAAATATAAAGATAATATGAGTGTGTTTTATTAGTTTTAATTGAGGGACATGAGTTCTGAACTAAAATTTAACTTTTAAACTAAAACACAAACTTCAAGTCCTACTGGGTATATCATGTTTTAGAATAATGTGCAGTTGATCCATAAATGCCATAAATTATTTATTAATAATTTTCCTAAAACAATAATATAATCCATGCATTTTTTATTGATTTTTAGTGAGTACCATATGTTTTAAACTAAAATGTTACTTTTAACTAAAAAACACTTTCAATCATAACAGCCATAATGTGAGTTACATTGACATGTGGCTAATTAAAACACATCAAAAATTATTTATGGATCATTTTCCTAATTTTTTAAGACAATATGAGTGTGTATGCTCGTTTTTCAGTGAGTGGTGTGTTTTTTGAACTAAAATGTTGTTTTTAAACTGAAAACATGTACTTTGAGTCGTGCTAGGTACACTATGTTCTGTATTTATATGAGGTTGATTCTTATATGGCATTAATGACTTATGAATAATTTTTCAAAAATTTCAAGATAAAATGAGTGTGTTTACTTAGTTTTCAGTGAGTGGAACATGTTTTTAACTAAAGTGACATTTGTAAACTAAAAATATACACTTTGAGTCATTTTTAAACATAAAAAACACATTGATAAACATTAAAAAACCAGATAAAGAACAAATAAATCAATAAAGAGAAACAATAGTACTTAAGTGTGTCATCCTTGTTGAATAATTTATCAATAATTTATTTTTATCGAACCATTTTATGCTCTACAAAGAGCCCAAAATGGTTATAGAAATATAAATTATTAATGAATTCACCTCTTCAGGACTTATGGATAATTTTCTTAATGTTTTTTCATTGACACATTATTAAAAAGGCTTAAAATCAAAATAGAATTCATTGCATCACTACTAAAAATAAAAAAAAATTAAATAAATAACTAAGAGGTTTATAGAGAGAACATTAAACAAGTACCTAAGTGCATCGTTTTTATTGAATCCTTCATCGAAAATTTATTTTTCTGTAATCATTTTTTTCTTGTAAAGAGAACAAAAGGTGTCTATACATATTCCATGGTCCTTATTGAAAGTTAGAATCCCATTTTACCCTTCAATAACCATGAACTCTATATGGAGTCCTTGTGTGCTCTTTATAGGCATAAAATTCATGTAGGAAAATAAATTCTAAATAACATCATCATGATCTCTGTGAAAACTAACTAAACAAGAAGTAGAAAAAATGATAATATAATTAACTAAAAAAGTGGATAAAATGATAAGAAAAGTTTCTAAATTATTACTAGATAAATAAACTCTTCATGATCCATATGAAATAAAAAAAATTACAAATGTGATAGGAAGTAACCTCTTCATGATATCTACAAACATTCTGACACCATGTATTCTACCTACTCATTTCAAAACTAATATTTTTCCTATTTTGAATATACGAACTTTCGATAGTCTTAGTAGTACTAAAAAATCTTAATAAAAAAAACACTTAATAAATATTTTAAATGAAATTGTAATTGTCATCATAAATACCTCTTTAGGGAATCTAGTTTATTGATTGAATACGATATATTTCCTAAATTTTCAAACATATTAACCAGAATATTTTCCATTAGTTTTTTTAATACATTGTATAAACATTGAGAAAAATAACTAATTTGTTTTTATATAATTTTTTATTGTGAAATATTATTATATATACCCTAATACTTATCGAGTTTTAGAAATTGATAAGCTTCTTTTTCTCATGTACCATCCTTATACCATGATTTTGACAATATTTAAACACCTTCCTATCATAAAAAACATTCATTAAAACATATAACATGGAGTTTATTTGTAAAATTTTGAATGTAGTGTATTAAAAATTGATAAATGAAATCATGTATGGTTTATTTATTGTTAATAAATGCATTGAATCCAAAAAAATCTTTAGAGTATCCAAATGGATTGCAATGATAAACCAATACTCCTTAAAAAATAAAAATGGATAAGTAATGAAAGAAATGAAAATTTATTTGATATGATTTGATTGTATAATTTTACACCTTTATTGTGAGTATTAAAAATATTTTCTCATCTGTAAGTTTATTTTAAAACATTGCAGCTAGTTGGTCCGCTATTTTTAAATATTCATCTTCTTCTAATGATTTTTTTTGTGTCAAAGTAATGTGAGGACTAACGAGTACAATTTTTTATTCGAAGGGTTTTCCCTTCACATAGTAATAATATATATTCCTACAAAAAATATGAATAATATTTAATTATAATTAATATAGTAGATTAGATATTGGACAAACAGGTTATGAAAACGTACCTCATATATACATTTACAACTGAGACTCCCAACCATCCATGCTTGATGATTTCATACACATTTTCAAGACCAAGATATTCCATAATGGTATATCCATACATTTTTTCTTCAAAATCAATGATTTCTATATTATGATCTTTTAACATTGTACTTCACAAACTTCTAATATTAGTAAATGTAGTATTTTAATTGGTGGGGTAAAGGTACTCTATGAAGGTATTTTATATTGATTGGTTAATACTTTATATTTTTTAATTTGAATCTATATTTCCCCTTTTATTTCTATTAATATAATAATATTCCTCATTTTAGGCCTTTTTTGTTAATTGTAAATGGTTTTTCATAGAAATAAATTAGAAATGACATAACTTGTTATAAAAATGTAATTTTACAAGATCAAATGGTTATGATACAAAAGTTACAATATAAATTTTGATTGTATAAATATCCAGATCATCAAGGGGAATAGGTAGATCATCACCCATCTCATGAGATACGTGAATCCAAAATATTATATGATCTTTTGGTAGTTGTTTGTTGTGTAGAATATTTCCTTGAAAATTGTACACTAAACCCATCACAATAAGGGGATGGGTGGGTACAAATAGATATAAATCACAATCAATTTCACCCTGTAGAATATTAGTAAAGGAAAGGTATCAATATATTCCTAATTTACATTTCATCGAAACTATTATGAAAAAACCGATTACCTATGGTAAAGTAGACCTTTTAGGGGAATGGCTAACCTCAAAGATAGGGGTTAGATCTTCATGTAGTGGTTGTCATTGTTTTTTTCTTCTCTTTTATTCTTTCCCATAACATTCTATAAAAACTCTGTCTATAAATTAAGTTTATATTATAGAAAATTTATTCATGTATTCATCTCATCCATTTTTATATATTTATCCCCTTGTGTATTTCTTTTCTCAAAATATGTTTGAGGAGACACTCTAAAACTCGTAACTCTACTATAACCATATTTTTTTCCAGCTTCAAGGCCACAAAATGTAGTCATTCATTGGGTATAGCTGATGATGATTCTTGTTTCTAAAATTAATAAAAAAAATATCATGAAATAAGTAGTCATTATTATATAATAATTATTTAAATAATAAAAAAATTATTATGTTATACTTACACATGATTCTCATCCTCTGTGTGTTTTCATCTACTAGTATTCCATATTTATTTATATGAGCCTCCTTCCATAGAAAATGATGTAGGATAGAAGTGGTTTTGTATTTTAATTCATCAATATGTATATATAAAGGAACATAAATATATTGTTTTTTCCTGCCACATAAAATTATTAATATATATTTAAAATACATACCATTTTTTCAAGTAAATTGTATCTCATCCTTGATTTATAGTAGGGATGAATTGGTTTTTGATGCACAATAATTATTTTCAACACACATTTGATTCTTCATAAATTAAAATTTCTTAATCAAAGTGATTAATACATGTATTTCAATGTAAATTATTTCAAATCACAATGTACATAAAATGATTCCTCCTTATGAAGTCCAATTAACTCAATCCATGTTTCTTGGTTTTTCATTTGTGCATATATCTTTGGTGTGTATTGGTTAATTTCCCTTCAACATCCCTTATATAATTCTTTATAATAATTGTCTAAAAGGATCCATGAGCCTTTCCAGTTACAATAAATAAAAATTTCATTTGACAGTAATCTAGTATAAATGTATTCTATAAGGGATAATGAAGAGTAAATCAATGTTTCATTATTTTATTTTTTAGTAAAATGGAGAAATTATATCATAATTTTACCATAATATCTTCCCAAATTCATGTCTTCATCACGTGAATAATATTTCCCCATGTATCTAAATCAATTGGTATGTGAATTCAAGTGGTGAACTTAATGTAATTGAGAAAAAAAGACTTATTGGGGTCAATAAGTTGGTCATCTACGTTCTATCCAACCATAAATTTTATGCCTTTCCATATTACATTAATAATTTTTGTTATGATAATTTAAAAACAACACTCCTATTTTTTCTCAGATATAGGTTGTTCACCTTTTCTCATTTCCTTGGTTTAAATATTATCAATATGTTGTTCGTTAATATTGGTATCATTGGCATGGGTAGAAATTTTTTGTCCCTCAGGATTGGGAGAATCAGGATGTGGAGAAAATTATTGTTCCTCAAGATTGGTATCATCAACATATAGAGAATACATTATCTATAAAATTAGTTGAACATTCAATTTATATTGCATAAATGCAGTAGTCAACACATAATACTATTAGGTAACACAATGTATATTAAATTAAAATTTAACCTAATTATTGAACTCTCTTTTTTTAAAGGTTTAAGGGATTTTACCCCTCTACTGAGTATCCAAATACACTCATTATTGTCTCCTCTAATAGAAAAAACCCTGTTTACTTTGGGACCATTTTGAAATGATTGTGATGTACCAATGAAAGGGTCATACTTAATTGAATTAACATCTGACCCTATAGAAGTTTTGGTCGATAACAGAATAATTGGACACTTTATGATTGTAGGATTCGAGACATAAAATACTTTTTAATATCTATGATTCCATTATGAATGGTTTATCCTTGTACCCTTTATTACTTAAATCCACTTTCATGAATATTAATTCATCTATTTTAACTATACACTTGTTACCAACCCACTTTCATTGAAATATCAACACTTGGAATGTTATATAATCTAACTCCCATTTTTTTTATGATACCAAAGTATTAAATATTCACATAAATTGGATTTATGTCCTTGGTACCATATATGTGCATCACTTCCACCATAATATTAACTCCACTACTTTCTATGTTACTAATTTCATAATTTTACTTCATATAGAATGTGTAACTATTAATTACATAACCATTATAAGATAATACATACACACTTGGTCCCTAGCTATTTATCGAAGTCATTCTAAAATTGGATTCTGATTTTCAATTAACACCATAAAAATATGGTCTTGAAACCATCCTGTAAATTTTTTATTATGTGTATTTTATATCTATATTTCCACCCTTGATTAATTTAAATACATAAGAATTATTTTGTGGTGTTTAAAATATGGTAAAACCTCTAAACTATTATTTAAAATGTAAAGGTGGTCCTGCACCCACTCTGTAATGGTAACTATGAAAACATTTGTTTTAGAAATTACTTCAACCATAAGTCACCAGTTGTGATGAGATTTTGATAGACCGATGGTATCCACATTAGACAGGTGATCTGTACAAAATTCTAAGGCTTCCTCAACAATATATCACTTTGTAATACGACCTTTTGGTCAATTTTGATTTTTGACATACCCTTTAAAAATATTCATATATCTTTCAATGGGTCACATCCATCTATAATGTATAATACCACATAGTTGGATATCTCTAACCTAGTAAACCATCATGTGAACCATAATATCAATGAATGGATGCGAAAAGAACATCACTAATTCACATAATATCATATAAATTTCCTTTTTTCATATTTGGTAACTTTATAAAGTCTATAACTTTACAGCATATAGTTTTGAAAATGAAATAAATCTTGGTTAATATATGATGGAAATTTTTAGGAAAAATGTAATGTAAATCTGTAGGAATTAAATCTTACATCAAAACATGATATTCATGTTATTTTATAACCTTTAACTTTAAATTAGTCATTAACATGATATTCTTGATATTTGATGAATACCCCTCTAGGACCATTACATTATTCAGGAAGTTCTAAAACTGATATCTCTCTTTCCTAGAAAGAGTGTATGTAGATAGAGAAATAAAATTATATCTTTCACCCTTCAATGGTTCCAACTCTTCTTGTATCCCCATTTTAATCATGTCCATAATAGATTTAATGTCATCCTTTGTTTTTATGGGTGCATTTAGTAACATTTAAATGAAACTATCATATACATTTTTTCTATATGCATGACATCAAGAAAATTACAGGAATACAAATAATTCCAGTATGGTAATTCAAAAGAAACTAATCTCTTTTTCCAACAAGTTTTCATAACGTTTTTTAAATAAGGTTCACCAAAATTAGTGGCCATATCCTTTACTTTATCAAAATGTTGTGTCATGAACCGGAACTGGTCGCCATCAAACCGGTACCAAACCCGGCTCGTTCCAAGGCCCGAAGGGAGTTCCCGATCCCCATGGGCTGGAACAATTTTATGGGTATCATATAATGATAATTGGGACTGATTTACCTGATTTTATAAACATTAAACAACAAACAAACTCAATAAAACAAATCTGCATTTTTCAACAAAAACCGTCTTTTAAACAATTTCAGAACTGAATTACATAAGTTAAAACTATGTTTCAAGACCATTACAAAGGTAAAAAACCAAATAAGGACAGCCCAAGAACCCTCATGGAAAGGGGAACCTCCCTCAATCCATCTCCACAAGACTTCACCACCAAGGACCTGCCAGAAACCCTAACCACTGGAACTAAAAACAGTACCCAACCTGAAGAAAAAAAATAACCAATTATACTTACACAAAAGGGTGTAAGTAGGGTGTGATCCAAATCCCAATAGGATACCACCACTAATATATTCCATGTGATAAACTTTTAATGACGAAAATCATGCAATTTTTCAAAAACATGAGATGCTAGTTAAAATTTCTAAAAGATGCAACATTAAATAAAAACAGTTTTCAGGTTGGCTAATTTAAAGAATAAAAACTTTTAAAATAAATACCATAGCTACTTAATTTTCCATCCTCTCATACCATATTCTGATGGTAATACCAAAATTTCCAGTGAGCACAAGCAATGGGAAATAACCCCTAGGCACTAGCTAGCTGTGGGTCCCAGGTACCTCATATCTCGGTGAGAGTAACCATCACAAATATCTGTTCTCATGCACGAGCCACTAGTAGGGAACATACCCATAACCTAGTGGTCCCCAATCATCATCATCATAGTTTATTTAGATTTTTAAGCATCAATATTTCTAATTGAAACAGAGGCCAAACCCCACGGATTCACTAGCATACTAGTACACGTCCACCCACCTAGATACCCAGGTTTTCCCTTTGTGCTCAAACAAGTTCAACAAGTAAATGAATATACTTTTCATGTGAAAATATCATTTTTATATCATAAATTCATCAAACATCCCACATGTATACAACACAAGTAAGAAAAGTCCACTTTTCATTCAGATTGATTTTGAAATCCGACTCACACCAAAATAGCCCACAACACTTTTCACATTTCTTTAATACTTCCAAAAATCCATTAAAAAATTTTATAAAAAAATTCCAATATATTAAAACTCTCATAACACCACACACACTTGTTACATAATACCCTTTTTACCTTCAAAATCATTTTATCATCAAACTTACATGAAACAGCCCACAAACAAGTTTCGCTCCAACATCACAATTTATTAGAACATTTCAGAAATTTATAAAACATTATAAAAATGTTTGACATCTTAAAACCACACTTCACCTTTCAAAACCCCTTAATAGGTGAACACACATACCAAACAGTACAAATTCACCCTTTTCCCACTTTTTTTGACCAACTAAAACATTTTCAATTTTCATAAAAAGAACTCAAGTGGTGTCAATATATCTTCCACACAAAACCCATTTCAAAACCACCATTTAAGACCAAAAACGAAACCAATTCCTATCCAAAACAGAATTGGAATCCCTATATACATTTATAAAACCACTTTCAAGTTTTATAAAATCACCTTGAATAATACTACAAAAGATTCAAATGAAAACATGTTTTTTCATAAAATGCTCTCAAGAAGTATAACAATGTTTTACACATAAAACCTATTCAAAAATACTATTTTTAGGCCAAAATGACACTAATACATTACCAAACCATAATTTTAAGTCCAAACAAGATTTAGTAAACCAATTTTATATGTTATAAAATTCACCCAAATAATACCCCACGAGTAACACATTAAAACACCCAATTTCAAGTTAAAATGCAAATATAAAATTGAACACTTAACCAAATAAATCATAAACATTTTTAAAATCACACCCAAAATATGAGGAATTTGAAAAATGACAAAATGCGGCAAGCTAACTCATCAATAATTGTTTACACATGGAACCACCTACCGAAAGTGTCGAATCCCTCAAAACTTGGTGTGAAACATCAACCGCACCACCGCCACATCACAAGGATGATAAATCCAGCCCTAGACCACAATATTTAACCAAAAAGACACCAAATCAAACCATATGTTTGAACCCTAACTTCTGGACATTTTAGAACATAATGAAAGAGGGAGGAAACCCTAAGGAGAACGAAGAAATTGAAGAGAGAAACACTTAGTCAAAACAATATTGAATAAAATGACCCAAAATAAACCAGAATATGAATTTAAAAACATACAAACATTCATTTTAAGTTCTAAAAAGGATTATGAGATCATTTAGGAACTGGAATGGGGGGAAAATAGTAATAATTGAGAGAGTTATGATGGAAATAACTTACCTCCTCAAATCTGCTCGATTTTAGAAGCCCTAATAATTTCCGCACTCAATCACGATGAAAAAGAGATCCAAAGAGGGGGGGGAAAGAAATTTGAGCACTCCTAGGATTATTAGGGTCAAGAGGGAGGTGGAATCACCGAAAAATACATTATAATTAATAAGATGTTAAAATATTAAAGAAACAATTTAAAACTAGAAAATGGGCTTTCGGGTTGGACAAATTCTTAAATAAAAAACCAAATCCCCCATGATTATGGATTTATAAAGGCCCCAAATTTAAATGTTGGTGTTAATAGGTGAGGGGAGGCCAATTAGGAATTTGAATGGATAAATAATGTTTAAAAATGAATAAGTTATAAAAGAAACAAAATTTATTTTAAATCTGGAATTGGGCTCACGATTTGGCCCAATTCATGAAAACTCACCCATTCCTCCAAAAAAGCTAGGGAAACCCCCAAAACAAAAGATGATTGAAAAATAAATTAAAAATAACTTTAAAATAAGTTATGTATGTGAAAATTCTCCCCACATTGAAAACTTTCCGCCCTGAAAAGTCACAGAAAGGTCAAAGCAACAACCAAACCCAACTGAGAAACCAATAGGTACTCCCTTGCCAGGTTTCGCCCCCAAAGGCCAAAATACCTCCAGTGATCAATTAAGGATTACCCTCGCAAAAAAATCTTACACAAATTTACTAAAATGATCAATCATATTCATACTTTATCCCAAAAGAAAACTCCTCAAACACTATCCGAACAAGACTCAAGAAATTCACCCAAACGAACAACAACTTTGAACAAGGTTACACTTACCTTACTTTAACTAAATCATTGGGAGCTCTCCAGTCCCAACGTTTACTCAAGGAAGATGTTGGTAGCTAGATATCTATGAATGATACTATCTACCCCAAGCCAATACCATTGGTAAATCTAAGTTACTGGTATGGGGGGACACAAATACGCTCCCCACCATAAGAGACAACCAACATTTTTTTCCGATACAGAATCAGGACACTAATTGGGGGAGGCCTGAACGGACTCCCTAGTACATAGGGTAGACTTCCATTCGAAATTTCCGAAGGAACATAAATGATAATCATAGTGGTTATCCCCACCATAAGAACCAACCATCTTAACCGAATAGCATGGGTCGGCAACGAAAAACCCAAAAAATTTCAAGATTTGGGAAGGTCGCACGGTTAGTCTGCACAGTTTGTGAAACCGTGAACTAACTGTGCTAATCAATCTTCCTGCATGGATTCCAGGGACACAATCACTCTTAATCATTCAAAAACCATGTCCTCAGCCTGTCTAGCCAAATTTCCAACCATTCTCCAAAGACTCAATGGAAACCAAAGGGGGAGGGAATGACATTGGGTGATGTCATGGGTACAAGGCCCTCCACCTATTTCCACCAAACATGAACAACAGAAGAAAGATAATGATACCATAGGTTTAAACTCTTCCTATATTTCATATTTAGGATAGGACTTTGTACAAGGGTTTAAATGACCCAATTATTTCCCTTGACTATGATCCAAATTCTCTCTGAGACCTATGGTCGGAGCTCAAATGATTGAAGCATCTTCGGCCTCGCAGTTAGTCTTTAGAAACCCACTAAATGAGAATTATTCTTTCGGTGCCACCAATAACTACACCGCAATCCCAAATAAGTTTTCCAAACATAACAAATTCCAAACTCACTTTACCCTATCCCGATATTTTACTAAAACAAGGGCTAAGAAGATGCACACACATCACACCTTGTTTCTTAGAGTGAGAAACTATACAAGTAAATAACACCTATAATCACCTTCCTCTAAAATGGAAGATTTTGATGTTTTACAAGGAATACATTCTCCCAACATAAAGAGACTCTCGGAGTATTTCATGACTTTCACCTTTAAAGTCAATGGAGTGCATGAAATCACAAGGTTTCACCGAACATGACCATTGCGACTGATATAAACAATGCATGGAGTGAGACCTTATACAACATCCCCAAACAACACACAATTCTAGAAAGTGGCCACAATATCCTCTCGTGACCAGATTTCCCACACTGGTAGTTTATTGTGAACTCTTTCTTCGAAGATACTGCGATGGACCGAGAGGACCTCTTAGACACCATCCAGATACTCATCCATGCTAACAACCTCAGACCACTTCCACCTTCGGAAAATCAGGAAACTTAAGAGGCTAAGGTCTCTTTCAACCTTCCATGATCACTCTCCCACTAAAAGAGGATACACAAAACTAGGAAAGTAAAGGTTTTAGAATCAATCTAAAAATCTCAAGAAAAATATTCCTTATATTGATCAACTGGAGGGTCTTCGAATGGAGAAACAATCCGGGTTGCACTTCAGTTGTGTATTAACCCTTAATGGGGCATACCTTATCCAATGATTAAAACTAAGGACCAAACCAAGATAGTCCATTGGTCAAGATATACCACAAAATAGATCCAAACACATGAAAGGAAACACTGTAAAATCATCCCAAAACATTTCTCAGAAGAGACCACTAACTGGCCCTTCAACACAACTTACCGACCAAACACAAACCCAAAACACTATACAAACAGGAGGGGTTCCTGGACTCAAAACATCCCACAACATCAACATTTTCAAAAACCCATAATATAAACCATCCAAAAGTATTCATCAAGACATCATGTTTTTCTTTAAAACCATTTCTTTGAAAACAAACGGTTCAGCGGTAAGCGTATCCACCAATGGTACCCCATGGGCCTCACACATGCATGTTTTTGTGCCACACTAGGCACCCTCCTCATATCCATCCTAGAACTCATCCAGTCATTCCATCAACTATCCATCATCCCATATAACCCCATGAATGTGGTCACTCATGGAAAAACCAATGGTTAAAGCAAATATTCTTTCCACTTTTCAAAACCAAAACGGTCAACCAACACATCATTTTTCTCAATACAGCTAACCAGGAGATTGAACCCAAATTACTGCATTAAAAAAATTAGAAAGGAATAATCATTCCAATGAAAACTCACTTTCAAGTTATTTACATCAATTTCAAAACATCTCATCCCATTAAAACACCTTTCAATAGTTTATAAAACTCTATTGGAAACACTTTTTCAAAACCAACTTCAATATAGTTTCTGCTATCAAAAGAGGTGTAAGCACACAATTTTCCATTTCAAAATAATTCTGTATATTCAGTTCCACCATTCCATAAATCAAACCATTACATATTTATTTGAAAATTATTTCACAAAAACATTACACTTCTAAAAACCAAGTCACTTTAAAACCAAAGTTCTAAGATTTCAAAACTAAAGAACACCAGACAATGCGAGAGGAAACTAGTTTCAGTGGGTGACTTAGACATATGGTTGGAATCCATATTCCAATCACTTCACTATCACAGAGAGTGTTCTAGGGAATATCCATGGCTCCACATGGCTTTCCAGGCCCTGCGAGCTCACTGAGACCATTAACCCAACTCTCTTTTCATTTCCCCAACTCATCATTAAATCAAGAAAACCAAAGGACTTCGAAAGGTCCCGACTTCCCCTGGAGACTTGAATCCCGTCATGAGGTGTGTTGATCATCCACACTACTCATAAACAAAATTATATGTCCCGTCAATACTAACTCTAGACTATCCTGACTTTTCCCCAAATAACATGACCCAAAGAGAGCGAACCTCCTTTGATACCATTTTGTCACGAACCGGATCTAGTCTCCATCAAACCGGCACCAAACCCGGCTTATTCCAAGGACCGAAGGGTGTTCCCGATCCCCACATGCTGAAACAAGTGCCTTCGTATCATATAATGATAATTGGGAACAATTTACCCAATTTTATAAACATTAAACAACAAACAAACTCAATAAAACAAATCTGGATTTTTCAACTAAAACCTTCTTTTACAAAATTTCAGAACTGAATTACATAAGGTAAAACTATGTTTAAAGACCATTACAAAGGTACAAAACCAAATAAGGACATCCCAATAACCCTCATGGAAAGGGGCACCGCCCTCAAGCCATCTCCACAAGACTTCACCACCAAGGACCTTCCAGAAACCCGAACCACTGGAACTAAAAACTGTACCCAACCTGCAACAAAAAAAAATACCAAGTCTACTTACACACAAGGGTGTAAGTAGGGTGTGAGACAAAGCCCAATAGGATACCACCACTAATAGATTCCATTTGATAAACATTTAATGACAACAATCATGCAAGTTTTCAAAAACATGAGATGCTAGTTAAAATTTCTAAAAGATGAAACATTAAATAAAAACAGTTTTCAGGTGGGCTAATTTAAAGAATAAAAACTTTTAAAATAAATACCATAGCTACTTAATTTTTCAGCCTCTCATACCGTATGCTGATGGTAAGCCCAAAATATCCAGTGAGCACAAGCAATGGGAAATAACCCCTAGGCACTAGCTAGTTGTGGGTCCCAGGTACCTCATATCTCGGTGGGAGTAACCATCAAACATATCCATTCTCGAGCACGAGCCACTAGTAGGGAACATACCCATAACCTAGTGGTCCCCAATAATCATCATAATAGTTTAGTTAGAGTTGTAAGCATCAATATTGCTAAATGAAACTGAGGCTAAACCCCACAGATTCACTAGCATACTAGTACACGTCCACCCACCTAGATACACGGGTTTTCCCTTTGTGCTCAAATAAGTTCAACAAGTCAATGAATATACTTTTCAAATAAAAATATAATTTCCATATCATAAATTCACCAAACATCCCACATGTATACAACACAAGTAACGAAAGTCCACTTTTCATTCAGATTGATTTTGAAATCCGACTCACACCAAAATAGCCCACAACACTTTTCACATTTCTTTAAAACTTCCAAAAATCCATTAAAAAATTTTATAAAACCATTCCAATATATTAAAACTCTCATAAAATCCCACTCACTTGTTACATAATACCCTTTTTACCTTCAAAATCATTTTATCATCAAACTTACACGAAACATCCCACAAACAAGTTTCGCCCCAACATCCCAATTTATTAAAACATTTCAGAAATTTATAAAACATTATAAAAATTTTTGACATCTTAAAACCTCAATTAACCATTAAAAAACCCCTTAATAGGTGAACACACATACCAAACAGTACAAATTCACCCTTTTCCCACTTTGTTTGACCAACTAAAACATTTTCAATTTTCATAAAAAGAACCCAAGTGGAGTCAATATATCTTGCACACAAAACTCATTTCAAAACCACCATTTAAGACCAAAAACCAAAAAAATTCCTATAAAAACAGATTGGGAATCCCTAGAGACATTTATAAAACCACTTTCAAGTTTTATAAAATCACCTTGAATAATACTACAAAAGATTCAAATGAAAACACGCATTTTCATAAAATTCTCTCAAGAAGTATAACAATGTTTTACACATAAAACCTATTCAAAAACAATCTTTTTAGGACAACATGACACTAATACATTACCAAACCAGAACTGGAAGTCCAAACAAGATTTAGTAAACCAATTCCATATGTTATAAAATACACCCAAATAATACCCCATGAGTAACACATTAAAACACCCAATTTCAAGTTAAAATGAAAATATAAAATTGAACACTTAACCAAATAAATCATAAACATTTTTCACACCACACCCAACATATGATGAATATGAAAAATGACTAAATATAGTAAGATAACTCATCAATAATTGTTTACACATGGAACCACCTACCGAGAGTGTCGAATCCCTCAAAACTTGGTGCGAAACATCAACTGCACCACCGCCGCATCACAAGGATGATAAATCCAGCCCTAGACCACAATATTTAACCAAAAACACACCAAATAAAACCATATATTCTAACCCTAACTTCTGGACATTTTAGAACATAATCAAAGAGGGAGGAAACCCTAAGGAGAACGAATAAATTGAAGAGAGAAACACTTACTCAAAACAATCTTGAATACAACGACCCAAAATCCACCAAAATATAAATTTTAAAACATCCCACCATTCAAGGTAAGTTCTAAAAAGGATTATTAGATCATGTAGGAACTGGAATGGGGGAAAAGAGTAAGAATTGAGAGATTTATGATGGAAATAACTTACCTCCTCAAATCTTCCCGATTTTAGAAACCCTAATAATTTCCGCACTCAATAGCAATGAAAACAAGCTACAAAGAGGGGGTAAAGGAAATGGGAGCTCTCCTGGGATTCTTAGGGTCGATATGGAGGTGGAATCACAGAAAAAATCATTATAATGAATAAGATATCAAAATATTAAAGAAAAAATTTAAAACTAGAAAATGGGCTTTTGGGTTGGACCAATTCTTAAATAAAAAACCAAATCCCCCATGATTATGGATTTATAAAGGCCCCAAATTTAAATTTTGGTGTTAATAGGTCAGGGGAGGCCAAGTAGAAATTTTAAGGGATAAAAAATTTTGAAAAATGAATGAGTTATAAAAGAAACAAAATTTATTTTAAATCTGGAATTGGGCTCACGGTTTGTCCCAATTCATGAAAACTCACTCATTCCTCCAAAAAAGCTAGGAAACCCCTCAAAACAAAAGATTAATGGAAAATAAATTAAAAATAAATTTAAAATAAGTTATGTATGTGACAATTTGATCACCTGTTGGTGGAGACAATGTTGTAACTTCTTTTTAATTCTCGTTGAATGATGTCATCCAAGATCGGTATTTATGAAATCTGGGTAAAAATTTATGATCTTCAAGAAACCTAGTCTTTGAGAAATGTTCCAACCTAACTGAGTGTGTACCTTGTTCACAAATGGGTCACCCTATAATTATATTAATTCTATATCTTGACAAATTTACATAAGCAAGAATTTCATTTATCATCCCATACAACATGGCTATCAATGTGAAATATTAATTTCTAGAAGCATTATAAAACATAACACTTGAATCCCACATTAATTTTATATCTTCTATTAATGGATCCAAATAATCATCAATATCATTAAATAGTTTTTTTGGTCATGTTATAAGCAGAGACAACATAATATATTTTCGCTTAATAAAATCCCATAGTGGAAAGTTATAATTTACTAACATAACTATCCATATACTTTGAGTGCTACTTTGTGCCTCAAAATGATTCACTCCATCTGTAGATAGAACAAGACAATGGTTTCTCAGCTCGTTTCCAAATTTAGGATAATTATGATGAATTTTCTTCCACTAAGGATACTCTTCTAGGTGAAAAATCTTCCCAACTTGATTTCTTGTATCTATATGTCACATCAATCGTTTTATAGTATCCTCACTTCTATATAGGTGCCTAAACTTTGAAGTGAATGGAAAGTTCCATAAAAATTTTGAAGGACTTGATTCAACATTTTTGTATTAATACTAACCACACATAGGGAATTTTTTAAGTGATTCATGGACCTTGCAATAACACATACATTCATTTGGATAGACATGTATTCTTTCATAGATCATACCAATTTAACATAGTATTTTTTTAGCATCATATGTTTGTTAAGGAATATCATTATCTTATAGTAGCATATCATTAAAGAGAGTGATTAGTTTAGTAAATTTGGCATCACACCATCCATTGCTAGTTTTTACATTATATAGCTTCATTATGGATGACAATGTTGTGTATTTAATATAACCTAAATACAATGGCATCTTTGAATAGCTCTTTAACTTTTGAAATAACTTTGGAAAATCGCAAAGTTCATCTTCAACTGTCATTGTCATTTCATCAATATTATCTTTATCATAATTTAAACTTCTAACCAAAACCTCAATAGAATTTTCATCATCATTCATACTTTTAATCATATCAAATGATCCATAAAATTAATTTTTATCTTAGTCAATTTCTATGTTTAGTTTTTCCCATGTTTATTCCAACATCTATAACTTTAATTTATTCTATAATAGTTAAAGTGTTACTCCATCTCCTTTAGACTAATTATTCTTAAATAAAAATAGCATAAACAGGAACAAAGGATTTGAGAAGGGTTATATACCCAATATTTTTCAATGTTGATGAACTCTTAAACCCCATCCCTGTACTCTTTTATCATACAATTGGCATCCATCCATTATCAATTCATATACATCTTATTTGATTCAATAGTATTCATATTTAACAATAATAAATAAATACACAAAAGGTATGTTCTTAGAATCCAAAAAGCATATTCTTTAAATATATGCACATATAGTCAACATATTTGATATAAATTTTCATTTAGTTAACAAATTGTTATAACATATAAAGACAAAGAATTATATGAATATAAAGTATTATAACACATTATTTTTTATTATAAGAATTCAAATATCATAAATCATTCTATTTTTTGAAATCGATTTGATAGGGAAATAATTCACTATTTTTTACTATCAATGTTCATAATAAACCTATGGATTTCTACAACTAGATAATTATTAGAGTATATATGATAATATTTCACTATCAAAACATGTATCAAAACAAATTTCTTGTTTTTCACAATGTTTCCACAGTGTTTGAAATAATTTAATCACATTGAATATTATTATTACATTTTTAAATTTATTAAAGATATCATATTCAAATTCTTCATTTGGTAATAATAAAATTAGCAATTTTAATATTCCATGAGATTTTGAAAATAATTAAGATGGAGGGTAGAATGTGAAAAATCAATGCTTTAAACAAAATAACCTAAATTTTCAAATTTCAAAATCATGAATGTATTTAATCATAAAAATAATTTTAATGGGTAAAGGAATTAATAAAATACACAACCTTTTTATTAAAATTAGAAAAATTAATATTTTTAAAATTTCAATTCTAAAAAAATTAGGAATTTCCAAATTTTGATTCATCTCCCATTGAAAATAATGTAAACTTTTCAAATGTAATTGAACAATATTGGTTGAATTATATTAATTATAATGTAAAACATTTTCTCATAATTTTTCTGAAAATTCGAATTGAATGATGAATAAAATAATTATTTTTCCTTATTTTCCCGAGAAAATTATGAAATTGATATAGAAAAATTTGAGATTATTTTTCATTATTAAAATAAAATTATAGATAAAATTAAAATAAAAATAAACAAAATAAATCATACTTCCACACAAAATTTTTGTGAATCAAAGGAAAACCATTTGAAATAGGAAAATTCTAATAAGAAGAAGAACAGCTAAAAAATATCTGAGGAAGGGCCAAAACATCAATCATAAGAAAAGAATGACCAAAAAAACATCTGAGGATGGGGATAAAAGTCTATCATAAGAGAAGAATCTAGGATATGAACTAAAAATAATGAAAATGTTACCAAAGAAACAAGTAGATAATAATAACCAAATGAGAATAAAAAAAATTATGAAAAAAGGATGAAATATCGATTAAAATGAGTAAGGAATAACTTACCTTCGATTTAAGGTTTGAGTTGTCTGAAAGATTTGAATGAGGAGACAGTTGGATTTAGCTTCTATAAGAGCTTGAATGGAGTGAGCAGCGGTGATCTCGGTAAGGGTTCTTTTAAAATAGGGTGAACGAGACTTATCTGTGCTAGTAAAAAGAACGGCCCCACCGTTAATGGTGGGGTGGTAAGGGCTTGGGTGGGGTGAGGGGTAGGTCGTGGGGTCAAGTCCCCGGGTTTGAGATTTACTGTAATTTTCTTCTTTGTGTCGTGTGCCGCTTTCGCAGTTGTACCCAATTTTTTAAAAAAAAGTTCTAGTAAAAATAACTGATAAAATTTATATTTATTAGTGATTAAATGGAAATAACTGATAAAGGTATGATTTATCAACAATTTTTTAGCACTGATAAAGCTACAAATTTATTAGTGCTAAATTTGTGGGTCATTTCGGGCTTTGTTCCTTGGGCCTACGGGTCATGTACGGGTTCCCCTTTAACCCTTAAAAGGTGGATTATCCATAATAAAATAAAAAAGAAGTCATTCGGGCCATTTGGGTTATCAGTACTAAAAAGACACTGATAAATGAATCTTTTATCAATACCTAATATAGATATGATAAATGCTTCTTTTATCAGTGCTTAATATAGCACTAAAAAATACTAGTATAAAATAAAAAATAAATTTAAAAATTACAATAAATTAACATTTTTATGAAAATTAATATTAAAAATTACTTTACAATAAATAATAATAAATATTAAAAAAACAATTTTATTTATATTAAATGCATTAATAAATGTGACAATATTATGATAAATGTATTAATATATTGATAAATGAATAAATAATATTAATTGGGTAAGTTATAGAAATATTTAAAATGAATAAATTATATATATTATATACATTACAAAAATAATATGAATGAATAATTGTTAAAATAAAAAAATACTAAAAATATATTTTAAATTAAAAAGATTTAAAACAAATTCCTAATTGAAAACCAATAAATAATAACTATATGAAGATTTAAAAAATTATTAAAAGTGAATAAGTATTAAAAATGAATGAATAATAATAAATGAATAAATGTAGTTGGGGTGGAACTTGAGTGGTAAACCCTGTAATCCTACATCCAAAAGCCAAGGGTTCAAAACATAGAAAGCCATTTTAGGGATTTACAATGCATGTGGTGCCACAGGCAGGTACTGACGCAAGCATGATGCAAGCCTAGTGATGCAGGCATGATGTTGCACTGGGCTTTTGGGCCATGTTCATAGGCCAATTTGCCTTGGGCCTATAAGCTATGTAATGGGTCTTCGTCTGCTTGGATAGAAATAGGCCTTTGATTTAATGATAAAAAGAGGGTTCAACCCCCAATTTTAAAAAAAAATAAATGAATTAATATTAAACATGAATAAAATTTAATAATTAAAAATGAATAAATTTGAAAAATATTAAAAACCATATTAATATTTTAATTATATAAATTAATTAAATATTAAAAATTAAATTTAAAAATAATAGATTTAGAATGAAGTAATGATTATTAATCAATACATAATAATTGCATGAATATTTAAATACAAATATATGGAAATAAAAATGAAATAATTTTAATTATATAAATTATATAAATATTAAAAGTATTGAATATTAATATTTAAATATGTATAAATAACTATCAAAATTGAATACATTACAAAAATATTAAATGAATAAATATTAAAAATTAATAAATTACATAAAATATTAAAAATTGATAAATATTAAAAATTAATAAATAATATTAATTATATCAGTTACAAAAAAAATTAAAAATGAATAAATATTAAAATAAAAATGAGTAAATACTAAAAGTTATATTTAAATACAAGAAATTTGTAACACCCTAGGATTTTAGAAATGAAAATTATGTTTTGTGGGGTATCTAACACACAATATTGAGCTTAAACGACTCGCAAAATATATAACTGTTATAACATAGTCGTTAAATTGCTGGGTATGAATAGTATTAACTATTTTATGAAATATATATATGTGTGTGTGTGTGTGTGTGTGTGTGTGTGTGTGTGTGTGTGTGTGTGTGTATGTATTTATGTATGTATGTATTTATATGTCCTACTCAATATATATTATTGATAAATTACTATCAAAATAATAAATCGTTTTTTTGTAAAGTAATTTAATTCTTCAAAAACATGTTTTCTTCAAAAATGATTTTTATTGTTTTCTATGAGAAAATATTATAATTATTTTTTGGAATTTTTAGAAAATTTATTTGATAAAATTAAAATTATTTTTTAAATCATAAAACAAAAATTAACTTAGTGCGAAATTTTTGGATTTTTTGGAAAATATTGATTTTTTAGTGAATAGTTAAAATACCAATTTCTGTAAAAATATCATTTATTTTCAATAATTTAATTAATTTAAAAGTCTCATTATGTTTTTAAAATTATTTAAAGTAAATAATTTATTATTTATTTATAATTAATCTAATTAATTTCATTTTAATCGTCTTTATATTTGATTTTAGGGAAAGTTTATTTTTGGATTTAAATATGGGTTTTTTCTGAAAATTGTTTGAAAGTGTATAATATTCATAATTTTTATTTAATTAAAACAACACCTAATAAAGAATTAATTAAATTATATTTTTATATTATATATCAATAAATATTAATTGACATTCATATAATTATTATTACTAGTTATGGATTTAATATAAAATCATTTTTTGCTTGAAAAACACACTTCTTGAAAACCCACTTCTCCATCGTGTATATGGGATTAATATTAAATTAATTTTTTAAAATTATATGAATTTAATTTGGTAAAATTAATACCATATTTTAAATTAGAATAATTTATATTATCTAATTAGGTCAACTTAATTTTTTACCATAATGAATAGTGGAAGCAGTAAAAATTAATTACCGCGATTAAGATGAGAATGGTTTTACCGGGGGTTAAACTAAAATGGTAAGGGTCAAATTTACCTAAAAACTAATCTAAAATTTATTTTATAGAAATATTTAGACCTTATAATATCTTATTCTCAATAATGATCCATTTTTTAGCCTTTTGACATGTGAAAAATGTGGGTACACCTTTTTCTTTTCAAAAATTACAAGTGTGCCTCTCACCCCACTTATAAAAGGCCACCCACAATCCTCTCTTCTTCAAACCTTCAAACCCTTTTAGATCAGACAATCCCTGACCAAATCAGTTCTCAAATTCCATACCCTATTCCTATAATCCTTTGTTTGGTCATAAATCCATTCTAGGAATACTTGAGGTATAATCATAAGGAGGCGGTCCAAGAATAGGCAAAATTCCTAACTATGTATTTTTGTTTTATTTATTATTACACCTCATTAAAATATTATTAAACTATGAACATATGATAAAAACAAGTATCTAATATATACTAAGATATTATTATATTAATTTAATAACCTAAATCCATCTCATCTTCCATCAAATCGGATACGAAATCATCATTCGTGTGTACGGCGGATTACTGCCTCACAAAACGATGTCATCTGTTTTCCATCATCGCCTCTCACAGATTGATATAATTATAGATTAAAAGTATATATACTATATTTGTAACATATTTATACTTATTTAGTTATGATATCACATATACCATCTTACTTTCCATCTTTTTGGGGATATGATAACATCGCTCATGTGTATGGTGGACTACCGCCTCACGAAGCTATGTGATTCATTTTTCACTAACGCTTCACATGGAAGGTAATAAGGATAAATTTAATGAATAAATGTTATATAAATTAAATAATAATTATACTCATGACATATTTATCATTATAAAGAGATAATATATAATTTTCTTTCTTACACTGAAAAATGATAATATCGTTCGTGTGCACGTGTGGACTACCACCTCCAAGAAGCGATGTGATACATTTTCATCATCAAGACATATTGATGATATATATAATAATATTTAATGAAATAATATGTTATTTATGATATTGTTATAATTTTGTAAAGATAAAATATTATTTACCTTCTTTCCATAATGATCCTTGAAAAATGGAAACGTCAATCATGCATATATACAGCCTACCATCTCCATGATTATAACATAGTTCATTTTTCATAACCATATTCCATGATTGGTATTAAAAATATAATTGATGTATAAATATGATAAATATTTAATTATTATTATTCTGTATATGTTGAAACTATGACCTTTTTTACTATGGTCAATGCACCAAATTTGTTTTCAAATGATGAACTGAACGTCCTTAAAATACCCAATGTGGAATTAATTGGTTAAGTATTTAAATGTGTAATTAAAATAAATAAATAAATTATATAACCTATAATTTTTTTATTAATAAATAAAATAATTTATATAATATTATTATATAGGAGTTAAAGGATACACATGGAAGGTCTGGACTCGAGGTAAGGGTTTTCTCATCTCACTTTTATTTCAGTGTGACGTATTCTATATTCACCACGTATTTTTGTTATATGGTGTATTTACTGAACATGATTTAATTTTATTATTATTTACATTAAAATTATTGGGATTTAAAAAATATTACATTAGGTTCTCTATTTCATGGGGTTTTTATCTAGATATTACCAAAGTCGTAAGGGACTTCGTCTCAATTTTCCTTCATTGAGGCATATTTTAATGTTATACACCTAATTTATTTTAAATGGTGTATATAATGACCCTTTTACATGTGATATAATGAATAATTCATAAATAACGGTATTTTTGGTTTCGATTTGAATTATTTCATCAAGGGTGATTTGACATGAAAGTTACCAAGTGGTGAGGAGTTTCTTAGTTCAATTTCCTTTCATTGGGTTATAAAAATTTTTAATTTACTCTATTATGATATGATTATGTGTGAATTGATATATAAATTGTTTTATTCTTTGTTCATGATATTTAATGTTTCATTTTATGTTATTATTTCATGGGGATTATGATTAAAGAGTTACCAAAGTGGAAAAGGATTTATGTTACAATATTTATTCTTTTTAGGATTGTTTATGTTGAAGGTTATTTTAGAGGAAATCATATGATCTGATTTTATTGAAAAACATATCATTCATATCCAATAGTTATGAACGTGGTTAAAATGTTTGATTTACATTTTCTTCATTATTTATTAAATAAACATCAATAAATTCATTTTTAAGTGATATCGATCTTGTATTTTCTTTTAGATCGGGTATCTTTATCTTTCATGTGCATTTTTTTTAAAATGATTTATAAAATAGTATTTATAAAAATAAATGGTTTCCTAAAACTATTTTATATGTGATTTGACCTTATTTTAAATGTTTTTGAAAGTAAATTTCTTAACATTTTCAAATGAGTCACTCTTGACTCCCTTTTACAATTTTTTTTGAAAAGAATGTTTATTTTTAACATTTATAAAATGAATTTATTTTCAAACCATCATGACCATTATTTTATTTTGAGCCTTACATTATATATTTCCACATTTGTTTTCAAAGAAAATTATTATTTCAATATTTTTTGATTTTTTAGTTTTTAAAATTTATTTTCAAAGTGAAAAGTTTATTTTCCTCAAGATTGTTTTTAATGATATTTTAATGGTATTTTAATTCATCAAAATCAATTACCCTTTTTGTTTCTTATTCTTCAATGGGGATATTTTTTAATGATACCACCCTCATTCTTTCTCTATATAGATTAATATTGTTTCAAATATACTGTTATGGAACTCATTTCTTTTCCATAGGATAATCATGTTTCAAATAGATTTTCAAGGAAACCATTTCTTTTCCATGGGATAATAAAATTTTGAAAATAATAAAGGTTTTTTATATGATTTTATGATTAAATTAATTCTCTATGTACTTTATTTATGAATGGTACTTAGACATTATTGATGATCATCGATGAGCCCAAATAACATTGGGTGATCCCTCTATAAATTTTATGATGGTTGCACCCAGATAGCATTAGTTGAGCCTGATATAGATTATATGAGGGGTGATTTTAGATAGTTTTGGGTGAGACTAGTATAGATTATAAGATTGGGGAACCCCGATATTTATCTGATGCATTGAGTAATGCTCCTTGTCTTTAGAAGTAAGAAAGAGGGAGTTAATGGAGGGTTTATCTTATGGATTTAACTAGGCTCCAGTTATTTCTGAAACAGGTTTGAAATGGGTCATGAAGATGATTTTTCAAGATAACTACACATTTTCATTATGATTTCTATGGGTTATAAATGTTTCCTTTGATCAAGATCGATATCACATGGCTCATGATTATTGATTCTTATGACTCTTTCCTTTGATAAATCCTTATACCATATTTATTGATTGATGATTTTGGTATGATGGGTATGAGTTATTTTATGATTTTATCATGCACTTTGATTATGTTTTCATACCCTTATGAACTTATTATACTCATTTATGACATTCAATTTTCAATTCTTATGTTTACCCTTACTGATCATTTGAGCTCACCCTTCTTATGTTTCATTTTCCCTAGATTCTAAATAATGATGTTGAATGATTTATATCTATAAGGGTTTCATTTTTATTATGATTATGACCTAATAAGTAATATGAAAATATGGGTATATTGGGAAAAATAATCTCTTAAATTCATGGGTATTGTTTATGTAAAAGTTTTTCCTAATTCCCAAAAAATCTAAACCAAAAATTTCCTTAGGTATGTAAGTGATCCAACATTTTAATTTTGGTTTTGTAAGTTTTGGATGACAAAAATTGGGACAACTTTTTTGGTATCTAAGAAAAAAATGTAAATTTCATGATTTTAGCACCAAATCTAGGAGTGGGGGTTCGGGTCTGTTATCTTTTACATCGAATGAAAGGTTTAGATAACTTCATAAATTAGGATGTTTCATATGAGATTATCTTAAGATTTATGAATACCATCATAATTCTATAAGATTAATATTGATCATAAGTTTAAATTATTATACACCCCTTTTGAGGTTAGTTGGGATATAGGGTTATTTATTTATGGAATGATTTAGTTTGAGTATTGGGTATTACTGTTGAATTTTGTAGATTAATTATATGAGGGTTTATTCATTTTTGGAATTATCTTACCATGTGATAACCATTTTGGTTTTTCTTGATGTATAAAGACATTTGGAATAGATTTTTATAGTTTCTATTTTTATGTAGTCCTTTAAAAGCTAATTTTTTTGATTCAAGTATGAAACAATCATCTTGAATACTTATCATTTAGAGACAAATATGAGATTGTGGTGGAAATTGAAAAAAAGGATGAAATTATACTCAATAAGAATATTTCTTTATTCAATTAGTCTATATGGAAAAGTATTTCCTAAAATATAGTAAAATGATCTTTAAATAAAATTTTATCCAATTATCATCATTTTTAATTATATCAATGACCCTTTTCACAGCTCTTTGGTTTATGGTTTTGCGGTTGTTAACTTTCTTTTTATCATCAACCTTTTTATGATGAATAATCTCTATCATTCAATATCTTTATTTGGGCATTACGCTTTTCTTCCACGTCTAAATATTCACTTCCCACCTATGATATCCTACTTTGAAACCTAGTATGTGTTATTCCAGATGACTTTCGTACTTCCTTCTCTCTATTATCAAAAGGATGTTTTGTTAACCATTTTTATGATGTGGGTTTAAAATAAAGTTGTTTTCAAATGTACAACATTTTATTAGAGATATAAATTTATAATTTCTATGAATAAATTTATTAAATTGGGTGAGGATTTAACAACCTAATATTTTAGAAAAGAAAATTAGGTTTGATATCATATTCGACATGCAACACCAAGCTTAAACAACTCACAAAATATATAACCATTATAACCTATCCGTTAAATCTGAGGGTATGAATAGTATTAACTACATTATGATATATATATATATCCTACTCAATTTAAATTATTGATAAATTATTAGTAAATAATCAATCAATTTTCTTATATAGTAATTTAATTCTTCAAAAATATGTTTTCTTCAAAAATGATTTTTATTGCTTTTTATGAGAAAATGTTATAATTAATTTTTAGAAATTTTATAAAATTTATTTTATAAAATTAACTTAATTTTTTGAATATTCATATCAAAATTTACTTAGGTTGGAATTTTGGAATGTTTTGGAAAATATTCACTTTTTAGTGAATAGTAAAAATACCAATTTTGTAAAAATTTCATTTCTTTTCACTAATTTAAGTACTTTAAAAGTAATATTTTGTTTTGAATATGATTTAAATTAATTAAATTTTTATTTATTTTTATTTAATTCACTTAATTTCATTTGAATCATATTTATATTGGATTTTATAGAAAGTTTATTTTTGGGTTTAAAAATGGGTTTTCTCTGAAATTTTTTGTAAAGTGTATAATGTTTCTCATTTTTAATTAAATAAAAAAACACCTAATGAGGAATGATTTAAATTAAATTTTTAGATTATATATTAATATATATTAATTTAAATTCATACAATTATTATTACTAGTCATATAGTTCATATAAAATCATCCTTTTCTTGAAAAGTACACTTCTTGAAAACCTGCTTTCATGTCGCGTCTACATTATTAATTTTAAATTAAATTTTACCATTTTGTGAATTTAATTTTTTTTTAAATGGTTACCATATTTTTATTAATAATAATTTATATTATATAATAATTTCATCTTGATTTTACCATAATGAATAGTGAAATCAGTAATAATTAACTACCGTGGTTATGGTGAAAACAGTTTTACCTGAGGTTAAACTAAAACGATAAGGGTAAAAATTACCTAAATATTTGTCTAAAATATATTTTATGGCTATATTTAGACCTTATAATTTGTAATTCTAGATAATATCCCATTTTTTATCATTTTTTCATGTGAAAAAATGTGGTTACACCTTTTTCTTTTCAAAAATTACAAGTGTTCCAGTCACCACACTTATAAAAGGCTACCCCCTCTCCTCTATTATTCACACCTTCAAACCCTTTGTTTGTAAAATAAAAACCTAAATGACTTTCCAAATTCCATTAAAAAATTTTAGAATCCTTTTTTTGGTCAAAAATCCATTCTAATAATACATTAAGTATAATCCTAAAGAGGTTGTCCGAGAAAAGGTAAAATTCCTAACTATGCATTTTTGTTTTATTTATTCTTCCACCTCCTTAAAATATTCTTCAAATATGAATATAATATAAAACAATTATCTAAAATATAATTATATTTTTTTATATTTATGTAATAACCTAAATCCTTCTTCTTTTCCTATCAAATGTGATATGAAATCAACATTTGTGTCTACGACAGAAAACCACCTCGTGAACCGATGTCATTCATTTTACATCATCGCCTCTCATGGATTGATATAATGATGGATTAAAATTATATATATTATATTTTTAACATATTTATAATTATTTATTTATGATAACACATATACTTTCTTACTTTCCTTTCTTTTGGGGATACGATAACATCGATCGTGTGTACGGAGGACTACCGCCTCGTGAAGCGATGTAATTAATTTTTCACTAATGCTTTACATGGAAGGTAATAAGGTTGAATTTAATGAATATATTTCATATGTATGAAATATTTATAATATTAATGACATATTTATCATTCTTTAAAGTTATTTTATCATGTTATTTCTTACACTTAAAAATGATAACGTCGTTTGTGCGCATGTGTGGACTACTGCCTTCACAAAGCAATGTGATGATTTTTTTCATCACCAAAACACATTGATTATATATATATATATAATAATATTTAATTAAATAATATTTTATTTATGATATTATTATAATTATATAAATATAAAATATTTCTTAACTTTTTCCCATAATGATCGTTGAAAAATGGAAATGTTACTCATGCGTATGTATGGCCTATCGTCTCCATGATTATAACATAGTTCATTTTTAATAACCATAATTAATGGTTGTTTTTAAATTTATAATTAATGTATAAATATTAAAAATATTTTTTTATTATTATTATGTATATAATTAATCTATGACCTCTTTGAACATGGTCAATAAACCAAATCTGTTTTGAAATAATGAACGAAACATCCTCAAAACACCTGACATGGACTTAACTGATTAAGTATTTAAATATTTCATTAAAATAAATAAAATAAATTGTTTAAGTATTTTTAATTAAACTTGTAAAAGGGTATTAATAAATAATATAATATATATAATCTTATTATATAGGAGTTAAAGGATGCACATGGAGATTCTAGACTCAAGGTAAGACTTTTCGCATCTCACTCTTATTTCTGTGAGACATATTCCATATTCAAAACTTATTTTAGTTTTTTGATGTATATACTTCCCATGAATTTATTTTATGAATATTTTCATGAAATTTATTTGTATTTACAAATCTATATGATTTTCTCTATTTTATAGGGTTTTGATCCATGGATTACCTAAGTCGTAAGGGGCTTCGATTCAATTTTCCTTTATTGAGGGATATTTTAATGTTATGAGCCTAATTTATTTTACATGGTGTACATACTAACCATTTTACACGTAATATCATGAATCCTTAACACATCATGGTATTTTAATTTTCAATTTTAATTATTTCATCCAAGGGGATTTCACTTGAAATTTTCCAAGTGGTAAAGTATTTCTTAGCTCAATTTCCTTTCGTTGGGTTATAATACTTTTTCAGTGGGTCCGTTATGATATGATTATGTGTGAATTGATCTAAAAATTGTTTTATTGTATATTTAAAAAAATTGTTATGGATTTAAAGTTTTTATGTGTAATATATACATTCATTAATTCTCAATTCAATGATATGATCTTTGTAAGGGCTATTCATCTCAAATTATCTTTCTTTTGGATATATGTTGATGTTATGCACCTAAATTATTTTATGAGATGTATATACTACCCCTTTGAAATTTTATATCATTAATATCCTTATGTTCATAATATTTAAAGTTTCATTTTATGTTATTCTTACATGGGTATTAAGATTGAAGAGTTACCAAAGTGAAAGAGGATTTATGTTACAATATCCTTTCTTTTCGGGATTGTATATGTTTAAGGTTCTTTTAGAAGAAATCATATGATATGATTTTCTTGAACAAAATATCTTTCCTCTATACTAATTATGAATTTTTTTTAACATGTTTTATTTCCATTTCCTTCCATATTTCTTAAAGAAACATAAATTAAGTTGTTTGTAAGTGATACAAATCTAATATTTTATTTTAGATTGGGTATCTTTCTCATTCATATCCATATTTTCTAAAATGCTTTCCAAAATATTATTTCTAAAAATAAATAATTTCCTAAGATATTTTACATTGTATTTGACCTTATTTTAGAATTTTTTGAAACAATATTTCTTAATGTTTCCCGAATGATTCACTTTTCACTCCCTTTTAAAAAATGTTTTGAAAATAATTTTTATTTTTAACATTTACAACATGAATTTATTTTCCCGCCATCATGAACATTATTTTATTTGAACCTTCCATTATATGTTTCCAATTTTATTTTCAAAGAAAATTATTTTTCAATATTTTGGTATTTTTTATTTTTTTAAAGTGATTTTCAAAATTGAAAGGTTATTTTTTTCAAGAATTATTTTAGTGATCAGTTAATGGTTTTTCCAATAATCAACATCAAAAAAACTGGTTGTTTCATATGATAGAATGGGGATATTTTTTTAATTATAACATACTCATTATTTCTTTGGTTAAATTAAGAATGATTCAAAGATATTGTTATGGAACACGTTTCTTTTAAATGGGTTAATCATTTTTCGAAGATATTGTTAAGGAACTCATTTCTTTTCCACGGTTTAATCAAGTTATGAAAATAATAAAGGTTTTTTATATAAGTTTTTTATGAAATGGATGACATATTTACTATATTAATTAACTGTACTTAGAAATTATTAATGATCATGGGCGCACCCAGATAGCATCAGGTGAGCCCATTATAGATTTTACAATGGGTGTACCCAGATATTGCCAGGTGAGATAGATATATCTTATACAATGGGTGCACCCATATAGCGCTTGGTGAGCCTGATATAGATTATATGATGGTTGTGTCCAGATAGTACTCCAATTCATTAGGTAATGTTCCATATCTTTAAAGTAAAGGAGGAGGGAGTTACTGGGGTTTATTCTATGGATTTAATTAGGCTCCAATTATTTATAACATGGGATTAAAATGGGTTATAAAGATGTTTTACAAGATACCAACATGTTTTCATTATGATTGATATGGGTTATAAATGTTTCCTTTGATCAAGATTTATATCGCATGGTTCATGATTATTGATTCTTAATAATATTTCCTTTGTTAAATCCTTATTCCATATTTCATTATTGATGATTCAGGTATTGATGGGTATGAGTTCTTTTATGATTTTATCATACACCCTAATTATGTAATCATAACCTTATGCACTCCTTATACTCATTGATGACATTAATTTTTTAATTCTTATGTTTATCCTCACTGAGAATTTTATCCCACCCTTCTTATATTTCTATTTCCCCACACTATTAGAAATTTAAGCTATAGTCAGGGATCTATAGCCATGGTTTTATATATTAGTGGCTATATCATCTTTATATCCATGTTTTAATTAACAAAGCATAGAAATTCTTCTTCTTTGTTTCCATGAGCGTTTGGCTCATCCTCCCCCGATATGCGACCCCTCCTCCCTCAACCTCTCTGCGCCCTCCTCCTCCCTTGAGCTCTCAGCACCATCCTCCCCATCGAACACCACTGCTCCTCCCCCGATACACGACCCACTTCCTCCCTCTACCTCTATGTTCCCTCCTCCACCCTCTACCTCTCCATGCCCTCCTCCCCGCCAAACACCACCGCTCCTCCCCTGATCTGTGACCCTCTGAACCCTCGACCTCTCTCACGGCGGCGTGACTCATCTCCCACCTAGAAACCCTTCTCCCTTGTTGTTGACTGATCGATTCTCCATTGGCCAATACCCACTGTATTCTCCATTCTGTCCCACCCCCTTCACTAGCCAATCCTTCATTTTAGATTTGTGGTATGATCACTCCTCATACCCTCATTATTCCTTTTCCATTATTTTTATATGATTTGTTTTTCTGAGTCTAGGTTTTGAGGAAATGATTCTACTGAGCATGGTGGAATCATCCCACTTCAAGGGTTATTGGTTTGTAGGATATAAAAAAACAGGGTGAGATGTTACTCAAAGAGTGAATGATGACACGGTTTTAGGGTTGGTTTTGTGGTAACTACTATTCAAAATGGATTTTAGTGGTCATGTCATGGTTTTGGTCATGGTGGATTTCAATTTATTTCACTCATTTCCTAAAATGGGGAAGGCCTTCCATGATTAAATAGTTTTTTTCATTTTATGTTGTCTTTGTGAAGTATACACTATGTGAAATGGGGAATTTCTCCCACTATTCCCTAAAAAAATAGTACTGGACTAGGTTATGGATTTGGGTAAGTTGCCTTATAAAATATCTAGGATCATGGTGTAAAAGATGAGGTGTCACTATTGTAGTTTTTGTTTGGTATAGGAAATTAATTGGGTAATATGGATGGGTTAATAGCTAGTGTAATTTGTATTTAATGGAATTAACTATTAATAAAACAAAGATAATTTGAAACCACCACATGGTATTTGGATATTAATGTTTCTTTTTTTAATATTAGGTTTCTATATGAGATAGATTACTGTAAATATAATGATTTGACATTGGGATAATTGTGCCTAGATAAGCTATTGGAATAGTGGATGAACACCATGTCATGGTTTGTTCGTCTTATGAATTTATTAAAATTCTAAATCACAATTTTCTTTAAAAAAGTAGCTCTAATTTCCCAAAAATTTAGAATGGTTTTTAAAGGGTTAATGATCTATCAAGTATATTCCTTTATATTTGTTATAAATAACACTAATTTATTAAAAAAATTAAAATTTATAACAATTTTCATAATAATTGAAGAATATTTTTTAGGATTTAGAGGCACACATGAGATTCATCCCAATTGCTAATTCATTTTATTTATAACACAAGATATACTTTAGTTTCCTAGTTAAAATTTATGGAAAACAATACAACCATATTAGGAATTTTCAATAATTATATTATACATTTTGTATTCAATTTTAAGTCTTTTTGGGATATAATTGGATCTAAATGACTCTATGAGGATGTACCAATATCATAATAAATATATTTGACCAAATTAACTTGATTTTTCCTTGAAAAAATTAATAAAATTTCTATGAAATAATTACCTTTCCAATTGGGTAACTCTCATATAGGGATTCTTTTTTCATAAAAATTATCGGTTTTCTCCTTGTGTATTTTTGAACATTCATATATATAAATCCTTACCTCCTAATTCTCAAAAAATTTCAACTACCCATTTCTATAAAATTTATGTAAATCTATATTCACTAATTTGACAAACCAATGTGTTTGATGCTTCATCCTAACAAATAGGTGGCATGGTTTCTCATACACTAGTTGTTTCTACTCAAGGTTTTATTCCTCCACATGTTTTTTCTTGACCCAATTTTTTATTTAAATACCAAAGAAGAAATGGTAAAAGGAGAATTATGATATTTTTAGTTAGTTGGTTTAGACAGGATTCTTTTTAAATAATAGTTGGTCACTTCTGGCTGGGTATCATGGAATTATTTTTGTGCGAGTGTGCACTACTTGGGAGAAGATACTACAAGGAGGTGGCCTCTCCTCTAGTTTATCTGTAATTATTTTTTATATCTAATTGATGTGTTATCTTCCATGTTTACTTATATTTTACACTATATCTTACCATCTTATTAGTTGTTTCTTAAAAATATAATTTGTGTAAAGTATACAAATTCTGTATTTGTTTTGTTCCCTTGATATTTTGTGTTTTTTGATCGTGAATCCTAATATATTGGAAACTCTGTTGGGGAGTCAACTAAATTGAGAATTAGAATCAAGTGTTTTCTTCTTTATGCGAGTTATACTAAGATAAATCCATGAATAATCAGAGTATCCATGAATTTTAGTAGTTTTTATTTTATATATAGTTGTTTTCAAATGGAACTGGTGGAATTCATTATGTTCGAAGTATTATTTCCTTTTCTCCAACTATGGTGTGTCTCAATTCTAGTTTTGAGTAAATATTTTTCATTTATTAGAAATGAATTTTTTTTCAATTTTTCTTCACATAATTAATACATGGATGGGAGGAAGGGTATCAAATATTAAAACTTCACATGAAAATTAGCAGTATTCATTCATATTAGTATAAGAGAGTTTAGAAATTATTAATCATGGATAGTCCAAGAGTCAATGAAATTCATGCGATATGGAGGAGAATTTGTTTCAAAGGATATCTAAAATGGAATAATAGTATATAAATATAATAATAGTAGAATAAGTACTACCAAAAATTGGATCTGATACTGGAAAATAGTGTAAAAATTATTCATATGTTTCTATTGTTATGAAGTTCTCTAACATTGAAAAGGGATATGGATCACAGAGAAATTATGTTATAGAGGAATATGAGTACATATATGGAATGTAGAGTGTTTCACATAGGATATATCTTCCATTATTTACTATATAAGATCCTTTTGGTTGGTTAACTAAGGTTGATACTTAATTTTTTTTAACTAAACAACTAAAGAAATGAAACATCACCTGGAAAATATTTTCATGGAATATACTATATTGTATTTATTTTTTATCTTGGTAGGGTTATTATCCTAGTTAATCCTATGATAAGATCAAGATAGAGTTATTAAATATTTAATGGAAGACTGCTAATGGGGATCCATTGTTATATATGATTTCATTATGAAATACTAGAAATTTATATGAATACATTGAGGAGTTTGAGAAACATGCATCGAGAACTCTAGAGTTTCCAGTGTAGTGGTACATAAGCTTATTTTTTGGGTGATTTAAACCAGAGGAAACAAACTAAGTCTCCACCCATGATCTAGGAATTATGTTTTTATTGATTTGACTTTATTTTAAATTGAGAAAGAACTTGTTGAAGATGGAATTTTGAGAAGTACTCATTGTAGGACAATGGTTCCATCTATTTCTTATGGTACTGGTATTATGGTGACTTATAATTTTACCAATAGGATTTAAGGAGAACAACCTTAGATGGAAAAGGACATTAGGAGAGTTATATGGTATAAACATTTGAATGGTTACAAGAATATCAGCTGAAAAGAATGAGAGAAAAATCAAAATAGTGGGACTATATTTTTTATATAGCCAAACCTACACTCTTATATATCATTTACATATAAAAAATTGTCATTATTGGCTTGGGAAGTAGAGAAAATAGATTCATAAGAATTAGTGTATAGTAATAGTTCACATAAGTTTGGAAATAGTGATTCTATGGAAGAAATATGGGGTAACCAAAAAAATTCCTGATGAAATAGCAGAGGCCTGAGAAGCTTTAGAATTCATAAGTATATGGGAATCAGGTGTTTATTTTATGAAATTCTCATGGAATGTGTTATATATTTCTGTGGTGGTTCATTTAGATAGTTGATAAAGTGAAAAATTTATTTCTAAAAATCTTTCCAAGGTTTCCAATGTATTCACCAGGCTAACCAAGCAGTTCAAAATCGGGCTAGGATATGGGAATTGACAGTACTCTTAAGGGTTTGTAAGGGTGTTTAGGTGACTATGAAGAATGTTTTTCACTACTATGGATCATGTGTTTGACACAGGTAGACCATATTTGATTCTTTAAATGATTTGGGAAATAATTCTGTTTATATTTTCAAAAATTATAAACATAAATCAATGGAGTTCATGTGGGATGGCTTAGTGGTGAGATTACATGGGGAGACAAGCTGATACGAATACCACTGGAACTAACACAAACATTCTTCCCATGGATTCTTCTTTTTGAGTTTTGGTTTTGGAAAACTAAATTAAAATGTTTTGTGACCAAGAAAAAACATCCTTGGGAACAAAACCAGTATAAAATTTAATACTTTATTTTTGAATTTCATTACATATTTTATGAACCAAGAGAGTTTCCACCTGAGTTAGAAATCATTTTATTACTTTAATTCATGGTGAAACACGAATGAATATATGACCATATAAGCTAGATCCTTCCTTTAATGAGGAGGATGGAAAAAAATCATCTAATATTTTGGGATTCATTATTATATGTCATATTAATAGTTTTTATTCTAGTCATACTATTCTTATAAAGAATAAGGATAGAGGATGATGTTTTTGTGTGGATTATATATCACTAGAAATACTTATTGTGCTAGATATATTTCCCACTCCAATTATTAATGAATTATTGGATGAATTACATGGGCCAAAATTTTGCTATAAACTTGATCTAATGTTCGTATTTCATCAGGTTAGGGTGAGCAAAGAAGATGTCAGTAAAATAGACTAATGGACACATGAGGGGCACAATTTATTTCAGGTCACTCCTTTCACTCTTATGAATTACCTGGATAGTTTCTTTTTTTTATGAATTGTTCATTTTAGGATTTCTTTAGGATGTATATTTTTTATCTTTAATGATATCTTAATTTTTAGTAAATACCAAACAAAAAATTAGCTCATTTTTCTATCTTTTCATTTTTTTGGGATAAAAAATCAAGTGTAAGATGATTTTAGAATCATGTGATCTAACTTTCTCCATAAGCTTAAAATATTAGGATTTCTAGAAAGCCATGCATTTTTTAGATTACAGATACTATAGAGAACTTTAAAAAGTATTCCTTTGTATGTTCTCAATACATCATAATTATAGAATCAGTTGTTCAAGTGCCACATTATTTACTTCCTAAATAGATAGTGAACCATACATCGTTCATTTTTCCATCTACTAAGAAATTATTGATTCCCAATAATGCATTATAATTCTTACACTATTATTTCTGCACATATTTCCTTCAAATATCAAGAGAGATTGAAATGGGGATCGTTGATATAATTTAAAATAAATCATGTATGATAAATATTCAAATTGTAAAAAAAATATGTACTTGGGGAATTAGTTACTAAAAACATTGAATGAGTTGTTCCAAGGTTGTATTATTTTATATTAATCTCTCATTTCACCCATGTGTTCGCATGAAACTATGTTGACTTCAACAAGATATTGTTTTCCTGATGTCTTAATCTTGATGATTATGTTGCATGTTGATGTTGTTATCATCATCACCCGTTCTATTATTTCATTTCTCACTAGTCATGTTCCAGCCACTTCAATTTTTAGGTTCAATTAATGATGATTCATCAGATCACTGGCATTTTTTTAAAGACTCCTGAGACCCTTTTGTGTGTGTTGCAGGAACCAGAGTCAAATGTGTCTCACCACATATGCATAGGTAAGAATATATATAATAAGTTCTCCCTTTATATGTATATCCTCCCATGGCAGTGCGATTACATATAAGGGGCTAGGTGTGCTTATGTATACGTATGGAAACTGCATACCTGTGTGGGTGATAATTGGCTTATGCATGTGAGCATATATATAAGGATCCTCTAGTGCATGTTCAAGGCCATGGGGACACGTACATAGGGGTTAGGGCGTCCTTATGTATATGCAAAGGTTCATATGCCTGGAGGATGGATGTGTTGAGTCAAAAGTTCTCTTTTGAATTTTATGTCTTGTTTTGGAAATCACAAATATATTCATATATGTTTATCGTACTGAATATTTTTATCGTACTGACTATGTCAGTCATACTAAATCTGTCAAATGTACTAACTCTATCAATCATATTGACTCTACCAAACGTACTGACTCTGTCAATCGTACTGACTCTGTCAATCATACTGACTCTGTCAAACATACTAACTCTGTCAATCGTACTGACTCTGTCAATCGTACTGACTTTTGTGTATCATACTCACTTTGCATCATATCAATGCATTACAATCTTGTTTTTTATCAACACATGTCAATATTACTCATGTTTATCATCTTCATATATCCTTTGTTTTAACCAAAATGATATCGTGGAGTTAGTTATAAACTAATCAAAACGATGTCGTGTTTTCTGTTTCAATATCACCGTTATAATGCCAGGTGTCCAAGTACCTCTGAGTTTTCCATAGAAATATGACCGTTGGAGGAAATGTGACCGTTAGAACCTGAGGCCTATAAATAGGGGGTCATTTGAAGCTGAGAAGAAGAACTGAGAGACTTTGATCATTCTTTGATACTATCAAGTTCTAGAGAGAGACGTTGTGACTTCTCTCTTTCTTCGTGCGATATCCTTGAAGTTACAAAATGTGAAAGTTTCGTTCTTAGTTTTTTTATTTCAATAAGTGATTTTTTTTCTTTGTGAGACCGACCAGGTGATAACGATCAAGGGCTTTCAAGTGTTTGAAAGAAAGAGGTATTGATTACCTGCAAAAATGAGGGCTTGCAGGGATATCAAGACAGACGTACCGATCATCGTATTAAGGGATTGCGGGGATAGCAAGACAGATGTACCAATCATTGTATCGAGGGCTTGTGGGGATAGCAAGATAGATGTACCGATCATCATATCGAGGGCTTACCAAGGTGGTGGTAAGACAGACCTCTTATCCTTGGTGAAAGGATATCCTTCTCTTTGGGATAAAATAATTGTAATTATTTTACATTTCCGCTACTGTTTGTTTTAGAAAGGGAATTGTATTGTTTCCTTTCTTTATTTCATATTCATTTGTAATTTTTTCAATTAAAATTGTACTGTTACATATTGTATCGATTGATTCTATATGCTTTATTTTAGAATCTTTCACTATCGTATTACTCTGATTGTTGTATTAATTTTGAGTACAATTGATTTAAATTTCTTATATTATTACATCGTATCATACCTTTTTACTCAATACAATTGTGGTTAATTGTATCTTCTGTGAATTGTATTAGTCTAAGATCACTTAAACTTATTTCTTAAAGTGTTTAAACAAAATGTTTTAAACCTACAATTCACCCCCCCCCCCTTTTGTATTGTTCCATCTAATATAAATCTATATCTATATATCGATCAAACAATTGGTATTATAGGAGGTTTCCACTGATTTCTATTTCATGCTATATTTATTTTAAAGTATAATAGTATTTTTATTACAAGTTTCAATTTCAACTACTTACTACACTAACGTGTGGAGTGGAAAAGATTTTGTTTTATCTAATGGCAGGGATTAATATTGGATCAATTGACAATCTAAATCCAACTAGACCACCTATCTTTGATGGGAATTATTATGAGTACTGGAGAGATCAAATGAAGAAATTTTTTATCAATATTGGGGTAGACAATTTTATTATGCTTACTGGAGGTTACAAAATTCCTGAAAAAGAAGCAAGAATATCAACTGAATTACAAGGTACACAATACTTTGCTATGTTCTATGACCAGGAATATATATAGCCAGATATCATCTTATGAAGCAGCCAACTGTATTTGGAAGAAATTGTAAGTCACGCATTTTGGTATATCTAAGGTGATAGAAATAATAAGAGCAATGCTTCGAGCAGAATATCATGGATTTATTTTTCTTTATGGGGAACCAGTATGTAAATTGCAACAAAGATTTATGAAAATTGTCAATAGTCTAAAATATATTGGAGAAAAAGGTCTTGATGATGAAGCCCATGTAGATAAGATTATTGACATTATTCCAAACGAATGGGAGTCAAAAAGGATAGCTATTGATGAAAACAGAAAAGTTTCTCAGATTACTCTTGATGAACTCTTTCGAACTCTTCTACAACATAAGACAAGAATGAAGAGAGATGCTGATTTCAATAAGAAGAAAAATGTAAATGGAAGTGTAGATTTTACTACTACATCTTATGCTAAAAGGCCTGAAAGGATAATAAGATCCAAAGATAAGAAATTTGTGTCAGAATCAAGTGATAGTGATCACTCAGATAATGAGTTAGCCAATCTTGCTCGAAGGATGAACAAGATTGTGGGAAAGAAAGATTTTCAATACAGATTCAAAAAGAAGGATAATAAGGATAAGAAAGATTCAGTGGTAACTAGTTATGAATGCAAGAAAGAAGGACATATAAGGCCTAACTGTCCTTTACTAAAAAAAAGATATAGAGAAGAAACATTCTGAGAGAAATAATATGATGTATTACAAGACAAAGACAAAGAAATTCTTGAAGGCGAATGATACTTGGAGTGCAAGTGCTAGAGATTCATCAGATGATTCTTCGGAATATGAATCCTCAGGACAAAGAAATATTGGACTCATAGCCAGATTACCAATTGAAGATCATTGTTTCATGGATAAGGTACACAATGATGAAGTTATTACAAATGTATCCTTGAATGCAAATTATACTGATAATAAATATTATGAATCTTCAAATATTGATTCTTCATCATTAGAAGATAATACATTACTATCTTATGAATAAGTGTCTAGGTTTGATAAACTTCTTGATAATGAAAATTCTAAACTCAATAAAAAGCTTGATAAATAAAATTCTAGAATTTCTATTTTAACAAATAAGTATCAGATCATTCTAGTGATCTTGATATGAAAACTTATGATTTTGAAAGTATATTAAAAACCCTTGAGAAAGTCAATTCGAATAAGGATAAACTTTCTAAGGATCTTGAAAATGTAATTTCTAAGAAAAATGTTTTTGAGCCGAATTCTAGTTCAAAATCAAATGTTTTGGAAAATAAAGACTTAGTTTTAAAACTATGTCAGAAATTTTTTCCTTGAAAAAATGTTTGTAAAACTTTACGTATGGCAAGGAAAACTTTGATAAAATGTATTTTTGAATTCAACCTTTGAAAAATCATTCTGGTATTGGTTATACTCATTCTAAACCCATTTTTAATAAAAACTATTTTGTTCCACAGAGTACCCCTTTTTTTACTAAGTGTCAATGTGGTGGACACTAGAAAATAGATTGTTCTCTTAATAGAACTCAATCTTTAGGATTTCATAAAGATCATTTTGAAAAACAAATGTGGATTCCTAAAATTCTTTTATCTAATCCTTCTGGATCCAAACAAGTTTGGATTCTGAAAAACTAATTGTTTCTTTTTCAGGAAAATAAGAAGTGTACCAACAAGAACATTTGGTACATGGATAGTGGTTTTTCTCGACACATGACCAGAAACAAAGATTTCTTTGAAAAGATTATCGAAACAAAAGGTGTAAAAGTTACCTTCGGAGATAATTCTCAAGGAAAGATTGTTGGAATAGGTAATATTGTTTTTCTTGTAAAAGTTCTTATTTCAAATGTTTTGTTTGTTAATGGTCTTAAGCACAATCTTATCAACATAAGTCAATTATGTGATGAAGGATACCTTGTGAATTTTAGAAATGATAAATTCTTAGTTCACAATTCCAAGGATGAATTCATTCTATCTTCCCATAGACAAGAGAATGTATACACTATTAACTTATAAGACCTTATAAGAAAAAATTTACCTTGCTTAAGTGCAATAGATGACCAATCATGGCTATAGAATAGGATACTAGGACACTTCAACTTAAGAAACCTTTGAAAACTTTCTAAGAAAAGAATTTTAAAGGGACTACTGGATCTTAGACATGATTTTTCAAAAGTCTTTGATCCTTGTCAATTTGGAAAGCAACATAAAACTAGCTTTAAATCAATTAATGAAGTTTCAAATTCTAATGCATTACATCTAGTGCATATGGATCTTTTTGGTCCTTCACAAACTAGAAGCATTGGAGGAAAATACTATGTATTTGTTCTATTTTATGACTTTACTAGATTTACATGGGTATATTTTCTAACAAAGAAATATGAATCTTTTTTCTATTTCAAAACTTTTAGAACCCAAGTTAAAAATGAGAAAAATATATCATTGATAACTATTCATAGTGATCATGGTGATGTATTTAAAAATTCATATTTTGAAACTTTTTACAGTAAGAAAGGAATTACTCACAATTTTTCAGCACCAAGAACTCTACAGAAAAATGGTGTTGTTGAGAGAAGAAATCGTATTCTTCAGGAAATGAAAAGAACCATGTTGAGTGAATACTAAATTGCTAAGCATTTTTGGGTTGAAGTTGTTAGTACTTCTTGTTATACTATAAATCGTGTTTTAACTAGACATTTTCTTAATAAAACGCCTTATGAATTGTGGACTGGATGAAAACCTAAAGTTTCATACTTCAAAGTTTTTGGGTGCAAAGTATTCATTCTGAATACTAAAGATAATCTACAAAAATTCGCGCCAAAATCTGATGAAGGAATCCTTTTAGGCTATTCTACAGCTTCTAAGGCTTATAGAGTTTTCAATAAAAATACTTGTACTGTTGAAGAAACAGTGCATGTTAAATTTGATGAAACTAATACTTTTGTTTTCAAACAACCCCAACCTACATCTTCAGATGTGTTTTCAAAAACTGATCATTAACCTTTATTAGAAGATCCTTCTGATAAGGAAAATGTTTAAGAAAGTGTTCCTGAAATGTTTCCCCCAGAATATTTTCTACCATTCATTGATGAACAGGTTTTACAAAACCCAAATAAATTGTTTCTTAGGAATCATCCCAGTGAGAACATCATTGGCGATGTAAATCAACCTATAAGGACTAGAAGTTCCTTGAGAAATGGAATAGAACATCTTGCCTTTCTTTCCCAATTCGAACCTAAAAGTCCAAGAGAGGTTGTAGGTGATGAAGATTGGATTAAAGAAATGAAAGATGAACTAAATGAATTTGAAAGGAATCAAGTCTGGACATTAGTTGAAAGACCCAAAGAAACAACTGTAATTGTTGTAAAATGGGTTTTTAAAAATAAATGCGATGAAAATGGAATCATTGTAAGAAATAAATCTAGACTTGTTGATATGGGATATGATCAACAAGAGGTCGGAATGCAATAACAACTTGCTGACATATTCACAAAACCATTACCTTCTGATAGATTTGAATTTATCAAACAGAAGTTAGGAATGATTACACTAAGATAATCATTCATATCTACTTCATGTTTTACAAATCTCCTTACATTAAAAAACTCCTCTACAAAGGGGGAGAACATTTTTTCCCTTATTCTTGATTTTATTTAATGGTTTTCTTTATCTATTTATTCTTTTGTTTTCTATATTTCTGATTATCATCTTGACCATCTGGTTATCGTTTTATCTTTCTATTCATCTTGTTTGCTTATCGTATTGAACTTTGTTTTCCATCGGTAAGTCAACCTATGGTAACAACTTTGTTTTCCATCAGTACGTCAACCTATGGTAACAACTTTGTTTTCCATCGGTACATCAACCTATGGTAACAACTTTGTTTTCCATTGGTACGTCAACCTATGGTAACAACTTTGATTTCCATCAGTACGTCAACCTATGGTAAAAACTTTGTTTTCCATTGGTACCTCAACCTATGGTAATAACTTTTTTTTCCATCGGTACATCAACCTATGGTAACAACTTTGTTTTCCATCAGCACATCAACCTATGGTAACAACATTGTTTTCCATCGGTACATCAACCTATGGTAATGGCTTTGTTTTCCATCAGCCTGACAACCTATGGTAATGACTTTTTTTTCCACCGGCATGACAAACTATGGTAATGAATTTGTTTTCCATCGGCATGAAAACCTATGGTAATGACTTTTTTTTCCATTGGCATGACAACCTATGGTAATGACTTCGTTTTCCATCTACCTGACAACCTATGGTAATGATTTTTTTTCCATCGGTCTCACAACCGATTGTTTTCTTTTTACTCGAACTCATGTATTTTCTTTTTGATATCGTATTATACTATGTTAATACTATTAGACCAAAAATTTCCTAGGAATCTCCGGCAGGTACATTCTTTATTTATTTGTTTTTTTTAAATCATTTTAAATCCCCACCGTTGGATTATTTATATTTCAATCTCAACCATAGAAGAACAACAATCATCTTTATTTTCCTATAAATAGAGCCCCCCCCCCCCACCCCAAACCCACACCGGTTTTTCAGCTTTCTTGACGAATCTCTGCTTCTGTTTTAAGAGTCTGTACGATCTTCTCTTCGCACCTATATCTCTTAGTCCTCTGCCAACACTCCTGCCGAAATGTCTTCAAAAACATTTTTAGAGAAATACTTCTTCAGAGAAAGGTTAGTTTCCTAATACTTCTTTGATTCGTATGATTCAAAAATCAGGAGGATTATTTTGTTTCAAGGATGGGAACATCTTTGTGTTGAAAAAAAATTTCTCAAGATTTGATTCTTGTTGAATAAGTTAGTCAATTCTATAAAACTGTGTCTTTTGACAAGAACATGACAATCAACTTTGCTATGTACGATAGAAAAATCTCTATGTTTGTGAAACAAGCAGCCCACTTTCTAAATGTCTCAACAAAAGGTGATTCTTTTTGTCCATCTCATAAACTACCAGAGGAAGTTGGTACATTTAACAAAGAATGAGCTGAGAAATCGTTGTTTCTGATAAATGAAGAGAATAGAAAGGTAGCTCATTTGTCTCCAGATAATAGATTCGTGGTGCTTTGGATACAAGGTTTTCTTATCCCAAGAAAAGGGGATAGAGAAACTCTTAAATTTTATGATATCTTCATGCTATACTATCTTGTGAACATGGGGAAGGTAAATATCATGGGATATATTTTTTAATCAATCAAGAATGTCAAGTCAGGAGCAATCAAGTCTCACTTGATTATGTATCCCTCTATCCTTACAAATTTCATTCTTGAGAGCCTAATGTTTTTTAATATTCCTTTGAAAGGGAAATTAAAAGAACTAAAGCCTTCCTGGATAAGTAAGAATACATTGAAAAAGTTGTATGTTTGTTTCGATAAAAACTCAAAACTTTTTGTCAGAGATGTGAAAGCTGAATCGGCACCAAACCAATCGGCATCGAATCAATCAGCTCCTTTTCCAATCGAAGATAATCCAACTTTTGTTGCCCCTCAAAAGTCAGATCTGCAAACCAGTTTTATGCCAAAGAAGAAACATAAATATACCAAGGAGGTTGTGATCAAATAGATGAAAGATAGGGAGAAAATAAGAGAAGGTGATCCTAAGTTCAGTCTTGATCCAGCTGAAGCCTTAGCTGAGAGAATAAGGGTAGAGCATACTATTCAATCTGAAAAGAAAAATAAGACTCTTTTGAAAAGGAAATATCAAGATTTTGATGTTTCAAAAATCATGAAAGTGGTTGAGATGGTTAGTGATCAACTAACAAAATAAGTACATCAAGAACATATCGTCAAGAGTCTTTCAGAGAAAGATAAAGGGAAATAAGTTTTGAAAGAAGTTCAGGAAGTTGAAGAAGAGGAAGAAGATTTTATTTTGCAATTTATTCAAAGTTCAAAAAAGAGTATTGAAGAATCGTTTCAAAAGAAAAGTGAAGATATTCAACAATATCCTCATGACGAACAAGCACCAGCTGAATCATTTGAAACTCCAGATAGAATTCCTTCCCAATTAAAGCAAGGTGCTCAATCTTCTCATACTGAAAAAGTAATCATTATCAATGAAAAAGTGGAAGAAGAAAGAAAAGAGAAAGAAAAAGAAAAAGTAAAACATCCAGTTGAAGACTCAAGACGATCAAATGAATTAGATTTGTACGATGAGGATACTGATTCAGAACAGAAAATTTCTCTCAAAAAGAGTGATTACTGTAACGACCCATTGTTTTTAATGGAAATTCCCTTCTTATAAATATTCCATAAAATCACATAATAATGAACTACTAAGTGATAAGTTACCTTTAAACATAAGTTTGTCACTTCTGTGTTTGGAATTTTGAAAATCCGACATACACGGTTGTGTTCAAAATGTTTTTTGGAGTCTAATAAAAAAATAATAATTTTTGGTGAATAGTAACCTACCCTAATGAATAGTAACATACCCTTATGAATAGTGATATACCCTAATGAATAGTAACCTTACCTATGGTGTTATAAAAATAATATTCATGTTGGAAGTTCAATATACCTATAGTTTAGAATGAGTTAATGAATGCTTTAAAGCAGGTTTTGATAATAAATTATTATTTTATTTAAATATTAAAATAATAATATTTAAAAAATTATTTTTGAAAAATGTACTTCATTTTTGGATTCTACACGTCAAAAAATTGTTGGGGTAAATTTTTGGGATTTTTCTGAAATACTTGAATTTTTTATGAATAGTGAAATACCGTAATTTACAAAAATAAGCTAAATAAGGTAATTATAGAGTCATGTGTAATGTTCTGCTGATGTAAGCCCACTTGGTTCGGGATTAAATTATAAAATTAATATACTTGGTCATTCAAAACTCACTATTCTTTGTCTTGTGGGGAAATAATAAACTAATGAATTTTATATTAAGGAAACCCCTCTCTCCTCCACTATAAATACCCTCTCTCCTTACCTCTTTCCCTCAAACCTCTCAAGCCTTGTGCCTAGCCAAATTTCTTCCCAAATACCCTCCCAAGATCCTTCCCCACGTCCAAGGCTTGCTGGTATTTCCAAAAGACCAAAACCAAAGCCCCTAAGAGGAGTCTCGAAGAGAGGAGATCAAAGGGTAAGAACCCTCTTTTGTTTTCAAGTGTTTTGTTTTCATTTTCTTTCTTTCCTCACACCCTATTCCCCTTCCCTTATCCAAAAGGAATTAAAGCTCCATAATATCATATATTATGGATTCTAATCATGTTTATGGAAAATTTCAAGCATCATACTTCTTCTCCTCTCCCTCATGTTCTAGAATTAAACATTGTCCGTGATGGGTCAAATTACCGACATCATGGATAATGTGTTTTCAAATTCTCTTATCATTTTGATTCTGGTCATGAAACCATTTATCTTATGGTTGAACCAGATTATTATATATATTATATGCCCTATTTAAGGTTCTTTAATCCTCATACACTCATGATATAAAACAATAATACAAAACAAGTCAATTATGGGAAAAATCGTTAAAATTAATTCAAGTGTTTATCATTAATGTTTAATGTAAAGGTTCTCTTTCACTCTAATTAACCAAATGAATTTTGTAACCATGTAACCTACTGGATTTCCACTAATTTTATAACTTCAATTCTGTACAACCACTTTCATCTTACAATTTATTTGAACCTAAATACAATTGAACCGATCATTAAAACAAATGAAACAAACGGACCCGAACAATGAAATTGAACCTCGTAATCAACCAAAATGGGTATAAATGAACTTAAAAAGGTTATACTGAATCTTTTAATTTTATATATGGTTCTATAACTATTGATTAATAAACCTAATTTGACTATTCAGGTCATTAATATCAAGTGGAGAACACCAACGGACCTAAGGTAAGGGATCCTCTCAATTTCACTCTTATTCAAGATTCTTCACTATGTTAAGACTTGTTGTGTGTAATTATTAATTATGGGGTATGATTTTACACCTCATACATACTGCCCTATTTATTTATAAGTGATGATAATTCCCTTTCCTCTCTCACTAATCCCCCTCAAGTACTCCTGATACCATGCCAATAATCCGTAAAGAATTCTACCCGAACCTCTTTTATTCCTTCGGGTTGTCTTATCTACCTTTCTACCAAAATGATGTTATCTTATCTTTTCTTGTGCATACTCTAAATGTTGAGTACATTTTCAAAGTCTATTTATCAAGACTCTTTCATCACATTATTTCAGGGATATGCATGATTTTAAGTGATTCTCTCCTCATTACTTCCCGATAAGTGAACCCGTTTTAAGGGAACTTCCCGAATTCTTTCCTATTATCAAGTGTACTCTATACTATATTTTAATTCATATTTCTCCTTATAAAATGAGTCTTTTTATTATGAAAACCCTCCTGGTTTACTTATGGTTTTATAAAAAAATATTATTCCGCCTTTCGTTTTAAGAGATATTCGATGTTTTCTTAAACCGCACTAAAATGTTTTGACTCAAAGATTCCTAAAAACTATTTTTACATGTTATCACTTCATTTTGTTATCTATTTTCATGATTTATGCCTTTATATGTTATTAATGTCTATTTATGATTTGATTCCTTTATTTCATGGATGCTTTTATGTTACGCCCCTTTTTATTATGCTTCATGACGTGATTGTGTTCCCATTTCTTGCCTTGGGTACTCTTATGTTTATGTATGATTGAGGTTCTTTATGTGGAAAGAATATACATGAATAAGCTTAGATGGGTGCACCCAGATATCTCTCTAATTCATTGGGTAAAGTTAATGTCTCATGAGAATATTATGGGCAAACAGTCCGGGCGGTTAGCCTTGGCTCGTGCTACTATGGGAAACGAGATTGGCGGTTAGCCTTGACTCATACCAAAGTCTTGTTTAAAGTTTCTTCCACCTATCTATGAAACTATGATTATATAATCTCATGTTTATATGATCCCATGATTATTTTATCCCATGTTTTTATGATCCCATGTTTATATTTTAGGATTCCATATATTCCATTCTTCCAATATCATTATTTCAAGCCTCCTAACTCATGTGCTTAAAGTTTATTCTTATGTTCTTTCCATACTTGGATTTTTAGCTCATACCTTTTTTCATGTGTTCCCCAGGGTACCCTATGCAGATGTAAGGGCTCAAATGAAGTTAAGAGATCATTATGAAGATTAAATAAAGAAGTGTTTTTTAGCCCATGTTTTATGTTATATGTACCTAGTCTTCCAAGACACTAGACTTAACGATCCTTGGATTGTACTCTGATGATGAATTATGTTTAAAACCATGAAATGTTATGTGTAAAAGGCTAGGGTCACTATAGTTGGTATCAGTCTAGTTATTTTTGGAGATTAGGAATAGAGCACCTTAGTGAGAACCTTAAGGATGAGACTAAGTATTAGAAAACATTCCCAAATTTTGGTGAGTATTGAGTAAGTGGTTTATCAAGAAAATACATCCCTGTTTGGATATGAGCAGGTAGAGGTGGCTCTAGCACAAATGTATCCTAGGGGTAAAACCCGAAAACACCGCTTTGAGCTAGACTCGAACGGGAACTGGTGCATGACAACGGGCCTTGCTGCACTCTTGGTTACGACACTCCTAGGGGATATGCTTTGGTATATTCATGAGCTTAGTACAAACCATTATTAGGGGAAAAAGACCATAAGAATATAAGTTAAGAAATATATTGAGGATAACCTAGATATAAACCTAAGGAATCACAAGTCAGGATGTACTTATTTTTTATAAGTTTATCCTTTGATGTTAAAAGTTCCCTTTCTATGCTCAATATCTAAGTATTAAATACCTCTAAATATACGTTCTTTTTCTTAGTTAATGGTGGGAAATAGAAGAACATGTTCCAACAACCAATGTGATAGGCAATGCGATGATTTACCTAATGACATGCCTGATGTGATGGAAGCGGGTACTCAAAACTTCATGGCAGTACTTGCTCAGCTGGCACGAGTTATGAATAATAACTTGAATCAGGTGGAACGTCCCCCTCCTCCAAGGAAAGAGAAATTTGTTGTAGAATAATTCATGCAGAAAAGGCCTCCCATGTTTAGTGAATCTTTTGATCCCCTCCTCGTGGAACAATGGATTAAATCCATTGAAAAGATATTCACCATCCTACAGTGCTCGGAAGAAGAGAAGGTGGTACTGGAAGTCTATCATTTTGATGGGGAAGCTGGTCAGTGGTGGACACTGATCAAGAATACAAAGTCCCAAGAGAAAATCGATTCCATAGATTGGGAGGAATTCAAGAGGATGTTTTTCAACAAATATTTTCCTCGAACCCTCCGTCTCAAGATGGAAAGAGAATTCCTCGGACTCAAGCATAAGGAAGATGAGTCCATCGGGGCGTATGAATAAAACTTTACCAGGCTTGTAAGGTATGCCTCTAGCATTGTCATGAACACAAAAATCAAGGTGGATCGCTTCTTTAGCGGACTAAAGCTGAGTCTACGAAAAGTGTTGGTGATTCGAGACTTCGACAGCTATGAGGAGATTGTCCGTTGTGCCCTCAAGGTTGAAATGGAGATTGGAGACTCTCAGTGGTTTCATGGGCCTAGTGACAAGAATCAGAAGATGGAAAACAACATGGGTGGTCCATCAAACAAATCCCATGATGGAAAGAATCCAAAATTTCCCCTTTGCAAAAAATGTGGGAAGAATCATCCTGGTAACTGTTTGAAGGGAACCAAGAATTGCTTCAAATGTGGAAATTTTGGTCATCTGGCCAAGAACTGCTGAAGGGATATGAAAAATACCACTAATGTTGAAGAAGAAAAGAAGGTTCAGATCAACACTCAGCCTGCAGTGCAGTGTTATAACTGCAGGGAGCTTGGGTATTATGCAAACAATTTCCCTAAGTCGAGGGTTGTCGGAGGCAAACATCAACAACCTCCAAGTCAACAAGGAAGGTATTATGATATCACTACTACTGGGGTGGAGCCATAAAATGATGTGGTGATAGGTACGCTTGTTTTTCATTCAATAATAGCGAACGTACTATTTGATTCTAGTTCTACACATTTTTTCATATCTTGAAAGTTTAGTAGAACTATTCAAACACCACCTCAAAATTTGGAGGAAAAGTTATCTGTGAGAACAGCGAATGGGGAAATTATTGCATCCATGGTTTATAACTCCTCCCCGATTAATGTTTGTGGACTGAACCTCACAGAAAATCTTTTCATACTTCCTTTAGTGGAATTTGACACTATCTTGGGAATGGATTGGCTATCTTTGTACAAGGACAACATCAACTGTCGGGAAAGGGAGATTACCCTTTACATCCCTAAGCATCCTCCGATTCTTTTCAAGTGCAAGGAGGAAGATGAGTCTCCTTCATAATCTCATCTCAAGTTTGGATATTGCTTCCTTATGAGCATGCATATCTATCTCAAATGATTGAGACAAAGGAGATAATCATTCTTGAATACATGCCCATCGTGAGGGATTACACTGATGTATTCCCTGAAGATTTGTCTGGTCTTCCTCCTAACTGAGAGGTTGAGTTCTCAATTGAACTTATCCCTGGATCTCTACCAATCTCAAAGACACCTTACAGAATGGCCACCGTAGAGCTGTAAGAGCTGAAGAAGCAGTTACAGAAGAATATGGAGAAGGGTTTTATACGCCCGAGTGCTTCACCGTGGGGTGCTCCATTACTCTTAATCAAGAATAAGGATGGATCAATTCGCCTCTGTATTGATTATCATGAGCTCAATAAAATCACTATAAAGAACAAGTATCCCCTTCCATAGATAGATGACTTGTTTGATCAGCTACGTGGGGCCAGTTATTTCTCTAAGGTGGACCTTCGGTCAGGATATCACCAACTAAAGATGAGGAAGGAAGATATTCCCAAGACTATCTTTCGAACGAGTTATGGTCACTATGAGTTCATAGTGATTCCCTTCGGACTCACTAATGATCCAGCAATTTTCATGGATTTAATGAATAGAGTATTTAGAGATTACCTCGACAAATTTTTGGTAGTCTTTATTGATGATATTTTGATATACTCCAAGAGCAAGGAGGAACATGAGGATCATTTGGAAACTGTGTTAAAGACTTTGCGAAGGTAGAAGTTATTTGAAAAGTACAGTAAATGTGAGTTCTGGATGGAGGAACTATCATTCTTGCTGCATGTTATCACCATCAAAGGGATGTCTGTGGACCCTTCCAAGACGAAGGCAATTAAAAAGTGGCCCAAACCAACTTCTGTAACGAAGATCCATGGATTTTTTGTTCTAGCTGGGTATTATCGACGATTCATGAAGAACTTTTCATGATTTTCAAACCCAATGACCAAGCTGACACGGAAGGGAGTAAAGTTTGTCTAGACACAGGAGTGTGAAGACTGTTTCAAGGAGTTGAAAAAGAGGCTTATCATTACGCCAGTACTCACACTCTATACCAGTGGGGAACTCTTTGTGGTGTATAGTGATGCTTCTAAGAAGGGCTTAGGCTGTGTGCTGATGAAAAATGATAAAGTGATAGCCTATGCCTCAAGTCAGCTGAAAATCCATGAGCAAAACAATCCAATGCATGATCTGGAGTTAGTGGCTGTGATCTTTGCCTTGAAAATCTGGCGGCATTATCTCTATGGGGAGAAATGTGAGATATATACTGACCACAAGAGTCTCAAGTATATATTCACACAGAAAGAGCTTAATATGCGCCAACGAATATGGATAGAGCTCATCAAGGATTATGAATGCTCAATATACTACCATCCCGGTAAGGCAAACAAGGTGGCAGATGCTCTAAGTAGAAAGGATCCTACATCTTTATCAATGATGAGAATTGAAAAGGATCCGATATTTTTAGATTTACAAAGGATGGACATGGGAATAATTAAGGGAGGAACATCATCAATCCTTTCTCAAATGATTGCTCAACCATCCCTCTTGGAGAAAATAAAGATTTCTCAAAGAAAGGATGTGGAAATTCAGAAAAGGGTGGAAGCTGTTAAAAATGAGAAATCCTCTGATTTCAAAATTGATGAGGAAGGAGTTGTAAGATTTGGGACACGATTATGTGTACCATCTGATCCAGAGATAAAGAAAGATCTATTGAATGATGCACATAGCTCGACCTTCTCTATCCATCCTGGGAGTACCAAAATGTACCGTGATCTCCGAGAACACCTCTGGTGGGATAACATGAAGAGGGAGATTGTGGAATATATATCAAGGTTCTTGGTATGTTAGAAAGTTAAAGTTGAGCGAGAAAAGTCCAAAGGTATGATGCAGCCATTTCCTATACCCATGTGGAAATGGGAAAATGTTACTATGGACTTTGTCACGGGTCTCCTGAAGACATCGAAGGGAAATAATGCGATATGGGTTGTGGTTGACCAACTCACCAAGACATCCCATTTCATCGCTATTCGGGAAGATTTCTCGCTTGAAAAACATGCAAAGATATATTTTAAGGAAGTGGTGAGACTACACGGTGTTCCACTCTCAATTCTCTCTGACCGCGATCCAAGGTTCACATCTAAATTCTAGAAGAGTCTTCAACATGTTTTGGGTACTGAATTAAATTTCAGCACGGCCTATCACCCACAAACTGATGGTCAGTCTAAAATAACTATTCAGACGCTTGAAGATATGCTTAGAGCCTGCTCTCTAGAATTCAAAGGTGGATGGGATCAACATCTCCCATTGGTTGAGTTCTCATACAACAATAGCTTCCACTCGAGTATTCAGATGGCTCCATATGAAGCTCTGTATGGAAAGTGATGTAAAACTCCCTCCTGTTGGGATGAAGTTGGAGAAAGAAAGCTACTTGGACCCGATCTTGTTCAAGAGATGACAGAGAAGGTTCAAGTCATCCAGAAACACATCAAAGATGCTCAAAGTCGGAAAAAGAGCTATGTTGACAATCGTCAAAGGGATTTGGAGTTCGACGTTGGAGATAAAATATTCCTTCGAATATATTCATGGAAGAGAGTCATGCGATTCGGGAAGAAAGGGAAGCTAAGCCCAAGGTATATTGGCCCCTTTGAGATCTCTGGCCGTATAGGAGTCGTGGCCTATCAGCTTTCACTTCCACCGAATATGGCTCGAGTTCAAGATTTTTTTCATGTATCAATCTTGAGGAAGTACATACTTGATCCCTCACATGTACTAAACTCAGAGGTGGTGCAGCTGGAAGATGATCTCTCCTATGAGGAGCAGCGAGTAAAGATTCTGGATCGGAGAGATAAGGGTCTACGCAACAAGACAACACATCTTGTCAAAGTGTTGTGGAGGAACCATAAATTTGAGGAAGCAACATGGGGGCTAGAGGAATCAATGAAGGAAAAGTACCCACATCTGTTTTTGGCCTAGAATGTAAAATGAAATTTTGAGGGCGAAATTTCTTAAGGGGGGAAGAATGTAACGACCCAATGTTTTTAATGGAAATTCCCTTATTATAAATATTCCATAAAATCACATAATAATGAACTAATAAGTGATAAGTGACCTTTAAACATAATTTTTTCACTTATGTGTTTGGAATATCGAAAATCTGGCATACACGGTTGTGTTCAAGATGTTTTTTGGAGTCTAATAAAAAAAATAATTTTTGGTGAATAGTAACCTACCCTAATGAATAGTAACATACCCTTATGAATAGTGATATACCTTAATGAATATTAACCTTACCTATGGTGGTATAAAAATAATATTCATGTTGGAAGTTCGATATACCTATAGTTTAGAATGAGTTAATGAATGCTTTAAAGCTGGTTTTGATAATAAATTATTATTTTATTTAAATATTAAAATAATAATATTTAGAAAATTATTTTGGAAAAAAGGAGTTCATTTTTTGATTCTACACATCAAAAAATTGTTGGGGTAAATTTTTTTTATTTTTCTGAAATACTTGAATTTTTAATGAATAGTGAAATACCGTATTTTACAAAAATAAGCTAAATAAGCTAATTATAGAGTCATGTGTGATGTTCTGCTGATGTAAGCCCACTTGGATCGGGATTACATTATAAAATTAATATACTTGGTCATTCAAGACTCACTAATCCTTGTCTTGTGGGGAAATAAAAAACTAATGAATTTTATATTAAGGAAACCCCTCTCTCCTCGACTATAAATACCCTCTCTCCTTACCTCTTTCCCTCACACCTCTCAAGCCTTGTGCCTAGCCAAATTTCTACCCAAATACCCTCCTAAGATCCTTCCCCACGTCCAAGTATTTCTGTTATTTCCAAAATACCAAAACCAAATCCCCTAAGAGGAGTCTCAAAGAGAGGAGATCAAAGGGTAAGAACCCTCTTTTGTTTTCAAGTGTTTTGTTTTCATTTTCTTTCTTTCCTTATACCCTCTTCCCCTTCCCTTATCCAAAAGGCATGAAAGCTCCATAATCTCATATATTCTGGATGCTAATAATGTTTATGGAAAATTTCAAGCATCGTACTTCTCCTCCTCTCCCTCATGTTCTAGAATTAAACATCGTCCATGATGGGTCAAATTACCAACATCATGGATAATGTGTTTTAAAATTCTCTTATCATTTTGATTCTGGTCATGAAACCATTTATGTTATGGTTGAACCAGATTATTATATATATTATATGTCCTATTTAAGGTTCTTTAATCCTCATACACTCATGATATAAAACATTAATACAAAACAAGTCAATTATGGGCAAAATCGTTAAAATTAATTCAAGTGTTTATCATTAATGTTTAATGTAAAGGTTCTCTTTAAATCTAATTAACCAAATGAATTTTATAACCATGTAACCTACTGGATTTCAACTAATGTTATAACTTCAATTCTGGACAACCACTTTCATCTTACAATTTATTTGAACCTAAATACAATTGAACTGATCATTAAAACAAATGAAACAAATGGACCCAGACAATGAAATTGAACCTCGTAATCAACCAAGATGGGTATAAATGAACTTAAAAAGGTTATAATTAATCTTTTAATTTTATATATGGTTCTGGAACTATTGATTAATAAACCTAATTTTACTATTCAGGTCATTAATATTAAGTGGATAACACAAACGGACCTAAGGTAAGGGATCCTCTCAATTTTACTCTTATTCAAGATTGTTCACTATGTTAAGGCTTGTTGTGTGTAATTATTAATTATGGGGAATGATTTATCACCTCCCCAATACTTATATATTTATGTATAAGTGATGATAATTCCATTTCCTCTCTCACTAATCCCCCTCAAGTACTTCCGATACCATGTTGATAATCTGTAAAGAATTCTACCCGAACCTCTTTTATTCCTTCGGGTTATCTTATCTACCTTTATACCAAAATGAAGTTATCTTATCTTTTCTTGTGAATAATCTAAATGTTTAGTACATGTTCCAAGTATATTTATCAAGACTCTTTCATCACTTTCTTTCGGGGATATTCATGATTTTAAGTGATTCTCTCCTCATTACTTCCCGATAAGTGAACCCGTTTTAAGGGAACTTCCCGAATTCTTTCCTATTATCAACTGTACTATATCCTCTATTTTAAGTCACCTTTGTCCTTATAAAATCAGTATTTTTATTATGAAAACCCTCCTATTTTACTTCTATTTTTATAAAAAATATTATGTCGACTTTTGTTTTAATAGATATTCGATGTTTTCTTAAACCGTACTAAAATGTTTTGACTCAAAGATTCATAAAAACTATTTTTACATGTTATCACATCAGTTTGTTATCTCTTGTCATGATTTATGCCTTTATACATTATTAATGTCTATTTATTATTTAATTCCTTTCTTTCATGGATGCTTGTATGTTACGCCCCTTTTTATTATACTTCATGACGTGATTGTGTGCCCATTTCTTTCCTTGGGTACTCTTATGTTTATGTATGATTGAGGTTCTTTATGTGGAAAGCATATACATGAATAAGCTTAGATGGGTGCGCCCAGATAGCGCTCTAATTCATTGGGTAAAGTTAATGTCTTATGAGAATATTATGGTCAAACGGTCCGGGCGGTTAGCCTTGGCTCGTGCTACTATGGGAAACGAGATTGGTGGTTAGCCTTGAATTGTACTAAAGTCTTGTTTAAAGTTACTGTCACCTCTTTATGAAACTATGCTTATATAATCTCATTCTTATATGATCCCGTGATTATTTTATCCCATGTTTTTATGATCCCGTGTTTATATGTTATGATTCCATATGTTCCTTGCTTCCAATATCATTATGTCAAGCCTCCTAACTCATGTGATTAAAGTTTATTCTTATGTTATTTCCCTTACTGGGATTTTTAGCTCATCCCTTTATTCATGTGTTCCACAGGGTACCCTATGCAGATGTAAGGGCTCAAAGGAAGTTAGGGGCTCATTATGAAGATTAAATAAAGAAGTGTTTTTTTAGCCCATGTTTTATATTATATGTACTTAGTCTTCCAAGACACTAGACTTAACGATCCTTGGCTTGTACTCTAATGATGAATTATGTTTAAAACCATGAAATGTTATGTGTAAAAGGATAGGGTAGCTATAATTACATTGTTCATGTTTTTTGGAGGATTGCGAAAACTATTCCTTATTTTACTAGACTTAAAGGGAAAATTGATTTCATTACTGACAATCAAAGGGAGAAGTTTGGTTCTGTAAGAGAACTGAGAAAGAGAGTATTGTCAGTTGAATCCGATTTAAAAGTACTATCTGAAAGTTTGACTGCTCATAAGAAGGCTGGAAATAGAATGACTAAGTGGTCATACAAAACAGATAGCTCATTGAATGATCATGAAGTATAAATTTAAGACTTAAGGAGGCTTTTAAATGATCTTGATATTAGTTTAAATAAGATTTACATAGAAACCATTGAAAGGATGAATCAGATGTCAACAACTCATGGAGCCGATATCCCTTCAATTAAAGAGTTGTAAGAGAGAATGAATGCTTTCCAGTCAGAGTTTTCGAAGGTTTCATCTTTTAAAGATGAAATAGTTCTATTGAAGAAGAAAATATTTGTGTTATCTAAAGACAATAAGAATTTTCAATATTGAATTGATACTCCTGAAGAAGTAATCAGAGTCCAAGAAGAGACTATCAAGAATCAGGATCAGCTTTTTGCCGATCAACAATAGCTTCTCAAATCTCAGGGTGATTCTATCTCTGAAGACAAAAAAAGAAATCAAAAATATGAAATCCATTCTTCATGAGATGATCAAGACAGAAAAGGAAAGAGAAAATAAATGGGTGTTGTATCTTTCTTTGTTCATTTCTAGAATTCTATAGACTTATTATCTTAATGAGATTTATGTTTTCATTCCCATTACCTTTCATTTCTTTTCTCTAACTCTTTTAGGAAACTCAAGATTACCCCATTCTTTTTGTAAATCACAAAGGGGGAGAATGTTTTATAAAGGGAGAATGTTTTAATCAAATACTTATAAATTAAGGAAAATATATGAATACAATCCTTAGGAAATTTCATACCTAAGGGGGAGTTAGTTGTATTCAGTTTCTTATTCAGAAGAGTTTCCAACAACTCAGTGGGAGATAATTATTTCTTTTTGTTTTTATTTCATGTTTTGTTCTTTCCAAAAAGGGGGAGATTTTTGAGTTAAAATTCTCTTTTGACTTTTATGTATTGTTTTGGAAATCACAAATGTATTCATATATGTTTATCATACTGACTATGTTTATCGTACTGACTATGCCAATCATACTGACTCTGTCAAACGTACTGACTCTGTCAATCATACTAACTCTGTCAAACGTACTGACTCTATCAATCGTACTGACTCTGTCAATTGTACTGACTCTGTCAAATGTAATGACTCTGTCAATCCTACTGAATCTGTCAATTGTACCGAATCTGTCAATCGTACTGACTTTTGTGTATCAAACTCACTTTACATCATATCAATACATTACATGCTTGTTTTTTATCAACACATGTAAATCGTACTCATGTTTATCATCTTTATATATCCTTTGTTTTAACCAAAATGATGTCATGGAGTTAGTTATAAACTAATCAAAACGATGTCATGTTTTCTGTTTTAATATGACCATTATAATGCCAGGTGTCCAAGTCCCTCTGAGTTTTCCATAGAAATATGACCGTTGGAGGAAATGTGACCGTTGGAACCTGAGGCCTATAAATAGGAGGTCATTTGAAGATGAGAAGAAGAACTAAGATACATCGATCATTCTTTGATACTATCAAGTTATAGAGAGAGACGTTGTGAATTCTCTCTTGCTTCGTGTGATAGCCTTGAAGTTACAAAATGTGAACGGCTCGTTCATAGTTTTTGTATTTCAAAAAGTGATTTGTTTTGCTTTGTGAGACCGATCAGGTGATAACGATTGAGGGCTTTCAAGTGTTTGAAAGACAGAGGTACCGATTAACTATAAAATCAAGGGATTGTGGGGATAGCAAGACAGATGTACCGATCATCATATCGAGGGCTTGCGGGGATAGCAAGACAGACATACCGATCATCGTATCGAAGGCTTGTGGGGATAGAAAGACAGACGTACCGATCATCATATTGAGGGATTACCAAGGTGGTGGTAAGATAAACCTCTTATCCTAGGTGAAAGGATACCCTTCTCTTTGGGATAAATGAATTGTAATGCTTTTACATTTCCGCTGCTATTTGTTTTAGAAAGGGAATTGTATTGTTTCCTTTCTTCATTTTATATTCATCTGTAATTGTTTCAATTACAATTATAATGTTACATATGATATCGATTGATTCTATACGCTTTATGGTAGAATATTTCACTATCGTATTACTCTGATTATTGTATTCATTTTGAATACAATAAATTTACTTTTTGTATAGTATTACATTGTATCATGCCTTTTTACTCAATACAATTGTGGTTAATTGTATCTGCTGTGAATTGTATTATTCTAAGATCACTTAAACTTATTTCTTAAAGTGTTTAAACACAAAGTTTTAAACCTAAAATTCACCCCCCCACCCCTCTTGTATTGTTCCATCTAATATACATATATATCTATATATCGATCCAACAGGATGAAACAGTTTAGAGTTGTCGCTGATAAAAGTGTCAAGCGTCGAATGTGGTTTGGCTCATTTTAGGTAGGGTCCCTCTCCTAGACTCTTTAATTAAATAATGTTTTAAATTTCATTTAGTTTCCTTCTTAATTATTCTTGTTTATATTAAATTGAAATTCTTTAATAAGTTTTAGTTAATAAAATTTTTTTGTTTGATAAAAAAGTCATGGTTTTCTAATAAAACCCCTCCAATGAAGGTGTGTTGTCTATAAAAACTCACAGTAGTATACCTTGCTTGAAATTATTTCATTGATGTTTTCATTATACTTGATGTATTTTTTAGTCATAAATCACACATCGTACTTGACCCTTTTTATATCCTTGTAGGGAGTTTCCCTCTTTTTATTAAAATAGTTGTTTGAACCAAAACATCCTTTAAGTGTCGTTAGACTTTTAAGATGGAATTTCCCAAGTAGGCAAGTGTTGTAATGACCAAGTCACCACTAAGTGACCCCCCTTTGATCTTATAAAATTAATTTCCATGTTTTAATGAATTGAATGAGTTAAATGGAACCGAACATGGTTAACATGGCACATGAGAAGTAATGCCTCATGTAGTGAAATTTTTAACGGTTATGCCTCCTTTCTAAATTTTAATTGTATGTCATGAAATAAATAGAGTGGCTTATGCATGGTGGATTACACTCCACTTTTGAAATATCTTAAGGGAAAGTGGTAAATTTCCAATTATAACCAAACACCTCCTAAGTGTTTGACTTTATTTGTATAAGGTATTTACCAAGTTGGTAATTTCCATCTTGACCTTTTCACATTCTAAGTGTTTTATTTCCACTTTAAATCCAATCACCTTATTTTGATAAAGTTAATAGAATGATTTGGATGGAATGGATTGTCATGGCAGAAAACCTTTTTATGATTGTTTAAATTTAGAGGACCTTGTTAGAATAAAATTAATAGTTATGCTTACTTGAATTAAATTATATTTATCGGAGTGTTTTTCTATGATTTTCCTTGCATTAAGTGGTTTAAGTGTAATGAAATGTGTAGGGTGGCATGGGGTGAATGGGGTGGGTAGGGGGCGTGGGGTGGGAAGGCGGTGGTCAGGGGGTGTGAAGGGGAGGGGAAGGGGGTAGGGGGTGTGCTGGGGGAAGGGGGTGTGATGGGGGTATATGAGGTGGGAATGGGGAGGGGGTGTGCATGGGGTGCAGGGGGGTGGGCAGGGGGTGGGCAAGGGGGGTGTGCAGGGGAGGGGCAGGGGTGCTGGGGGCAAGGGGAGGGGTGTGCTGGGTTATGTTACAAGGGAAGAGGGAGGGTGGGGGTGCAGGGGGTCTGTAAGGCGGGGTGTCTAGGGTGGGGACCTAGCAGGGGGATACTGGTGGGGGTGTAGGGGGTGTCCAGGGTTTGTCCAGGGGGTCTGTAGGGGATGGGGGAGGGTGAAGGGGGGTCTGCAGGGTGGGGGGAGGGTACAAGTGGGATGTTTAGTAGGGGTTGTCTAGGAGGGGTATCTGCAGGGCAGGGGGAGGGTGTAGGTGGGTGTCTCGAGGGGTGTCCAGGGGTTGTCTAGGGTTTGTCCAGGGGGAGGGTGTAGGGGAGGGGGAGGGTGCAGGGCAGAGGGGAGGGTGCAGGTGGGGTGTTTAGGAGGGGGTGTCCAGGAGGGGGGAGGGTGATGTGGGTCTTTAGGGTAGGGGAGGGTGCAGGTGGGGTGTCTAGGAGGGTTGTCCAGTGGGGGGTCTGCAGGGTAGGGGTAGGGAACATGTGCGGTGCAAGGGGGTGTCCAAGTGGAGCTGTCAAGGAGGGGGGTACAGGGGGGTCTACAGGGTAGGGGAGGGTGCAGGTGCAATGCAAGGGGGTGTCCAATAGGGGGTGGGGACCTGGAAGGGGGGTACTGGTGGGGGTGCAGGGGGAGGGGGTGCAGGGGGTCTGTAGGGAAGTGGGGAGGGTGTAGGTGCAGTGCAAGGGGGTTTCTAGGAGGGGGTGGGACCTGGAAGGGGGGGATACTGGTGGCGGTGTAGGGGGAGGGGTGTAGGGGGTCTACAGGGCAGGGGTGTAGGTGGGGTGTCTAGGAGGGGTTCTCCAAGGGCTATCCAGGGGGTGTCTGGGGCTGTCCATGGGGTGTCCGTGGGCTATCTGGGGGTGTGGGGGGAGGGGGTTCAAGGGGGGTTTGTAGGGAAGTGGGGAGGGTGTAGGTGGGGTGTCTAGGAGGGGTTGTCTAGGGGGTGTCCATGGGATGTTCTGGGGGTGTAGGGGGAGAGGTGGGGGTGTAGGGGGTATGTAGGGTAGGGGGAGGGTGCAGGTGGGGTGTCTAGTAGGGGTTGTCCAGGGGTTGTCCAGGGGGTGTCCAGGGGTTGTCCAGGGGGGTGCAGGGGGAGGGGGAGTCGGGGGGTCTATAGGGAAGGGGGGGTACAGGTGGGGTGTCTAAGAGGGGTTGTCCATGGGTTGTCCAGGGGATTTCCAGGGTCTATCCAGAGGGGGTGTCCAGGGGGTGGGGGTGTCCAGGGGGTGTCTAGCGGGGAGGGGTGTCCGGGGGAGTGGGGGGTGTCCAGAAGGGTGTCGAGGGGGGAGGGGGTTTCCAGTGGGGGTGTCTGGGGGGGTGTCTGGGGAGGGGGTGTCCAAGGGGTGACCAGGGGAGGGGTGTCTAGGGGGTCCAGGGGGGTGTCCAGGGGGTGTCCAGTGGGGGTGTCCATGGGGTGTATAGGGGAGAGGGGTGTCCAGGGGGTGTATAGGGGGAGGGGTGTATAGGGGGTGCAAGGGGGATATCTAGGGGGCATGGGTGTGTAGGGGGGTGTTCAAGGGGGTGCAAGGGGGCTGTCAATGGGGGGCATGGGGGTGTAGGGGGTGTTAAAGGGGGTTGTCCAGGGGGGTACAAGGGGGATGTCTATGGGCATGGGGGTGCAAGTGGGTTGTCCAGAGGGGGCATGGGGGTGCAGGTGGGACATGGGGGTGAAAGGGGTTGCAAAGGGGTTGTCCAGTGGGGGTGTAAGGGGGATATCTAGGGGGATGAAAGGGGTTGTTTGGGGGGGCATGAGGGTGCAGGGGGTGTTCAAGGGGGTGCAAGGGGCTGTCTAGGGGGTGCAGGGGGGCTGTCCAGGGGGGAATGAGGGTTCATGGGTGAAAGGGGGTTGTCCAGGGGGGGCATGGGGGTGTAGTTGGGGTGTTCAAGGGGGATGAGGGGGTGTTCTTTTATGAAATGGGAAGGCCTACAACCACGGTTTTAAACTGTGGCTAAATCCATATAGCCACAGTTTTGAACTGTGGCAATAGGCCCTGTGTAGCTCAATATTCTGTGATGATTTCAAACTATGGCTATAGGCCTTTAGCCACGGTTCGAAACTATGGTTATAGGTCTTTCCATATATCCATGCCAATACCAGCCACAGCCCATTGAACTGTGGCTATAACCTATAGCCACGGTTTTTGGGATTATAGCCACGGTTTCAAACCATTACTATAGCCTAGATTTCCAGTAGTGCCAGGTTATCAAGAATGTTTTTTAATGATTTATTTCTACAAGGGTTTCATTTGGATGATATGATGACCTAATATGGAATATGAAAATCTAGGTATAGTGGGAAAAATTCCCTCTTAAAGTCATGGGTATTGTTTATGTAAGAGTTTTTCCTAATTCTCTAAAACTATAAACCAAAAAGGTCCTTAGGTATGTAAGTGATCCATTTTTTTTTGATGTTGTATGTTTTGGATGTAGAAAATTGGGTCACCTTTGTCAGTATCAAATCTAGAAATGTAATGTTTAGGATTTTGGCACCAGATATGGGAGTGCGGGTTCGGGGTTGTTATAAGATTTGCAATAAATTGCTAATTAAAAATGAATAACATATAATTGTATAAATATTTAAATACAAATGGTATTAAAATAAAAAATAAAAAATATTAATATTAATTATATAAATTACAAACATATTATAAATATTAATTATTAACAATTTAAAATGTATAAATAAATATTAAAAATTGAAAAAATATATATAAAGAAATATGAAATGTATGTATATATATATATATATTTCTACATAATATTGTGTTGGTTTAATTTGAAAAACCAAATTACTTCTCGTGTGATTGTGTGTATGTATATGTATATGTGTATATATATACACACATATACTATAATGAGATGTCGTATTGAAAAAACAAATGGATTTTATAGTTATATAATGATAATATCATATACATATACACAAACATACACATCACATGCACACATATATTCAATCATACATACGCATAGACAAACACGTACACATACACATACACATATACATTCACATACACATACACACACATACACATACATACATACACATACACAGTCATACACATACATACATATACATGCATATACACATACATACACATAAACACATGTATACACATACACATACATGTACAATTATATACACGTACATACACATACATATGTATACATACACATGCTACATAAACATACACATACTACTGAAACATACATATACTACATAAACATAGACATGCATACACACACACATACATACACATACATACACATATATACACATACACTTACACATACACATATACATATACATATAAATATACATACACATACATACACGCGTACACACATACATACATGTACATCCACATACATACACATACACATACACATACATACATGCATATGTACATACACATGCATGCACATACATATGCACACATACATACATACATGTACAAATAAACATACACATACACATACATCTATAAACATACATATATAAGTACACACACATACACACACAACACATACAAATTCATACATACTTATACACATACACATACATACACACACATACAAACATTCACATACATCCACATACATATACATGTCTGCACATACATAAAAATATATGTATATATTTTAAATTATTTAACATGAATATAAATAAATAAATTCGAATAACTATATTTAAATAAATATATATTCATTTATATATTTATATAATTATTTGAATAAAATAATAATATTATATATATATACATTTTGTAATTAATGTATATAAATATATATTTAAACATTTTTATTGATTAATATGAATTTGATAGTTTTTTATATATAAAATTTTAAAATAAAATTTTAATATTATTTATTATAATATAGATATATAAGTAATATTTAAATATATATAAATAAGTATAAATAAATTAAAATATTCATGGTTCCATTTATCAATGCTAATAAAAATTGATGATAAATGCAAACTTTATCAATGAAGAAAACATTGAGAAAGGATCTCCCTTTATCAACTCTTTTTTTAGTGCTAACAAAGGTTCAATTTCTCAGATATTTTTGTTTGCACTGATAAAGGACTTCCATTTTTCATCATTTTTTAATGCTGATAAAGGAATGGACTTAATAATGTGGGATCTGTAGTAGTGCATGATTTATCTTCTAAGGTCTGGTGATTTTGGCATTGAGAGGGTGGGTGGTGTTTTGCGCAGTTTGGAGTTACAGGTGTGGGTTATAATGTCCTGGATTTTTCTGTGTATTATTTTTAAATATTATATGGAATTATTTCAAGATCGGTCTTTAAGACGGTGTGTGATTATGAGGCTCAGTGTGCCCATAATAAATCTTTCAAAAAATATTAAACTTTAAATATCAAGTGCGAGTGGTTTTCCTAAAAAAATGTAATAACTTCTAAATGGATGCCCGAATCAGAAATCTGAGTGCACCGTTGCGTTTAGCATAGTGAGTTTACCCTAGTAGAGGCCTAAAATTGGCCAGTGCGGGTCGGCTATAAAAGATAGTTTTTGAACGTTTTAAAGAATAACATAAATTAAAATAATTTATTTTATTTTGACATTATGAAGCGACACAACGATGCGTTTTATTTTATTAAGGCCTTTTTAGGAATTTAGGGTTATCACCATAACTCTGGAATTACTCTGAGACATAGAGAAGGGACTCTGGAGAAAATGTTGGTGAACGATGATGGACCGGCAACCTCAGATTCAGCAGATCAAGGATCGACAAACGATGACGACGCAACTTCACTCTTCATTAACGATCCTTAAAACATGAGATAGGGTGTTGTGATTTTAGTTTTTCTTTCCCATCTCTTATAATCAATGATGAATATGGATCATCCCATGAATAGGTTGACTCGTGGTTCGATCGTTCTTGCGGGATGGGTTTGATTGCGGGAATTATTTGTGGATGATTATTATACTGTTTAGTTTTGATTGATCATTATTATAGGAATGGATCGAGATGAGAATGAAAAATGGTTGAGGTTAGTACCTTGATTTTGTTCCATGTGATTTCCCCCCTTTTTCCCACGTGTTCTTCGTTCTTCATGGGATATGATAGAACGATCATTGCACCTTCTATTCTTGGCACAACGATCTGGAATTGAAGATCCAACCTCATGATGATGCAACGGAGTTGTGATGGCATAAGTGAGGCAAGATTTTTCTAGGATGATGGTGCATGGCAGCGGCTGGGGCAGTGGCTTCGGTCGGTCCAGGCGAGTGGTGGCGTGGTTCCAGGGGGGCAGTCCAAGCCGACAGTGAGGCAGACAGTGAGCCACCGATGGGTGGCCAGCAGAGGAATAATGTAGCACGATGGGGGATGTGTGGGATCATGCGATGGCAGAAAGGCCGCTGGGTAGGCAGAGCATGTGGGGCACACGAACAAAGCGAGCTGACTGCATCAGACATGGTGTGGCACCATGGGACTGGGAGAGGAAACGGTTGAGGCGGGCCGCGTACGGCGGATTAGCTGACCCGCCTGTGTACGGGCCAGACCAGAGTAATCGGGCTACTCCAATCTACCCAGCAGGCCCAGTGGGCCAGGCTGGACTAGGCCCAACATGCCGAGTTGGGTCAGGTTGACCAAACCGGGTCGGGTCAACCGGTGGGTCGATTCAGATCTGGATGGGACCCAGGTCAGATATTTTTACTAAAACGATCATAAATTTCAAATGGGGAATTTTTTTGATGCGTTGTTAGCTGAGTTGTGATCCTTGTGGAGATACATTACTTATGAGACCAATGGTGGGGTTTAACTTGGATATATTTCTAGTGAAATGGGCTGTTTACACGGTCATTACCTTGGGTCAAGGGGTATGGCAGGTGTGACTACCACACACTATTCACCCTCTCTTTTCTACGTGAATTCATTCTATTATACACTGTATCTTGGACGAGTTTTATTAGGGTTCATTCCCATTATTGTTTCCCTAAAGGTTTGTTGGTATCGTTTCATACTCACAGGAGTATGATCCCTTTAGCAGGACATCTAGGATAAAGTTTTTAGAATCTCCCAAGAGTCCTAGTGCAGGATCCTCTATTCATCTTCATTCCATAGGTAGAGTCTTTGGTATTTACATGGCCAACTTCACCAAGCTTTGATCTGCTACTTATCGGGTTAATCCAGATTGAGTTGTTGGTATCACCCCATGGACCTGGATGTGATCCTAATATGATGTATCATATCTCTCTTCATATCATTCAATGTATCTCTCTCCCATGATAGTTTCTAATGAATGGTACTTCTCAAACAGACTTCATCACTACTATCAGACTCAGGAGTGTGTTCTCCCAGATGTTTTCTTTGTGGAATCTTCGAACTAAATCCCTAGTGTTGGTATGTGGTGGTTATGACTTACCCGGGATTTTGTGGTATGGTTTGACTATATATGGGTATTCTTGTTTTATGTTTTTAGTCATATACTTTCATAGAGATGATTGTAATTTATTTTGTGTTTTGCTTTGTGGTTTCGGGGTGTCCTACTGAGTATTGTTATACTAACTCATGCACGGTATTTTCCCGCATGTGTCATGTCTTGTGTAGATGAGAGACCTTTTGACGGAGTCTAGGGTGGACCAGGACCAAACGGATCCTTGTGAGGTCAGAAAAATCATGGTTTTCCTACAACATCAAACAATATCCCCAATACCATGCCTTCGGGTTGGATTAGGTATGGTTTTCTGCGTATGAGTTTTAGGAACTTTCTTACTGACTTTCTTTTTGGTGGTATTTTATTTTGACCCTATTTTATTTCCAACACATTAATTTTTGTACTCTATTTATGGGTTATAGTGGTTTTCATTCATTGTTTACTTAGTTTTTTACATTTTATCATTTGTAGCATGGAGATGTGTGCGCTCATACTGGTACTTTAGGATAATTCCTCCCATTTGTGTTACATGCCTAATCGGTGATAGTCACCAGAAACCTAACCTATTGGAGGTAGTATTGGTGTAGTCATGGCACTTTACCCTCTGGGATGGGTCATGATAGAGTGGAATCAGAGGTCGTCAGTTCTACCTTAGAACCGAGATTCCATGAGATTGGTTTGGGGAAATAGTGTTATGTGTTTCAAGTTTATCATTCAAGCCAGGGACTCTAGTGTTGGTGCAGCATCCGACGTATCTATACACCATGACTTTGATAACCTGCTTTTCAAATCGATACATGATAACACTAGTTGTAGGGAAAATAATGGTATATGAATCATATAAGAATGGGTTGCGGTCTCCATGTCCTTCTTAAGTCAGCTATCCAGATATAATAATTGACCATGGTACATCTTTTTTCCTTATAGGATGCCTCTACAATGCATACTAGCTAGGATTCGGTAGATCGATCATGAGGATGACCCCCTCGGGGAATAGGATTCAGTACAGGGACCAGTTTCCCAAATTCTATATTTGGGTAGTGAACCAGCTATACTACCACCTGTGGAGCTACCCGTGGTACCTACAGTACCAGAAGACAAGGATCATAGGCTATTCACACTTCATGAGTTTCAAATATATTTACCCCTTAGGTTACGAGGTGAGCCCGACCCTCAGGTGGCTGAGGACTGGATTGAGGCAGTGACCCAAGTTTTCCATCTTGTCAGGACACCATCCGATCATATGGTAGTCCTAGAAGCGAGCCTTATATAGGTATCAACAGGACAATGGTGAAATTTGGATATCCAGACTCATGAATAGGTAACACTTTCATGTAATGAGTTCAATCTCCTCTTCAAATAGGAGTTCTCACTAGTTACACTGAGAGATATTCATATACAGGATCTTCTTTAGCTCTAGAAGAGTAGTATGATAGTAGTTGATTATTAATCGATGTTCACAAACCTTTCTAGGTACATAATGGATATGTTCAGGGATCAGTACTTTTGGGATCGAACCTCTGATATAGGTCTATATAGAGACATCCAAGCTACAATTATCCCTCTGATCATTCTTAATTAAGCTAGGGTACTTGAGTGGGATTTTATGGTCGAGAGATTCATGGATGACCAGAGATTGCTAGTGATAGTCATTAGTGGATGGCCAGGTGCAGAGACCTTGGAAGTAGGAAGCCAACATTAGCCTCAAGGATCCAAATGTGGGAGAAATTTCAAGTGGTGGTCCCAAAACAGCGGATCTATAGTTTAGGGTTCATAGGGTGGATCCATTCATCCTAGAGAGAGGTGGTTATACTTATGTAACAGTAAAGGACATCTCGTTTGAGATTTTCCAGCCAGCCATGCTGCTGATAGGGATACAGTGGATGGACCACCGAGGTAGAGGTAGAGGTAGGAAAAGAAATATCTATTGGGAGAAAGATGTTATATAGGAGTTGGGATAGCATCGGGAGGTGGTTGAAGTTTTGACTTGCTACCACCACCACCCCTAGGTGGTTTTCTCCAGGCTCAGGAAGCTAGAGGATACGGGTGGGGACAATAGCATTCGGTCGAGGCTTATGAACCAAGGGATCCAGGGATGATTCAAGGTATGATGTTTGTATTTTCTACTCTAGTTTTTGTACTGATAGACACGAGTTCTATTCATTCCTTCCTCACCACATATCATATATGAGACCTTGATATTCCAGTAGAACCTTTGACTCAACCCTTATGCTTAGAGACACCTACTAAAGAATATTTTATGATCACATATCTATACCAACGTTTAAATTTACCCTTTGAGGTAAGAGTTTTAGTTGGAACCACTTGGAGGAAGTGTCGAGGCCTTGCGTCATCATTCTTAGTATGTATTGGTTATCTTCAGTTGATGTCTAGATTAAATATTTTAGGATAAGGGTATGGTGTGTCCGTAGCGATGGAATGAGGATTCCCTTTATCAGTGAAAAGTAAACTTAGGCAGAATAAGATGGACTCATGCATATGAGGGTGTAGTTGATCAATCATAAATTGGCTATCCTGACCCTCGTTGCAGCAAATTTTATGAGTTTTTGGTTCCCAGCAGTAGTGGTGGAGTACAAGGACATCCTCCTAGAAGATGTTCCCTAATTACCTCCCCATCGGGAGATCGAATTATAAATAAACTTACACCCTGGGAAGGCACCTATATCCTCACCATCATATCAGATAGATCCTTCATAGCTTTGCGAGATGAGGGAGTAGTTAGAGGTTTTGAAAAGGAAGGGTTTCGTGAGACCTGGTGTTTCACCCTAGGTGGCCTGAGTATTGTTTTCCAAAAACGGAAGATAGGAGCTTGAGGTTGTGTGTGGAATACCGGCACCAGAACTAGTTGACCATTAAGAACAAGTATCCACTACTGAGGTTCGATGAACTCTTTGACCAGTTGAGAGGGGCATGATGGTTCTCAAAGGTTTACCTTCGATCAGGAAATCACCAGGTGTGATTACGGGATAAGGATATACTGAAGACGGATTTCAGATTCTGCTACGGTCATTATGAGTACTTGTTGATGCCCTTTGTCATGAATAACACCCCAGAAGTGTTCATGGGACTCATGAACCAGATCTTCCAGTCCTACATAGACCAGTTCATGGTAGTCTTCATCGACAATATCCTTGTGTACTCGGCATCTGAGGAGGAGTATACGAGACACTTAAGGACGATTTTGGATGTACTCTGAGAGCACCAACTTTATGGGAAACTCACAAATTGCCAGTTTGGGATTTGGGTTGTCCACTTTTGGGGACATGCTATCTCAGCGAATGAAGTGGCAGTGGACCCATCAAAGGTTGATACAGTGTTAGCAAGGGAACCGCCTAGGAGCGTGACGGAGGTGCAAATTTTCCTTGTGCTGGAAGGATATTACCAAAGATTAATACCTGATTTCTCTGGGATATCATCACCTATGATAGCTTTGACCTGAAAGGGGTAGCCTTTCATGTGGATAGAGAAGTTCTAGTAGTATTTATAACAATTGAGAGAGAGTTTGTCGAGTGCTCCAATTTTGAGATTTCTGGAGGAGGGTTTCAAGTACATAGTGTTCTGTGATGCGTCAGGAAATGGTCTTGCTTATCTCCTAATACATAGGTAATTGGTGATTAACTATGGTTCTCACCAGTTGAGACCACATGGGCAGAACTACGTGACCCATGATCTTGAGCTTGCAGTGGTAGTATTCTCATTGAAGATGTGGAGACACTACCTGATGGGCAAGCAGTTTATCATCTACTCTAATCATAAGAGTCTCAAGTATATCATCTCTTAGAAGGACTTTAACTTTAGATAGAGGTGGTGGAAAGAGTTCCTCCAGGATTATGACTTTGAAATCATCTATACTCCTGTGAAGGGGACTTTGGTGGCGGATTCGCTCAGCAGGAGATCAAGTTCGTAGTTGCTGGATAAGGCATCAGAGAATTTGGCCTCATTATAGTTATCCTTTGTTCATTGAGATGGGGTGCTTACCTCCAATCTATGTTTGTTAACCCTACACTCTTAAAGAGATTCAGGGAGGTGTATCTTTAGGATACGAACAGCGAGACTCTACATGCTCAGTTATCCATAGGACATGCTCCTGATAGATATTATAATGGTGGGGAGCATGTTGTTATTTTCAGAGGACACATAGTTATACTAGTGACATTGTGGGAGGAGGTTTTGAGGGAGTTACACACATCCTCTTTGGTAGTACATCCAGGTGTGGAGAAGATGTACCAATACCTCCGATGTCAGTTTCAGTGTCTAGGAATGAAGAAGGGAGTTTCAGAGTTCATTTATCGGTACCTCACTTGTCAGCAAGTTAAGGCTGAGCACCAGGTTATAATGGGTTTGTCTCAAACCCTTGATATCATAGAGTGGATTTGGGATGTAATATTGATGGACTTCATAATGGTTTTACCATGTATATCCAAGGGACACGATACCATCTAGGTGATTGTTGAGAGAATCACCTTGTCGGCCCACATCCTACCTATCTAGGATTAGAGTTCATTAGAGAGCTCGGGATGCCTCTATGTGCAGAAGATAGTTTGAATTCACGTAGTTCCATAGATGATTTTTTCAGATCATGATGCTCATTTCACATACTAGTTGTGGAAGGGATTGTATGAGTCATTTGGGACTCAGTTATGCTTGAGCATGACATTTCATCCCCAGAAAGATGGCCAAATGGAGAGGACCATTCAGGTTCTAGAAGAAATGTTGTGGGTCTTCATCTTGAACTCTGTTCATAGTTGGGAGGATCACCTATCACTAATGGAGTTTTCTTACAACAATAGCTACCACTCCACCATTGGTATGAAACTGTTTGAGGCTTTGTACGGGAAACACTATAGGTCACCACTTTGCTAGGCTAATCCAAGAGAGTCAGTACTCATGGTTCCAGAGTTGGTGCAAGCTACTACTGAGAAGGTGAAGATCATCCAGGAGTGGATGAAGACTATTCAGAGCTAGAAGAAGTTTTATACCCGTAGGAAATAGAGGACCTTGGAGTTTAAGGAGGGAGACCATGTGTTCCTTCTGGTCTCACCTCAACATGCATTGTAGAGATTTGGTTGGGGTGGAAAGTTATCTCTAAGGTTCATAAACCCTTTTCAGATACTGAGAGGAGTGGGTGGGGTAGAGTACCACCTATCTCTACCCCTGAAGTTGCACTGGGTACATGAAATCTTCCATGTGTCGTATGTGAGTTGGTACGTTCATGGCCCATCACATGTCATCGACTGGGGCGAGCAATACATTGAAGATGAGGCGACTTTTGTGGAGACTGAGGATCGGCAGGATAGGATCCTTCATGGGAGAGTGATTCCCTTAGTGTGTGTTCGGTGGCAGCACAGGAATCTTTAGGAGTGCATGTGGGAGTGGGAGGCTCAGATTCGTGCACAGTATCCACATCTTTTTGCATAGACTTTTGTTTTGGATTTTTGGGGATGTAAAGGCCTAAGGTGGGGAGAATGCAATGTCCCGTATTTTTTCACATATTATTTTTAAATACTATATGGAATTATTTTGTGACTAGGCACTAATACGGCGTGTGATTCTGAGAATCTATGTTCCTGGAATAATTGTTTGAAAAAAAATATTAATCTTTTAATAGCACAGGTGAGAAGTTTTCCTGAAAAAGATGAATAACATCTAAATGAGTGCCTAGATTAGAATTATGATGGAATAATTACGTTCATAGAAAAAATTTTACCCTTGGTGATTCCTAACATCATCTGGCACAGGTCAACTATAAAATATTGTTCTTGTACATTTTAAAGAATAAAATAAATTAAAAGAATTTATTTTATTTTGACGTTATGTAGAGATGTTGTGATTCATTTTATTTTATTAAATCCTTCTCGTGAATTTATGTTCATCACCATAACCCTGTAATTCCCTTAAGATGTAGATAAGGTCCAATGGAGAAAACATTGGTGAACGACGATGAATCGAAAACCTTGGATTCGGAGGATCAAGGATTGACGATGACGCAACTTCGCTCTTCATCAATGATCATTCCAACTCGAGGTAGGGAAATGTGATTTCAGTTTTTCTTTTCCTTTTCTTATAATCATCGATGAACATGGATCAACCCACGAATTGGTTAACCCGTGATTCGATCGTTCTTTCTGGATGGGTTTGATTGCGGGAATTATTTGGAGATGATTATTACACTATTTAATTTTGATTGATCATTCTTACATGAATGGATCGAGACTGAAATGAAAAAAGGTTGAGGTTTTTTTCTAGAGTTTTTTCCATGTTATTTCTTCCCCCTTTTCCCCGTGTGTTTTTCATTCTTTGCAGGATATGAACGAATGATCGTTGTGCCTTCAATTCTTGGCACAATGATCCAGAATTGAAGATCCGACCTCATGATGACATAGTAGAGGTGTGATGGTGAATTCATGTCATGATTTGGTCAGGAAGGTGGCGCATGGTGGTGGTTGGGGTGACGGATCCGGTCTGTCCAAGTGAGTGGCAGTGCGGGTCCAGTGGGGGTGGTCCAAGCCGACGGCAATGCGGACGATGGGGCGGCTGGCGGAGGTGGATCATGGTACGACAGGGCCATGTGGGATCTCACAATGGCGGTGAGGCCATGGGATGGTGGATAATGTGTATGTGGTGGCCCGACCATGTGGGATGTGGTGCGTAACCACAGGACCAAGAGGGCATGCAGTCGGGGCAAGCTGTGTGTGGAGGATCAGCTGGCCCGTATGCGTGCGAGCTAGAATAGGGGAACCAGGCCGCGCTAGGTGGCCCAGTGGGCCAGGTTGGGCCAGATCGGGCCCAGAAGGTTGGGTTGGGTCGGGTCAACCAGATCAGTTTGGGTCATCCAGTTGGTCGGGTTCGATCCGGACCAAACCTGGGTCAGATATTTTTACTAAAATGATCACAACATTCAAATGAAGAGTCTGTTTAACTCGCCTTCAATGGATTTGGGACCCTTGAGATGATATAGTCCTTATGAGACCAATGGTGGTTTTTAACTTGGATATATTTCTAGTGAAATGTTCCATTTACACGGACAGTACTCGGGGTCAACTGGTACGGTAGGTGTGACTACTAATCACCATGAACTCTCTCTTTTCTATGTGAATTGATTCTATCATCCACCGTATCTTGGATGAGTTTCGTTAAGTTTCATTCCCTTTATCATTTTTCTGAATGTTTATTGGTGCTCTTTCCTACTCACAGGAGTATGATCCCTTCAGCAGTACTTCCAGGATAGAGTTGTTGGAATCCCCTAAGAAGCCCGATGCGGGGTCCTCTATTCATCTTCATGCCCTAGGTATATTCATTGGTATATACATGACCAACTTCACCGGGTTTCGATCATCTAATTAGTAGGTTAATTCATATTGATTTTTTGGTATCACTCCATGGACCTAGCTGTGATCCTCATATGATGTATCGTATCACTCTTCAGATCATTCAGTGTATCTCTCTCTCATGATGGTTTCCAATGAACGTTACTTCTCAGACGGACGTCATCAGTGCTATCGGACTTAGGAGTGTGTTCTCCTAGATGTGAATTGTGGAATCTTTGATCTAAATCCCTAGTTTTTTTATGCAGTGATTATGGAATAACCTAGACTGTGTGGTATGGATTGAGTATATATGGATATTATTGTTATATGCTATAGAAATATACTTATGTAGATCTGAATGTACTTTCCTTTTTGCATTTCTTTGTGGTTTTGGGTGTCCTAGTGAGTATTGTTATATTAACCCCTACACAGGATTTTCCATTACATGTCATTTATTGTGTATAAGAGTGACCTTTTGACAGAGTCCAGGGAAAACCAGGACCAGACGGAGCCTTGTGAGGTCAGACATACCATTGTGTTCCTACGACATCAGACAGTAGCCCCAGTACCATGCCTTCAGGTTGGATCGGGTAGGTTTTTCTATAGATTAGTTTCAAGAACTTGTTTACAGAATTTCTTTTTGGTGGGATTGTATCTTGACCCTGTTTAATTTACAGCACTTTCACTTTTGTACTCTAGTTGTGGGTTATAGTGGTATTCATGCATTATTTACTTAGTTTTTTACATTTCAACATTTTTTGTCTTGGAGATGTGTGTGTGTGTAGTTACTTTAGGCTAATGCCTACAATTTGTGTGACATGACTACTCAGTGCCAATCACTAGCCCCTGGCCTATTGGAGGTGATCTTGGGGTAGTCACATCATGGGCCCCTCTAGGACGGGTCATGACATGGATTATCATCTTATTCTCACTCATATTTCCCACTATGTTTGAACTGCATTATTTCTCTAGTGCGGCGGTGTGTGTGGAAATTTCTATTATTGAATGAATACGGATTTCTAATGTTATTTCCTCTATGACAATGAATCTCCCTTTTAGTTATTCTGGGTTTCTCAGTAGCATTCCTCCTTACTCTTCTCTTTTTCGCTAACCCACCATACTGTATGTTCTAAGATGTGTTGGTCGGCGTGGTCAGCAGTTTTATGGATTTTTTAGATTGACATATTTACATTCATTGGTTATTTGTTCCTAGTGCTACTTCATGTGGTTGGAGGGTAGCTATTTTTTAGGGTTCATCTTGAGGTAGTCACATTCGGTGTTGGTTACATTTTCGATAGCAAACATCAGTGGAAGACGGTGGTGTGTGGTGAGTGTTGAATGTTATGGTGGTGATTTGATGATCGATGTGGAGTCTCTGGTGGTTGGTTATCCCAGGTGGTGGTATCTGGTAGTCTGTTGGTGTTCCTACTTTTCTGGTTTCCTCAAAGTTGTTAGTTAATTATTTCATTTAAAGGTTCTCTGGTGATTGTGTGTTTGTGGTGGTTTTCTGGAAATGGTGATGATGATATTTTTTTGTGATTGTTTTGTTTTTTTTTCTTTTATGAATGCCTCAATGAGATAGTGATGTTGAGGTGTGAGGTAAATTATGTGACAATGGTGCAATATTAATCAATACCTACGTTAGTGACTTGACTGGCTTAGTGGGTCATGTGTGGAATTCAACTCAAGGCGTGGTTGTTTTTTGGGTCGACTAACCTGCTTGGCTATCAGTGGTCTTGTTTTTGTTTTTTCATCTGTGTTTATTATTGGATTTTTTATATTTTTGGTTGGGTTTTTTTTGGATGTTTTCTCTTGATTTTGTTCGGGTTTTTTTTTCTTATTTTTAATTGGTTCACACTTAACCTCAAATTGGTTTTCTTGAAAATACCAAAAATATGAAGAAATTTAGAAGAAAAAAAGATCCAGAATATTTGATAATAATTTACTTAAATTATTTTTTTTATTACTATCTTGATTCTACTTATGAAAACCTCTATTTTGGTTTTAACACCAATAAGATACAATAATGCTACATCACTAAAACAATTATCATCCTTCACTAATGTTCACTCAATGAAACATGAGTTTCTTTTTTTACTTTACCTAAAAATGTGGTGGTGGCTAAAAATCCTACAAAATGAATACTTATGTGGCCCCCTCAAGAAGAAAGTATAAATATAGGTCATGTGGAATCTAAAAACACAAGTAACTAAAGAATTCAGTGAAAGGAATGAATGAAAATTTGTTTTCTGGAAAGCAATGAAAGAATGTGGTGAAAGGAATGAATGAACATGCCATTATTTTCTGGAAAGTAATGAAAGAATACAATGAAAGAATATTGATCAGGTTATTTTTTTCTAGAAATAAATTAATGAATGTAGTTAAGTGAATAAATTATTGAGTGAGTCTATTTTTGCGTAACCAATGATATAATGTTGTGAAATGAATAAATGAACAAGTAATTTTTTCTATAATTCATCCTTTTCAATTAGAATGATAACTAAGTTGGTTATAATCTAAAAGAATAGAAATAAATTAATGATTGCATTATCCTTTTTATAGCTCTTTAACTTTTGAAATAGATTTAGAAAATCATGAAGTTCAGCTTCAACTATCATTTTTATTTCATAAATATGATCTTCAACATAATTTACACTTGTAATAATATCATCAATATAGTCTTCATCATTATTCACAATTGTAATTATATCAGATGATCTATAAAATGCAGTGTTATCTCATTCACTTGAAACATTCAGTTTTTCCTCATGTTTAGTCTAAAATCTATAATTGTGATCTATTTTGTAGTAGTTAAATTGTTCTTACAACTCATCTGGACTAATTAGTCTTGAATAAAAACAACATAAATGTGAAAAAAGGATTTGAGAAGGTTCACATGCATGATCTTTTACAAACTTTTTGAACTCTTTAACCTCATCCTCATACTCTTTTTTGTGTGATTGGAATCTATCCATTTTTTATTCATATCAATCCTATATGGTTCAGTAATATTCATATTTAACAAAATAAATAAATACATAAAAGGTAGGAGATTAGAATCCTAAAAGTATATTATTTAAATATACACACATATATTCATTATATTTGATATAAATTTTCATTGCATCAAAAACTTTTTAGAAAAAATAAGGACAAAGAATTATATGAATATAAAGTATTATAACACGTATTTTTTATTACAAGAAGTCATATATCATAAATCATTATTTTTTTGGAATGGATTCAATAAGGGAGATAATTCACTCCTAATCACTATCAATGTTCACAAGAAACCTATGGATTTATATAACTAGATAAGTATTAGGGTATATATAATAATATTTCATTATCAAAACATATATCAAAACAAATTACTTATTTTTCATGATATTCCCACAGTGTTTAAACCAAATTAATCACGTAGATTATGATTATTACATTTATAAATTTATGAAAGATATCATATTTGAATTCTTCATTTGGTAATAATCAAAATAAAAATTTTAATATGCCATGAGATTTTGAAAATAAATATGATTGTGGAAATAATGGGAAAAACTGAGTGTTTTAACCAAAATAACCCAAATTTTCAAATTTCAAAACTGTGAATATATTTAATTATAAAAATAGTTTTATAATGGTACCAGGGAGCGCAATAGAATTTGGTGATCTAGGGATTTAAAATTTTTCATTTCAAGAGAAAAAAAATCATCATATCTAGTGATCTGATCCCTGGTTAAAGTCCAAGAATCCTGCATGATTTAATTAATCGCAAAAATTAACATGAATTAATACCCCGTTCAAATCAGTAGTATATTTGACTGCAGCTCATTGCTGGTGATCTTTTCTCAAAGGATCCAAGTATGAAACCCTCTATATCATCTAAACATGCTTTAAGAGTCCTCACAAACACCGATCATCAAATTATGGTTGCTAACATGGAGCTCCTAAGAATTCTTTAGCATCACTACAATCACCATGATCATGTTCCTTCGATCTATGATAGCGAAGGGAGATCAGATGCTCAAATGGGATCTTTCCTTATCTTGGATGCAGAAGAAGGAGATAGAAGCTATCAATCCTAAATGGATAAATAGTGCATGGAAAATAGATTCTCCTATTATTATATAGTAGTAATTAAAATACATATAGAGGGTTCCCCAGCCTCTGTATATCCAACTCTTGCAAAATAATATATAAATGAATTGTTATTATGAACTAAATATATCATATGCAACATTTATATCTTATCACATACTTTTAATATATAATAAATATATTACATGATAAAACTGAGTCATTAACTCAACTCATAATTCCTACAATATTTAAAAAACCTTGATTATTAAAATAATATTTGTTCATATAATATTTTTCCATGTATTTACTTAAATACTTGTAAATAATTTTAATAAATAAATTCAAACCAATTATTATATACTCAAATAATAATGAATTTATTTATTTTTTAGTGATCATTAACACTTGGACATCTCTAGATCCTCAGGGTGGGTCTCACCATGTCCTATACTTTTATTCACCAGAATAGGGAAAACTCTTGAATATGGTATTTTGTGTGACCCTCTTGGACATTATATCAATAACAATGAATACTATTCACTGACTAGGAGAGGAGTCTATCAACCCATACAGGCCCCTAAAGAGATAAGTAATAGTCTTATAAATGAAAAATATCCTAAAAAAATACATTGTGTAATATAATCTCTTTGTATCATGATATCTCATAAATCCAGATGTACAACTTGTTTTATCATCCATTCTTGATTTATTATTTGTTGATCAAACTGGATGGAATTTCCTTCTTTTACCATGGACATGGATTTAATGAATGTACTACCATCAAGATCAACTAGGCTTGATATATCACTTCCTTAACTCAGAAGTGACAAATTCTATCTTCATCATTTAACCAATACCATACCACCAAAGACACACCCAACACAAGCCACCTCTCCATGACTTCAATGTCATGGTTTTTTCCTTGCATCAAAGTATAGGATCAAATGATACACATTGATAACAATATCAAGTTAGGAGAATAATACACATGCTCATAGATAGGAACAACCAATGACACCTAAAACATGTGGTGTTCCTATTGGAAGGTATGTCCTCATGATCCCTTCTACTTGAGATCACTAGCTGCGAACTTCATGAGAAGAAGTATCGATGCTTATGAGGCCCCAACACCTAATAGTCACATATCAACTATGTCTTGTTAGTATGATGTATCTATACCATAGGACATGACTTAAATATTTTTATCACGGAATCATTAGGTTCTCATTATATCCTAGAAACTGCTATAACTCTTTTGATTCGATATGTAATCTAAGGAAATTACCATAAATATAGTGTATGTAGAAGTATAAACACTATTATATTAAGATAAAAACATGTACATATCAAACTATATACATATAATAGTAATCAAAGTACATACATAAGTTGGGTCTAGCTCACCCACTTTCAACACTCCCACTTACACTAGATTCAACTTCTAACATGTCTCAAACAACTAACTATGACATGAGAATCGTGCTTCTACTGAGATATGAATTTATTTAGGGGGTCTTCCACGTTATTCATTGTGGCTACTGTGCAAACTAAAACTTCACCTCTCTAAGTAAAATCCATCAAGAGATGAAAATTCTGATGTATATTTTTTGTCATCAACTCTAACCTAAGCTCCTTGGAAAGAATCACTTTTCCAGTATTATTAAAATAAACTAGAACATGGTCTACACTTCTAGGAACAACGCCAATGTATGAGAAAAATTTTTCTATCGAGACTGCCTCCTTGGCTACATTTAAAGTCATTATATACTCATATTATAGTATAGAATCATCAGCCATAGGTTTATTTGGGATTCTCCAGATCATTTCACCACCATTAAGGCAAAAGAAATAGCCTGAATGTGATTTCAAATCATCATGATATATCTGGAAACTAGAATTAGTGTATCCTCTCACCACTAATTCCTCATCTCCTACATACACAAAGAATATATCATATGTATGTCTCAAGTACTTTAGGATAGTTTTTACAGCTACCCAATGTGGAACTCATAGATTAGCTTGATATATGACTATCATGCTTAATGTAATGAAACATCAAACCTAGTATATATCATGGCATACATGATAGATCCCACTTCTGAGGCATAAGGGATTACACTCATTATTTCAATATAATTCTGTATTTTTGTAAAAAAAAAATTAAATAGATTGATACCATGTGACATTGGAAACAACCCTTTCTTAGATTTTTCCATATTATACCTTTTGAGTACCTTGTCATTATATGTACTTTGAACTATCCCAATAATCCTATGATATCTATCTCGATAGATCTTTATCCCTAGAATGTTGGATGCTTCGCTTAAGTCTTTCATGGAGAAGAAATCATTTAACCAAGTTATAACTGACTATAAGAATCACACTTCATTTTCCATAATTAATATGTCATCAATATATAATACTATGAAAATGATTTCATCCATAGTAAGCTTCTTATAGACATATGGATCACTTTTGTTCTTGATGAAACCAAATTCTCTTATGGCCTATCAAAATAGACATTCCAAGATCATGATTCTTCCTTCAACCCATAAAAGGATCTCTATAGATTTCTTACTTTACTGGCATTATTTGAATTAATAAACCCTTTAGGTTGAGTAATATAGACATATTCAACCAAATTTCCATTTAGAAAAGAAATTTTTACATCCATTTTCTAAAATTCATAATCATGAAAGGCTACTACAATAAGTAATATTATGATAGATTTCATAATTTCTATTGGTGAGATAGTTTTGTTATATTATATACCTTGATTGTGCCTAAAATACTTTACTACCAGTAATTCCTTATAATTATTTACTTTAATATCCATGTATAACTTTTTATTGAATACACATTTACACCCAATTGGTTTTACATCAGCTGGAGGGTCTACCAAAATCCAAATGTGATTTTGGTACATGGACTCCATCTCAGAATGCATGTAATCTTTCTATTTAGTAGCATAATTACCTTCTACTAATTCCTTTTAGGTTAGAGGTTTATCATTATTTAGGAGTAATGTTTCACCTGACTCGGTGATAAGAAAATCATATATCTCTTGTTCTCTAACCTCCCTATTAGACCTATGTAGTACTTGTGTCTTGGTAATATCTTCATCTCCCACTGATTCTTATGGATATGGGTCATGTACAAACTCTTGTGCATTTAGATCATCAACTTCAACAAATTAAATCTTTCTACCACTATTTCTAATGGAAATGTGTTCCTTTTCTAGAAACATGGCATGTCTTATCAGAATTAATTTCTTATCTTAAGGTTTATGTAGGTAATATCCTTTAGTTTCTTTAGGATAGCCAATAAATATAAACTCCTTGATTTAGGATGTCAATTTTTCACTATGTATAATCTTGAAAAATTATTCACATCCCTATACACATAAGTGTGACAGATTGGGTTTCTTTCCACACCACAACCCATATGGAATCCTATCTGTTTCTTTAGTTTGTACTCAGTCAAGGGTATATGTCAATGTCTGCAATGCGTATCCCGAAAAGGATAATAGAATAGTTTCCTAACTCATCATTGATCTGAACATGTCAAACAAGGTTTGATTCCTCCTTTCACTAACACCATTCCACTGAGGTGTATAAGGGGGAGTGAGTTGGGATACTATCCAAAACTCCTTTAAGTGATCAATGAAAGCTTAGTTAAGATACACTCTATCTCAGTCTAAGCAGAGTTCCATAATCTTCTTACCAATATGGTTTTCTACTTCATGTTGGTATTCCTTAATCATTTGAAATGAATCTGACTTATACATCATTAATTATATATATCTATACCCAATATTTTCATTTGTAAAATTAATGATGTATGAAAAACCAACCCATAACTCTATTGGAAACGGACCACATATGTCAGTATGAACTAGTTCTAGTAATTCAGTGGCTCTTTATCCTTTCCTAGAGAAGGGTTCTTTGGTCATCTTCCCTTATAAAAAATCTTGACATACATCCATGGGTTTTAACTTGGTTAAGTGTAAAAACCTTGCTTGATGTAATTTATATAAACGCTTCTCATTTACATGAATAATCCTAAACTGCCATGGGTGGGTGTTATATGAGTCATGTTCACTGGTTTTTTCATTGATTTACATTACATTATTTTTGAGTTTAAGTATATACAATCCATTGTTAAGATTCACCATACTATAACATATGTTATACTTATAAAAGATACAACATTTATTTCCAAAATTGATTTAAAATATCATATTGTCTAAACCTGACACTGTGATTATATTTTTGGTAACTAAAGGAATATAATAACAATTATTCAATATAAGAACCAAACCACCAAGAAAAGTTAGATGATAATCTCCCACTACCAAGGCTACTAGTATTACACTATTTGAATCTCAGAGATTCACCTTTCCCTTTGAAATATTATGGAATCTACATGCTTCCTGTATATGAATACAAATGTGTGAGCTACATGATATATCAAATACCCAACTTTTAGAAAAAATATAGATTGTATTCAATAACAAAAATACCTTAAGTATAAGGTTCACTTTTCTTATTCTTCCTAGTTCTAAAATTCTTCTTTTAGTGGCCTTTATTCCCACATGAAAAGAAGACAGCCTCCTTCTCATTTCCCACCCTCTGTAACTTTGTATTTTTGTATGTACAATGCATAGGTGTATTATAATTAGACTTAGCCTTAGACCCCTTAACATTTACCTTCCTCATTATGTTCACCATAAGTACTGAAGAATTGGTATTCTTTATATCCTTATCATCCTGGTGAACTAAATCCAAAATATTTGGGAGAAACTTATTCATGTTGTGGTAAACAATAAAAGTCAAAAATATTGGTGGTAAAGATGCAAGAATGATATTGGTCTCTAGTTCATGGTTCAATTTGAACTCAAGGGCTTCAAGTCTCTCAATGTACTTGATCATATTGAGTACATGAGGTCCTTATTGATTAAATTATTCTAGTTTACACCTATACAGTTAGCTCGATATCTAATACCTTTCATTCCTATCTCTCTCCTGGTATAACTTATAGAGATGAGTTATCATCTTGTAGGCATCTTTGTCCCCATGCATTTTATGCAATTAACTGGAAATGGATGACAAAAATATACATTGTACATCTATTGCATCATCTATATGTTGTTTATACTTATCTTTATCCACATTGATTTCTCCCTAAGGAGGATCAACAGGATGTGGGTACTCCAACACATAAAGCTTCCTCTCATGGCGTTGTACTATGTGCAAGTGCATATACCACTCTTGAAAGTTATGTTCAGTTAGTATATTTTAATTATCCATAATTGATTACAATGATAATGTACTGGTGATGTTGGTGATTTCTATTTTTATCTATAAAAAATAAATTTAGTAGTTAATACTTCCTCTTGATTACATTTAGACATTATTGATTAATCAATTAAAACATTAAATGTCTCTCAATATTTTAGAGAACCCTAGTATCCCTCACAACTAGATTCGGAATACTCTATCTCTTGAGTATTATAGTGAAAATGATCCTTAAAACCATGCCTCACAGTTCAAGATTTTTCCATGCCACTACTTAGAGAGTTTCAAGGTAGTAACTAGATTGGGTAGCTGCATTGAATCTTGGTTCCATGAACTCTTGATTGAAATCCCAGCTTCTAGGAATTGTAACATTGATTCCCTCAATGATTTTCCTCTATATTGGTAGAAATATTGATTTGGATACTTTTTTTCTACCAACTTTAGTTAATTCATCCCATCACTCTTGTAATAACTCTTACACAGTAGGAGGCACCCTCAACAAATGCTGGAAAGAACCCTATACACCCAGTTTTGTTCAAATTTGAGTGAAGGAAGGCATTCATAACTTAATATTACTTTGAGGATTTTTAATATTTATCGATTAATGTAATATTTTTCTATTAATTATGATCATACAATGTTTTAGACCTCACTATAGAACATGCATTAATTGAATACATTCATCAAATCTTTATGTATTTTTTTGTTTAGTATTTTATGTGATTACTACAGACACACAAATTCATAAAATAATAAACAATGTATAAAGGAAATAAATCACCTGACTGGTCTTGAGAATATAATATTGGTTAATCCATTTAAACTCAATGGATAAATCATGACCTAGGGGCATAATACCTAAGTCAAATATTAACTTGTATCGAAGCTTTCCCCCAATCTAGGATTTTCACTTCTCCTCTAGGATACCGCCTCGTCTTAGCATGGTCCACGTCTTACATCATCATCATCAGTAGTAAAAATATAATGCCCCAGCCTTAAACCTTACTTAATCTTGAGTTATTACAAGATTACACATTGAGGATCTTTTCGGGTTTATAGTTTTAGAGAATTAGATCATAAAACTTGCATTAAATTCCACATATAAACAAAGTGGTTACATAAAGATAGTATTCTTCTTTCCCATCAATGGAAACATATTTAAAATAAAACATGGATTCTTTCTTGACACTTCCTTGACACTATCATCATATCATGTACCTTTCCCTTGACCTGTGAAAAACATTTCAAAAAAACTTGGGATGAGCATAAAAAGCTCAGTAAGGGATATAAAAATATGGAAAGGAAACATGGGTACATATATACATAAGAATGAAATCATACTTTACTCATAAAACATAAGCACTTTAACATACCTCATCAAATCATGAATAAATCATAGAAATCATAAGACATAAAGGTAACTTGAGGCATTCATAACATTCTTACGTAGGGAGTAACCCTCTTGGTTACGTTTGGAATACCCATCACAGTATATTCCCTAAATCTCTTCGGAGAAACCTTAACGTTTCACTCCTTCGCGTTACCAAATGCATTGGAGATCTATATCGGGCTCACCCGCCCTTAGTCTATCATGGAACCACCCGTCTTCATAATAATGCCCAAGAACCTCAACATAATCGTATCACATAAAACATGCATAAAGGAAAAATAACATTTCCACTTTTCAATCACAAGATATCAATTCAACACATTAATATAAAAACATTATGAAAACAATTTTCAATAAAAGAAAAGTAAAACATGGTATTTATTTTTCTTTTTTAAAAAAAATTATGGCTTGTAGAGGAAGCCGAAACTCAAATAATGGTCACGACGGCGGAGAAGTCGTTGTCGCCGCATACGTACGACAAAAACATTCCCTTTTGTCATTTATTAAACGCTTCGTATAAAAAATATTCCTTTTGAATAAACGTAAAAGTCAAATGGGTTTATACACCGTATAAAAGAAGGTTGTGTATAAAACAAAATATGCCTCAATGAAAGGAGATTGAGACGAAGTCCCATACCTCGGGTCTGACTTGACTCGGTCGTTCTTTAATCTCCTGAATAATAAACTTGAGTTAATTTATACTTGTTTAAGAACCTTTTTCAAGTTCATTATTCCTTTTATATCACTTATTGCCATGTCATGAACACTATGTAATTATTTAAGTTAATAACGGTCATTTTAACGATCATTGGTACTTGAGTCAAAAATAAGCCCTTTATAATTACAAGTTGTTCATGTATCCATTATATCTAGAATGGTATTCATAATGTAGATATCATATATGTCATATATATCCAGTACATGCATGCATTTATAATATTACATAATCATTTAGAGGTAATAAATTAAATGCACCGTTCATGGAGACGGTAAGCCGTACGTACGCATGAACGCTACTTTCATTTCTATTTCATATTTTATAGAATGGAATCATAATTATATAAATGTATATTATAATTCCAGTATAATATCATATATAATATCATAGTTCCATCCTTTATAAGTCCCACATATGGTATTTAACGAATCAAATCACTTTGAGGGGGCGGTAGTCCGCACTTCCTTAAATGAAGATATCGCGTTTACCCATAATGGAAACCATAAAGGTATGACCAAAATGAAAAATACAGAAGCTTAAGGAAAACATAAACATATTATATATCATATATAAATATAGTGTCATCTTAATGTCCACCTTCGAAGGTGTTAAAAGAATGTTGAACAATCATCGTTTCGGGAGTCATAAATTCACCATCCACGGAAACAGTATGTTATTTAACCATTAGATGTAGGTGTGTGTAAGTGTAGCTCGAATACTTCTTATAAAAACATCCTAGTATATTTAATATATTGGAGTTGTTACAAAATAAATGAATAAAAGGAGTTTAGGGGGTTGGAGAAGCAAAATAAAACAAAAGGACTCAAGTGAAGACATTACCTTAAAATCGGGTAACTCTCTTTGGTTTGAGCTCAAAGGCTTCCTTGGGAAGACTTATTCCCAAAGTGAGGCTTCAAGGAGTAAGAGAGGGATGTGGAGAGACAAAATGGGTAGGGTTTGGCCGAGCCAAAGGCTTTGGGAGTGTGGGTAAGGAGGTAGAGGTGGGGGCCTTTTATAAGAGGAGAGGAGGGGCACTCTTGGAAAGTAAAGAAATGTTACGTTATTTTAAAATGATTTTCGGATTCGAAAGGTCCCACATTGATATAATTCGAGGGTAAGGTGATAAGGGTTCGAAATCCACCCATACAATAGGTTTTTGACATGTTTAGGTCATAGATTTTACATTATCATTTCATTTTATTTAAATCCTTTATTAATGAGGTAATCGCTGCATCATCATGATGTCATAACTAATTTAATTTATTTAAAGTCTAAAAATTATAAAAAAAATACTATGATGTAGGAAATATTTTTATATTTCCAATTACTATTTATAATTAAAAATCTGACTTGTATAACCCCATGTAAAAATTGTTTTAGTAAAACATCTCATGTTTGTGTCATTTTTACTTTAACATTAAATAAAAAATTATTTATGTCATTTCCCAACCAAAGTGGCTCCATGGGGTCCCAAAGTTGACCCATGGATTGTCTTGGTCGGCCCTGACACATCCAATGAGGGTAGGACATGTGTCAAGCTCATCTCATATTATTAAAACATTATTTTTACCTTAAACTACACTAATTACCACTAATCGTGATTAAGAACTTAAAAGTTACTATTCACCAAAAAATTATTTTAATCTCATTGAACCAAATTTTACTTCTTAATGACAACCATGTATGTCAGATTTTTGAAAATCAAATCACAGAAGTGGCAAAGTTTCATTTAAACAAAAAATCGGTTTCTTTAACTACCACTTAGTGGTTTCACTATTCATCAAAAATTGAAGTTTTTCAGAAAGATACTAAAACTTCACCCTAAGCTATATTTGATATTCCGAATTCAAAAATGATGTCTATTTTACAAAATTAAAAACATGTAAGTTTCATTAATTAATTTAATAACTAATTCCCATTGTCATGACAAATAGCGTGTTTTTATGAAACAATAAGTATCAAAAGATTGACACTAGTTTAAGTCCAATTTCAAAGTGAAATTGATTCCAATGACCACCATTGGATAAAATGGTAAAAATATATTCTAATTTCACTTCAAAACCAATTCAAAAGATAATCTAATCATATAAATAAATTTGATTAAAAAGAGGTTTTGAATTAAAATACAACATTTTTCACTATTCATTAAAAAATGAACTTTATTGGAAAAATACCAAAAATTCACACAAAGTAAATTTTGATGTCCCAATCATAAATAATAAGTTTATTTTGACAAACATAGCTTATAAAATTGTCAAAAGATAGATTTAAAAAGGGTTTTCCATCAAAAGGCAGTAAAACAATCTTTTAAGAATATTAGTGTATTCCATGCATAAGATTGTATTTATTTTCATTTTAAGACTCTAAAACACTATATTAATCATTAATAGACATAGATAAAAATATATATTATTCATTACTTGCTTGGGATGTTACATGCTTCCCCCCTTTAGAAAACTGCATCCCCTCAATTTATTTACTTATCGAATAAATGGGGGTACTTATCCCTCATTGCATTTTCAGATTCCCATGTTGCCTCTTCCATCATGTGGTTTTTTCACAAAACCTTTACCTGATTAATCACCTTATTTCGTAACACTTGCTCCCTGTGGTCAAGAATCTGGACCGGTTGTTCCTCATAAGATAGGTTCTCTTCCAGCTGAACTACCTCTGGACTCAAAACATGAGATGGATCTGGCATGTACTTTCTCAGCATCGAAACATGAAAAACATTGTGTACCTGAGATAAACTCGGAGGTAAAGACACTCGGTAAGAAACGGATCCAACTCTCTCCAGAATTTCATATGGTCCAATGAACCTTTGACTCAGCTTTCCTTTCTTACGAAATCGCATCACACTTTTCCATGGTGATACTTTGAGAAAAACATGATCACCTACCTCAAAAGAGAGATCGTTCCTCCTGTTGTCCGCATAACTCTTCTGCCTACTCTGAGCTGTTCTCATGTGTTTCTGTATCAGCTGAACTTTTTATGCCAACTCTTCTACCAATTGTGGTCCCATCAACTTCCTTTCACCCACTTCATCCCAGAAAGCTGGAGTTCGACACCGCTTCCCATATAATGCCTGAAATGGTGCCATCTGTATACTAGAATGAAAACTGTTATTATATGAAAATTCAACCAAAGAAAGATGTTGGTCCCAAATTCCCTGATAATCCATCGAACAAGCTCGTAGAATATCCTCCAAGGTCTGAATTGTTCGTTCTGACTGCCCATCTGATTGAGGATGAAAAGTTGTACTAAAATTTAATTCAGTACCCAACGACTTCTAAAGGCCTTTCCAAAAGTTAGAAGTGAACCTGGGATCACGATCAGATAAAATGGAGAGAGGAACTCCATGTAACCTGACTATATCTTTAAGATACAAACAGGAAAGTTGATCTAGGGAAAAAGTATCTCGTATAGCAAGGAAATGAGCTGATTTAGTCAAGCGATCAACAATAACCCAGATTGCATTATTACCTCGAGATGTCTTCGGTAATCCCACAACAAAGTCCATGGATATATTCTCCCATTTCCACTTTGGCACTGGTAAAGGCTGAAGCATCCCTTTTGGTAACTGACGCTCTGGTTTAACCTGTTGAAATGTCAAACACTTCACAGTAAAATCAGCAATATCTCTTTTCATTCCATCCCACCAGTAATACTCCCGCAGATCTCTGTACATCTTAGTACTGCCAGGATGAACTGAAAACGGAGAACTATGAGCTTCACATAACAACTCTATCTTCAACTGTGAATCACAAGGCACACACAATCTCTTCCCAAATCTCAAAACACAATCATTATCAATGTTGAATTCAGGCAACTTACCTTTCTGAACCAGCTCTACCTTTTTCTGCAACTCACTGTCTTGCTTCTATGCTTGCTTGATTCTGTCTCATAGAGATGATCTCACTGATATCTGAAACAAAACAGAAGAACATCCTGCGCCAAAAACTTCTATGCCAAAGTTCATCAAATCCTTAACCAAAGGATCACGTTCAAAATGCAACATTGTTAGTGAAGCATTACTTTTTCGACTCAAATCATCAGCCACTTTATTTGCTTTTCCTGGATGGTAATGAATTGTACAATCATAATCCTTGATTAATTCCAGCCATCTCCTCTGTCTCATGTTTAACTCTTTCTGAGTGAATATATACTTTAAACTTTTGTGATCAGTATATATTTCACACATTACTCCATAAAAATGATGCCTCCAAATTTTTAAAGCAAAAACAACAGAATCTAATTCCAAATCATGTGTAGGGTAATTTACCTCATGAGTTTTCAACTGTCGTGAAGCATAAGCAATTACCTGAACATTCTGAATTAGGACGCAACCAAGTCCTTTCAATGAAGCATCACTGTATATAACAAACTCACCATTACTAAAAGGTAGTGCCAAAACTGGAGCATTCACCAATCTTCTTTTCAATTCCTGAAAACAATCATCACATTCTTTTGTCCAGATAAACTTAACACCCTTCCGAGTTAGCTTAGTCATTGGACTAGATAACCGTGAAAAATTTCTAACAAACCTTCAGTAATAGCCTTAAAAACCAAGGAAGCTACGAATCTCAGTTACATTTGTGGGTCTTGGCCAGTCTTCCACAACTTTTGTTTTTGCAGGATCAACAGTTATCCCATCTTTAGAAACAATGTGACCAAGGAAAGAAATTTGTTGCAACCAAAACTCACACTTGCTGAATTTCCCATACAATTTCTTTTCTTTTAAGGTTTGCAAGATAACCCTTAAATGTCTTTCATGATCCTCTTTACATTTAGAAAACACCAAAATATCATCAATGAAAACCACCACAAACTTATCCAAGAACTCATGGAAAATTCTATTCATTAAGTCCATGAATACAGAAGGTGCATTGGTTAGCCCAAAAGGCATTACTACAAATTCATAATGGTCATATCTTGTACGAAACACAGTCTTCGGAACGTCTACTTCCTTTACCTTCAGCTGATGGTACCCCGATATCAAGTCAATCTTTGAAAAATACTGAGCTCCCTGGAGTTGATCAAACAAATCATCGATATGAGTCAAAGGATATTTGTTCTTAACAGTGATGTTATTCAAGGCTCTATAATCAATGCAAAGTCTCATTGAACCATCTTTCTTTTTAACAAATAAAACAGGAGCACCACATGGTGATGTGCTAGGTCGAATGAAACCTTCCTCTAATAAATCTTTCAATTGCTCCTTCAACTCTAAAAGTTCAATTTGAGCTATTCGATAAGGGGGTTTTGAAATTGTCTTAGCATCAGGAACTAAGTCAACAGTAAATTCAACTTCCTGATCTGGTATTATTCCAGGAAACTCATCAGGAAAAACATTAGGATACTCATTTACCACTAGCACATCATTAATCTGAACAGTTCCTTTATTTTCAACGATGTGTGCAAGGTAACATTCATTTCCATCTTTTACATGTTTTTTGGCCTCTTGATAAGTTATCAACAGTAAGGGTTAATTCTTGTACACAAACTGAAATTCTTTCTGAAAAGAAACTTCTTTAGCTCTACAGTCAATCTTAGCATGGTAAATAGAGATCCAATCCATACCCAGGATAACATCAAACTCTACTAGAGGTAGAACAATAAGGTATGCAAGTAGGTTCTTTCCACATATAAGGATAGGAAGATTCTTATAAATTATTTTTGCCTCAACATTTCCCCCAGGTATTTTTACCAAAAGTTCAGGAGTCATTTCTTGAGATGGTATTCCCATTTTACTAGAAACTTTTTCAGAGATGAAAGAATGTGTAGACCCCGAATCAAACAACACACTGGAATAATCTTAAAAAACAAACAAAGTACCTAATACAACTTCATTTGATGGCCCGACATCTGCTGAAGTAGTTGCAAAGGATTTCACCACCCCTTTCTGCTTGTAGTATAACTGCTTCCCATCACTCAAGCTCTTTGTCGGACACTCGTTTTCATAGTGACCCATCTCATTGCACTTATAACATTTCACTAACTGTAAATCAAATTTGTTCTTACTTTCACCTTGATCTTTTTCAGTGAAATCACGAGCCTTATGTCCCATCTTACCACATCGGTAGCACTTTCCAGAATTCAGAAGACATTCCCCAGCATGCCTTTTGCCACATTTATCACAAACTGGAAACTTAGTTTTCTTACCATCAGAATTTTTTGAAGAATTCTTACCTTTCTCCTACCACCTCGGTCTCTTCTTCTGCTAGTTGTTATAGAGCACTTGATCATCGGAAAACTCCATTTCCACCTTCTCAGCACATCTAACAAGCTTTTCATAACTTTTAAACTCACGAGAAGCTAATTCCATTCGATATTTTGGCTTTAATCCTGAGTAAAAATGATTGATTTTACTATCAAGGTCTCGGATAAAATTTGGAGCATACCTTGCCAATCGAGTGAGCCTTTCTTCACAGGTAGCCACTGAGTCTTCCTCTTTCCTCAATTCCAAGAATTGTTTTTCCATCCTAAGTCGAAGAGCCTTAGGAAAATACTTTTCAAGAAACATACCTTTGAATTCATCCCAGTCGAGAGCATCAATCTCATCAGCGTCCCTGATATTTTTAACCATCGACCACCACTGATCTGCTTCACCCTCCAAACGGTAAATAGCAAGACTAACCTTTTGATTGTTTGAACACCCCATGACATCGAAAATATTCTCCAGTGCTTTAATCCACCCTTCAGCAAGCACAGGGTCATATGATCCTCTGAATGATGGGGGATGTTGCCTCATGAAATGTTCCACCACTGACATGTTCCTCTGCGGTTGATCTGGCTGATCTCGTGCATGGATACCACCACCATTTATTGCTTGAGTTAACTGCGCCATTACTGCAACAAACTGTTCAGTTCCAATTACGACCATCTCAGGATGCTGATTCGGAAGGTTATTTCCTTCTGTATGCCTTCCTAGCATTGCTTCCGTGTTTCCTCTGCGGAAAACCATTCTGAACAAACAAGTCTTAGATGAAGCAACATGGTAATCTTCAAATGCTATATCACTTCAATTTGACCATAAAAAAAATATTTTTGGATAATCATTTAATAGAATTCTAACTCCTAAAGTTATCTAAACCGACCTTTGATACCAACTATAAGGCCACAGCCTTAAACCTTACTTAATCTTGAGTTATTACAAGATTACACATTGAGTATCTTTTCGGGTTTAGAGTTTTAGATAATTAGATCATAAAACTTTCATTACATTCCACATATAAACAAAGTGGTTACATAAAGATAGTATTCTTCTTTCCCATCAATGGAAACATATTTAAAATAAAACATGGATTCTTTCTTGGCACTTCCTTGACACTATCATCATATCATGTACCTTTCCCTTGACCTGTGAAAAACATTTCAAAAAAACTTGGGATGAGCATAAAAAGCTCAGTAAGGGATATAAAAATATGGAAAGGAAACATGGGTACATATATACATAAGAATGAAATCATACTTTACCCATAAAACATAAGCACTTTAATATACCTCATCAAATCATGAATAAATCATAGAAATCATAAGACATAAAGGTAACTTGAGGCATTCATAACATTCTTACATAGGGAGTAACCCTCTTGGTTACATTTGGAATACCCATCACAGTATATTCCCTAAATCTCTTCGGAGAAACCTTAACGTTTCACTCCTTCGCGTTACCCAATGCATTGGAGAGCTATATCGGGCTCACCCACCCTTAGTCTATCACGGAACCACTCGTCTTCATAATAATGCCCAAGAACCTCAACATAATTGTATCACATAAAACATGCATAAAAGGAAAAATAACATTTCCACCTTTCAATCACAAGATATCAATTCAACACATTTATATAAAAACATTATGAAAACAATTTTCAATAAAAGAAAAGTAAAACATGGTATTTATTTTTCTTTTTAAAAAAAAAAGTATGGCTTGTAGAGGAAGATGAAACTCAAATAATGGTCACGGCGGCGGAGAAGTCGTTGTCGCCGCATACGTACGACAAAAACATTCCCTTTTGTCATTTAGTAAACGCTTCATATAAAAAATATTCCTTTTGAATAAATGTAAAAGTCAAAGGGTTTTATACACCGTATAAAAGAAGGTTTTGTATAAAACAAAATATGCCTCAATGAAAGGAGATTGAGACGAAGTCCCATACCTCGGGTCTGACTTGACTCGGTCGTTCTTTAATCTCCTGAATAATAAACTTGAGTTAATTTCTACTTGTTTAAGAACCTTTTTCAAGTTCATTATTCCTTTTATATCACTTATTTCCATGTCATGAACACTATGTAATTATTTAAGTTAATAACGGTCGTTTTAACGATCATTGGTACTTGAGTCAAAAATAAGCCCTTTATAATTACAAGTTGTTCATGTATCCATTATATCCAGAATGGTATTCATGATGTAGATATCATATATGTAATATATATCCAGTACATGCATGCATTTATAATATTACATAATCATTTAGAGGTAAGAAATGAAATGCACCGTTCATGGAGACGGTAAGCCGTACGTACGCATGAATGCTACTTTCATTTATATTTTGTATTTTATAGAATGGAATCATAATTATATAAAGGTATATTATAATTCTAGTATAATATCATATATAATATCATAGTTCCATCCTTTATACGTCCCACATATGGTATTTAACGAATCAAATCACTTTGAGGGGGTGGTAGTCCGCACTTCCTTAAATGAAGATATCACGTTTACCCATAATGGAAACCATAAAGGTATTCCCAAAAATGAAAAATACAGAAGCTTAAGGAAAACATAAACATATTATATATCATATATAAATATAGTGTCATCTTAATGGCCACCTTTGAAGGTGTTAAAAGAATGTTGAACAATCATCATTTCGGGAGGCATAAATTCACCATCCACGGAAACAGTATGTTCTTTAACCATTAGATGTAGGTTTGTGTAAGTGTAGCTCGAATACTTCTTATAACAACATCCTGGTATATTGAAGATACTGTAGTTGTTACAAAAGAAATTAATAAAAAGATTTTAGGGGGTTGGAGAAGCAAAATAAAACAAAAGGACTCAAGTGAAGACATTACCTTAAAATCGGGTAACTCCCTTTGGTTTGAGCTCAAAGGCTTCCTTGGGAAGACTTCTGCCCAAAGTGAGGCTTCAAGGAGTAAGAGAGGGATTTTGAGAGACAAAATAGGTAGGGGTTGGCCTAACCAAACGCTTTGGGAGTGTGGGTAAGGAGGTAGAGGTGGGGGCCTTTTATAAGAGGAGAGGAGGGGCACTCTTGAAAAGTAAAGAAATGTTACATTATTTTAAAATGATTTTCGGATTCAAAAGGTCTCACATTGATATAATTCGAGGGTAAGGTGATAAGGGTTCGAAATCCACCCATCCAATAGGTTTTTGACATGTGTAGGTCATAGATTTTACATTATCATTTCATTTTATTTAAATCCTTTATTAATGAGGTAATCGTTGCATCATCATGATGTCATAAATAATTTAATTTATTTAAAGCCTAAAAATTATATAAAAAAAAAACGATGATGTAGGAAATCATTTTATATTTCCAATGACTATTTATAATAAAAAATATGACTTGTATAACCCCATGTAAAAATTGTTTTAGTAAAACATCTCATGTTTGTGTCATTTTTACTTTAACATTAAATAAAAAATTATTTATGTCATTTCCCAACCAAAGTGGCTCCATGGGGTCCCCAAGTTGACCCATGGATTTTCTTGGTCGGCCATGACACATCCAATGATGGTAGGACATGTGTCAAGCTCATCTCATATTATTAAAACATTATTTTTACCTTAAACTATACTAATTACCACTAATCGCGATTAGGAACTTAAAAGTTACTATTCACCAAAAAATTATTTTAATCTCATTGAACCACATTTTATTTCTTAATGAAAACCATGTATGTAGGATTTTTGAAAATTAAATCACAGAAGTGGCAAAGTTTCATTTAAACGAAAAATCAGTTTCTTTAACTACCACTTAGTGGTTTCACTAGTCATCAAAAATTGAAGTTTTTCAGAAAGATACCAAAACTTCACCCTAAGCTATATTTGATATTCTGAATTCAAAAATGATGTCTATTTTACATAATTCAAAACATGTAAGTTTCATTAATTAATTTAATAACTAATTCCCGCTGTCATGACAAATAGCGTGTTTTTATGAAACAATAAGTATCAAAAGATTGACACTAGTTTAAGTCCAATTTCAAAGTGAAATTGATTCCAATGACCACCATTGGATAAAATGGTAAAAATATATTCTAATTTCACTTCAAAACCAATTCAAAAGATAATCTAATCATATAAATAAATTATATTAAAAAGAGGTTTTGAATTAAAATACAACATTTTTCACTATTCAATAAAAAATGAACTTTATCGGAAAAATACCAAAAATTCACACAAAGTAAATTTGGATGTCCCAATCATAAATAATAAGTTTATTTTGAAAAACATAGCTTATAAAATTGTCAAAAGATAGATTTAAAAAGGGTTTTCCATCAAAAGGCAGTAAAACAATCTTTTAAGAATATTAGTGTATTCCATGCATAAGATTGTATTTATTTTCATTTTAAGCCTCTAAAACACTATCTTAATCATTAATAGACATAGATAAAAATATCTATTATTCATTACTTACTTGGGATGTTACAAAAAATGTACTTGAACACAAGTAACGGTGTCTCAGGAAGCACAATATACATACAGAATAATACTCATGGACGTAAAAACCCTTATACATATTAAAACGAAAACGTTAACGCACAGACCATCAAAAAACTAAATAAATATTGAAATCATTGTATAAAGTTGTAATAATTAATTAAATAAAAAATAACCTGGTCAAAAAAAGGTCGTTCATAGCTCAAGACAAGTCTGTGGGTAAATTAAATGCAGAGTAAAAATTATATGCTATAAATTCATGTTCGGGGGAATTTCAACAAATTAACTGAATTATTTTAAATTTAAATAATTTAATTTTTTAGTCCTATAATTAATTTAATTTTTCATTCCAAAATTAAAATAATAAAATAATTTAATTTTATACCAAAATTAAATTAATTTATTTAAATAATAAAATATTTATTATTTTTTAATCCAAAATTAATAAATTTATTTTTGAATATTAAAATTATTTAACGGGCCTCGGAACCTATTCAGGCCCTTTACAGGATGGATAGAACTAGCTCAAGCCCGTTGCAAGTCAAATAGACTGGTATAGTGTCGTTTCAAGTCAGGCAAACCCATGCAGGGCTGTTCTAGGTCTGGTAGACCTGCCCTGACCCATTTCGGGCAGACCTAATTCGTACCACAGTTTTGCCGATCCGTATGAGCCATGTAAGGGTATGAGATTTATGACACCAGGAACCCATGAAGAATGTAGGGTGGTTGACATCCAAGCGTGCTACGGTGGGGCGCATCGTAGGTGGACAGTCACGGTAAACATTAGCAGCGGTGAGTTCGATCGCATAAGACAATGATAGTGTTTGGATGACTAGGTGATGGTAGCATGACCATGTGGTGGTGATTTAAAGGAAGGAGGTATCAAATGCAGCGGTCGAGAAGGAGGGTGGTGGTTAGGAAGACTACCAGAGGTGGTGGCACATCGAGTCACGATGACAGGGGGGCTATAGGAGGGTGCGAGTGGATGGCTTCCTCAAGAAGTCATTCCCCCTTTTTAATTGAATTTTATTTTTTTTTCTTACAAACCCACACACCCCCTTTAAATTAAAAAAGTCACCTTTTTTAAAAAGAAAAAAAATTGTTGTTATCCATAGGAGAATCCCTACCCCCCCCCCCCCCCCGCGTTAGGCATCCACCGATGGCGGCTGTAGTATTTAATGGGGGTGGGTTTCCCACCCCAAAAAATCCCCTTCCTTACCCTGGCGTACTTCCTATAAAAGGTAGGGAATCCCCCCCCCCCACCTTGGGATTAAGGAGGACTGCTGGCAAAAGAGAAATTAGGTAATCATCAATAAAATACTTGTCTTCCCTTTCTGCTCATCTTTCTCCACTATTCTAATTTTATTTATTTTATTTTTTGTTTTCTCAAAACGTTATCAACACAAATTATCAAAAAGGGATAAAATAATTGAAATGGATTGTGTAAATGGGACATATATTTGCATACCAGATAGTGGAACACCACACACAATTCTTAAAAATAAAAAATATTTTTCTGATCCTAAACCAACAAAACCAATTATAAATACTATATCATGTCTTGTATATCTGATATAAGGGAGTGGTAAAGTGAGTTTTTGTTTACCTATGAGGCACAATTTTTTATCAGATATGCGTTATTTTCCCCAAATTCCAAAAGAAACTTACTAAGTTTCAATGATATATACCATCATGGGTATCATAATCAAACTATATCTGAGAGAAATGAAATGTATATGTGTATTGCTGTTAATAAATCTGGTAAGAGTCATGTTCTAGAAAAACTACCAAAATTATCAACTTGATTTTGTTATACATATATAAGTTCAATCGAAACATGTATGATAGTAAAGAATGGGTCACAAAATTCTAATTTGTTTCATGACTAATTAGGTCATCCTGATTTAGGAATGATGTGAAAAATAATTGAAAGTTCTCATAAACATTCAATAAAGGTCCACAAGATCTCTCCACTAAGAAAAATTACATGTGAGGCTTGTTCACTTGGAAAGCTAATTGTCAGATCATCTCCATCTAAAATTAAGGTTAAAATGTCAGTCTTTATTGAATTAATTTAATGGGATATATGTGGACCAATTCATCCATCATGTGGTCTATTTAAATATTTTATGGTATTAATTGATGCATCTAGAATATGGTCATAGGTATGTTTTCTCTCAACATGAAATGTAGTGTTTTCAAGATTTCCTTCTTAAATAATTAAATTAAGAGCGCAATAACCTGATTATTGTAGGTTCTGGGCACAGTGGAAGTGTGGTTGAGCCATCACCCAACTTTAATTTTAACCATGATCAATGATCATTCCGAGATCAATATGACAATAAACGCCAGTCTCCATGGAATTGAATCAAAGATTTTGATAAAGAAGGAGGAGGCCCAAAACCTTTAGAGGGGATCTTTCACATCATGTTTATAATTAATTTAATTAATTTCATAAAGAAAGTAATACCTGGATCTTTGGTATTTTCTTCGTTGATGATGTTGATCATTCGGAATGACCCTTTCAGATTATCTCATTTCACTTACAATGATCCAAACTAGAATCCCCCTAGCAGTGATCCACACGTGCTCTGATGGCCTCTGATCGACACCACTCGTTCTCCGGGTGCTAGCATGGAGAAGCGAGTGTCCTGTGTCGATCATTTTTGATCACTTGTTCTTCTGCCTTGAATAATGTATCTCGTTCTTAAGTGGGGTCAGAAGAGGATTCTAGAGAGAAATTGTTTAGCTCAACAATTCTCAATTCACCAAGCGTGTAGTGTGTTTGTTATGGCACAATAGACATACTTATCTATTTATATGCATGGAACTTCAGTTACAATATTTAATTGCATAACAGAAATGAAATACATTCTTGAACTTCGAGAAAACTCATGCTCATAATAATAATACCGCCTCATTATTTATGGTGCGCCAACTTACGCAAAACGAAATTATGAATAAAATTCCACGTCACAAAAAAATGGCAGCGTCATTATTATTTTAACTTGTTCTAACTAATAATTATTTACTATCTTGAAAATTATTATTTTACTATCGGATCGGCCATGGTCTTCTCGAACTCCACTTCCATTTATTGACCACCCGAATAAATAAATAAATAATTTATTATCTTAAATAAATATTTTATTTACAAAATAGAAAATAAATATTTATTAAATGTTCAATAAAATAAATAAATATATTTAATTTAATTTATGTGATCATCTTAACTTGAATAAAATTATTCCACGGTATTGATAATAATATTTATTTCATTAATTAAATTCAAATAGAATTTAACTAAGACCACCAAAAACACTTAGTGTGTGACCCTCTAGGATTCTTTCTCATTGGCATTAGGCGGAATTTTATAAAGTCTAAGAGTACTATCTAACAATGGGTCAAGGCACCCAAGATAAAGAATTTAAAGTTTCAACAATGACATCCACATACGAATGCTCTGTATGTAATATATCCATTTGTCGCAATATCTCATCAAGCAGATTTCATGATAGTGTCATCATCTTTTATGTTTGATACATCGTTCTTTGACTACCTGAAATAAAATCATCATTACACCATGGACATGAAATTTCACGTGACAGTTCTATTTCAATCAAAGGGATGAGATATCAACTTCCATTAATGGAAGGGACAAATCTTTCCTCAAATTATCCATTAATAACATGACACTCATGACGCACCCAACATACCCTACTTCCCGCCAACTGTCTGATTGACGGTTTTTATCAGTAAATCAAATTGTGCGAGTCATGACATGTATTAATGATAATCATAAAGTATAAGTATTATTACACACACTTGCAGATAGAAATATCCGATGACACCAACACATGCAGAATTCCTACTGGCAGGTCTGTTCTCATAATCTTCTGTCTTAGAGATTACCAAGTGCGGACTTCATGAGAGGAAGTCTCATCTACTTATGAGTACTCACACCTAGAAGTCTTAATGATATATGTCCCATCATAGTATGTCATCTAACCATAGAACTATATTTAAGAATATTGTTATACCATTTCAAGGTTCTCATCATAGCGGGGAACTGCCATGACCTTATCAATACAACAAATACTATAGTAAATTATTACATCATAGTCATGAAGAATAATGAACAATATGTAATAATATGTTTAAAATTTTAATACATTAAATTTCCATGTAATAAAATTACAACCAGTAGATTCTAGTACACCAACTATTACAAACTCCCACTTGGACTAGAGCTAATTGCCTACGACTTTCAGTTCGCTAGACCTCACATGGTGATCATGTTTCTACTGAGTCAAGTCTTTATTAAATGGGTCTTCCACGTTGTCTTTCATGGAAATACTGTTCATTGCTACTTCACCTCTCTGAGAAAAATCCCTCAAGAGATTATACTTCTGAAGTATGTGCTCCATCCGCTAATGTGACCTTGGATATTTTACGATATCCACCACTGTAGTATTATCACAGTACAGTGTGATAGGATCTTTATTACTAGGTATCACATATATCTTATGGACGAAGCTTCACATCCAAACTGCTTCTTTAGCTGCCTCAGAAGCAGCGATATACTGGAAATCTGCTGTAGAATCTGCAACCACACTCTACTTTCAGCTCTTCTAGCACACTGCACCTCCATTCAAAGTGAATATGTATCTTGTTTGTGACTTCATGTCATCTTGATCAGTCTGGAAACTAGCATCTATATATCCTCTAATGACCAGTTCCTTATCTTATCCGTAAACCAGGAACATATCCATAGTACACCTCAGATACATTAGGATAGTCTTGACTACCATCCAATGGCGGTCACCTGGGTCAGCTTGATATCTGCCTACCGCACTCAATGTGTAGGCGACATCTAGCCTAGTACATAGCATGGCATACATGACTGAACCAATCACTAATGCGTATGGATTCCTTTCCATTATCTTTCTTTCAGCATTTTTCTAAGGACACATTTTCTTGGAAAGATGAATGCCATGTGATTCTGGAAACAATCCCCTCTTGGATTATTGCATACTGAATCTTTTCAGTATCTTATCAATGTATGTACTTTGACATAGGCCCAACAATCTCTTGAATCTATCATGATGTATCTTGATCCCAAGAATATATGATGTCTCACCCAAATCCTTCATGGAGAAGCATTGATTAAACCATGACTTAATAGACTGTAAGACATGTATCTCATTTCCAATAAGTAATATGTCATCAACATATACTATTAGGAAAACGACTGCACTCCCACTAAACCGTTTGTAGACACAAGGCTCACATTCGTTCTTGATAAAACCAAATTTATTTATGGCTTCTTCAAAATGAATGTTCCATGACCTGGATTCTTTCTTTAATCCATATATGGATTTATACAACTTTTATACCTTATTGTCATCCTTTGGAGTCATAAACCCTTCAGGTTGTGTGATGTAGACATCTTCCTGAAGATTATTGTTAATGAAGGCTGTTTTGACATCCATTTTTCAAATCTCATAGTCATGGTAAGTGGTAATGACCAGTAGAATTATGATGGATTTCATAATTGAAATTGGTGAAAAGGTTTCATCTTTTTCAATGCCTTGATTTTGTTTGAACCCTTTTCCAACCAGTCATGACTTATAGGTGTTGACTTTTCGTTCTATGTCTAGTTTCTTCTTGAATACCCATTTTCAACCAATAGACTTTACATCATCTTGAGGATCTGCCAAAATCCAAACATTGTTTTGGTACATGGAATCCATTTCATAATTCATGGATTTTTTCCACTTGGAAACATATGTGCCACTTAATTCTTCCTTGTAGGTTAGAGGATCATTATTATCAACTAATAACTAGTCACCATCCTTGGTAACTAGAAAATTGTACCATTCTAGTTCTCTAACCACTCTTGTACTCTTAAGCAACCCTTGTGTCTTTGGAACAGTTCTTTCTTCCGTAGGGCTTTGTGGAATCTGTACATGTACAAACTCTTGTGTACCTTGAGCCTCAACTTCATCGAATTATATCTCTCTCCCACTATCTATTTTGGAGATGTCCTCCCTCTCAAGGAATATGGCATGTCTTGCCACTATAACCTTTTTTCTTAGAGGTTTTATAGGTAATAGCCCCTTGTTTCCTTGGGGTATACTATAAAGGTACACTTTGTGCCTCAGGGTGAACGTTTATTACCTGAAGAGGCCTTAACAAACACATCACTTCCCCGCACATGTAAATTCGATAATATGGATTTCTTTCCACTTCAGAACTCATATGGAATCCTATTTATCAATTTAGTTGGTACTTGGTTTAGTATTTGCGCTGTTTTTTCTAACGCATATCCTCAAAAGGATAATGGAAGACTCGCGTGACTCATCATTGATCTCACCATGTCCAACAGGGTGCAGTTCCTCCTTTCACTCACACCATTCCACTAGGGCATGTATGGAGGAGTGAGTTGGGATAGGATCCTAAAATCTTGTAAGTAATCAATGAAGTATTGATTAAGATATTCTCCACCTTGGTCTAAGAAGAGTTTCTTAATATTCTTACCAATATTATTCTCAACTTCATTCTTGTATTCTTTGAACTTATCAAAAGAATCTAACTTATACCTCATTAAGTATATATATCAATATCTAATAAAATCATCAATAAAAGTTATGAAGTATGAGTACCCTCCCCTTTTTCAACTGGAAATGTTCCACACACATCAGTATGAACCAATTAAAGATGTTCTTTATCCCTTTCACCTTTCCCACTAAATTGGGCTTTGGTCATTTTTCCTTGTAAACATGCATGACATACACCAAGTGGTTTTAGTTCTATAGAATATAAATATCCATCTTTATGTAAATTTTTCAATCATTTCTCGTTTACATGACCTAACTGGTGATGTTGAGTGTGGTATGAGTCATGTGAATTATCTTTGTTATCGATTTCCATTACTTGGTTTATGTAATCCAACACGTATAGACCGTTGTATAAATGTTCCCTACCAAAACAAATGCTATCTTTGTAGAAGAAGAAAAATTAATTTCAAAAACATGAAAAAAATCCATCTGTATCTAATCTGGATATAGAAATAATGTTTTTAGTAACAGACGGAACATAATAACAATCCTTTAATACCAAGATCATCCTAGTTTTCAATGTGAGGTGGTAGTCCCTGACAGCTACAACAACAAGTCTGTCTCTGTTGGATGCTCGTAGATCTATCTCCCCTCGTTCAATATTCCTAAATCTACTTGGTTCCTGTATTTGGATACATATGTGAGCACCACAAGCTATATATAATACCCAATTTTTAGAAACAGATATATTTCATTCAATAAAAAACTCACCTAAAGCATCCCCTTGCTTCTTAGGCTGGGTGTAGTTCTTATTCCAATGTCCCTTCTTGCCACATGTGAAAAAAACATCCTCTTGTTCCCTTGCCTCCCATTTGATATTCCTTTTCTTAGAAGGTCATGAAGAAGCTTTGGGATTAAAGATCTTCACCTTTCCTTTCCTCTTATTCACCATAAGGACAGAAGTCTTTTCACACTTCATATCATTGTCCACATGGAGAATGAGTATAAGAAGATCAGATAGATATTTCTCAATATTTTTCATATTGAAATTGATAAAAAAAGCTAGAGAATCTCTGAGGGAGTGATGTGAGAATGACATCGGTGCCCAGTTCTTCAGGGAGTTTAAACCCTAGAACTTCCATGCGCTCAATGTATCCAATGATCTTAACTACATGAGGCCCAGCAGGGGAACCTTCTCCAAGCTTACTATGAAAGAGGGCCTTATAGATCTCAAACCTTTCATGTCTTTATCTCTCCTGGTAAATACTACAGAGGTGATCGATCATGTTATAAGCATCCATTATTTCATGAGAATTCATGAGCTCACTAGACATTGATTATAGCATCAAATATTGAACATCAACCACATAGTTCATATATTTATCATAGACTTGGAAATACTCATCACTCACCTCTTTGGCAGGTGGATCAGGTAATGTTGACTCCATCACGTAAGACTTCTGTTCATGGAGTAGGATATCCCGAAAGTGTCTAAACCATTCCTAGTAGTTACTTCCATTGAGGATGTTGTCTTTATCCAGAATTGATCACAGGGATAGTGTGATTGATGAGCTTGTCATTTTTATTCTAAAATTAAAAGAGCATGTCATTAGTACTTTCTTGATTACATTTTATGAGAAATAATAAATTTTATTAAGTCTCTCACTATTTTATCAAGTCCCAATGGCCCTCACCGTTGAACTCAGAATGTCTAGTTTTCATGACATTCTAGTGGAAAGGATCCATATTCCCCTTCACATAACCCCATCAAGGGTTGTTCAAGCTATTAGAAGGTATTTAGATAGGCAGGTCTTTGCCAACTGTGGGCTTGCAGCTCCTTGATCTATTGAGTGGACTCCCCAATCCTGAAATCATAACTTTTGGATTTCCTCAACTCTTGCCTCCAATATTTCACCAAGTCTAACAAGGGATACTCCTCTTGATGTAAAATGGTTAAGTCAACCTGAAACCTTTCATAATGGATTCCTGTATAAAAGTAAGTGTCCCAACAAGGGTTGGTTAAACACAGAGTTTTATTGAGTTTTTCCCTTAATCAAGTAATGGAAGGCTTCTTCAGACTTAATATTTTATTTGAGGTGTTTTTATCTCTTAGGCATGATTTTCTTATTATCATTATCACAAGCTTGTTAATATTAAGTGGAACTTACTTAAGTTATTAACCATGTCTTGATAATATTTACACATAAGTATGGTTTATTTTATTTCTATCTTGCATGCTTGTTTAATTCATTAATTTTGTGATCGTGACAACACATCCATAGTGATAAACCATGCAACTGACAGAAATAAAATAAATAGAATGATCATGAGATTTTCTAATGGTTAGTTTATCTAGTGGTTGAAAAATCAACCCTGACCTAGGGGAGAAACATCTTGATCCTTTTGGGTTCATGTTTACAGCTTTCTACCTATCCACCTCTGTGTCTCTTGGGATTGGTTTCATCTTGACCCTATCTTGAACTGCCTCCACTAGCTTGGGAGTTACATCCATTACATATGCCTTTTTTTAACTCACATGCGGGTGATGGGTAAAAAGGGGTTTTACATAAAAGAAACCTTGGGCACGTAGGCCCTACATATTAATGAGGATAGATGGATCTTAGGCCAAAAATTTTAATTTAAATAAATTAATTAAAAGAAACAATCCACATACAAAGTTATTGGTCTATCTCATGATCATTCATACATGCAACGATGTTTAAGCATAAATAAAACTAGCATTAAATTCTTTAATCATTATTGTTTGATATAAATCATGCTCTAATCAATTAATTATCATATTTAATTAATCAATCCTTTTATCTTAAACCCTTTTTCTAAATTTCCTTGAGATTCTTGTCCATCATAATTTTAAACAAATAAATTCATTTAAAATTATTTTTGTACATAACTTGTACCTTGGAGGAAACCTGGTGAATTACTATTCATAGCTAACCAATGAGTATAAATGAACATTATACAGATGTTAAATTAAACACATATATATAAAACAAATATCACGTGTTGTGCCTCAACTTTATGTCTGCACTATGGTATGCATCTCAAGGGTTTTTATAATATAATAATAAATTTTAATAAATCTGCATAATTTGGATGAGTACATGGCGTGTAGTTCTGACTATACGATGTATACTATCATTCACCATCCATCCTAAGTACACTCCTGGGGAAATGGTGTATGAGTGTACTTCAGAAATCTTCATAGTACACGGTGTGTTCAGTGGTCCACACATTGTGTAGTATCTATGTTACACAGTTTCCAGCCGGTCAAGCCATGTATGAGGTACACGGTCCAAACCTAACCCGAAGTGACTATACGACATGTTTAGTGGACTACACGGTGTGTAATATGAAAACTGTGCGCCACCTATTCCTGGTCAACACACGGAGTCATTTAAGACTTAGAAAGACTCCAACACAGGGTTTGGTTTGGCGGACCGGTCTGATGCATTGAATCTTGATTACACGGCGTGTACTGCCAAATACACACCGTTTTTTCTGGTGTTGTCTGGCCCAGAATCTTTGGAACCTCTGGATGAGATCCTCTATTTTATTTTAATCAAAATTAAAATAAAATATCGAATCTGTAAGGTGAACCAGAAATGAAAGAGGAGGAATAGATCTCGAGATTCAGATTTGCAGAAAGATTAACTTGAATTGAAACAAGTAAATTATTAAATGCGTAAGTCATCAATGAAATATTTAAATAGTTATATACTATGATGTAACCGCTCTGATAACACTTGTAGGTTTCGGGTGCAATGGAAGCACGGTTAGGTCGGCACCCAAATTTAATTTTTTCAATGATCAATGATCATTTCAGGATCAATACGACGATGAACTCCAGTCTCCACAGAATAGAATAAAAGATTTAGATAAAGAAGGAAGGGGACCTAAACCTTTATATAAGATCTTTCACATCATGTTTATAATTAATTTAATTAATTTCATAAAGAAAATAATACCTAGATCTTCTGTATTTTCTTTTTTGATGATGTTGATCGTTCGGAATGACCCTTCTGGATTATCTCATTGTGCTTTCGAGGATCCAAACTAGATTTCCTCTAGTGGTGATCCACACATGCTCTGATGGCCTCTGATTGACACCACTCGTTCTCTGGGTGCTAGCGCAGTGAAGCGAGTGTCTTGTGTTGGTCATTATTGATCGCTTGTTCTTCGACCTTGAAGAACGTATCTCGTTCTTGAGAGGGGTAGGAAGAGGATTCGAAAGAGAAATTGTTTATCTCAACAATTCTCAATTCACTAAGCATGTAGTGTGTTCGCTATGGCACAATAGACGTACTTGTCTATTTATATGCATGGAATTTTAGTTACAATATTTAATTGCATAACAAAAATTAAATACATTCATGAAATTAGAGAAAAACCATGCTCATAATAATAATACCGCGTCTTATTTATGGTGAGCCAACTTGCGCAAAATGGAATTATGAATAAAATTCCGTATAACAAAATAATAGGAGTGTCATTATTATTTTAACTTTTTTCAACTAATAATTATTTACCGTATTGCAAATAATTATTTTACTACCGGACCGGACTTGGTCCGCTAAAACTCCACTTCCATTTATTGAACACCCGAATAAATAAATAAATAATTTATTCTCTTAAATAAATATTTTATTTACAAAATAGAAAATAAATATTTATTAAATGTTCAGTAAAATAAATAAATAAATTTAATTTAATTTATGTGATAATCTTAACTTGAATAAAATTATTCCACAGTCTTGAGAATAATATTTATTTCATTAATTAAATTCAAATAGAATTTAACCGAGACCACCAAAAACACTTAGTGTGTGAACCTCTAGGATTATTTCTCATTGGAATTAGGAGGACTTGCCTAAAGTCCAAGAGTACTATCTAGCAACGGGTCATGGAACCCAAGAGAAAGAACATAAATTCACAACAACAACATCCACATACGAACGCTCACTGTGTAATATAATCTCTTTGTCTCAATATCTCATCAAGAAGGTTTCATGATAGTGTCATCAACGTTTATGCTTGATACGTCATTATTTGACTACCTGAAATAAACTCATTGTTACACCATGACCATGTAATTTCACACGACGGTTCTATTTCAATCAAAGGTCTAAGATATCAACGTCCATAAATGGAAGGGACAAATCCTTCCTCGACTTATCCATTAATAACATGACACTTGTGACGCAACCAACAAACCCTACTTCCCGCCAACTGTCTGTGTGACGGTTTTCATTAGTAAATCAAAGTGCGCGAGTCATGACACATATTAATGATAATCTTAAAATATAAGGATCATTATACATGCTCGCACATAGAAATATCCGATGACACCAAAACATGTGGAATTCCTACTGGCGGGTTTGTTCTCATAATCTTCTGTCTTAGAGATTACCAAGTGTGGACTTAATGAGAGGAAGTATCATCTGTGTATGAGTACTCACATCTTACGGTCTTCATGTTATGTGTCCTATCATAGTATGTCATCCAACCAAAGAAAAATATTTAAGAATATTGTTATAGCATTTCAAGGTTCTCATCATAGCGGGGAACTTCCATGACCTTATCAATGCAACAAATACTCTATAACATTATTACATCATAGTCATGTAAAACAATGAACAATATGTAATAAGTTGTTTAATATTTAAATACATTAAATGTCCACATAATCATAGTACAACCAGTTGGTTTTAGGACACCAACTCTTACAATTATGTCATCAAGAAAGTAAGGCTAGATGATGTGGGAGAATTTACCTCTAAATATTTCAAATATTATTGTATGGCAATGGGAATTACTATGGAGCATACAATATCCCTTGTATATGAACAAAATGGTTTAGCTAAATCACTGATAAAACTCCTCAAAATTATTTCTAGACCATTAATAATGAAAACAAACTTGTCGAGATCCATATGGTTTCATGAAATATTTCATGCCTCGACATTAATTCGCATCAGACTAAGTGCATATCATAACAACTCTCCACTCCAAATGCATTTTGGACAAGATCCTAACATCTCACACTTAAGAATATTTGGTTGTGCTATATATGTACCAATTTATCCCCCACAACGTACAAAGATGGGACCTCAAAGGAGGTTGTAAATATATATAGGATATAAGTTTTTATCCATCATCAGATATCTTGAACTAAAAACTGGTGATGTATTTACAGAATTTTTTTATAACTGTCACTTCAATGAAGAAGTATTCCCAACATTATGGGGGGGAAAGAAACAAAGGGAGGAGATTTAATATAATGTGAAAACGTTGTCTTTTATAAGTCCTCCCACTTGGTAGTGTGACATGGAAGTGAACAAGATTTTACATTTTCAAGAACTATAAAATAAATTTCCTGAAGCATTTACAAATTTAAAGTGCATGAATAAATCACACGTATCAGTTGTAAATGCACCGACTAGAATTGATGTCCCAAAGACACAATTACATAATGATGTTACATAAATTTTAAAAGAATGCATGAAGCATGGAAGACCAATTGGCTATAAGCATATAAATCCTCAAAAAATAAAGGGGATGAGTATAATTGAAAACATCATTATGGAGGTGTGTGTTCCAAAAGAAACATGTAATTTAACTATTCTTAAATAAACACATGATGAGAATCATAGATAATTCATAGGATATAAAAAACCCTAAAGGTTTTGAAAATAATGAAATCTCTCTTAATTATACCACTATAGGTGATATAAGGAATTGAAGTAATGTGGAAAATATTGATGAAATATTTTCATATTCTATGTCATGTGATATATAAAATGAAGACCCTAAACCCTTATGGATTATTAAAAACAAACCTATTAGAATAAATGGAAAGATGCAATGCAAGTTCAATTAAATTCACTTAATATGTCACGACCCCCTCCCCGCAAGGTGTACCCCTCCTGGTCCGGAAATATGATAAGGGAGATAATGACCCATAAGTCCCACCTCCAGTAGGCCCTGGGTTTCCAACTAGCACCGAGGGTATAGTAAACACACAAATGGGAGGCATTACCCTCTAAGAGAACACATGCTAAAGAGATAGATAAGATAGACACCAACCAACTCCAACCCAGACTGTAATATAAATGAAATCCCAAGTTCACATATGTAATGTCATGAAAAACTACTACAACTGAAAGGGTAAAACTGTAAGTACCCAAAAGAAAGTGAAAATAGTAGTGACCACGAAGCCCAAAAAGCTCATGCCCCAAGCTAGTAGAAACCAGCCTGATCTCCAACATGATTCAAGTGACCTAAAAATATTTTATATAGACATAGGGTGAGTATAACAATATAATCAGTAGGATCCTCCCCAGATCCTCTCCTGAAAAAGTAAAGAAAGCATGCTAAAGCACAGTGATCAAAAAGTGAAACTAACTCCTCACCTAAATAGGTATACTAAGTTCCTAGAATCACTATGGATACTCTCACCAAGTATCGCATAAAAGAGTATTTAATATAATAAAGAATATCAAGGGTACCCTGCTACTACTTCCCCATGGGTTTTCCGCTTTTCCCCAACATCGCACGTCCTAAGCATCTTTCTCCAAAAAGGCTTGCCCATATACACCTAGGCGAAGCACCAAAACATGCACCCCGTGCAACAAAACCATCACTTCCATGCAAGAAATGTAACCATATAGTTTTTAGGAGCCACCATAGCTCTCATAACGTGTATCATACGTCGGGAATTATACCTCAAGCCATTACATACCACACACCGAGTAAGGATCCTCAAGCTATCACAGCCTATACACGTTACGCCTATAGTAGTCCATATAAAACTATATCCAGAATATATGTGTGTGAATAACCACAATCCATTACATCCCTCTACAAACATATATGGGGAAAACTAACCGTTGTGCCTACCAACACAAGTAACTACCAAAAGAAGAGAGTGGGGCCAAAGGGGGTAGTCAGCAATCCATCCTCCCACTAGAATGTTGGGGAAAACACCACCCCAGGGTTCAGAATCCACGGGGTGTCAGTTTCCCTAACTGACGGGGTGGAGTAGCATTAAGAAACACAGAATGTATAGAATATACTATAGCTCACAACCACACTATGTTCATAACCTATTTTTAGACTCAACTGCAGCTAACATCTCTCAGACTCCCGGATTCCACTTCTAAGACTAGGTATCCTATAAGCACACAACCATTTAAAGAGATTTAATACATTACTTCATTCCCTTTTTATCAGTTTCACTTTATGTTAATTAATTCTTTAAACATTAATTAACCATCAATAATTTCCACATTATATTTCATTAGCATCACACCCAAATTTCACTTTTCCTTCAAATTACAACCTTAGAATTGCGCCTCAGCATGCTCTAACCCCATGGGTTAACATCATTTATTAAATTATTTATTTACAGCATTACTTTTCCATATTCCCAGGAATTCTAGAAAGAAAATTCTATGCTACTAAACACAAGGGGGATCAACACAATGAGTAGATGAACTACCCGTCGAGTCTTTTCTGCCTATAGCAAGAGAATATACCCATCCTCCCTTAGGAAGCTAAACATGGAAAGCACATGTCATACCTCGCACGTCTTCGCCCCTTTTGGAATGAGGGTAAGAAAAACTAGCTTCCTTTATCAGTGGGGAAAGTAAAGAAGATAACAACCAATAATATCAGCAAGCATCCAAAAATTCACATCCAACCTATTCCATCATCCCCAGTGTCCTCCGCGACACCCGCATGCATAAACTGATGCATCTTGCCACTCTAGGAGTCAACTGCTGCCAAAACCAATAGTCCTCCCTTCCCCCACATATCACATCATCCATCCATTCTCACATCACAACACAAGCAGCAGGAAAACAAACATCATATAAATTCGTCTCTTGGCCCTTAAACAAGAAAGAGGGTAACTCAGAACCCTACAAGGAATTATCTTTTATCAAACAACCAGTTATTTAATCCATATTGAATTAACTGATTTATTATTTGTAGGTTCCAACTTCGAGAATCCTAAAAAGTAAGCTATCACAAATTGATTAAACATGCTTACTGCATCAATTTGATTAACATAAAATTACAACAACTATCAGATTCATTCACATGCCTCTTTATCTTTAGCTAAACAATTATCAATTAATTCTGGATTTACGTTCTTTACCAATTTCCATCAAGAACGAAAATATAAACAAAGAAAGTATATATATCAAACTATCTAGAAAAACAAGAGGCAATAACATACGATCGATATCAATTTATTTATCCTATTCAAATATTTATTATATCAATTACATTGTGATCCAATAGGATAAAAACATGCTAACTCTATAGTTTCATGTAAAAGAAAAGAGAAGCAGCGAATCGCCTACCTCAAACGGTTCTTAACATTCTATATATGAGAACGTGCCACACAACGAGTTACGATCTCCTCCCCCCATGACAACTGTATCTAGCTGAGGATGCAGAGACACCACCACACTAGTCAACACCCAATAAAATTACATTAGGAACATGGGGATAGAATTCCATAAAAGGGCAAGGATATATAGAAGGAGATTAACCCTAAAAGAATGACGATAGATCATACCTTATATCGAAGAACGATCGATACTGCATAGTTGAATAAAAAATAGAGGGGAACCAATCCAAGGGGGAAATTTGATCGTTAAACTTTTATGGGAAGGAATGGAAGGTTCGAGAATCTCACACCCAAGAATAAGGAGGAAGAACTAGGTAGGAAGATATCTCATCCCTTAAGAAGATTTAACGGAGAAGCAGTTTAAGATATGCGGGATTTTCCATTAAAAGAGGATCACATTAAACCACGTGTCTTGACCAAGTAAAAGCATCCCAAGCCTTAGGAAAAATTAGTATAGGAGTTATGGATTTTTAATCGGCCTTAGAGTCCTTAAAATGAGGCTTTAAATACATTTTACATCAAAAGGAAATGTCAAAGGGGTGAAACTGTAGGAAGATGGAAACATTGTTCATGAACACGAAATTTGGAAAAGGAAAAAGAGGCTACCGTTGGAACTCACCATTCTGGAAACATTGTTCATGAACTCAAATTTTGGAAAAGGAAATAGAGGTTACCGTTGGAACTCACCATTCTAGAAGCACTATTCATGAACTCAAAATTTGGTGAAGGAAACAGAGGTTACCGTTGGAACTCACCATTCTGAAAACATTGTTCATGAACTCAAAATTTTGAAAAGGAAATATAGGCTACTGTTGGACCTCACCGTTCTAGAAACACTATTCATGAACTCAAAATTTGGTAAAGGAAATAGAGGCTACCGTTGAACCTCGCCGTTCTGGAAACACTGTTCATGAACTCAAATTTGGCAAATGAAATAGAGGTTATCGTTGAACCTCACCATTCTAGAAACACTGTTCATGAACTCAAAATTTGTAAAAGAAAATAGAGGCTACCGTTGGACCTCACCATTCTGGAAACACTATTCAGAACTCAAAATTTTTAAAAGGAAATAGAGGCTACCGTTGAACCTCACCGTTCTAGAAACAATGTTCATGAACTCAAAATTTGGAAAAGAAAATAGAGTCTACCATTGGACCTCACCATTCTGAAAACAATATTCATGAACTCAAAATTTGGAAAAGGAAATAGAGATTACCGTTGGACTGTTCACATAAGGCTATCGATGACACTATTCACGTAAGGTTACCGTTTCACTGTTCACATAAGCCTACCGATGATACTATTCACATAAGGTTACTGTTACACTGTTCACCTAAGGCTACTGATGAAAATGTTCACATAAGGTTACTGTTGCACTGTTCACATAAGGCTACTGATGACACTGTTCACATAAGGTTACCGTTGCACTGTTCACAAAACTAGAAATTTGGAAAAGTATTGGGGATAAGTCACCTTAACCTCCCGAAACACCTCAGACACCATATTTTCGAAAAGTAATGGACTGGAGAGGTCTGGGCCATTACATTAGATACCTCTCAAAACATTCTCATCCTCAATAATTCAAAACCAACCTAAAGGAAATAGAAAAGAAGTCTGAACAACTACCCATCGAGATACCTCTCAAAAGAGAGAAATCCACAATAAGCAACCAAAGAAATCCATCTAATAAACAAAAAAGGTCTATAAATACAAAGTGTACATTGTAACATAAAAATAGTTAAACATAAAACAACTCTGGGTACTGATCATGTATCTGCGACTCACGTTCCTAGGTACTCTCCTCCGCACCACAGTGTTGCCACAAGACACAAACCAAGGGGATAGAATGCCTATGCAATACCTTATCTTTGTAGTCTTGGATCTCTATAGGCCACTCCTTAAAGGTCGCATCATCATCGTCATCGATCTCTCCCCAATCGATGACGTGCGAGTCATCATGAAGATAATGATAGAGCTGTGATACCTGGAAAACATCATGTATCTGGATCATCTGCGGGGGAAGTGCTACTTGATATGCCACAACTCCAAAACGAGCCAAAACATTGAAAGGACCAACAAACCTGGGAGAAAGCTTACTCCCATGACCAAACCATCATTGCCCATGAAGGGGAGTCACCTTCAGAAACACGTGATCCCCAACATCAAACTCTAAAGGTCTTCTACTTTGATCGGCCTATTTTTCTGACGATCATGTTCTGCATTCATCATCTCACGAATCATCTGAACCATCTCTATTGTATTCTGCACTAGTTCCGGTCTGAGAATTGTTGACTCTCTGACCCCAGTCCAGCACAATGGAGAAAGGAAAGGTCATCCATACAAGGCTTAAAATGGATCCATATCAATGGTGGAGTGAAAACTATTATTGTAAGAAAACTCCACCAAGGGTAAGTGCCTCATCCACGAACCTCTAAAATCCAGGACACAAGATTGTAACATGTCTTCAAGAATTTGGATGGTTCACTCTTTCTAACCTTCCATTTGAGGATGAAAAGCAGTGCTAAGGAATAGCTGATAACCGAAAGAATGTTGGAGACCTCTCCACACCCTAGAGGTAAAATGAGGATCTCAATCGGAAATGATCATCCTCGGGACTCCATGGAGTGTCACCACATCCTCCAGATAATTCCTTGAAAAAACTTCCACTAAGCTTGACTCCTTGATCGCTATGAAGTGGGCTAATTTTGTTAAATGATCCAATACCACCCAACTAGCATCATGGACTCCCGGAGCTTGCGGTAAACCAGTAACAAATTCCATTGAGATGTCCTCCCACTTCCCCTGAGGAATATCTAATGGCTAGAGTAGACCACCAGGAACATAGTTTTCGGCCTTCACCATCTAACAGACCAAACATCGAGACACAAACTCCGAAAATGCATGCTTTAGCCTAGGCCACCAAAACTGACTCTTCAAGGCTCAGTACATCTTTTTCACACTAGGATGCACCGCTAAAGGTGAACTATGGAACTCTCTAAGAACTGTCTCACACATGGAAAAAGGAACAAAAAGCCTTCTATGATACAACACTCGGTGTTGTTCATCCTCAGACCAACCATCAGGGGCCTCACCACAAACAACTCAGTCTCTCCAGACCTCCACCCCAAGATCCCCCAACTGGGACTCTTCCACCTACTTCACTAGATATGACATCTGAAAAATAAAACCTATGCCCCCAACTTCTCCCATATCGATATGTAATGTTGACAGTTCTTCCATTACTCACCAAGAATCACCAGATTCACGCACTGCATCACTATGTGACTTTCAAATCGGCACATCATCTACAAAATTCCCCTTTCTATGTGTATACAATATTTCGAAGTCATATTCCTATAATAACTCCATCCACTGACATTGTCTCAAGTTTAAGTCGTTCTAGGAGAAAACATACCTCGGTCGCTTATGATCGGTGAAAACCATAAAGCGCTCACCAATGAGGTAATGTCTCCACAACTTTAGAGAAAACACCACGGCTGCCAACTCAAGATCATGGGTGGAATAGTTACCTTCATGGGTACGCAACTATTGAGAACCATACGAAACAACTGATCTATGCTGCATCAAAACACAGCCTAACCACAGATGTGAACCATCGTAGAAAACATCAAACTAAACTCCCTCTGCTAGAAGAGAAAGAACTGGAGAACTTACTAGCTTATTCTTTAGATACTCGAAAGCTGCCTGACACTGATCAGTCCATATGAACACATGATCCTTCCTGGTAAAAGTTTTCATAGGAGTCGTAACTCGAGAGAAATTAGCTACGAACCTCCTGTAGTAGCATGAGAGACCAAGAAAACATCGCACCTATGACACTGTCTTGGGGGATCCCCAAGACACAAATACTTATATCTTCGATGGATCCACAGATTCTCCCTGATAGGACACAATATTCCCCAACAAACGGACTTCTCGAGCCCAAAACTCACACTTTGAAAACTTCCCAAACAGTTGATGTTGATGAAGAACTCCCAAAACGGTGTGTAGATGCTCTGCGTGCTCCTCCTCAGATGTGGAGTGCACAAGGATGTATTCGATGAAAACCACCACGAACTTGTCTAGTAAATCACGGAACATAGCGTTCATCAATCCTATGAACACAGCTAGAGCATTTATTACACCTAATGACATTACAATTAACTTGTAATGCCCATGACAACAACGGAAAGCAATCTTCAGGATATCCTAATCCTTCACACGCATCTGATGATATCTTGACCGCAAGTAGATCTTTGAGAACTGACTTTCACACTTCAGTTGATAGAATAAATCATCAATCCATAGAAGAGGATGGCTATTCTTCATTGTCACTTTGTTTAAGAGACGATAATCGACACACAACCGCAAACTATCATCATCCTTCTTCATGAACAAAACGGGTGCACCCCACGGTGACACACTCGGCCGAACAAAACTGCACTATAAAAGACCATCAAGCTGCACATGTGGCTCTTGTAACTCATAAGGGGCCATCCTATATAGAGACATAGAGATAGGAGATGCTCCTGGTTGTAGCTTGATCCCAAACTCGATCTCTCTTCGAGGGTGTAATGCTACAACCTCTTCTGGAAAGACATTAGGGTATTCTTCTATGACCCTAGGAAATGCTAACTTTTGAACCTCTAAAGAACTCAGTATCAACTCATCCATAATGGATGATAAGGACGAGACACGCCTCTAACCCATCCGAGGGTCTCGCTCGCCAACGAACACCACTGGCTCTCTATCCACATCTAAGAACACAACCTGCCTCCTGAATCAATCCACAATAGCCTACACTGAATACAACCAATCCATTCCAAGGATGACATCATATGGTTGTATCCGTAAATATCAGAAATCTCCCCAAGAGCGGTGCTGCCCAAGCACTAGCTCACAGTCTCTACATACTTCAAATAAGTCATATCGACCTCTAACTGGCATAGTTAACGCCAAGGGAACTAGAAGCCTCTCTAACTCAAGTCCCAAAGCATGGACAAGGGTAGGTGATATAAAGGATTGTGTCTCTCCTGAATCAAATAAGGCATACACCAAGGTAGAAAACAAGCCAAGGGTACCTCGAACAACGTCTGGCTCACCTGGTTCTAGAAATGATAAAGAATGAAGTTGTCCACGACCTCCTACATGGACTCTATGACCCTAATGAATAACACCACCACAGCCACTCTCTATTATATAAGGATGGGGAGCATCACAGGGTTGTCCTCTGTCTGCCTCATCTACCCTCTTCTGGTCTAAAGCTGGTGCAACCTGCTGCTGCTTCCTCGTCTGGAACTGCCTCAACAGAGGAAACTGGAGCAGAACACCTGGTTCACGATAACTACTCTGAAAGGTTGGAGACTCTCTTTGCTGATGACCTCAACCACCACAATAAAAACAAGTGTTGGATCCCTTGGAAAAGGACTGAGAGCCACCACCCTCTGAGAAATGAGATACTGAGGGCTGGGACCTACCCCTGATCGAACCATAACTCTTCTTCCCTGAAAATCGGGAACCCCAGACCACAACTCTGCTTCATGAGGATTCATGAAGACTCTCCTCTTGTGATGATCCGGTTCTATCCAATGTCCTCTCGATGACCTCGGCCCTTTCCAGCACCTCAAGATATGTCTTCATCATAAATGTGGTGACCTGGCGCTAGATCTCTGGATGCAAAGCCTCCTCGAAATGCCTTGTCTTGGCCTCCTCATCTGTCAATAGGTCCAAAGCATATCATAAGAGGTTTCGGAAATGGATTCCAAAATCTCGCAAACTGGAGCTCCCCTGTCAAAGGGTAAGAAGATCCTGGTGACTGGACGCATTTGTGGTCAAAGAAAGAAACTCGACTCTAAACTTGCCTCAGAACTCCTCCCATGAGATCGTTGACTCCATGTGATCCACGAGGAACAAGAACCCCCACTTCCTCACTGCTCCACGCATGAATCATCACAACCAAGGACACACAATTCTCCTTCCGAGCACGGATCTAACTAAATATTATCTCAACCTCCTCCAACCAGTCTTCTGTGACTGCATCTGAAATGCATCCCTCATACTTTTTCAGACTCTGGTGCTGAAACTCCCGAAGTGTCCTCCTCCAAGTGTCGTCGCCATCAACCTCTACCTAGTGGCGATCTGCTGGAACAGCCTGTTGGACATATTCTATGTTATCCGGATGAGGACGTCAACCTGGAGACATACCTGCAAAATAAAAAATATTTACAGATCCTAAACCTAGAATATGGAATACTCAACATTAATTAATTAATTTTTTTCTTTTATTCATTTTAGGTTAACCTATCCTAAGGTCTACCCATTCAAACACAGGCACAAAGAAGAATGATGCATGATCCTTTCCTAGGTCTCTACCCTGAAACTAGTATCACCTTGTTTAATAGTCATTCTAAACTTAAAGGTTCATGCATCAGATCATAGGGGGGCCTAAACGCCTATGTCTTAGCCAGTCTCTAGTGTTTACATCACTTGATAAACATGGCTGACACTCTTTCCCTACCAACCCATGAAACCTCACTTGTGCCTAACACAAAACTCCATCCTATCCCTCAACTAGACCTCTGATACTACTCTGTCATGACCCCCTCCCCACAAGGTGTACCCCTCCTAGGCCTGAAATATGAGGAGGGATATAATGACCCCCGAGTCCCGCCTCCAGTAGGCCCTGGGTTGGCGAATATCACCGAGGGTATAGTAAACACACAAATGAGAGGCATTACCCTCTAAGAGAACACATGCGAAAGAGAGAGATAAGACAGACACCAACCAAATCCAACTCTGACTGCAATATAAAAGAAATCCCAAGTGCATATTTGTAGTGTCATGCAAAACTACTATAACTGAAAGGGGAAAACTACAAGTCGCCAAAAGAAAGTGAAAACAACAGTGACTATGAATCCCAAATAGCTTCTGCAACCCCAAGATAGTAAAAACTAGCCTGATCTCCAACCTGTTCCATGTGACCTGAAAAACAGTTTATATAGACATAGAGTGAGTATAACAGTACACTCAGTAGGATCCTCCCTGAATCCTCTCGTGAAAAAGTAAAAAAATCATGCTAAAGCACAGTGAAAAACAAGTGAAACTAACTCATCACCTAAACTAGTATACTATGTTCACAGCCTCACCATGGCTACCCTCACCAAGTATCGCTTACAAGAGTATTTAATATAATAAATAATATTAAGGGTACCATGCTACTACTTCCCCTCTGGTTTTCCACTTTGCCCCAATGTCACATGTCCTAGGCATCTCTCTCCAAAAAGGCTTGTCCACAAACACCTGGGCGAAGCACCACAACATGCACCTAGTTCAAAAAAAAACACCACATCCAAGCAAGAAAAGTAACCAAGTGGTTTCCAGGAGCCACCACAGCTCGCATAATGTGTATCATACGTCAGGAATTATACCTCAATTCATTACAGCATACACAGCGAGTAAGGACCCTCAAGACATCAAAGCCTATACACGTTACGCCTATAGTATTCCATATAAAACTATATCCATAATATGTGTGTGTGAATAAACACAAGCCATTACATCCCTCTATACACATATATGGGGAAAACTAACCATTGTTCCTACCAACACAAGTAACTACCAAGAGATGAGAGTGGGGCCAAAGGGGGTAGTAAGCCATCCATCCTCCCACCAGAATGTTAGGGAAAACACACCCACCCCCCCCCCAGGGCTCAGAATCCCTAGGGTTTCAGTTTCCCTAACTTAAGGGGTGGAGTAGCGTAAAGAAACACAAAAGGTATAGAATATAATATAGCTCACAACCACATTATGGGAATAACCTAGTCTTAGAATCAACTACAGATAATTTATCTCAGAATCCCAGATGCCACTTCTAAGACTAGGTATCCTATAAGCACACAACCATTTAAAGAGATTTAATACATTACTTCATTCCCTTTTTATCAGTTTCACTTTACGTTAATTAATTCTATAAACATTAATTAACCATCAATAATTTCCACATTATATTTCATTAGCATCACACCCAAAGTTCATTGTTCCTTCAAATTGCAACCTCATCATTGCGCCCCAGCAAGATCCAACCCCATGGGTTAACATCATTTATTCAATTATTTATTTACATCATTACTTTCCCATATTCCCATAAATTCTAGAAAAAACATTCTATGCTACTAAACACAAGGGGGATCAACACGGTGAGTACATGAACTACCCGTCAAGTTTTTTCTGCCTATAGAAAGAGTATAAACCCATCCTCCCTTAGGAAGATAAACACAGAAATCATGTGGAATACCCCGCGCATCTTATCCCCTTTTGGAAGGAGGGTAAGAAAAACTATCTGCCTTGAGCAGTGGGGAAAGTAAAGTAGATAAAAACCAACAAGATCAGCAAGCATCCAATCATTCACATCCAACCCCTTCCATCATCCCCAGTGTCCTCCCTGACACCCACATGCATAAACTGATGCATCTCGCCACTCTAGGCATCAACTGCTGCCAAAACCAATAGACCTCCCTATCCCCACATATCACATCCGCCATCCAGGCTCACATCACAACAAAATCAGCAGGAAAACAAAAATCATATCAATTGGGATCTTGTCCCTTAAACAAGCAAGAGGGTAACTCTGAACCCTACAAGGAATTATCTTTTATCAAACAACCAGTTCTTTAATCCATCTTGAATTAACCGATTTATTATTCGTAGGTTCCAACTTCGGGAAACCTAAAAATTAAGCTATCACAAATTGATTAAACATGCTTACTGCATCAATTTTATTAACATCAAATTACAACAACAACCATCGGATTCATTCACATGCCTCTTTATCTTTAGCCAGACAATTATCAATTAATTTTGGATTTACGTTCTTTACCAATTTCCATCAAGAACAAAAATCTAAACAAAGCAATAATAGATATCACACTATCTAGAAAAACAAGAGGCAATAACATATGATCGATATCAATTTATTTATCAGGTTCAAATATTTATTATGTCAATTCCATTGTGATCCAGTGGGATAAAACATGCTAACTCTACAGTTCCACATAAAAGAAAAGAGAAGCAACAAATCCCCTACCTCAAACAGTTCTTGATGTCCTTTATACGAGAATGAGCCACACAATGGGTTAAGATCTCCTTCAACCGTGACAACTATATCCACCCGAGGATGCAGAGACACCACCACACCAGTCAACACCCAAAAAAATTCCATCAGGAACATGGGGATAGAATTCCATAAAAGGGCAAGGAGAAATATAATGATATGAACCCTAAAAGAATGACGATAGATCATACCTTATATCGAAGAACGATCGATACTTTTTGGTTGCCTCAAAAAATATAGGGGAGCCAATCCAAGGGGGAAATCTGATTGTGCAACTCCTACGGGAAGGAATGGAAGGTTCGATCATCTCACACCTGAGAACAAGGATGAAGAACTAGGGAGGAAGATATCTCATCCCTGTAAGATTTAACGGAGCAGCGGTTTAAGATACGCTAGATTTTCCATTAAAAGAGTATCTCATTAAACCACGCGGTTTGACCAAGTAAAAGCATCCCGAGCCTTAGGAAAAATTAATATAGGAGTTATGGCTTTTGAATTGGCCTTAGAGACCTTAAAATGAGGCTTTAAATGCATTTTACATCAAAGGAAATGTTGAAGGGACGAAACTATAGGAAGCTGGAAACACTGTTCATGAACATGAAATTTGGAAAAGGAAAAAAGAGGCTATCGTTGGACCTCACCATTCTGGGAACACTGTTCATAAACTCAAAATTTGGCAAAGGAAATAGAGGTTACCGTTGTACCTCACCGTTCTGGAAACACTGCTCATGAACTTAAAATTTGACAAAGGAAATAGAGGTTGTCGTTGGACCTCACCATTATGGAAACACTGTTCATGAACTCAAAATTTGGAAAGGAAATAGAGGCTGCCATTGGACCTCACCGTTCTGGAAACACTATTCATAAACTCAAAATTTGGAAAAGGAAATAGAGGCTACCGTTGAACCTCACTGTTCTGAAAACACTGTTCATGAAATCGAAATTTGGAAAAGGAAATAGAGGCTACCATTGAACCTCACCGTTCTGGAAAAACTTTTCATGAACTCAAAATTTGGAAAAAGAAATAGAGGCTACCGTTGGACCTCACCATTCTCGAAACACTGTTCATGAACTCAAAATTTGTAAAAGTAGAGGCTACCATTAAACCTCTCCGTTCTGGAAACATTGTTCATGAACTCAAAATTTGGCAAAGGAAATTGAGGCTATCGTTGGACCTCACCATTCTGGAAACAATATTCATAAACTCAAAATTTGGAAAAGGAAATAGAGGTTACCGTTGGACTATTCACATAAGGCTATCGATGACACTGTTCACATAAGGTTACCGTTGCACTGCTCACATAAGGCTACTGATGATACTGTTCACATAAGGTTATTGTTGCACTGTTCACCTAAGGCTATTGATGACACTGTTCACATAAGGTTACCATTTCACTATTCACATAAGGATACTGATGACACTATTCACATAAGGTTATCATTTCACTGTTCACAGAACTAGAAATTTGGAAAAGTGTTGGGGATAAGTCACATTGACCTCTCGGAACACCTCATACACCAGATTTTTTCAAACGAACGGACCAGAGAGGTCCGACCCATTACGTAATATGTGAAAGGTTTTTAGACATATCATTCCCATATCATAAGATGTGAATCCTATTGAATATAAATGGGTTTTTTGTACGTAAGACTAATGAGATAAATAAGATTGTAAGATACAAAGATCACCTTTTCGCACAAGGTTTTTCTTAGAGACATGGAATTAATTATGAGGAGATATATTTTCCTATTATGGATGCTATTACTTTTAGATATCTAATCAGTCTTGTAGTAGCTGAGAAGGCTAATACGCATCTTAGGGATGTTGTTATAGCTTATTTATATGGTTCAATTGATAGTAGTATATATATATATAAGAATCCATAAAGGATTAAAAATACCTGAAGTATTGAAATAAAAACCCAAATACCTATATTAATTTAAATTGTATAAATCCATGTATGGATTAAAACAATATGGGCATATGTTGTATAATCATTTGAGTGAATATTTGTTAAATAAAAGGTATGTAAATAACCCCATATGTCCATGTGTTATTATTAAGCAAACAACATATGGATATGCAATAATTTTTGTTTATGTTGATGATTTAATTATCATCAGAACTCTAGAATAGATCAATGAAGCAATGAGAAACTTAAAGGATGAATTTGAAATGCAATACATGGTAGAAACCAAGTATTTTCTAGGATTAAAAATTGAGCATATGCTAAGTGGTATATATTTTGATCAGTTAAATTACACTGAAAAGGTATTAAAATGATTTAATTTGAATTCTTTAAGTACTTCAATGGTTTTTTGGTCTTTAAATATCGAGAAAGATCAATTTAGACCTTGTAAAAAAATGAGGAGTTGGTTGGTCCAGAAGTATCATACCTCAGTACTATCGAAGCACTGATATATCTTGCTAATTGTACTTGTCATGATATATCTTTTTATACTAATTTATTGGAAATATTTAGTCCAGCCCCTACACAAAGACACTGTAATGGAATTAAATATTTTTATTATTATTTTTGTGACGCTATTGATTTGGGTTTATTCTATTCTAGCAAATTAGAAAGGAAGATGGTCGGTTTTTCATATGTAGGTTATTTATCTAATCTACATAATGTGTGATCACAAACTGGTTATGTATTCACAATTGGAGGTACTAACATATCTTGGAGATCACAAAAGAAAACACTCGTTGTAACATCTTCAAATCATGCAAAGGTGATAACATTACATAAAGCATGTCGAGAATGTGTTTGGTTGCGGTCTATGACTCGACGCATTCGAACGGAAAGTGGATTTCCTATGGATAGTAGCCCAATAATTTTATTTGTTGATAATACTATGTGCATCACATAATTAAAGGAAGTCTTCATCAAGAATGATCAGACAAAACATATACCACTGAAATTTTTCTCCTTCACATAAGAGTTAATGAATAATTGAGATATCAACATGCAATATGTTCAATCCAGCTACAATGTTATGGATTTATTTACAAATTCACTACCAAAAGTTATCTTTAGAAATCTTGTACATAATATAGGGATGCGTAGATTTCAAAATTTGTAATGTAATTTAACTTTCAATGGGATTTTATGTGATTGTACTCTTTTCCTTATTCTTGGTTTTATCCCACTAGGTTTTTTCAGAAACAGTTTTTAATGTGGCAGCATGAAAACACGTATGACATTTGTAAGGGTGTGCATCCCTGGGGGGAGTGTTAGACAACTGCTAATAGTGGATGCAGTATTCAATGGGAGTGGTTTTCCCACCCCCACCAATCCCCTTCCTTACCCTAATTCACTACCTATGAAAGGAAGTTCACCCCCCCCCGAATTAAGGAGGACTGCTAACAAAATAGAAATTATAGAATCATCAATAAAATAGTTGTCTTTCTTTTTTTCTCATCTTTCTTCACTATTCAAATTTTATTCGTTTCAATTTTTGTTTTCTCAACACCCCTACCTTTTTTAATTTTTTTAATATGCTGACCTGAAATTCATCCGCCTCATTTAAAAAATCATATTACATATGCTAAATTAATTTTTTTTTTAAAATTATTACATCATCATTGGGATTTATCCCCACCACCCGCTCCATTTGTGGCCATCTCCACAGGTGGGTGGTACTCAGTCTACAGCACCACACCAGGTGGTCAGGGATCAAATCCTACTCGTATCAATATTTTACCACAATTTGGGCAGGGTGGTGATCGTCTCCCATTTGAGGGTCTGTAGTAGGAGCATGTGGAGAACAAGGTAGAATATTTTTACATCATCGGTGGGGGTGCGTGGGGTCATCGGCCTCTGATAACTATGGTGAAGGTATGAATCGGGATTTCAAAGTCTGAACGTGCACAACGGATCTGTGCGGGCGGACTCTATTGGCATGGGAGGTGATGACCTTCGAGGGTGGATCACATGCGTGGGGAAGGTGGACTTTGTTGGCAGCATCTGGTGTTGGACCGGATAAAAATAAATGGTAGTCTCATCTAGATCATGGCAGGCCACGATCTGTGGTGAGGATGATGGCGGGCCAGGAAAAGGTGAGGCAAAGGGGGGTCTCTCCTGGAGATGGATCAGTATGAAGTAGCTATTCGAGGGTGATGGTGAACCAGGAAGAGGCAAGGTGGGATCGAACGGATCTATGATGGCAGATCAGTTGGACATGGAGCAAAACCAAGAGGATGAGACAAACACACTTTGGGGATTTAGGTGGAAAAAACGGGTCTTTGGGTCATGTATTGGTCTTCATGGCCACTGGGCCCTTGGGTCATCCATATATAAAATAAATAAGTCTTGATGGGTGGGCTATCCCCTTGGGGGGGCTATGGACTGCCTTTCTAGCCTATGTGTGAGGTGTGTATTTTTAATGTAATTGTACCCCCAAGAACCTACTATATATATATATCATGTTCTTCAAATTTAACTCATGTGTCGATCCGAAATAATTTCTTTGAATGGTCACAACTTGGTCATCTGAGATCAGATTGATGTTCATCTGGAATCATTGGGACCGAATTGAAGTCCTCTACTTAATTTAAAAAAAATTAATTTTTCTTTGCTTAGAAAATTCACATGATACCTTTGATACCAACTGATGGAACTGGGGCATGCAGCTGAAGCCAGTGGGTCATGGATTTAAAATTTCTCATCATCGAAGCGATTAAACTTCATCATCTCCAACAATATGAGCCTCAATTAATGTCTGAGGATCTCATGTGAATTAATTAAGCACAAAAAATTAACATGAATGAATACCTCATTCAAATCGGTGGCACATTCAACTGCAGCTCATCGCCGATGATCATTACTCGAAGGATCCAAGATTGAAGCCCTCAATATCATACACACATGATTCAAGAGTCTGCATGAACATAGATCATCAAATTTTGGGTGTTAGCATGGATCTTCGATGAATCCTTCAATATCACGATGATCACCACAATCTCGTCCCTTCGATCTATGATGGTGATTGGAGATAGAATGCTCAGACGTGAAATTTCTCTCTTGGATGCTGATGTGGTCTAAAAAGAAAATGTTTTTCCACATCTTTTTAATTAATTTTTATCAATTTATTTATTTATTTTAACACATTTTAATAAATAATGGCACTTTTGTATTCTTTTTATTAATTTTTTTATTTAATCAATTTTTTATAATTAATTGTGTATTTTATGCCTTAAAATAATTAATTTATATCTTACTTATATTTTATAGTTAAATAACTTTTTATTTAGTTTGGTATCTTTGTATGCATATTTAATGATTTAAAATTTATTATTTAATTAATTAGTTTGCTTTTGCACATAAATTATTTAGTCTTAATCTAATAGTGCGTGTATTAAAAATTAATTAATATAACCTAATTAATAGATGTCTTTTAATAATTCATTAATTACTAATTTAAGTTTTGAAACAAACTAAACATTATAATTTAAAGTCTTAATCCATTTCAATTATTCAAAAAATGATAATTAATTTTCTATTTTAATTAATTTAGTTTGTTATAGCGGCAATAATTTAACTTTGTTATTTAAATGTTTAAATTTTATATTAACTATTAATAATTTTATAGCTTATTAATTTAGTTTTAGTTTAGTAACAATTTATGTTTTAAAAATTTAAGTTAATAATATTATAACTTATGTTTTTAAATGTTTTTCTAAGTTTATTAAAGTTTATGATGTAATTAAATTTTCATTTGTTTTAATTAATAATTAGTTTTAATCTATTATTTTGTTCGGTTTTTATTTAAATTTCAATTTGTTTTTCTCTGTTTATTTTGCAGGTTTCCGGTGGCACCGTAACCACCTGACACGGTCTCACCATTTCAGTTCTAAACGGTGTCTCCTCACATTGTTTCACTCACTAAAAATTCACAGCAGGACCAAAATCAACCCTATCACAACTCTTTTTCAGATATGGAGAAGGAGGTGGCCGAACTAAGCCCTGTTGTCCTCCATTGTTTCATCGCAGTGAAGTAATGGAGTCGCTGACCACATTCCCAGGGAAGAGGGTTTTTACTGTGGATCTGGAATTGAAACAATGAGTTGCATCGCCTGGATGTGCATACAACCTAGAAGCCATCATTGGAAAAAAAAAAAAAAAATAGGGAGAGGAGAAGTGTGTTGCCCGCACAGGAGTCGAACCAGAAGAAAACGATGTCGCCGTAGCGGATCTGGACGTCGTTGACAACGTCGGAACGAACCATTGCAAGCCACCTGGAGCTTTGTCACCTGCTGCCACTGATTCCGCTACGAGGAAGAAAAGCTACCTTGCCACTATTAACCGATCTGTGGATTATCGTCTGGCCGCCGGAAGGAGAAAAGGAGGTTGTGCCACTGCTGTGGAGGAGGCTGTCCGATCTGATGCTGAGGAGGAGCTCGATTGAAGCTGAGGAGGCACAGCTTGAGGGAGGGTCGCACTACACCCTTGCATGAGCTGCTATGCGAAGAGGTCGGGAATCCCTTGTTGTGTGTTGTGTATGAATAGGTTGAAGTCGCCAGGAGGAGTTGAATCCATGAACGAGGAGCTGTGCGCCACCGCGGTTTACAGAGGAGGAGGTCGCCACAGCCTTCAGGAGGAAGAAGGAGCTGCCGCTGTGGCTGGATCTCAGCGCCAAAACCCTCTTCCCCTGGAGCTGGAGCTGCGCCAAAATGGGGGGAAAAAGAAGGAAATATAATAAAAAAAATAAATTAAAATAAAGCTATAATTAAAACATAACTTTAAAAATAACAAAATTAAAATCTTAAATAATAATAATTATAAATGTATAATAAATATAGGATATTTAATATTTATAAAAAATAATATTATATTTAATTAAATTTAATAAAACATTAATTAAAATCAATTAATAATAACTTCTAAATTAAAATAATCAAACTGTTAATTTGATATTACATATTAAATAATTAAAATTATTTAAAACTAAAATCAATCAAAATATTACTAATAATAATTTATAAATTAAATTACAATTAACTTTTCTAACAAACATAAATTAGTAAATAATTTAATTTATAAATAATAATAAACTTTGAAATTAACATTAATAACTTTAATTAATAAAAATCAATAGCTTTATAAATAAATCTTTAAAAACTTTTAATAAACTAAGGACTTTAAATATTTATTTGTTTCTTTCTCATTTTTAATTTTTCTGTGTGTTTTTCATGTGCAGGTTCACACCAAAGCCTAAAAAGTGTCCAAGTTCACGCAAATAACTCAGCGGGAGTTAGTTCCAAGAGCAAAACTAGTGCGACGTGTCAGTCACGAAAAAACGCACGTGTGCGGTGCTCAAGTGAAGAGCTTTTAAAGTTGGTGGAAGCGGGCGGTGATGTGCAACAGATGACAGTGGGATTAAAAGCAGAGTAGCAACATAATTTTGGGAGGACGCTCATTCATTTTTATGAGACGAACTTTTGGAAAGCAGATCTAGAGAGGCTCATTCACATTCGACGCACACACTTTTTCGAGAGCAAAGACTCCCAGGAAGAGCACATGAGCAGAGCAGAAGACGGAGTCAAAGAGCAGAGTAGCGCTAGGGGAGTTCTTCTTCCCTCTGTCCTTAGATTTTGTACTCTGTTTTTATGTGTTTTAGTGTTGAAATCAATATGATCGTAAGATGATATGGTCTAAGCTTGGGAATTTGATACTACTGGATTTTCGTTTTGAGTTCTTCACATTCTTTTCAATATTTCAGAATCATAAACAATCAACGAGATTGATTTATGATTCGATGTTAAATTGTTCACACCTCAATCTCAGTATATCAATTTTATTAATTCAAGATCAACTGTCAAAGTGGATTTTGAATACATTTTTCGATGCTTTTATTGTCAACAACATTGGAAATTTACAGTGAATTTATTTCCAATTGTTGTTCTTTTTCAACTTCCAAGTAGTTCAATTAAGTTTTGGTGTGGAGAACTCCAATACGTAATCCCCTGCCTGTTGAGTTTCCTAGAGAGGGAGACTCTTCGAATTTTCTTGAATTGTGACTCAATTAAAGTTGTGAAGGAGTCAACCATTTCAACCGGTAGATTAAATCTCCCAAGTATTTCTTGTGATCAGTGCTCCTTTGTCTTTGCTGCTAGGAAGATTAGTTTGTTGTTTCTTCAATAGTTTATAGTTACTTTAGTGTACGTTTAAGTTCCTTAGTCAAATTATTTTTCTCATCTTGTTTATACCACATTATAATATATATATATATATATATATATATATAAAGTAAAAAGTTGTTCACTCCCTCCACTACTGACAACAGTGGAGTATATTTTGCTTAAAACCTTAGAATTCACTCACCTGTCTTCTCTGTGGATCGACCCTGCACCACTATGCTAGTGTAGGTTAATAAATATAATTTTGAGGGTCGTGACGACCTCTGGCCACATCAGATGCGAAAGGAGAGAGAATATCTTAATTTTGAATGGATGAATAGTGCATGGAAAAAGAGCTTCTCCTCTTCTTATATTGTAGGAGTTAAAATAACCGGAAAGGGTTCCTCGACCCCAATATATCCAACTCCCACTAAATAAGTTATAAATGACTTGTTACAATGAACTAATTGCATCATAAATATCATTTATATTTTATCACCTACTTATAATATACAATAAATATATTACATGATAAAAACGAGTCATTAACTTGACTCGTAATTTCAGTAAAATTAAACGAACCTTGAATATTAAAATAATATGTGTTCATATAATATTTTTCCATGTATTTACTTAAATACTTGTAAATAATTTTAATAAATAAATTCAAACTAATTATTCTATACTCAAATAATAATGAATTTATTTACTTTTCGGTGATCATTAACACTTGGACATCTCTCAAACCTCTTGGTGGGGCCCACCATGTTGATACTCCTATTCACTAGAATAGGGAACGCTCTTGAATGCGCTATTGTGTGTAAACCTCTAGACTCTTATCATGATAGCAATGAATATTATTCACAGACCGGGAGTGGAGTTTAGAAACTCATTAAGGCCCCTAAAGAGATAAGGAATAGTCATAGCAATAACAACCATCCTATAAACACATGTTATGTAATATAATCTATTTGTCTCACGATATCTCATAAAGTAAGATGCACAACTTGTGTCATCGTCCATTCTTTATTTATTATTTATTGATCTAAATGGATGGATTAACCTTCTTCTACCATGCAAATGGATTTAATGAAGGTACTACCATACTGATCAACTAGGTCTGAGATATCACTTTCTAAACTAAAAAGAGATAAATTATATCTTGATCATTCAACCAATGTCATACCACCGAAGACGCACACAACACAATCTAGCTCACCAGGAATTCAATGTCATGGTTTTTTCCTTGCATCAAAGTACACGATCAAATGGTACACATTGATAATGATCTCAATTCAGGATACCAAAACACATGTTCATAGATAGGAACAAGCAATGACAACTGAAAAATGTGGTGTTCCTATTAGCAAGTTTTGCCTCGTGATATCTTCTACTCAAAATCAACAAGTGTAAACTTCATGAGAAGAAGTCTCAATGCTTATTATCCTTAGACACCTGATTTTCACACATCAATTGTGTCCTACCAGTATGATGTATTTGCACCAAAGTAAATAACTTTAAAATTACTATCATGGTATCTATAGGTTCTCATTATAACCTGTGAACTACTATAACACTTTTGATATGATATGTAATCTAAATACATTACCATAAATATAGTGGACGCAGAAGTATCAATGCTATTAGGGTAAGATAAATGCATGTACATATCAAACTGTATGCATGTAATGGTTATTAAAATAAATACATAAGTTGGGTCTATGAAACTCACTTTAAACATTTTAATGATTAATTTAATTCAAAAAATAAGCAACTTTTCTATTAAAAATAGAAAAAATAATGTTTTGAAAATTTTAAATTTTAAAAAAAATGGAAATTTCAAAATTTTGATTCTTCTCTCATTAAAAATAATGTAAACTTTTAAAAATGTAGTTTAACAATATTGGGTGAATTGTATTAATTATAATGGAAAAAATGTTTTTATTATTTTTTCTAAAATTTTAAATTGAAAGACCAATAAAATAATTGTTTTTCTTTATTTACCCAAGAAAAGTATAAAATTGATATAGAAAATTTTAAGAGTATTTTTCATTATTGAAATAAAATTATAGATCAGATTCAAATAACAATGAACAAAATAAATCATACATCAACACAAAATTTTTGTGAATCAAAGGAAAATATCCATTAGAAATAGGAAAATTCTAACGAGAAGAAGAATAACCAAAAAATGTTGTAGAAAGGGGCCAAACATTGATGATAAGAGAATAGCAGCCAAAAATCATTTGGGAAAGGGGCCAAACATCGATCATAAGAGAATAATCAGGGAGAAACCAAAAATCATGAAAACAACGCCAAAGCATCAAGAAGATAAGAAGAACCCAAATAGAATAACAAAAAAATGTTAAAAGGGTGAAAGATCGATTAAAACAAGTAAGAAATAACTTACCTTCGATTTAAGGACTGATTCATTCAAAAGATTCGAAGGAGGTGATGATAGGATTCGGCTTCCGCAAGAGCTTGAACGGGTGCAAGCAGGGGCGATCTCGGTTAGGGTTCTTTTAAATTAGTGGGAAGAGGTTTAATCAACGTTAGTAAAAAAGCACTGATAAAATATACATTTATTAGCATTAAAATGGAAAGCATTGATAAATGTATGATTTATCGGCAATTTTTCCATTGATAAAGCCTCAGATTTATCAACGCTAAAAAGGCTTTATCGGTGGTCAAAAAATGCTGATAAATCATAAATTTATTAGCACTAACTAAGAAGTGTTGATATATGTATCTTTTATCATCGCTTAATATGGAGGTAATAAATTTTTCTTTTATCAGATCTTAATATAGCGTTGATCAATACTAGTGGAAAATAAAAAATAAAAATTAAATTAAAATGTTGCAATAAATTAAAAATTATATAGAAAATGAATATTAAAAATTACATTATAATAAAAAATAAAAATATTAAAAATAAATAAATAACAAATATATTAAAAAATTGTTATTTATATTAAATAAATTAATAAATGTGATAATATTATGATAAATGTAGTAATATTATGATAAACGAATAAATAATATTAATTATGTAAGTAACAAAAATACTAAAAATGAATAAATAGTTTAAATTATATATATTAAAAAAAATATAAATGAACAAATATTAAAATAAAAATGAATAAATATTATAAATCATTTTTAAATTAAAATGAATTAAAATAAATTCCTAATTAAAAAAGAATGGATAATTTAAAAAAAACAGGTATAAGGGAAACCCTTCTTTTATTAAAAACATTAAAAACCTCTTTTATTGAGTATAGGGAACCCATTACAAGTCAAGAGACCCATGACACGTTGCCAAATCCCAAAAAAACAACAACATGACCCGAAGGCTCAGAAAAAATCTACATGACACAAAAGCTCAGAAATCAAGGACTATAATAAAAGACCCAAGGGCCTAAGGGTTTTGACATCCCTAGACCGAAAAAGGAAAAAAACCTAAAGGCACAAGGGTTTTGAGAACCCTATATTGTCTGCCACTACTAGCAAGCCCTAGCCGCTGCTAACGCTGGTCGTCGACCCAACCATTAGATGATATGAATCCCTCGTCCAACTACACGCCATCGTCGGCACCTGTCGACCCCTAAGAAAGCCCAAGCGGTGCCACCAGGCAACCAACCACCGTCCCAGTTGTCCGGCGGTGTGGAGGAAATACCCTGTCATCCGACAGACACTGATGCCTCCCTCCCTGAAGATGTTGTTGTGTCGTTGTTTCAACCCAAGGCATCTGCCACTTGCCGACGCCCGCTTAGCCCCGTGACGCCTCGTTACCGACCTACGTTTTCGCTGACCTCTGCTTCAAGAAAGGCTCCTATTTCTCCGCCAACCCACACAACTAGCGAGGGAGTTCCTTCGCCACAACCTACGACTAACACCCGATGAGATTCGTTGTCGTCGTCCCCCACGCCAAATAGGGGACCTTCGACTCTGAAGGCTACACCCCCACATAATGATACTACCATCCTCCACGTCAAACAAGGGTTTTTTCAATAACACCCCTGGCTTGCTCCCGTCGTTGAATGAGGATTTTCTCACCTCTGATTTCATCGTTGTCCCCTGAATCGGGCAGGGAACAGCCTTAATCAGCAACCCTAGGCTCAAGCCGAGGCCTCCCATGGCCACAACGTGTGACCTGCCTCTTCCATCAAAAGGAAAACCTGAGATCTTTGGTCTCCTCAGAAGTTGCACTCGTGGTCTTCATATTCTCGAGAGTTCGGGTCCCACCTCCGCAATTGGGGTTTTCTTCGCTTTGTATTGTTGGTTCCATCACATTCGGAGTGAGAGTTTATGGAAACTGTTGGCATTAAATGTATGTTTCGTGTTAATCTTCAAATCATTATTTGGAGGAATCGTGAGGAACTTGTTTTTTAATAAGATTCAATAGTTAAAAATGAATAAATTGCAATAAAAATAAAAAATGAATTAATAATTTTAATTATATAAATTAATGAAATATTAAAAATGAATGAATATTAAAATAAAAATAAAAAATTAATAAATAAATTTTAAAATAAGAGATTTATAATAAAGTGCTAATTATTAATAAATAAATAAGAAATGTATTAAAAATTAAATACAAATATATTGAAATAAAAATGAAAAAATATTAATTATATAAATTACATACATATTAAAAATATTTAATATTAATATTTAAAAATGTATAAAAACAATCAAAATTAAATATATTGCAAAAATATTAAATGAATAAATATTAAAAATGAATAAATTACATAAAATATTAAAAATGGAGAAATATTAAAAATGAATGAATAATATTAAATGAATAAATGTTAAAAATAAATAATATTTAATATTTAAAATTAAATATATTATAAAAAATATTAAAAATATATATTAATTATATCTGTTACAAAAATATTAAAAGTGAATAAATATTAAAATAAAAATGATTGACAGAGATCATATTTTCATATTTATACATATGTTTTTAAATGATTTAATCCTTTTTCATTAATCAATTTGATCTTATTTGCATCATTTTATGACTTTTGGTGAGTTTTGAGCTTAAGTGTAAAAATTGGCTAATTCTGGACATTTAACAGTTTTATGTTGCCTCTGTATTTTGAGCATAAATATCACAATATTCATCCAATGCACGTGATTACTTTTTCTTAGGATGAAATGGTTCGTGTGCTACATATAGGTATTTAGGACCCAAATCCAATTCGAATTCCAACAATCCAAAACAAATCAGTCAATGTGAACACTTATTCTGGACGACAGAATGGACATTACTTCATTTAATGATTCATATCTCGGGCTACCAACCACAAACTTGGGTGATTATAGCTGGGTCAGAAATCTAACTCGACGATGAAGATTCACAGAAAATTTCATGCATAAATGATTTCATATAGGCCGACCTTTAACCATTCAAAGTATGGTTGGTGGAATAGTGATTAGCGTCCATAAAAAGTCATGTCTACTAATTCGGTCATAACTCATTCCAAAGGGATCAAAATGCCTTAAAACATAGTGGGTCAATGTAAAAATTCATTCCTCGCCTCCTATAAGAAGGGACCTCTTCCTGATTCAATGAAATGGGATTAGAACCAAAGCTTAACTTCTGGTGGACAGATTCTGGAGGATACATTTTCATGTTCTTATTTTTCCTCTTTTATTTCTTTTAGTTCTGTAATGTATTATTCTTCCCCATTATTCTAAATTACCATTAACATGGTGGGGTAAATATTCTGAGTGATTGGGGAAGGTTAGGTTTTACCTTTTGTAATGTTTGAGTTCTTGAATTTTATTGAATAAAAACTCTTTCCCTTATGTTGTGTTGGTTTTAAATTCTAATAAACAGTTTTATTATCTTATCCGATTGTATTTGATTTAATATTCTGTTGTTATTATTTCTTTGGTAAATGTTCATAATCTCCCTCTAATGGGTTCTGGTCTATATACGATAGAATAGATCAGGGCTTAGTGGTGAAGTACTCAGCGGTCGTCAGTACGTGTGGCAGGGGTATTGAATATTCTTAATTGTTTGGGATAAACAAAACCCGGTCAGGAATTGCCTAAATCAATTGAGGGTATTCGCTACATTTGTTTAACACATAGGAAGGAGAGTAGACCGAACTGAAATATTGGTAAGGTTTACTCTCACCATCACCATTTACCAAGGGATTGATAGGAAGCAATCACGAAATATCACTGAAACTAACTTAGCAGAAGAGGATTGAATAAAATTGGAAGTATGATAACATTACAATTGAAAAACCAACCCCAACCTGATCACCCAATTATTATCACTATTTTTAATTGTATTATTTTTCAAATTTTTTAAATCTTTTACTTTATTTATTTTTTTAGTTTTGTTTCTTTGTTTTCATAACCAAACAATATAAAAAACAACCCCACATTATTATCAAATTTTAAGTGACAAATATGATTATTGAGCGCTCCTCTCTGAAGACAACCTAGGTAAACCACTATACTATATTTTAACTTAGTAAATAATTTTTTTTTTCACACCCCATGACAGGAACGTGTCAAAACATGGCACCGTTTCTGGGGAGGTAGTGCCAAAATCTCATTATAAATATTTAACACTTTTCAAAAAAACATAAAAAAAATTTTATATGATGTTTTCAAATGATTATTTCTTTAATTCATGTAACAAATACCCACATTTAGAACAAGTAGATGATTCTGGTTATGATATAGTTCAGATTCAAGAACCTAGAAATGACATAGAAAAACTAGAGAACAAAGTAGAACTTGAATTTGAATATGTCCCTACATTGATGGAAAAACCAGAACCTATAAATGAACCTGAGGAGGACAAGAAGGAAGAATTACCTACAGATCTACATGTGGGAGATCCAAAATATCTATATGGATTCTATAATGAGTGTGAAGAACTAATTGATCCACATATTCCTTACAAAGTATAATATCCAGAACCATTGAAGGAAGACACCACCAAAATGGTGGAATTTGAAGAAAAGATGGAGGAGCCTGACTACCTACCTCTATCTTGTGAAATTCAACTACAGGAGGAACCTCATACAGAAGAAGCAATTGAAGTCAATCCACTTAAGGGAGATAATGTTTTTCTTAAATCTTTTCATTATGATTATATAGAATCTAAATTGAGTATCACCTCCCCTTGCATGAAATTTTCAGATTCTTCCAACACATCTATTGCCTTGGTGGATGAGGAAAAATAATAAGATACACCTAAAGAGGAACACCTAGATATCCCCAAACATGTTGATCATTTATTGGAAGGAGTTCAAGATGATATCCAAGTGGACCTGCTTGAGGAAAAAGGGACACAAGATGCTTACTTTGAAAGGGAATAGTTTGATATTGATTCATCATGTTTTAATTTTATTCAAATAGAATTACACTCTGATTTTCCCTTTGACTATTATTTTGATGTAGCATGCTTTGAGCAACCGCTGGAGAATGAAGAAGATATTATGCAAGTGGAAACCAAGAAAAAGGATGAATCATTCTTTGTCCTAACCCCACTATTCAAGTTTTATATCATTTATATGGGGTTAGATTTGGAATACTATTTCCATGTAGTCTTCAACAAAAAGGAAGACGTGAAATATGGAAAGAAAAAAATTTATTGGTTCATGATGAAGAAACTCAATCCACCATCGAATTGGGGATAACCAACTGAAACTGCCCATCTGGAGGCAATCAAAACCCAAGGCCCACTTGGGGGATCAAACCAATATTTATCCTTATATTCTCATTTTATTTCTATTTTATTTACTTTCAATAAATTTATTATGTTTTATTATCTACCTTGTATGTTTTTATATGTACATAGCATAGGATCTTAACTCAATAATGCACTACCAATAAGTTAGGTTGTAGCTCTCCTTAACACTTTCTTGCCTATTGTGATTCAATTTAAATTATTCTTACATGTTAAATCCACTTGAATTCATTGTGACATTTCATAATTTATGTGTGGGGGAGAGAACCTTTGCATTTTAGTATTTTCAATTGTTTTTTTTTTGTTTTTCAAAAAAAATTTGCGTTTTTTAACTTTTTGTGTGTTTTTGAAACTTTTGAGATGAAATGATTATCATCACAAATTTTCAAACCCATTTCTATGTGTGAAAAAATGTATCCCATGAAACTGAGCTTAAATTAATGCTAAAATTGACTTTGTTTCAAGTTCAAATATTTGGAAATTTCATGAAAAGTACTCTAATTTTTGAATATCATGCCACAATTCACTGTCTTTATATTTAAAATCACTTTCATGTGAGGCTTCTAAACCAAATTTTCATAATCTTTTCTTTTACCAAATTTCTTGAGAGAACCATATCATTCTTGATTTAACCAGAATTTGATTTATTCCTGTCAAAACATGAGGGTTTGAGCTACATGTGTTTTAAATGATTGAGGCATTTCTTTGGTTTTAAATCCCCATTTTCAAAATAATATTTTTCATTATGGCCCACCATGTACATTTAATAATTGTCTCCCTTATAATCCATGAACAACCTGTTATATTAGCCACATTACAAGCCAATATTCCCTATCCAACCTGCTCTTGAAGTGAAATTGCATAATAAAGTTGAACTTAAGTGTGGGGGTGGTTGACTTGTCATGTGCTACCTCATTTGGAGATACATTGGTTGGAAAATAAAATGTTGAAGAGATTTGCTTTTTGCTATAAAAAATCAATCTGTTGAAAGATGTGCCTTTTTTGGAGCTTTCATGATAAGTAAAGTTGTGCCTTTTTAGAGCTTCCAATGGAGAAAGAAAGTTATTCCTATCTGGAGCTTTCAAGAAAAGTCATGTTTGAGATGATTGAAACTGTTGCTTCTAAAATGATGAATGGTGTGAAATTTCACTTATTTTTCATGCTAATGGAGCTAATTTACTACTAAGGGGAGTGAGGAGGAGACCGTACTTGAGTAAAAATTAGAATAATGCAATTTTGCTTCAAAAAGAGTCAATCCATCCTTATTCAGCCTCAGACTTTTCACATCAAAATCCTACCAACCTAAAGCCACAGAACAACCCTAAAAATTACTCATTATATACATATGTCTTTGACTCACATTAGGTAGAGATGTAAGAATTTATCAATCCTATGGTGACCCTTTCATGAGTATTGGATGAGAAAGACATTGTTGAAAATGATATTTGTGTGATTAGAGAAAATGTATGTTGGGTAAGTGTGTTATGTGCATGGGAGAATAAATGTAGAGGAAATATATTTAGTGATTTTAATTGAGAACTTGTAATAATGGTTGTTTATGAGGAATTATATCTTTTATTTTTTGGTGTTAAATTGTTAGATCTCATGGATATGTGTTTTAAATTTTCTAGAATTTGTTATCGATGTTTACTTGTCAAGGAGTCCAAGTTCTAAGTGTGTGGGAATTGACAGAGCTCATATTTTCATATTTCTAAATATGTTATTAAATGATTTAATCCCTTCTCATTAATCAATTTGATCTTATTTTCATCATTTTATGACTTTTGGTGAGTTTTGAGATTAAGTGTAAAAATTGGCTAATTGTGGACATTTAACAGTTTTATGTTACCTCTGTATTTTGAGAATAAATCCCACAATATTCATCCAATGCACGTGATTCCTTATTTTTAGGATGACATCGTTCATTTTATAAATATATTTCTTTATGACCCAAATCCAATTCGAACTCCAACAAGCCAAAACAAATCAGTCAATGTGAAGACTTATTCTGGCTGGCAGAATAGACATTACTTCATTCAATGATCCATATCTCAGGCTACCGAATAAAAAATGGGGTTCTTCCAGCTGGGTCAGAAATCCAAATCGATGAGGAAGATTCACAGTAAATTTCATGCAGAAAGGATTTCATATATGCCGAACTTTAACCGGTCAAAGTATGGTTGGTGGGATAGTGATTGGCGGCCATAAAAAGTCATGTCTGCTAATTCATTCATAACTCATTCCACACGGCTCAAAATTCCTTAAAACTTCACGGGTCGATGGAAAACATCATTAATAATCTCCTATAAGATGGTACCTCTACCTTATTAGATGAAATGGGGAGAGAATCGAAGCTTAACATCTGGTGGACAGATTCTGGAGGATACATTTTCATGTTCTTATTTTCCCTCTTTTCTATCTTTTAGTTCTGTAATGTATTATTCCTCCCCATTATTCTCAATTACCCTTATCATGGTGGGGTAAATATTCTTAGTTATTGGGTAAGGTTAGGTTTTACCTTTTTTAATGTTTTATTTCTTGAATTTTATTGAAAAAAAATGCTCTCTTCTGTTGTGTTGGTTTCAAATTTTAATAAACAGTTTTATTATCTTATGCGATTGTATTTGATTTAATATTATGTTGTTATTATTGATTTGGTAAATTTTCATAATCTCCCTCCACTAGGTTCTGGTCTATATACAATGGAATAGATCAGCGCTTAGTGGTGAAGTACTCGGTGATCGTGAGTACATGTGGCAGGGGTATTGAATATTCTTAATTGTTTGGGATAAGCAAAACCCGATCGGGAATTGCCTAACTCAATTGAGGGTATTCGCTACATCTGTTCAATACATAAGAATGAGAGTAGACCAAACTGAGATATTGGTAAGGTTTAATCTCACCATCACCATTTACCAAGGGAGTGATAGGAAGCGATCGTGAAATATCACTTAAACTGACTTAGCAGAAGAGGATTGAATAAAATTGGAACTATGATAACATTACAATTGAAAAACCAACCCCAAAATGATCACCTAATTATTATAACTATTTCTAATTGTATTATTTTTTAATTTGTTTTAAATATTTTACTTTCTATCTTTCTTTAGTTTTGTTTCTTTGTTTTCATAACCAAACAATATAAAAAACAACCCCACTTCATTATCAAATTTAAAGTGACAAACTTGATTGTTGAGCGCTCCTCTCTGGAGACAACCTAGGTTAACCACTATACTATATTTTAACTTAGTAAATAATTGTTTTTTCCACATCCCATGATAGTTACATGTCAAAACTTGTCACCGTTGTTGGGGAGTTAGTGCCACAATTTCATTATAAATATTTAACACTTTTCAAAAAAACATAAAAAAATATTTTTACATGATGTTTTCAAATGATTATTTCTTTAATTCATGTGACAACTACCCACATTTAGAACAAGAAGATGAGTCTGGTTATTATATAGTTCAGATTAAAGAACTTATAAATGACATAGAAAAACTAGAGAACAAATTAGAACTTGAATTTGAATATGTCCGTGCATTGATGGAAAAACCAGAACCTATAAATGAACCTGAGGAGGAAAACAAGGAAGAATTACCAACTGAGCTACATGTGGGAGATCCAAAATATCTAAATGGATTCTAGAATTAGTTTGAATAAATAATTAATCCACATATTCCTTAAAAAGTATAAGATCCAGAACCATTGAAGGAAGAAACCGCCAAAATGGTGGAATTTGAGGAAAAGATGGAGGAGCCTCACTACCTACCTCTATCTTGTGAAATTCAACTACAAGAGGAACCTCATACTGAAGAATCAATTTAATTAAAGCCACTTAAGGGGCATAATATTTTTCTTAACTCTTTTCATTATGATTATATAGAATCTGAATTGAGTATCACCTCCCCTTGCATGAAATTTTCAGATTCGGCCAACACATATATTGCCTTGGTGGATGAGGAAAAAGAAGAAGATACATCTGAAGAGGAACACCTAGATCTCCCCAAACATGTTGATAATTTATTGGAAGGAGTTCAAGATGAGATCCAAGTGGACCTGCTTGAGGAAAAAGAGACACACGATGCTTACTTTGAAAGGGAAGAGTTTGATATTGATTCATCATGTTTTAATTTTATTCAAATAGAATTACACTCTGATTTTTCCTTTGACTATTCTTTTTATGTAGCATACTTTGAGCAACCTCTAGAGAATGAAGAAGAGATTATGCAAGTGGAAACCAATAAAGAGGATGAATCGTTCTTTGTCCTAACCCCACTATTCAAGTTTTATATCATTTACATGGGGTTGGATTTGGAATACTATGTACATGGATTATTCAACAAAAAGGAAGACGTCAAAGATGGAAATAAAAAACATTATTAGTTCTTGATCAAGAAACTCAACCCACCATCAGATTGGGGATAACCAACTGAAACTGCTCATGTGGAGGCAGTCAAAACATCGGGCCCACTTGGGGGGGTCAAACCAAGATCTATCCTTCTATTCTCATTCTATTTCTATTTTCTTTACTTTTAATAAATTTATTATGTTTTATTATCTACCTTGTATGTTTTTATATGTGCAGCACTTCAGAGCTTAACTCAATAATGCACTACCAATAAGTCAGGTTGTACCTCTCCTTAACAGTTTCTTGCCTATTGTGATTTAGTTTAAAATATTCTTACATGTTAAATCCACTTGAATTCATTGCAACATTTCATCATTTATGTGTGGGGGATGGAACCTTTTCAGTTTAGTATTTTCAATTGTTTTTTTTTTCTGTTTTTCAAAAAAAAATGTGTGTTTTCAATTTTTTTTGTTTTTTTTGAAACTTTTGAGCTGAAATGATTATCACCACAAATTTTCAAACCCATGTCAATGTGTAAAACAATTTATCCCATGAAACTAATCTTAAATGAATTCTGAAATTGACTTTGTTTCAAGTTCAAATATTTGGAAATTTTATGAAAAGTACTCTGATTTTTGAATCCCATGCCACAATTCACTGTCTTTATATTTAAAATCACTTTCTTGTGAGGTTTCTAAACCTAATTTTCATAATATTTTATTTTACCTCATTTCTTTAGAGAACCATACCATTTTTTATTTAACCATAATTTGATTTATTCATGTCAAAACTTGAGGGTTTAAGTTACATGTGTTTTAAATGATTAAGGCATTTCTTTGGTTTTAAATCCCCATTTTCAAAATAATCATTTTCATTATGGCCCACCATGTACATTTAATCTTTGTAGCCCTTAGAATCCATGAACAACCTACCAGTTTAGCCACATTACAAGCCCATATTCCCTATCCAACCTTCTCTTTAAGTGAAATTTCATAATCTAGTTGATCTTAAGTGTGGGGGGGGGGGGGGTTGATTTGTGTTGTGATACCTCATTTGGAGACAAATTGGGTGGAAAATCAAATGTTGAAGAGATTTGGTTTTTGATGAAAAAAAATCATTTTGTTGAAGTTTGTTCCTTTTTTTGAGCTTTCATGATAAGTGAAGTTGTGCCTTTTTGGAGCTTCCAATGGAGAAAGAAAGTTGTGCCTATCTGGAGCTTTCAAGAAAAATCATGTTTGATATGATTGAAACTGTTGCTGCGGAAATGATGAATGGTGTGAAATTTTGCTGATTTTTCATCATAATGGATCTGATTTACTACTAAGGGGAGTGAGGAGGAGACCATACTTGAGTAAAAATTAGAATACTGCAATTTTGCTTCAAAAAGAGCCAATCCATCCTTATTCAGCCTTAGACTTTTCACATCAAAATCCTACCAAACTAAAGACACAGAACAGTCCTAAAAAGTTCTCATGATATAAATATGTCTTTAACTCACATCAGGTAGAGATATAGGAATCTTTCAAGCCTATGGTGACCTTTTCATGAGTATTGGATGAGAAAGACATTGTTGGAAAATGATATTTGTGTGATTAGAGAAAATGCATGTTGGGTAAGTGTTTTGTGTGCATGGAAGAATAAATGAAGAGGAAATATATTTAATGAACTGAATTTAGAACTTGTAATAATGTTTGTTGATGTGGCATTATATCTTTTATTTCTTGGTGTTAAATTGTTAGATCTCATGGATATGTGTTTTAATTTTTCTATGATTTGTTATCGATGTTTACTTGTCCAGGAGTCCAAGTGCTAAGTGTGGGGGAATTGACAGAGATCATGTTTTTATATTTATACATATGTTTTTAAATTATTTAATCCCTTATCATTAATCAATTTTATCTTATTTGAATCATTTTATGACGTGAGTTTTGAGCTTAAGTGTAAAAATTGGCTAATTCTGGACATTTAACAGTTTTATGTTGCCTCTATATTTTGAGCATAAATCCCACAATATTTATCCAATTCACGTGATTCCTTTTTTAGGATGACATGGTTCGTGTGCTACATATAATTATTTGGGACCCAAATCCAATTCGAACTCCGACAAGCCAAAATAAATCGGTCAATGTGAACACTTATTCTGGCCGGCAGAATTGACATTACATCATTCAATGATCCATATCTTGGGATACCAAACACCAAATGGGGAGCTTCCACCTGGGTCAGAAAGCCAACCAGAATTGTAAGATTCACAGTAAATTTCATGCATAAATTATTTTATATAGGCCGGCCTTTAACTAGTCAAACTATGGTTGGTGGAATAGTGATTGGCGGCCAGAAATAGTCATGTCTACTAATTCGGCCATAACTCATTCAACACGGCTCAAAATGCCATAAAACTTTGTTGGTAGATGGAAAACTTTATTCCTCACCTCCTATAATAAGGGACCTCTGCCTGATTCGATGAAACGGTGGGATAACTGAAGCTTAACTTCTGGTGGAAAGATTATGGAGGATACATTTTCATGTTCTTATTTTCCCTCTTTTCTTTCATGTAGTTATGTAATGTATTATTCCTCCTCATTATTCTCAATTACCCTTACCATGGTGGGTTAAATATTATGAGTGATTGGGTAAGGTTAGGTTTTACCTTTTTTAATGTTTGAGTTATTTAAATTTATTTAATAAAAACTCTCTCTCTTATGTTGTGTTGGTTTCAAATTCTAATAAAAAAAATTATTATCTTATGCGATTGTATTTGATTTAATATTCTGTTGTTATTATTTCATTGGTAAATGTTCATAATCTCCCATCCACTAGGTTCTGGTCTATATACAATGGAATAGATCGGGTCTTAGTGGTGAAGTACTCGGTGATCGTCAGTACATGTGGCAGGGGTATTGGATATTCTTAATTGTTTGGGATAAACAAAACTCGATCGGGAATTACCTAACTGAATTGAGAGTATTCGCTACATCTTTTTAACACATAGGAAGGATAGTAGACCTAACTGAGATATTTGTGAGGTTTAATCTCACCATCACCATTTACCAAGGGAGTGATAGAAAGCGATTGTGAAATATCACTTAAACCGACTTAGCAGAAGAGGATTGAAAAAAATTGGAACTATGATAACATTACAATTGAAAAACCAACCCTAACCTGATCAACCAATTAATATCACTATTTTTAATTGTATTATTTTTCAATTTTTTTAAATCTTTTACTTTATTGCTTTATTTAGTTTCGTTTCTTTGTTTTCATAACCAAACAATATAAAAAACCCCACTTCATTATCAAATTTAAAGTGACAAACTTGATTGTTGAACGCTCCTCTCTGAAGACAACTGAGGTTAACCACTATATATATTTTAACTTAGTAAATAATTTTTTTCCACACCCCATGACAGGCACGTGTCAAAACTTGGCACTGTTTTCGGGGAGGTAGTTCCACAATCTCATTATAAATATTTAACACTTCAAAAAAACATACAAAAAATATTTTTACATGATGTTTTCAAATGATTATTTCTTTAATTCATGTAACAAATACCCACATTTGGAACAAGTAGATGAGGATGGTTATGATATAGTTCATATGCAAGAACTTATAAATGACATAGCAAAACAAGAGAACAAATTAGAACTTGCATTTGAATATGTCTGTGCATTGATGGAAAAACCAGAACCTATAAATGAACCTGAGGAGGAAAAGAAGGAAGAATTACCTACTAAGCTACATGCGGGAGATCAAAAAGATATAGATGGATTCTTGAATGAGTGTGAAGAACTACATGATCCAAATATTCCATACAAAGTAGAATATCCAGAACCATTGAAGGAATACACCACAAAAATGGTGGAATTTGAAGAAAAGATGGAGGAGCCTGACTACCTACCTCTATCTTGTGAAATTCAACTACAAGAGGAACATCATACTGAAGAAGCAATTGATGTCAAGCCACTTAAGGGAGATAATATTTTTCTTAAATCTTTTCATTATGATTATATATAATCTGAATTGAGTATCACCTCTCGTTGCATGAAATTTTCAGATTCGGCCAACACGTCTATTGCCTTGGTGGATGGGGAAAAAGAAGAAGATACACCTGAAGAGGAACACCTAGATCTCCCCAAACATTTTGATCATTTATTGGAAGGATTTCAAGATGAGATACAAGTGGTCCTGCTTGAGGAAAAATAGACACAAGATGCTTACTTTGAAAGGGAAGAGTTTGACATTGATTCATCATGTTTTAATTTTATTCAAATAGAATTACACTCTGATTTTCCCTTTGACTATTCTTTTGATGTAACATATTTTGAGAAACTACTGGAGAATGAAGAAGAGATTATGCAAGTGGAAACCAAGAAATATGATGAATCATTCTTTGTCCTAACCCCACTATTCAAGTTTTATATCATTTACATGGGGTTGGATTTGGAATACTATGTTCATGGAGTCTTCAACAAAAAGGAAGACGTGAAAGATGGAAATAAAAAAATATATTTGTTCATGATGAAGAAACTCAACCCAACATCGGATTGGGGATAACCAACTGAAATTGCCCATCTAGAGGCAGTCAAAACCTAGGGCCCACTTGGGGGATCAAACCAAGGTCTATCCTTCTATTCTCATTCTATTTATATTTTCTCTACTTTCAATAAATTTATTATGTTTTATTATCTACCTTGTATGTTTTTATATGTGCATCACTTAGGAGCTTAACTCAATAATGCACTACCAATAAGTTGGGTCGTACCTCTCCTTAACACTTTCTTGCCTATTGTGATTCAATTTAAAATATTATGACATGTTAAATCCACTTTAATGCATTGCAATATTTCATCATTTATGTATGGGGGAGGGAACCTTTATAGTTTAGTATTTTCAATTGTTCGTTTTTTCTGTTTTTCAAAAAAAAATTGTGTGTTTTTCAACTTTTTGTGTGTTTTTGAAACTTTTGGGCTGAAATGATTATCATCACAAATTTTCAAACCCATGTCAATGTGTGAAACAATTTATCCCATGAAACTGAACTTAAATGAATGCTGAAATTGACTTTGTTTCAAGTTCAAATATTTGGAAATTTCATGAAAAGTAATCTGATTTTTGAATCCCATGCCACAATTCACTGTCTTTATATTTAAAATCGCTTTCTTGTGAGGTTTCTAAACCTAATTTTCATAATATTTTCTTTTACCTCATTTCTTGAGAGAACCATACCATTCTTGATTTAACCAGAATTTGATTTATTCATGTCAAAACTTGAGGGTTTAAGGTACATGTGTTTTAAATGATTGAGGCATTTCTTTGGTTTTAAATCCCCATTTTCAAACTAATCCTTTTCATTATGGCCCACCATGTACATTTAATCTTTGTAGACCTTAGAAGCAATGAACACCCTATTAGGTTAGCCACATTACAAGACAATATTCTCTATCCAACCTGCTCTTGAAGTGAAATTGCATAATCTATTTGAACTTAAGTATGGGGGGAGGTTGACTTGTGTTGTGCTACCTCATTTGAAGATACATTTGGTGGAAAATCAAATGTTGAAGAGATGTTCTTTTTTCTGAAAAAAAAATCATTCTGTTGAAATTTGTGCCTTTTCTGGAGCTTTCATGATAAGTGAAGTTGTTCCTTTTTGGAGCTTCCAATGGAGAAAGAAATTTGTGTCTATCTGGAGATTTCAAGAAAAATCATGTTTGAGATGATTGAAAATGTTGCTACTAAAATGATGAATGGTGTGAACTTTCACTGATTTTTTCTGCTAATGGAGCCGATTTACTACTAAGGGGAGTGAGGAGGAGAACGTACTTGAGTAAAAAATAGAATAATGCAATTCTGCTTCAAAAAGAGCCAATCCCTCCTTATTCAGCCTCAGACTTTTCACATCAAAATCCTACCAACCTAAAGCCACAAAATAGCCCTAAAAAGTACTCATGATATATATATATGTCTTTGACACACATCAGGAAGAGATGTAGGAATTTATCAAGCCTATGGTGACCCTTTCATGCTTATTGGATGAGAAAGACATTGTTGAAAAATGATATTTGAGTGATTAGAGAAAATGCATGTTAGGTAAGTGTTTTGTGTGATTGGGAGAATAAATGAAGAGGAGATATATTTAGTGAACTGAATTGAGAACTTGTAATAATGGTTGTTGATGAGGTGTGATATCTTTTATTTCATGGTCTTAAATTGTTAGATCTCATGGATATGTGTTTTAAATTTTCTATGATTTGTTATCGATGTTTACTTGTCCAGAAGTCCAAGTGCTAAGTGTGGGGGAATTGACATAGCTCATATTTTCATATTTCTACATATGTTTTTAAATGATTTAATCTCTTCTCATTAATCAATTTGATCTTATTTTCATCATTTTATGACTTTTGGTGAGTTTTGAGCTTAAGTGTAAAAATTGGCTAATTGTGGGCATTTAACAGTTTTATGTTGCCTCTGTATTTTGAGAATAACCCACACAATATTCATCTAATGCACATGATTCCTTTTTTTAGGATGACAAGGGTTTTGTGCTACATATAAGTCTTCAGGACCCAAATCCAATTCGAACTCCAACAAGCCAAAAAAAATCGGTCAATGTGAACACTTATTCTGGCCGGCAGAATGAACATTACTTCATTCAATGATCCATATCTCAAACTACCGACCACCAAATGGGGTGCTTCTAGCTGGGTCAGAAAGCCAACTCAACAAGGGAGATGCACAGTAAATTTCATGCAGAAAGGATTTCATATATACCGACCTTTAACCGGTCAAAGTATGGTTGGTGGAATAGTGATTGGCGGCCAAAAAAAGTCATGTATACTAATTCGGCCATAACTCATTCAACACGGCTCAAAATGCCTTAATACTTCGTGGGTCGATGGGAAACTTCATTCCTAACCTCCTATAAGAAGGGACCTCTGCCTGATTCGCTGAAATGGTGGGAGAACCAAAGCTTATCTTCTGGTAGACAGATTCTTGAGGATACATTTTCATATTCTTATTTTCCCTCTTTTCTTTCTTTTAGTTCTGTAATGTATTATTCCTCCACATTATTCTCAATTACCCTTACCATGGTGGGGTAAATATTCTGAGTGATTGGGGAAGTTTAGGTTTTACCTTTTGTAATGTTTGAGTTCTTGAATTTTATTGAATAAAAACTATCTCTTCTGTTGTGTTGGTTTCAAATTCTAATAAACAGTTTTATTATCTTATGTGATTGTATTTGATTTAATATTATGTTGTTATTATTGCTTTGGTAAATGTTCATAATCTCCCTCCACTAGGTTCTGGTCTATATATGATGGAATATATCAGGGCTTAATGGTGAAGTACTCAGCGATCGTGAGTACGTGTGGCAGGGGTATTGAATATTCTTAATTGTGTGGGATAAACAAAACCCGATCAGGAATTTCCTAACTCAATTGAGGGTATTCGCTACATCTGTTTAACACATAGGAAGGAGAGTAGAACGAACTGAGATATTGGTAAGGTTTACTCTCACCATCACCATTTACCAAGAGAGTGATAGGAAGTGACTGTGAAATATCACTTAAACCGACTTAGCAGAAGAGGATTGAATAAAATTGGAACTATGATAACACTACAATTGAAAAACAAACCCCAACCTGATCACCCAATTATTATCACTATTTTTAATTGTATTATTTTTCAATTTGTTTTAAATTTTTTACTTTATTTCTTTCTTTAGTTTTGTTTCTTTGTTTTCATAACCAAACAATATAAAGAACAACCCCACTTCATTATCAAATTTAAAGTGAAAAACTTGATTGTTGAGCACTCCTCTCTAGAGGCAACCTAGGTTAACCACTATACTATATTTTAACTTAGTAAATAATTGTTTTTTCCACACCCCACGATAGGCACGTGTCAAAACATGACACCTTTGTCGGGGAGGTAGTGCCACAATATCATTATAAATATTTAACACTTTTCAAAAACACATAAAAAAATATTTTTACATGATGTTTTAAAATGATTATTTCTTTAATTCATGTAACAACTACCCACATTTGGAACAAGTAGATGAGTCTGGTTATGATATAGTTCAGATGGAAGAACTTATAAATGACATAGCAAAACTAGAGAACAAAGTAGAACTTGCATTTGAATATGTCCGTGCATTGATGGAAAAACCAGAACCTATAAATGAACCTGAGGAGGACAAGAAGGAAGAATTACCTACTGAGCTACATGTGGGAGATCCAAAAGATATAAATGGATCCTAGAATGAGTGTGAAGAACTACTTGATCCACATATTCCTTACAAAGTAGAAGATCCAGAACCATTGAAGGAAGACACCACCAAAATGGTGGAATTTGAAGAAAAGATGGAGGAGTCCGTCTACCTACCTCTATCTTGTGAAATACAACTACAAGAGGAATCTCATACTGAAGAAGCAATTGAAGTCAAGCCACTTAAGGGAGATAATATTTTTCTTAACTATTTTCATTATGATTATATAGAATCTGAATTGAGTATCACCTCCCCTTGCATGAAATTTTCAGATTCGGCCAACACAGATATTGCCTTGGTGGATGAGGAAAAGGAAGAAGATATACGCAGAGACACGCACGCGCGCGCACGCACACGCACACACACACGCGTACAAACACATACAAACACACGTACACACACACACGTACAAACACACGTACACACACACGTACACACACATACAAACACATACATTCATATAATTACACATACACAGACACACACACGTACACACATGTGTACACACACATACAAACACACACACACGCGCATGCACACACACACACGCGCGCGCGTACACACACATACATTCATATAATTACACACACCGACACACACACGTACACACATGAGGACACACATACATACACGTACATCTACACACACACACATACATTCATATAATTACACACACACACATACACATACATTCATATAATTACACATACACACACATACGTACATACACCTACATGCACATAAAAACACACACATACATAAATAAACATACAAATAAACAGACATACATAACACATGCATTTATATACATACACATAAACATACATACACACACATACACACACATACATACATGCACATACAGACGTATACATACATCCTCATGCATACATATACATACAAACATATGTGTATATTTTAAATTATTTAATATGAATATAAATATAAAAATTCAAATAACTATAATAAAATTAATATATATTCATTTATATATTTATATAATTGTTTAAATACATATTAATATATTATATTATATGTACATTTTGTAATTAATGTATATAAATATATACTTAAACATTTTTGTTGATTAATATAAATTTGATAATTTTTTATATATATAATTTTGAAAATAAGATTTAAATATTGATTATTTTAATATAGTTATATAAATCATATTTATATATTAAATCTACATATATATACTTATTGATATATAAATCATATTTAAAAATATACAAATATGTATAAATAAATTAAATTATTCACGGTTCCCTTTATCACCGCTAACGAAAAGTGATATAAATGAAATTTGTATCAACGCTAAAAAAAATGTTTAGAGTCCCACTTTATTAGCGTCTCTTTTATTACAGATGGTCAGGAAAGGAGAATTACAAACCTATAAAGAAAACATACAACACACGTAAAGGAAGTCATAGAGGCTCAAACTCAAGACCTCTCTAACACCCCATAGAGCCAATACCACTGAGTCAGGCCTAGGAAGATTATCAACGCTTCTTTTAGTGCTCATGAAGGTTCAATTTTTCAACGTTTTTTGTTAGCGTTAATAAAAAACTCCTTTGTCAGCGTTTTTTTTTTGTACTTGAATAAAGCAGGATATGTAGTAGTGTTTGCTTCATCTTCCTCGATCTTTGGTGATTTCAGCACTGAGGGGGGTGGTGTTTTGTGCAGTCTGGAGTTACAGGTGTGGACCATCCCCTACTACCCTCTCGACTTTCCCCACTGTTTGGAGGGTAGCTATTTGGAAGGGTTAATCCCAACGTGGTCCTCTCTGGTGGTGTTGGTTATGCATTTTATAGCGGCCTTTAGTGGAAGGCTATGGTGCGTAATGGGTGTTGGATGTTTGTTTTCAGGCAAGCAACAAAATAATGCAGTGAAATGAATGAATGAATGCGTCAGCTAAGAAATGATTCTAGGAAGCAACGACAACATGCATTGAAAGGAATAAATGAACGAGCCAGTTAGTTTTCTTGCATTCATCCTTTGGGCTCAAAGTTGGTTACAATCTAAAAGACTCGAAATAAATGAACGAATGCATTCATCCTTTGGGCTCGGAATGAGAAACAAGTTGGTTACCATCTAAAAGGCGGGAAATTTTGAGCTCATCACACTATGTGACTCCAATCTAATAAGATCCACAATTACAATATGAAAGAATTGGAATAAAACAGACACCACTGTTCCAAATTTAAAAAGGATTAAATCCAAAAGAATTGACAAATTGCACGTAAAAACACCACTGATGCCCCCTCTCTGAACTGCAAATCACTGTCCGGCAGTAGGCGATTCAATAAGATCGGTTCTGATAGGAGCTTGTCACCAAAGTTGTGGAAAAAATGCACATTAATACCAGGTATTATTTAGTAAACGGGGTTTTAGAAAAATACATCGGGCCTCTGTTACCTTCATCATAACCCTTCCAGTGATGGCAAAAAGATGTTGTGATGATCGAGCAACACAAGTCCATCGCTCTTCCTCCGAGCGATGACCCTGTGTATCTTTCTCGTCTGTCATACAGAGCTCAGAAGGGTGCACGGTGGCGTTAGCAGAACGGGATGAGATATTGCGATTCTGGAATGTGTTTGTGACCCCCGTAGTGGCTAAGCCTGTTCCAAAGAAAAAACCTTAGCCAGGGGTCCCAAACAAATTTCAGAATCGCAATATCTCATCTCGTTGTGCTAACGCCACGGTGTACCAATATGGGGTCCTCCTTGCGTTTTCTCCCTTCGCATATAATGTGCATAATAAAAGCCCACAGCAGCTCAATTTGGTATAAATATATCCAACTATTGATGCCAAACAAAATAAAATCAGACATTCCTAGGTACCCTATGTCCAGAATTTTGTGAATTCATCCAAAAATGCAACCGATTATTCAGAAAGAATACCATAAGAAAAGTCAAAATGGATACGCACACAAAAAGTCCAAATGGCAAACTCAAATCCATAAATCAATCTACTCTGAAAAACACAGCAAGAACGGATAGGCCCGATTTTGAGAATCAGATGCTGCTTTTTTCTTTCTATTTATCAAAGAAAAAAAGAAGTTAAATTCCAAACCAACTCCATTTGCTGAATCAAACAAAACTAGTTCCACAAGAGATGGAAATAACAACGAATATAAATAGCGGCCAAAGGATACAAAACCAGATCCGAGTTTCCCAAGAGATGACAATACTTAACGAATATTTAAGAATGGAACACTCGTGAAAATACTGGCTAAAAGATATCAAAACATCCTAAATAATAAATGATGAGAAAGGTACTCATGAGATGTTCATACATTCTCTTTGGGAACCCTTCGGCGCTGAAACTGATATCGGAGAGGGGATCGAACCGGATTCTTGCTATATGAATTCACAGATCCTGCATCCGAAGTATAAAGATGTGAGGGGATGGGTGGGGGGTGGGGGGTGGGGGGTGGGGGGTGGGGGGATGAAGAACAGAAAAACCTGCGAAAATATGTTTCAAATAAGAGGAACATACACTGAGGAGCAGAAACAAAATCGAACGGAAAACCTGCAAAACACACAACAAGCAATGACAAGAAAAGAATCCGATGAATAGTGTGTGAATGCCAGCAATTAAAGGTGATGATGTCGTCGGCAGCCGAGAGACGAGAATAGGAGAAAATGACTATTTTGCACGCGAATGAACTCCTCATAATCGACATTTTAGCATTATATAGTTTTAGGGTTTCTTGTTCCCGACCATTTTTACTGTCCCTTGTAATTGTTTGGACAAAATTGCCCCGATTTTAAGACCACTCTTGTGTAATTCCGAACGGGTAAAGTGTAAATAAAGCCGGACTATTTTAAAATGTATCACATGAATGGAGACTATAAATAATCTGTTAATATTATAAATAAAATATGATATTGAAATAATTAATTGTAATTAAAAATGTAAGTAATGCATTAATTTTAAAACAATGAGTGTTTTTATACAACTATATTAAAAGTTAATATATCTAAACCAAGTTTAATACATTTTTTATATATTTTTTATCGTGAAATCGATGTCAAAATGTTGACTGAAAGTACAAAGTATGTTGAATTCGAAAGGCGGATTTAATTATATATGAGGCAATGTCAAGCAACGTAAAGTAATGGTGGACAATTACAAATGTATCATCACAATAGAATAGATGAAGAAAAATGGACAATAAGAATAAAGGCAATAAAAATGTCAAAAGTTCTAATCTCAATATTATGTGTTGAGAATTCATTCAAACGAACTGCCCTTCCAAAAAACAATCGCAGGCAGTCGTTCTGAAATCACCTGACGGAACCCGATTCCGAAAGGAACCCTCTCAACTTAATGTTTTAGAACTTGATAGAACAAGGTTCACCCAAATCACCGCACTAAGTTGAAAATCTAACTTCAGCCTTGTTTGCTCCAACAAATGCAATACGCATGCAATGTAAAGTAAAATTAATTAAGTAAAAGAACACTTTGGTTTTGCATTGTTCGGACAAACACCCCTATGTCCATCGGAGAAACATTGCAACATCTCATTTCTCTGAAAAGAAAACTTTACAGCTTAGCTACTTAAGAGTCACTCGTGATTACCAGAGACAAGTAATCACAATATGTACAAAAAACTTCATCACAGGGGTCCCGCTCTCTATATAGAGAGAGTAACATTCGGTCGTCCCGTTGCACCGACCTCCGAAAAGTGCGAGAGTCTATTTGTTCCGCTGTTCCCGCCTTCGATCTCCTGTAACAATATTCTGAGTGACCATCATGTTGTTAGTACGTGCCCTAGACCCAACCCCTATATTACTTTGATTAACATTACATGTATACATTTCGACATATACATGTGTTTATTCTTACCATAATAGTGTTGATACATCTGCATCTACTGTTTTACGTAGTAATCTACTTAGATTACATGTCGTAAAAAAAAGTTATAGCAGTTTCCAACTATAATGCAAAACCACGAGATACTATGACAGTAATATTTAACATATGTCTTATGGTCTAGATACATCATACTGACAGAATATAAATGATATTTGACTATCAGGTGATGAGTGCTCATAATCATTATAACTTCTTCTCATAAATTTCACACTTGGTGATCATGAATAGACGAAATCACAAGGACTAACTTGCAAATAGGAACACCACATGTTTCAGGTGTCATTGGTTGATCCTATCTATGAACATGTGTATTGATCTCTGTAGGTTTCAGGTGCAGCAGAAGCATGCAACTAGTCATGCCCAACTTTTCTTTTTATTATGCTCGATGATTAGTCTAAGATTTACATAATGATGAAAACCGTAATCAACAGGATTGAATTAAAGAAAACAGTCAAGGGATAGAATGCTGGAACCAAGCACAGAATTATAACATATTATTTATAATTAATTTATTGAATTAAAGAATTAACTTGCATGAATTCCTTCTTCGTTGATGGATCTGACAACAGATCTGCATTGCACCATCACTACGTTGTAGGAATCAGGAGCAGATTCCCTGTAATGGTGATTCACACGTGTTCCACAAATCTCCGAACGTCGTATGAGGAATCTCTGAGTGCTAGCACGGAAGATCCTATGACCTGCGTCGTTCACCTTTGATCGCCATGAGAATCGATTGCAAAGCGTTCTCCTTGATCTCTTTAAACTCAAGAGTGGGAGGTGGAGGAAGACCACTTTTCGTTCTTGAGAGCGTTCTTGGAGAAATAAGCACTCTAGGACTTGAGAGGATTGTCCAAATTTGTTATACTCGATGATCAATCTGAGATTTACATGACAATGAACACCGTAATCAACATGATTGAATCCAAGAAAAGAGTTAAGGGATAGAACGCCATAACCAAGCGCATGATCATCACATATTATTTATAATCAATATAATTAATTAAAGAATTGCCTTGCATGAACAATATTTATTCAACTTGTTAAATAATAAATAATAATATATTATTTAATTGAGATTCTGGATACACTTATTGTGTGACCCTCTAAGCCTCTTTCTCGGTGGCATTACGCGAAACAACCTAAAGTACAAGATTAACGTCTAGAAACACGCTAAGACACCCATAGGGAAAGAAGTTAACGTTGCAATGACATAATAATCCATACAGACGCTTACTGCGTAATATAACCTCTTTAACATGATATCTCTAGTGAAGCATGTTGCATGCCGATGTCATCAACCTATGTGCTCGATGTCTCTTTCTTTGACTTCTTGGAAATCAAACTTAAATATAAAACACCATGACAATGAATTTATTTACGCTATATCATTTGCATCAAAGGGGCTGAGATATCAACTTCCATTAAAGAACAAAAGGGAAAAATATTTTCTTGCTTTATTCATTAATGCAATATTACTCGTGACACACCCAACGTATCCCGCCTCACTGCGAACACATGTCGTAGTAGTTTTCATCAATAAATCAAAGTACATGACTTAAAATATTCATTAATAATAATCTTAAAGTCTAAGGATCAATACAAACATTCGCAAATAGGAACATCCAACGATACATATTAATGTGGATTTCCTACTGGCGGGTCTCGTTCTTATAATATCCTACACTGGATATTACCAAGGGCATACACTATGAAAATGTGCCTTAAAGTCCTAGGATTATCCACCCCTAACGGCTGGTATCATCTGCGTCCCTCAAATGATATCATTCGACTATAAAAACAAATATTTAAGAATAGTGGCATAACACTTCTGGGTTCTCATCATATCAGGAAACTGTTATGACCTTTTAGCGCGACAACTACTCTTAAAACATCATCACATATTATGTTACACAGAAGAATAATCTTGATGTGATAAGAAGTTTATTAATATTCAAAACTACGAATTCATGTTATCATAAAGTACACAGAAGTTGGTTCTCGGGTTCCAACTCCAAGAGACTCTCACTTTCACTAGAGCCAACTACTAACAACCTTCAGTCTTTTGGCTATTACATAATACTCATGCTTTTGCTGAGATAAGCCTTTAGTCAATGGGCCCACCTCGTTATCTTCTGTGGGTACTTTTCTTACAGCAACTTCACTCCTCTGATAAAAATCCCTCAAACAGTATACTTCCGGAGTATATGCTTTGTTTGTTGGTGTGACCTTGTCTCTTTTGCAAGATCCACTGTTGTAGTATTATCACAATACAATGTGATCGAATATTTGCTTCTTAGTACCACATAAAGCACCTAGATAAAGTTTCATATCCAAATGGCTTCCTTGGTTGCATTAAAAGCCACTATATACTCGAAATCTATTGTAGAATCAATGAAAACTATCTGCTTTGAACTCTTCTAGCTCACAACTCCTCTGTTAAGACAGAAAACATATCATGACCGTGACATCAGACCAGTCTGATCTATTTGAAAACAAGTATCAGTATAACCCCTGATGACTAACTCCTTGTCTCCTCCTTAGACCAGGAACATATCATTAGTTCTTCTCAAATACTTGAGGATAGCCTTAACAACATACCAATGTTTTTCTCATGGATCTGCTTGATATCTTCCTACCATGCTCAATGTATAAGCAACATCACGTCTAGTACATAAAATTTCATACATGATTGATTCTATCGCCGAAGCGTATGAGATCTTACTCATTCTCTCTTTCTCCTATTGTGTATGAGGACACATTTTCTTAAAAATATATAAACCATGTTACAATGGAACTAATCCACTCTTGGATTGTTCCATACTAAATCTATTTAGTATCTAGTTAATATATCTAAAATCCTCTTGGATCTATCACGAATGATCTTGATCCCTAGAATATAGGCTGCTTCACCTACTTCCTTCATGGAGAAACATTTGTTTAACCAGTCCTTAACAGACTGTAAGACTGGTATGTCATTTCAAATAAATAATATTTCATCAACACATACTACTAGGATAATGACTACATTTCCCTTAAACCTATTTTAAACACATGATTCATATTCATTTTTAATGAAACCAAATTCTTTTATAGCTTCATCAAATCGAATGTTCCCTGACCCGGATGCTTGCTTTAATCCATAAATGGATCTTTTCTACTTAAAAATATTATTGGAATCACCTAGAGTCACAAACCCTTATGGTAGTGTCATATATACATCTTTCTAAAGGTTCCCATTAAGAAATGATGTTTTAACATCCATCTTCCAAATCTCATAGTCATGGAAAGCTACTATAACAAGTAGAATTATGATGGATTTAAACATGGAAATTGGTGAAAATGTTTCATCATAGTCAATTAATTGATGATGTTTAAACCCTTTATCCACTATCCTTACTTTATAGGTATTTACTTTACCTTAAATGTCTAATTTTCTCTTGAATACCCATTTTCACCCTATGAGATTTACATCAACTGGCGCATTGACCAAAACCCAAACTTGGTTATGATACATGGAATCCATTTCAGAATTCATGGATTCTTTCCATCCTATAGATTCTGTGACTGCCTCTTTATAGGAGAGAGTTTTTTCATTGACAACCATTAATGAGTCACTATATTTGTTGACTAGAAAACCATATCTCTCTAGTTCTCTTAACTCTCTTGTGCTCATACACAACACTTGTGTTTCAGGAACTACTTCTTCCATGGGGGCCTGTGGAACTTGATCCTGTTCCAACTCTTGTATATCTTGAGCATCAACTTCATCAAAGGCAGTCTTGCTCTCACTATCCTTTTTGAGGATATGATCCCCTCAAGAAAGAAGGATTTTCTAGATACAATCACTTTTTTGTCTGAGGGGTTGTATAGGTAGTATCCCTTTGTTTCCTTAGGATACCCTATAAAGATACAGTTTGTGCCCCAGGGTACTAGTTTGTTTCCTAAAAAGGCCTTAACGAATGCATCGCAAACCCATACATGTGTATGCGATAAAACAAGTTTATTTCCACTCTATAACTCAAAGGGAATTCCATTTTCCACTTTAGTTGGTACTCATTTTAATGTTTATGCCACAATTTGTAATGCATATCCCTAAAAGGATAATGGAAGATCTGTATGACTCATTATCAACCTTATCATGTCTAATAAGGTATGATTCCTCCTTTCACTAACACCATTCCACTATGGTGTGTAAGGTGGAGTGACTTGAGATAGAATCCCAAAATCCCGTAGAAAGTGGATATACTCTTGGTTAATATATTTTCCACCTTGATCCGATCGAAGCCTATTTATATTCTTTCCAAGTTGATTCTCTACTTCATTCTTTAATTCCTTGAACTTCTCTGAGTAATCAAACTTATATCTCATTAAGTAGACATAACCATATCTTCTCAAGTCATCAATAAAATTTATGAAGTAAGAATACCAAACTCTAGCTTCTACTGGAAATTCTCCACACACATCAATGTGTACCAATCCAAGATTTTCTATGTCCCTTTCACCCTATACACCGAATGAAGGTTTAGTCATTTTTTCTTATAAACAAGAATGAAATATTTCAAGTGGTTTTAGATCAGATGAGTCTAAATAACCATCTTGATAGAGCTTTTTCAAATGCTTCTTGTTTACATGACCAATACGGGGATTCCATTACTAGATGTTATATGAGTTGTGTGAACATGATTTGTTATCAATTTCCAAAACTTGGTTTTCGTAATTTAATTCATAAAGAAAATTATTTAAATGTTTCATACCATAACATATGTTTTCTTTATAAAATAAATAAAAAAATTATTTCCAAACATGAAATGAAACCCATCTACATCTAGGAATGATACATAAAATTATGTCCTTCGTAATAGTTGTTACATAATACAAATCCTTTGAAACATAAATCATTTGCGTTGGAAATGAAATGTGGTAGTCACCAATGGTCAGAGTAGCTAGCCTCGCACTATTGGAAGCTCTGAAATCCACCTCTCCTCTAGAAATCTTTCGGAATCAACTTAGTTCCTACATTTGTATATATATGTGAGCAGCACAATCTATATCTAATACCCAATGTGTAGATATTGAAATATTACACTTGATAACGAATGCACCTTTAGCTTCCCCCTTGCTTCTAGGTGCAGCTCTTCTTTCAGTGGCCTTTCTTTCCACATGCAAAACATACAACCTCCTTTTCCTTTCCCTATATTTGGATCTTCCTCTTATTGGAAGGATTATGGTCAGGAGATTTAGACTTGTTATTATTATTGGCCCCCTTCACCTTATTCTTCCTTTTCTTATTTACCATAAGGACTATGGGTTTTATCGCGCCCCATGTCCTTATCCACTTGGAAAATCAAAGTAAGAATTTTCAAAAGACTCTTTTCATTATTGCTCATATTTTAATTAATAATAAAAATAAATAAGGTCTTGGGTATTGATGAAAGTATGATATATATACACAAATCATCTGGGAATTTAATCCCTAATATGTCTAAGTGTTCAATATAGCCAATAATATTGAATACACGAGGACCAACTGACATAGACTCTCCAAGATTAGCTGTAAACAAAGCATTGAAGATCTCATATCTCAATTATCTCACCTTATCTTGATATAGATCTTAAAGGTGAGACATCATGCTATATGCATCTATGTCCTCATGTTGTTTCAAAATCTCATTGGTCAGGGATGATAGAATTAAACATTGAACACATGTAGCATCATTCAAATGTTTCTCATAGAGAGACAACTCTTCATCACTAGCCTTATTTCTAGGTGCATCGGGAATTGGTTCTTCCGGTACATAAAATTTCCTTTCATGGAGAAGGATAACATGTAAGCGCCTTTTCCACTCTTAGAAATTTGTTCCTATGAGAAAGTTATCCTTCTCAAGTATGGATCACAGTGATATATTTGAATTCATTTTATTATTATTTGTACAAATAAGATGAGAAGAATTTTAGTACTTTATCTAATAAAATTTAGACAAATAAATAAATATTATATTTATTAATCTCTCACTACATTATTGAAACCAAATAACCCTCACCATTGGCTTCAGAATATCTTGTTTCTTGGACATTCAAGTGGAAAGGATCCATATTATCCTTCTCATTAAACCAACTTTGGTTAGTCAAGAAACTTGAATGGTTTTAGGTAAGAATTCTAAATTCCAACTGCATTAACTCATAGTTCCTTGATATGTTGAGTGGACTCCCCAATCTGGAAATCCTAAAATTGGATTTCCTCAATGATTGACTCTCAGTTACACCAAGGCCTTATTTGGTAGTTAACCCTGGATGTAAACTAAGTTAAGTCAACCCAAAACTTCAAGTTATAATTCCCCAATAATTGAAAGCATCCCAACTTTGGCTGGTCAAGCACTTTGAACTACGGTTCGATTTTGACTAAAGTAGTGGAAGGATATACCAAATTAATATATATAATTGAGATATTTTATCTTTTAAGTGTAAATTTCCAATTTTTATCTTTATTATATGCTTATTAATATTAAGTGGGTTTACTTAAGTAATTAACCATGTATTAGATAATATTTACGCATAATACAATTTATTTTAGTTCTATCTTGCATTCTTGTTAATTTATTAATTCATGCGATCGTAACAAAACATCCATAATGAAATAACCATGAAACTTGAAAGAAATAAAATAATAAAGTGGTATGATCATGATCTTTTTATAATTTTTATTTTATCTAGTAAATGATAAACTAACTGTCGACCTAGGGGGAAAACACCTTGAACCAATTAAGGTTCATGTTACAACTTTCAACCTTTCCACCTATGTACATCTCTTGGATTGGTAATGCCTCAGCTCCAAACTTGAACTACCTCCACTAGATTGGGAGCTCCATCCATTACATATTCTTTTACTCACATGTAGTTGAGGGCAACAAGGGGTTTACATAAAAGAAACCATGAGTATGCAGGCTCATACAAAATGAGATGAAAGATGACACACACGCCACAAAATTAATTTAATAATAAATTAAATGAAACCAATCACATACAAAGGTCTAGTCTATTATCATGATCATCCACATGCATACATTTAATTAAATATTTAATAAAACTAACATTCAATTCTTAATAATTATTATTTAATATAAATCGTGATCAAATCCATTAATTATCTTCTTTAATTAATAAATTATTTTATCTTAATTATTATCCAAATTTCCTTAATATTCCCATTCATCATAAATTTTAAAAAATTAAATAAATTTATTTAAAATTAACTGTGTACATACATGTACCTAGGAGGCAACATAATGAATATCCATCTGAATCTACCCAATATGTATTATACCCGTATACTATTTACTCTTGTGACATATGATATAAACGACTTATCACATACTTTAAAGACGTGTACTATCAATATAAAGATTACATGAATTACATGATTTTTATATCACATGTCATGCTTCAATGCATGTAGAGTAATAACTGTAATATGACTCATACATGATATGCAGATCTAAACATTACGCATAAATTAATTAAACACACACACACACACACACATATATATATTAAAACCCATCACATAGAATGTACTATCAACTTAATGACCACATACAAGCATATATTGATATGTTTTACATACTATAATAAATTAATTTTAATTATGTGTACTTTGGTATAAGTAGGAAACCTGTACAGATGAGCTACACGGCGTGTATATCTCTCACTGTCTATCTGAGGCACACACCTAAGGACTCGACATGTAAACAATACCTCAGAAAAATTGGATTATAGGGAGTGTACAAAGGGCTACATGGTGTGTGGTCTCCAAGTTACATGGTCACCAGTCAGGTAGGCCATGTATAGAAATACACGACCCATCTGTGACTTAAATGACTAAACGCCATGTACATGGGCTACACGACATGTACTCTGACTGACTATGCACTGGGCTAGCCTCGTCAATATGGGGTGTAATAGATTAAATGAATTGTGTGTATTAAATGCACATGGTTTGAATTAATTTCGAATTTATTCCTATTGCATTGAACACTAGTAAACAACATGTAACTCAAGTTAGAAATCGTGTACTCTTGTGTTATCCGACAAGAATCCTCAACACTTTTGGATGATATTTTCAATTTTATTTTGTTCATAAAATTAATCATTTTGATTAGATCTATGAGAAATGAAAGCGGAAGAAGCATATATCACAATTAGAATTAAAATAATGATTAAACTTGAATTTAAAACTAAATGAAAAATGCATAAATCAATGAAGGATCCTTAAATAATTATAAATAATCATGTGACCACTCTGATACCACTTATAGGTTTTGGGCATATTAAAAGTGTGAGATGGGTCTTTCAAAACTTTTATTTTTGTAATGATAGATAATAAATCCATTATTTACATGATGATAAACTCTATAATCAATAGAATTGAATCAAAGAAAATAGAAAGGGATAAAATGACAAAACCAAGCGAAGGATCATCACATATTATTTATAATTAATTTAATGAATTAAAAAATTATCTTGTGTATATTCTTTCTTCATTGATGGATCTGACAATAGATATGTGTTGAACCATTATTGCGTTGTAGGAATCAAGAGAAGATTCCATCTAGTGGTGATCCTTACATGTTCCAAAAATCTCTGAATGTCACCATAGGAATCTCCGAGTGCTAGCATAACAAATCCTATAGCTTGCATCATTCACCTTTGACCTCCATGTGAATCACTTCCAAAGCATTCTCATTGACCTCTCTATACTCGAGAGTGGTAGGTGGAAGAATATTGCTCTTCATTCTGGGGAGTGTTCTCGGAGAAGGGAGCTCTATAGGGCATGAGATGATTCTCCAAAATTTTTGTGCATAACCAAACAAATGAATTGGATCTCGTGAAAAATAATATAATTGGGTTTAAATACCACTAGGGTTCAGAAATAAATATTTACACAAGTGAACTTTAATATTTATTTAATCCCTTGCAGAACCCCATGTCTATAATAATAATAATAATAATAATAATAATAATATTTCTTTAACATACCCTTAACTTTCTAATTAAATTAAATATTATTTAATAAACTAATATTCAATATATACTATTTATCACCGGACCTAAAAAATCAGTCTGCTATTACTCCACAATATTTATCAGGCCTTGAATAATAACTATTTATTTAATAAATAAATATCACTTCATTATTCACCAATAATTAAATAAATATTTTATTTACTAAATAGAAAATAAATATTAATAAAATATTCTACTCACATACTATTCTCTCGAATAACTGGCGGCATAATATATGCGATCAAGCATAAATGAATAATTATTAATCCATGCGTGAGAATAATATTTATTCAAATTGTTAAATAATAAATAATAATATATTATTTAACCGATATTCTGGATACACTTAGTGTGTGACCCTCTAGTCCTATTTTTCAGCGGCATTAGGGGAAACCGCCTAAAGTACAAGGTTAACATCTATCAACACGTCAAGACACCCACAGAGAAAGAAGTTAATGAAGAAATTACATAATACCTCATACATACAGTTACTTTATAATATAATTCCTTTAATTTGATATCTCTAATCAAGAAGGTTGCATGCTGGTGCCATCAACCTATGTGCTCTATGTATCTTTCTTTAACTTCTTGAAAATCAAACGTACCTATAAAACACCATGAGCATGGATTTATTTAGCCAATATAATTTCCATCAAAGGGAATGAGATATCAATTTCTATTAAAGAATAGAAGGGAAAAATCCTTTCTCACATTATTCATTAATGCTATATAACTCGTGACACACCCAACGTATCCCACCTCACCGTGAACATATGTCATCACGGTTTTCATCAATACATCAAAGTAGACGACTTATAATACTCCTCAATAATAATATTAAATTATAAGGATCAATACACACATCCTCACATAAGAAAATATAATTACATATATAAATATTTATTTTCTATTGGCGAGTCTCGTTTTCATAATATAATACACTAGATATTACCAAGGGAATACACCATGAGAAGGTGCCTCAAATTCCTATGAGTCTCCACCCCTGATAGCATGTATCATCTTTATCCATTAAATGATATCATCCAGCTATATAACATATATTTAATAATAGTGTCATATCACTTCTGGGTTCTCATCATAGCGGGGAACTGCTATGACCTTTTAGTGCGACAACTACTCTTAGGAAATTATCACATACTATGTTACACAGAAGAACAATCATGATGTGATAAGGAGTTTATTAATATTCAAAACTATGAATACAATTTATCATAAAGTACATAGAAGTTGGTTGCAGGGAACTAAATCTAATAATATATTGACTTGAGATTGTTATCAATGTGCATCATTTGATCACACACTTTGATGCAAGACAAAAACCATGAAATTGAAGTTGTGGAGAGGTAGCTTGTGTTGGGTGAATATTTGGTAGTATGACATTGGTTGAATGATCAAGATAAAATTTATCACTTTTGAGTTGAGGAAGATATATATCACGGGATTAGGTTAACTAGAATGGTATTACCTTCATTAAATCTATGACCATTGTACAAGAAGGTAAGTCCGTCTGGTATGGTTATGAAATTTATAACTATCAAGTGTGTATCTTGCTTTATGAGATATCATAGGACAAAGTGATTATATTACACTGAGCCTGTTTGTAGAACATAGTCATAGTTATGACATTCATTATCTCCTTAGAGACCATGATGGGTTGTTATAATCATTTATTGGTCTTTGAGTTGGACTCAATGCTATCAGGATAAACACCCAGAGGGTTACACACTAAGCACATCTAGAAGTTCCACCTATTTGGATGAATATGAGTTTATGATGAAGTTGGCTCCACATGCGGGGGTTGACGAATGTATGAGTGTGATCAATCACAAGTGAATTAATTCAATTATATTATTCAAGTTTAAAATAATGACGATTGAATTTATTTCTAATGGTATTCACAAGTTGTTTAATAATAAAAAGTGAATACAAGAAAATACAATTTTTTAAATGAACATAGTATGTTCAAGGACCTTAGGGTATAGCTCAGTGGTGTCTACCCCTATAGGAGTGAGTTAAGTTAATTGTTATTATTTTATCATGTAACATGTAAAAGTCTTAAAAGTGAGTGATAAAATTTCTACGACACTTATGAAATGTTTAGTTTATTCATAAGTGTGCATAAAGGTCAAAAATGAAGGTTATAACATTATAAGGACTAAATTGCAATTTTTAGAATGTATAAAATAAGTATATAAGTGAATTTTAGACTTAGGAATAGTGTTCTAAACCATTTTGATGAACTTTGAGAGCTCTCACCTTCTCTCACAAGTTCTAGAGTGGGAAACTGAAGGAAGAATAAGGTCAGATCTATCTCGTCTTCTTGATGAAGTTCACATTCATCATGCGATCGAAATAACATCGTAAATATTTTCAATTTCCCAAGATATAACCCAAGAATCAAAGTTCAATGATCCAAGATACATGGTTCACATGTGGAAGATCTAGAGGATTCCTATCTTGGAACTCATGATCCATGACATACTGGTGGTGAGAGAATCAAATCAACAATTTCAAATGAACAAGGTACCATTTAAGATTTTATTTTTTTTCTTTGTTCTTAAATTCGATTGCATGTGATCATTTGATAACCCTAGTAAAGGGGTATTGTGGATTTAGTGTTTTTAACATGAATCTAAACCTAAAATTTTAAATTGTGTATTTTTCATGCTTTCGATGTTCCTTGAGGTCATTCAATTGGTATTATAATGAACATGAAATTATTTAGGCCTTAAAAATTCTAAAATTCAATAAATTTTACTATGATTTGAAAATATGATTTCAATACAACCCTAAAAAAATTGATGGTGCATTGATCTGAGTTCGTATCACCAAGATATGACCTATCGAATATCAATGGGTTTTGGGTATAATTTGTGATAATATTTACACATTTATTTTCTATTTATCTTTTATAGCCACCAGTGTGATGGATTTTTAGCCGAAGGGTGATGCGAGTACATTTCATGTTAGTTGGAGATATTGGTAGTTAGTGGGCAGTTCGTTAATTTTATGAATTATTTCACAAACCTAAAATAAAATCCTAAAAAAAAAAATATTATGCAATGATTTTCATGATACAACACAAAAAAAAAACAAATTTACAGGTCTTCATGCCCCATTTATAGCGCCTGGACAGGTTGGCCCTCACCATTTAGGGTGAGGGTGATTGGTTGATTGTCCACCCCATCATTTGGGGTGGTGATAAATTATATATATATATATATAATATAATACAATATATATTTTACAAAATATATATTATAATATTATATGTATATATTGTATATATATATCCTTAAAAGGATGTCCCAACTTGACTCAGACCGGGCCGAGTCAGTTCGAATATGTTCTACCCGATTTGTCAGACCCACTGTAAGCCCTATTTTAATATATGAGGATCTGCTTTATCTTCAAATGGAGCAGAAAAGTTATGAAAAAATTAAAAATTAAAAATTAATTTTTTTTAATTTAATAAAATTATTTTAGGCACCATATACCATATTAAAAATTAATTAAAATTATTTTAATGAATGTTAAAGCTTTAAAAATAATCCCGAGTTGAATTTTATAAAATTTATTTATTTTTAATTCAATATAATTGCATGTTTACTGATCATGAGTCGAGACCGACCCATCAATGTTTTATTTATTATTTATTTAATTTAATTATTGCATTTGAGTTTTAAAATGTAATAATTATTTTTATTTTGATGATCTGTGTATCATCCCTCCCTCATTAAAATGTATAAGGGCCTTCCTGTCCACATTTAATTCATAAAAATGTATTTTCACACCCTGAGTTCTCCTCACCTATGCATGAGTACACATTGTAAATATTGGAGTAATTGGTGGCGATGTAGTTTTAGCCAAGAGCCGATGTAAACCAAACAAGTGAAGTGTACGAGAGTTGCGGGTGTTACAGTTTCATTCAGTTATCAACTCAAGGATTTACCCTAGGGTTTCAATTAATCCACTATTCAATCGATGAATTAACTAACAGTTAATGACTAATGATTACATTATTATTTATTTATTTTAATGTATGCATGTTTTATTATCTGTTGAATGTGTATTTATTATGTGTGATCACATAGTATAATAATAAACAAACATGTATAGATAAAATGAACGTGTGTGGTGAATGATTTCTATTTAAAGCATGGTTAATTTGTGAGTGAAATCATAAAGAAAAGTAATGTTAAATAGGAAAAAAAATTTATTCACTGAGATAAATTAAAAAATCCTTCAAAGAAAATATTAAGTCATTAAATGCCTTCCGCCACTTGAATTTGAACACAACTGATTTTTTGAGGTGCTATTTAGCCATAATTTAGGGTGTCTCTTACTACCAAGTAGTTATTATGAAAGTGGTGGGATGAATTAACTAAATTTGACAACAAATAAATATACATAGGTAGATAGTTTCAACTTTAGAGTAAAATCATTAATCAATTCAAGGTAATCCATTGTAGTATATGAGACTCCACTCAACAGATAAAAGAGATACAGGTTAATATGGTTGGCCTGTAAAAATATTACCTTAGACTCTTTGACTAGTGGTGATTCTATAATTGAGGATATGAATAACGTTTTAAGGATCCTTTCCACTATAATACTCAGGTGTCTGAGTATTCTGAATCTAGAAGTTAAGGGATACTAGGATTTGATATAATAATGGGAGAAATTTAAATTTAATAAATTGAAAATTTCTGTTGGTAGTTATAGATATAATGGAAACCACCAGTAATTCAATTTCACTGTGTTCTATATTGGATAAAGATAATTTTCTAAGCAACCATAACTTCCAGGAGTGGTATAGGCACTTGTGCATAGTACTACACCAAGATAGGAAGCTTTATATTCAAGCATCCCCACTTCCCGTTGAGCCTCCTCAGGGAGTATGAAATGCAGATAAATATAAATACAAGAAGCATATAGATAATTCACTAGATATTCAATTCTTCATGTTTTAATCTATGTCCAGTGAGCTGTTGAAAAGAATGCAGACAAATATGCTTTCTAAATGATGTCTTATCACTAATAATTATTTCAGGAAAGATATTGAAAATAAATATATGAGATATCTAGTGCACTGTATAGATGCAGGATAACATAAGGGAATCAGGTGGGACCTCATGTACTTAATATGATTAGGTACATTGAGATACTGGAGAATCTTGGGTTCAAATTGAATCAATAACTAGTAACCAATCTCATTTTCCCTATTTACTGCATATATTCTCAAAATTCATCATTAATTATAATATTAATAACATGAATAAGTCTCTCCTAGACTTATTGAATTTAGTTTTCCAAGATTACAAGGCTATGATGAATTCGAACTCTTCGGTCCTTATGGTGAACAAGAGGAGTACATCAAAGGATAAGGTGTCAAAGAATAAGTCACAATTAAAGACACTAATTCAGTACCCTTCCATGAATCCAAAGATACAAAGGGAGAGAAAGGATAGGTGGAAGGATACTTTTCTTGTGTAAATAAAGTCCAATGAAAGAATAATTTTACAATTGGGAAGAAGAAGTAATATGATGCTTATAATTTAGGTATATTTTTCATTGAATACAATATATTTATATCTATAATTTCGGTATTGGATACAACATGTGTCTCACACATTTGTATTCAATTATATGAACTAAATAGATTCAAGATAATTGAAAAAATGAGGTGGATATTTGGAAAAAATGGAATGTGACTAGAAACATTAGTAGTGTGAGATTACCATCTTACTTTTCCTAGTGGATTGGTTATTATACTAAATAATTGTTATTATGTACCATTTTTTACAAGAAATATAATCTCACTGTTGATTTTAGACACTATGGGATTTTATTTTAAATTTTAAAATAAATGTTGTATTATTTATAAAGATAACATATGTTATGGTATGGAACATATTAGCAATGTATTATATATAAATGAACTAAAAACTCTAGTTTTTGAAATCAATGAAAATTACAGTGAGAATGAATCATATCCTACCCACTTATATAACTTTAGGATATGTAATATAAATGAGAATAATCTAAGAAAACTACATCAAGTAGTATATTTAGACTCCATTGATTTAAAACCCCTAGATGAATGTAACACTTGTTTATAAGGTAAAATAAACAAATAACCATTCATTGGGAAGGAAGAAAGAGACAAATAACTACTGTAATTGGTTCATACTAATTTATGTAGTCCATTTCTAGTAGAGGCAAGGGGTGGTTTCTCTTATTACATTACTTTTACCAAGGACTTTAGTAGGTATGTTTATATATACTTAATGAGATATAAGTCATATTCCTTTCAAATGTTTAAGGAATATCATAAAAAATTAGATAATGAGATTGGTAAAAAGATTAAGAAACTATACTCAGACCATGGTGGAGAATATTGTAACCAAGATTTCATTAATCGTTTAAAGGAGTGTGGGATAATTTCACAATTTAGTACTCCTTATTCATATCAATGGAATAGTGTTAGTAAAAAAAGGAATCATACCCTTATTGACATGGTTAGATTGATGATGAGTCATATAACACTAAATTTATCATTTTGGGTATATGCACTATAGACTACGACATATACACTAAATTGAGTACCAACTGAAGCGGAAAATTAAATTCCAAATGAGATATGATATTGAAAGAAATCCAGTTTGTCACACATATATATTTAGAGATGTGAAGTTTTTTTCAAGACTATACCCAGTGAAAAATTAGCATCTCAGAGCATGAATTGCATCTTTATAGGTTATCCTAAGGAGAACAATGGATATTACCTATGCAAAAATTCATATAGAAAAGTAATTATGGAAAGACATACCATATTTCTAGAAAGGGAACACATTTCCAATGGAAATAGTGGGAGAAATATTGACTTTGATGATGTTTATGCTTTAGATGCACAAGAGTTAGTATGAGAATATTCTTCACAAGAGTTAGTGGGAGATGAATATATTCCTGAGACACAAGTACTGTAAAGGCCAACTAGAGAGGTTAAATAACCATACAGATGTGGTTTTCTTATCACTGATCCAGGTGACACAATACTCCTTAAGGAGAATGAACCTTTGACTTATAAGGAAGTGGTAGATGATAAGGATGCTACTAAATGAAATGAACCTATTCATTCTGAGATAGATTCCATGTACCAAAATCAAGTTTGGATTTTGGTAGATCCTCCTACTGATGTAAATCCCATTGGTTGTAAATGGGTATTCTATAAAAATATAGACATGGATAACCAAGTTAGTACCTATACAACATGATTGGTTCTGAAGTGTTTTAGGTAACATCAACGTATATACTATGAAGAAACCTTCTCACTGGTTGCAATGATGAAATCCATTAGAATATTACATGAAATAAAAACCTTCCATGATTATCAAATTTGGAACATGGATGTCATAAATTATTTTCTAAATGGGAATTTGGTTGAAGGAATCTATATTACATAGCCCTAAGGGTTTATTATGTCAAAGAGTTCCAATAAAGTATGCAAGATGAAGAGATACATTTATGGATTGAAGATGGAATCACAATCATGGAATGTTCATTTTTATGAGTCCATAAGATAATTTGGATTTATTAAGAATGAAATTGAGCCATGTGTCTACAAGAAGGTTAGTGAGAGTGTCGTCATTTTCCTACTATTATATATTAATGATATATTATTAATGGGAAATGAAGTGAAAGTCTTATAGTCATTGAAGACTTGATTAAATGAATGCTTCTCCATGAAAGAATTAAGTGAAACAACCTACATTCTAGCGATCAAGATATATCAAGATAGATTCTAGAGGTTTCTTAGGCTAATTAAAAGTACATACATTAATAAGGTACTCAAAAGGTACATTATAGAACAATCCAAGAGATGATTGTTTCCAGTGTCACATGGAATTAATATCTACAAGAAGATGTGTACACATACATAGGAGGAAAATTAAATAATTGGAAGAATCCCTTATGCTTCAATAGTGGGATATATCATGTATTCCATGTTATGTACAAGGTTTGATGTTTTATTTTCTTTATACATGGTGAAAATATATCAAGAAAATATAGGAGAGCCGTATTGGGTAGGTGTAAAAATTATCCTGAGGTACTTGATATGTACAAAGGTTATGTTCCTGGTGTATGGAGGAGATGAGGGACTAGTCATGAGGGGATAAACTAATGCTAGCTTCTAGTAAGATTAATATGACCTGAAATCATAGTCAAACTATATATTTTTCCTAAATAGTGGAGTAATGATATGGATATGCTCGATGATGTTTGTGGTTACCAATTCTATAGAATAATCAGAGTATATGGTAGCTTCCAATACAGACAAGGAATTATTTTTGATAAAAAAATTTGTTTCTAAGATTGGAATTTTACAAGGTAGTGCAGAACCTATTATAATATACTATGATAATATTGTATTATTGGTGCTTTCCAAAGATCCTAGGTCACACCAAAATAGAAAACATATAATTTGAAACTTTCATAACTTTATGGATTTTACTTTGATAGGTGAAGTTATAGTTAACAAAGTATCCATATAGGATAACATGGAATACCCCCTAACTAAATCCATATCTCATAATAAGCATGGTTTTCATGTGAGTGATAGTGGGTTGAGTGTTATCAATTGTCTCTAGTGAAAGTGGGAGTGTTGTGAGTGGGTTCCCTAGACCCAACTTTTTAATATAATTTTATTACCATTAAATATATGTAGTTTTATATATATATATCTCTATGTGTATGTAAGTGTTTATTCTTACCATAATAGAGTTGATACTTCTACATCCACTATTTACATGGAAATATCCTTAGATTACATATCACATCAAAAGGTTATAATAGTTCCTAGCTATAATGATAATATCGAGATACTATAACAATGATATTTTACATATCTCTTATAGTCTAGATACATCATACTAACAATACACAAATAATGTCTGACTATTAGGTGTTGGGGAATCATAAGCATTGATACTTCTTCTCATGAAGTTTTCACTTGGTGATCTTGAGTCGACGAGATCATTATGACTAAATTTCTAATAGGATCACCATATGTTTCAAGTGTCATTGGTTGTTCCTATCTACAAACATGTGTTTTGGTCTCTTAACTTGATAACATTATCAATGTGTATCACTTGATAATGTAATTTTATGTAAGGAAAAAACCATGATAATGAAGTTGTGGTGAGGTTTCTTGTGTTAGGGGTATCTTTGGTTGAATGGAATTAGTTGAATGATCAAGAGAGAATTTTTCAATTTCGAGTTGAGGAAGATATATACCATGGGCCTAGGTTGACCAAGATGATGGATACTTCATTAAATCCATGTACATGGCACAATAAGGTAATTCCATTTGTCAAGGTCATGAAATATATAAAGTATTAAAAGGATGATGACACAAGTTTGCATCTTGTTTTATGAGATATCACGAGGTAAGAATATTATATTATACAAATCGTGTTCTTAAGAGGTAGTCAAAGCTATGAAATTCCTTATATCCTTAGGGATCGTGATAGGTTGTAATAATACAATCTTTTTCTATGATTTGGAATCACTGGTATTGAGATAAGGACTTATAGGGAAACACACTAAGTGTATCCACAATTTCCACCTATTCAGATGAATAGAAGTTTAGGATGAAGTGGTCCCAAAGTGTGGGGGCCAGTGAATGTATGGGCATGATCGATCAAAAGTGAATTCATTTAATTAATTTATTCAAGTTTATAATAATTACAGTTGAATTTATTTTTCAAGGTATTCACAAGTTGTTTAATCATAAAAAGTGAATATGAGAAAATATAATTTTTTTAATGAATATAGTATGTTCATGTAACGTCCCTGTTCCAAAAGCCGCCCAGAGGTGCCCCGTACCCAGTTGGTCACATGGCCTCAAGCGCATTTCCCCGAACACCAGAGGCTTCCAACTAGCAGCGAGGTACTTGGGTGTGATAGTGGGGAAACTATGCCTTTATTGACAGAGTAACATAGCGGAAATACAACAGATATACAATAGCGAAAGCAATAACCATACCATACAACAGTAAACAGTGGAAGTAATAAACAAATGGAGCACACATATATAAATTATGCATGATACATTTGTCTAGGAAAGCATCCAAATAGATCACAATGCTGGAATATAGTACTAAAACAAAGTATAAAAGAAAATCAATTAAACAGCTTCATATCATCGCAAGCCTTAGCTTGGTCCCATGCTCCCCAGCTCCACAACAATTATGTACCTGAAGTATAAGGGCACCTACCCTTATCTATACCTGCAGCAATATAAACTGTTTAGGGCCCAAAATCATGACCCAAATAGGGTGTGAGACTAATACCAGTAGACAACCACCAAAAGATATGTGCCTAACAGTTAGTGAATATATATGGAAAACATAAGCAAAAAGAAGTAGTAAACAAGGAAGTACTCAAAATAAAACATTCCTACAGTTTCAATGCATTCAGCTTCATATCTCAAGTAAGAATATAATCAAAAAAGGTAACCCTCTGGGAAGTATTCACGGCCTAACCCCTCTGGTTCAACCAAACAAACACAAGCAACCCTCTGGGAAGTACACACAGTCTAACCCCTCTGGTTCATCTTAAGTATAAACTATCTAAGAAATCAACAACCATAAATTCCCCCTATAGTCTCATATCGGTAACTAAAAGGCAATCCAAGGAATAACTCAATGTCTTATTCCCCCTGTGACCCACATCGAGGAACTACCGACACTCTAAGGAAGCACTTACGTCTATTCCCCCTATGGTCTTGCAATGCAATAGTAAGACAGACACTCTAGAGAAGCCCTCAACATCCAATCTCCCTATGGTCTACTACACCAGGTTCTCACAACCTTGTGTAAGTCAATCATGCACAAATGATACAAGATAGCTAATGTAAACCTCAAGAACTACTTGGCTAAAAGTCTACAACATAACAACATGTCAGATAAATAATCACTCCATCCTACAACACTAAGCATGGAAAGCAAAGCAGTAGCCTATTAGGCAGAACTAGACCAAACGGTCAAAACAAGAATACATGTGGAAAACATCCATGGCATGTCAAATATAACTCTATTCACAAACAATTAAACTCTATCCAAACAAACAAGGCATAACAGGAAATAGTAGGGCTAAAAACCATAAAAACGCAATACCCCGTTCAAGGGTATTGGGCACTTTTGCACATAATATTCAAATACTATCTACAGAAAGTAACAAACCACCTACCTCGATGTTATAGGATCGTTATACATGAACCTCAAGCCTTGAATCACCCAATAACACTGTAGATCTACAAAAATGATAAAAATGATCAATCGAGGATATCTCGCGAAAGAGGAGAAATTAGGCAACGAGGCTCTAGAAGAAGGAAGAGCTTACCGTGGCGATCCCAACGCAATCGATGATGGTTGATTTAGAGAATGGATTCTCGATCAGGGGATCAAGAAGAATCAGTGCCATACAGATGCTCTCGGTCGAAGAAGGCGAAGAAGAATATGCTTCTGCCAAATAGACGTGACCTCGGTCCGTTTAATGAAAAAAAAGAAAGTACACGGTGTGTAATTTCCTTAACCGGCCCCCGCATCAGGCAGTCTCCAGGTCACCACACATGGCCGTGTGCACGCCCGTTACACGACCAACACACGATTACCTACGATAACCGAGTACACGATGTCTACTTATAAAGTACACAATGTGTACTTAAGAAATTTCCAGAAACTCCTGTTTTCCTAAAAAACAACTTAGAAAGGAAAAACATACCTGAAAAGAAGATCTGGGTTCTTACAAACTTCCCCCCTTAAAGAAATTCGTCCCCGAATTTCCCTAGCAAGGCGGAGTAGAAGAAAGATCCTCGAAAATCTCTGGCCATTGTGATCGTACATCGGCCTCCCTCTCCCAGGTCTCGTCCTGTACTCGCCTGTGCTTCCATAGCACTCATACCGGAGGAACAGACCGGTTACAGAGAACCTTTGTACTTTGATCAACAATCCGGATAGGATTCTCCTCGAACGAGGCGTCCAACTCTAACTCAACCTCCTTAGGTTGAAAAACATGAGACGGGTCTGAGAAGTAATGTCAAAGCTGAGAAACGTGGAAGACATCATGCATAGCTTGGTACATCTGAGGTAACTACAACCAATAGGCAACCGACCCAACTCTCTCCAAAACCTCAAACGGCCCAACGTACCTCGGTGAAATCTTACCCTATCTTCTAATCCTCCTGTGTCCCAACCTTGGTGTGACACGTAGGAAAACCTGATCCCTGACCTCAAACTCCATAAGTCATCTCCGTCGATCAATATAAGACTTATTTCATGACTGTGTAGTATCCATACTCTTCTGAATCAACTCTATCTACTCCATGGTCTCCTATACAAGATGAGGTCCCATCATACCTGCCTCTCCTACCTCCAACCAACATAAGGGTGATCGGCATGGCCTACCGTACAAAGCCTCATAAGGTTCCAACTTAATATTTTCTTGAAAACTATTGTTATAGGAAAACTCCACAAGAGGTATGTGCTTCTCCCAAAAACCTCCAAAATCCAGGATGCATTCTCAAAGCATGTACTCAAGCACCTAAATTGTACACTCGAACTGGCCATCTGTCTGGGGATGGTATACTGTACTCAGAAGTACCTGTATACCTAAAGCCTTCTGTAATACCTTCCAGACCCAAGAAGTAAAACATGCATCCCTGTCAGAAATAATGGAGTGCGAAACCCTATGTAGATTTACAATCTCTTAGATGTACAAGCTTCCCAGCTCATCAACACTAAAGGTCTCCTTGATTGGTAAGAAGTGAGAAACCTTCATGAGTTTTTCAATGACAACCCAAACTACATCATTCCCTCGAGGCGATCTTGGAAACCCTATCACGAAATCCATAGAGACATCGTTCCACTTCCACTCAGGAATGGGTAACTACTGCAAAAGCCATGCTGGTTGTTGATGCTCTGCCTTCACCTGCTAACAGGTGGAACACCTCATGACAAAACCAGCAACATCTCCCTTCATACCTGGCCACCAATACTGATGGTGTATATCACGATACATCTTGGTGACACCAGGATAGACTACCCAAACTGAGGAATGAAAGTCCCGCATCAGCTCCTCGTGTATGTATGCTGGCACCCACACACACCCATGAAAATACAAGATCTCATCCTTGCCTGTGGTCCATCCCAGAATAGGGTCCTCTCTTAACACACTTTCCCATAGGACTAGGCCTTTTGAATCTGATAGCTTCCTCATTTGCACTCGATCAAGAAGAGTAGAGGTAACAACTACAAAAGAAAGAAACGTCTACCAATGTCTATCATGCACCTCAAAATGCATCTCAGAGAACAGAGCCATAAGATTCCACTCATTATTGGACTCATAAACTTCCTTTATCTGATTCCTCTTGCTCATCACATCAGCCACTGTGTTACTTTTCCTAGGCGTACATGCAAGCTCAAATTCAAAAGACTGAAGGTACTCAACCCACCTTCGTTGTCTCAAATTCAGGTCACACTGAGTGAAGATGTACGTGATACTTTTGTGCTCGGTGAAAACCAAAAAATGATCTCCCATAAGATAATGTCTCCAACAGCGTAAAGCATGAACAACTGCAGCCAACTCCAGATCATGCGTTGGGTAATTCCTCTCATGTGGCCTCAACTGTCGAGACCCGTACACAACGATTCCTTCCCCCTACATAAGCACAGCTCCCAGCCCAATACCTGATGCATCACAGTAAACAATATAGCTCTTTCCTAGCTCTGGAAATACTACTATCGGTGTTGAAGTCAACCTCCCTTCCATCTCCTGAAAGGATGAATCACAAGAATATGACTATAAGAACATTTCACCCTTCTTAGTCAGACCCTTCAGTGGTGCTGCTAAGCATGAAAAGTCATGTATGAAATGTATGTAGTATCCATCCCACCCTAGAAAACTCCACACCTCAAAGACGTTCTTCAGATACTCCTAGGAATCTACAACTCTCACATTCTCTAGGTCTACTGATACTCCAGTCTCTGAGATAACATTACCCAAGAAGTGAATCTGGTCCATCCAAAAGTGGAATTTTGAGAGCCTAGCATATAATTGATTCTCTCTTAGTGTACTCAAAACAATCTCAAGATGTGTGGCATGGTCATGTCGAGTGTGAGAGTACACCAAGATATTTTCCATGAAGACTAATGCAAAGGAATCCAAGTACGGATGGAACACTCGGTTCATCAGTGCCATGAAGACTGAAGGCACATTTGTGAGATCGAACGACATAACCACATACTCGTATAGACCATACCTACTCCGGAAGGCTGTAAGAGGTATATCAGATGGTCTAATGTGCAACTGATGGTAATCGGATCTCAAGTAAATCTTTGAGAATACCCAGGATCCTTGAAGCTGATCAAAGAGATCATCAATTCTCGATAAGGGATATCAGTTCTTGACTGTCAACTAGTTCAACATTCAATAATCCACAGAAAGTCTGAGGGTACCATCCGACTTCTTCGCAAATAGGACAGTCTAACCCCAAGGAGAAGTACTGGGTCAGATGAAACCCTTTTCCTGCAACTCCTCCAACTGCTTCTTGATCTCTTGTAACTCTGGTGTAGCCATCCTATAGTGAGGAATAGACACCGATGACGCTCCTGGAACAAGATCAATAGAAAATTCCACCTCTCGATCTGAAGGAAAACCTGAAAATTTCTCTAGAAAAACGTCCCTGAAATGGTCCACCATTGGAGGAAAGTCCATCTGTGAATTTCCCTAATCATCTAAATATAGACTAAAAATCTAGGCTGTAACTCCTCCCAACCCATGATGTTTGGGTCCTGCTCTGCTCACCTGGACATCCGATTCACCCTTATAGAGAAATTATCTGCCCTCTGGTGATGTGAAACTTACCCTACGATGATAGAAATCGACAACATCCTGGAAGGGAACTAACCAGTCCATTCTGAGAATGAAATCATAGACCTTCATCTCTAATACATAGAGGTCACAAAAGAAATGACACCCACCAACCTCAAGTGGGAACTCCTTAAACTGATGTACACTAGCCGTTCTAGTCCCCAACGGAGTTTCTAGTGTCAAGATATCAGTAGAAGAAAAGATACAGAGCCCAAGGCTCTCCACAACAACAATAAATATAAAGATATGGGAATACTCTGTATCGAAAAGAGCAGAAGCTAAAACTGAGGCAACTAGATTGAAACCTCGAACTGTAGAGGGTCCAGGATCCTTATCCTACTGGGTATAATCCACTGCAAAATTATAGCCTATAGTGCGGCACTGTAACCCTGCCTAACCACTCTGAGCTGATCCACCCTACTGTCGTTGGAATCCTGGCGACTGACTACCACGACTGCGACATCCACCTCATCCTAAATGGCTGGAAGAACTCCTGTTACCCGACTGATGAGAAACTGGTGGTGTTGTTCCTTAATGAGGAGTCATAGAAGAACCCATCTCACCAACTTCTGGTGAGAAGATATGACCGAAGTGCTGAAGATGGCCCATATTTCTACAAGATTTTCACTCCACTGGGTCTCTCAGGAAATGTGGCCTTGTATGCCCGACCTTCCCGCACCAGTAGCACACTACCTGGCTACCAGAATAAGTCTCTCTCCTCCTTGGATCTCTATGCGTAGACTCCCTACGATGCTTCTTACGGTCAGTAGGAGGGATACCAACTCCAGATGTCGAGCTGCCCTGGCTCATAACTCTAGAATCTCTCAGATTGCGCTCCATGATAAGCACCTGGTTGACTATAGAAGCGATAGAAGTCAACCTAAAGATGTTAACCTGAGATCAGATGTCATGCCTGAGACAATCCTCAAACTTCCTTGCCAGGAACAACTCATCAACCCCTGGAATAGGTGTGAAGCGCTACAGATCTGTGAAGCGAGAAGAATACTCCATAACAGAAAGAGCACGCTTCTCCAGGCTCATAAACTCTCAGGCTCGATCGGCCCTCAAATCTCCAGATAGAAGTAGTCGTAGAAGGCATGCTGGAACCCATACCAAGCCATGACCTGCTGGAGTCCTTCCTGTGAGATCACTTCCCACCATCTCTTGGAAGAGTCCCGTAGCATATACGTAGCGAGTTTCACACTCCTCTATGGAGGTGTCTCCAGATGCTCGAAGATAGACAACATGGATTCTAACCATGACTCTGTAGCCTGAGGTCCTCCTTCCCCTGTGAAGGTGGGAGGATGTAGTTGCTGGAAAAAATGCGTCAACTCTTCCATATATGGGGCAGGATGCGGTACTCCTTGGAAGGTCTGCATGAACCTCATAAATACCTCTCGAAACTGTGAATCAACACCTATGTCTGGAATGACAGCTGGTTCCATGACTGGCACAACTAGAGGATCTGTTGGTATTCCCTAATTAGCCATGTATGGTGTCTAATCACTGCCCTGAATCTGGTGTACAACCGGAGGACGTCTCAGTGGCATGACTCTACAAGGTCAAGCTCACACCTTAGATCAAATTATCAGGGACTGAAAACTAGAATTGAAATAAGGGAACAAGAGAAGGAAAGCATTCAAGTTTTTCAAAACATGGACACACTGAGTGTATAATGAATACACAGTGTGTTCCCTTAAGCCTTCACATGGGCTTGTACTTTTGCAAAAACTGGCCATGTAACACCCCATACACAAGGCGTGTTTTCCTAACACACAATGTGTACTTGAATCCTCTTTCCCTACCTGAGTTCTTCTACATGGCTAAGCCACACGGTTCTCCTAGAAGAAGACTACATGGTGTGTTAGTGCCAGAAACAGCATGTACTAGACGAACTTCACCGAATCATGTTGTTAGTCACATGGTCGGTTAAACGACTCACTCTACACGGCGTGTTCCAGATGGACACGGCGTGTACTGCTTAGGTTTCAACTTTCTGTGTTTTTAGTCACACGGGTGAACACATGGATGACTATACACGAGGTGTTTATTCAGGACACGGCGCGTACAAGAAGGATTTCACCGACCTATGTTTCTCGTTACATGGTCAGATTCAAGGGTTATACTACAAGGTGTGTTCAATCTTGACACGACGTGTATAACTTAAGTTTTTATCCATATGTGTCGTTAGTCACACGGGTGGACACATGGTCTACACAACATGGCATGTACAACCGGTACACAGCGTGTTCCCCCAAGATTTCCCAACCCCGTGTCTCTGCCCACACGGTTAATGACATAGTTAGAGACTACACGACGTTTACATACAGTACACAGAGTGTACTTAAGAAAAATAGTTCCTTCCAGAACAGAAGGACACATGGCATGTATTCATCATTACACACCGTGTATTCTGGGTTTTTCCGGACAGTAAGCCTCAAAAACTACTCTGGAACCTAGAAAAACACTGAAACGAACATTAAAGTGCCAAATTTTTATCCGTGAGGTCCCATACTCCCCGCTAATCAATGCTTGAATCCTATACATGTCATATACCAGGAAAACAAGGCAATGATCCACCAAATTCCGATTCATGAGGGTCCATAACACCTCAAGAACCAAAGTTTTGCGTTCATTTAGCGAAACCTTACACAATCCAATACCCTATAAAAATCAGGTATTCTACCAAGGCATCTAACAATACACCATGAATATCTAGCACATCATCAATAAAAACAACATGAAATCACTAATGCACCCTAAATGGCATGGTAGGAATGCATGACATGTAATTCCTAACAAGTTCCTATATGATGCATGAGATGGAATACCATCATATCATTGGGTTGGAAAAGAAATAGAACTTCAATAACATCAACTATAACAACAAAAAACATGTGAATCACCCAATGCTAAAATCAAATCAACTGTAAAATTGAAAAACCAGAAAAATTGAAATAATGAGGTAAATTGGATTTTACCTATACACGGGTTAGCTACTCCCGGGAACAAATTATTACCAAGTACATACTCCTTCATATCCCTGGATATAGGCTCCAAAAAGTAAGTCAAGAAGAAAATAATTCCTCTGATACCACTTTGTAACGTCCTGGTTCCGGAAGCCGCCTAGAGGCACCCCGTACCCAGTTGGTCACATGGCCTCAAGCGCATTTCCCCAAATGCCAGAGGCTACCGACTAACAACGAGGTTCTTGGGTATGATAGTGGAGAAACTATTCCCTCATTGGTAGAGTAACACAACAGAAGTACAACAGATATACAATAGAAGAAGCGGTAAACATACCATAAAACAGTTTATAGTGGAAGTAATAAACAACTAGAGCAGACATATATAAATGATGCATGATACATATGTCTAGGAAAGCATCCAAACAGATCACAATGCTGGAATAAAGTACTAAACCAAAGTATAAAAGAAAATAAAGTAATCATCTCCACAGCATCGCAAGCCTCAGCTTGGTCTCATGCTCCCCATCTCCCCAGCAATCAAGTACCTGAAGTAGAAGGGCGCTTTCCCTTATCTATACCTGCAACAATATAATCTGTTTGGGCCCAAAAGCATGACCCAAATAGGGGGTGAGACTAATCCCAGTAGGAAAACACTAAAATATCTGTGCCTAATAGTTAGTGAATATATATGGAAGGAATAAGAAAAAAGAAGCAGTAAACAAGGAAGTACTTAGAAGGAAACATTCCTACAGTTTCAATGAATTCCGTTTCATATCTCAAGTAATCATATAATCAAAAGCAGGTAACCCTCTGGGAATTACTCATAGCCTAACCCCTATGGTTCAACCAAACAAACACAAGAAACCCTCTGGGAAGTACACAAAGTCTAACCCCTATGGTTCAGCTTAAGCATAGACTCTCTGAGGAAGCACTCACCATAAATTCCCCCTATAGTCTTGAATAGGTAACTAAAAGGCTCTTTGAGGAAGAACTGAAAGTCCAATTTCCCCTATGTCCTGCATCAAGGAACTACAAACACTCTGAGGAATCACTTACATCCATTCCCCCTATGGTCTCGCAATGCAACAGTAAGACATACACTCTGGAGAAGCCCTCAACGTCCATTCTCTCTATGGTCTACTACACCAGGTTCTCACGGCCCTGTGTAAGTCAATCATGAACAAACGATACAAGGCATCCAAATTATACCTCAAGAACTACTTGGCTAAAAGTATACAGAATAACATCATGTCAGATAAATAATCACTCCATCCAACAATACTAGGCATGAAAAGAAAAGTAGTAGCCTATCAGGAAGAACTAGACCAAATAGTCAAAACAAGAAAACATGGAAAAAAAATCCATGGCATATCAAAGTTAACTCTATTCAAAAAAATTAACCTCTATACAAATAAAAAAGGCATAGCAGGCAATAGGAGGGATAAAAACTATAAACACGCAATACCCCGTTCAAGGGTATTGGGCACCTTTTCACATAATATTCAAAGACTATCTACGTAAAGGCACAAACCACCTACCTCGGTGTTTTAGGATCGTTATACGTGAACATCAAGCCTTGAATCATCCAAGAACACCATAGATCTACAAAAAGCTAAAAATTATCAACTGAAGATATCTCGTGAAAGAGGAGAAATTAGGCAACGAGGCTCTAGAGAAGGAAGAGTTTACTGTGGCGATCCCAACGCAATCGACGACGGTTGATTCGGAGAATGGATGCTTGATCAGGGTCTCGGGGAAGAATCAGTGCCGTATGGATGCTCTTGGTCAAAGAAGGTGAAGAAGAAGGTGATTATGACAAATAGATGCAACCCCAGTCCGTTTAATGAAAAAAATAAAGTACACGACATGTACTTTATAATTACACAACGTGTACTTGACTTAACCGACCCCCTCATTAGGTGGTCTCCAGGTCATCACACACGGCCGTGTGCACGACCGTTACACAGCCAACACCCAGCTACCTGTAGTAACCAAGTACACAGAGTGTACTTATAAAGTACACGACGTGTACTTATGAAATTTCCAGAAACCCCACTTTTCCTCAATAACAGCTTAGAAAGGAAAAACATACCTGAAAAGAAGACCTGAGTTCTTAGAATTCAAGTCTCGTTAAATTATTAAGGGAGGAGTGAGACGAGATAATGGTTTATATTTTATCATGTAACATGTTAAAGTGTTAAAAGTGAGTTAGAAAATGTCTGTGAAATTTACGAAAAGTTTAATTAAGTTATAAGTGTGTATAAGGGCCTAAAATGAAGGTTATAAATTTATAGGGACCAAAGTAAAATTTTATAAAGTATAACCTTATTATATAAGTGAATTTTAGACATAAGAATAGTATAATAAACCATTTGGATGAATTTTGAGATCTCTCCCCTTCCCTAATAAGTTCTAGAGTGAGAAACCAAAGGGACAACAAGTCTGGATCAATCCCATATTCTTTAACGAGTCTACATTCCTCATGTGATCAAAAGGACATCATAATACTCTTAAATTTCCCATGAAAGCACCTAATAATTGAATATTGATAATAAAATAACTGTATTTCACATGTGGATGATCTATATAGCATTTATCTTTTCACCTTTGAGCCACAAAATTCCAACAATGAGCGAATCATATCAACAATTTCAAATGAACAATATACCATTTACTGTTTCATTTGTTTTTGTTCTTAATGCTTAAATTGAATTATACTTGACCCTTTGAGAAATACAGTTAAAGGGTTTTGTGGATTCAATTTTATTAACATGAATCCTAACATAAATTTTTTAATTATTTATTTTTCACATTTCTATTGTGCCCTGAGTTTCTTCAAACTAACTATACTCAAATAGAAAAACACATCATAAACTAAACATCCCCATCTTATGGAATTACAAAATAAATTTTTTATAATGACACGACCTCAAATGAGCACATAATAAGAAATCATTCTAGACCACCTCCTCTAGAATCATCCTTATGGAATATTGAATGAAAAATCCACTACCGCCTCAACAACTTTAATGAAGTTAAGAACTTCCAGAACCACTCCATCCGATCATCTCCTTCTAATCAACCTAAGTAGGTTTCACATTCCTAACAATATATTACTTAAAGACTGATAAAAAATAAAACCATAACATCACCTTTAACTTAATCTTTGTACAATGCTCCTAGATCTCCTTCTATTCACCCAATTCATACTGAGGATTTATGTTGCCTTAGTACTTCCTAACCCAAACTCTCAGTAAACATATCCATTAGATTTTTGTTTCCTAGATGCCTTACATAATTCTAAATCACATTCTTCTAACATATTCTTGATATAATGGTACTTTAGAAAAATGTTTTTAGGTCTTGAATGAAATATAGGATTCTTAGAAAAACAAATTTCACTCTGAATATCATAGTGGATCAATCCTTCTTGACTATAACCAATTTATTAAACTAAACATATTAACCATAATATATCCATACTTTATTCCATTACAACCACATAATCTATTTCTGTTGTAAAAAGTGATATCACCAGTTGTAACCTAGATATCCAACTCACCATAGTTACAAAAAAAGTGTAAACATATCCAATTTTGCTCTTTCAAGAATTGGAACCACCCCCAAAATTAGTTTCAACAAACCCAAGAAATAGATCATAATCTTTAAATTAAGGGGTTGTTACTTCCATTCATTTTAGGTATCGAATAAATAAATTTATAGTTGAACAATGAATATTCCTTGGATTTTCCCTAAATTGGATAACCACTCCCACTACATGAGAAATATATGGGCATGTATAAACCATAAAATACAACAAGCTTCCAACTACTGAGGCATACATAACTTTCAACATGTACTTATTTTCTTATTTAATTCATGGTTCTTATTTAATTAAAATTTTAAAGTGATTGGTGGGAGGATCTGAAATAGGATTACTTCCACTCATTTTGAATCTCTAAATGATTTTATAGATGTAATAATTTTTTGATAAAACCAAGCTTCTGGTTTTACAATCACTTTCAATCCTCATGCCCAATATCTTCTTAGCTTCACCAGAATATATCATTTCAAACTTTCCAACAAGTCCTCCTTCAACTTTCAAATCAAATGAACATTCAAACCTACTAACAACATATCATCCATGTACAAAATTAAGATTATAAAGTCATTTACATTGAATTCCTTCCAATAAAAACAATGATAAAATTTACTTCTCAGGAAAAAATTTTATTCCATGAAGGAATAAAACTTTAGATTCCAATATCTCGGTACTTGTTTCAAACCATAAATATTTCCTTTTAGTTTTCATGCTAAGACCTGATTTCAATTATCCATGAAACCAATAGATTAATTCATATAATTTTCTTCTTCCAAATCCCTATAAATTAAAGTGGCCTTCAAATCCATTTGATCAAGGTGAAAATGTTTAGAAGCAACCAAAATTAAAACAATTTGAATGACAATATGTTTTAATACTGGATAAAATATTCTAGAGAAGTCAATTCCATCCTTCTAAAATCCATTAAAAACTAGCCTAAATTTATATCTATTCCTTAAATATGCTTCTTCTATCAATTATGATACACAATTATTTTCAAGTGATTTATTACCTGGTTGTAATTCCATTAAATCTCAGGTGATATTCACGCATAGTGAATCTAACTCATCCAACATTTCTAACTCCCACCTTATGGAATCTCCCAAATTATCCACTTATTCCAAACACTTTGGTTCTCCTACATCCGTTAAAGGTAAGAAACTTAGATCATATCCATACCTCTACACCAACCATCTAATACTGAAATACTTTTACACATTAACCCATGATTCAGATTCTTCTAAAACTATAACTTTTGAAATTTATCCTTTAAGAGATCCTCCTTCTGGAACTTCTCATTCCATAACTCTTGAGCGAGCTTCCATAATTCGTGAACATTATGATATATCTTTCACTGGATAAAATTACAAAATTTCCATACAACCCTATGATATTTCATCCAGAACATCTATTCTTTAAATAGACTCAGAGACATATGACCATTACAAAACATGTGATCCTCTAGAACCACCATTTAAATGAACTTTAAATGACATTGAATCTTTATTTACAAATTCCTTTCCCTTACAGTTTTAAGTTTTTTATAAGATATTATCTTTGAAGATCATGTTTTGATTTTAGAAAAATTTATTATTTTAATCAAACCATATGAAAAAACCAAAGTCTTCACCTCTATAGATTAAGAAAAATCATGCCTGAGGTTTTTCTTTTGACTTATCTCTTTATTTTTCATTAATATACATGTAGACTAAAATTAATAAAGGTATGAGATAAGCTACTTCAATAAATTTTCTGGACTATATTTTATCCTGTAACCATTTCCAAATTTATGCTAAAGGACTCCTATTGATTACGTAACTTGTTTCTACCACTGCTTCTACTTAAAAATCATTAAGCATTAAAAAATGTAATGAAATACTTTTTGTTCTTTCCATAAATTTCCAATTCATTCTCTCAATTACACTGTTTTGTTCAGGTGTACCTGGAAAAATATTCTCATGTTGGATTCCTATTTCCCTATAGTATTTATCAAGGCTCCTTACGATAAAATCACCAAAATTGTCTAATCTTAGATATTGGAACTTGATTCCAGTTTCTCTTTCAAACATAGTGTTCCATTGAAAAAATATTCCAAACACTTCACTTTTATGCTTCATAAAGCAAACCCATACTTTTCTAGTGAAATATTCAATGAAGGTAACAACGTATCTATCCTTTATAAAATAATTAATAGGGACACATCCCAAAATATCTATATGAACTAATTCTAACAGCATGCATTTTTGTGTTCTTATTAAAATATTGAAAGACACCTTTCATTGTTTCCTAGGTACAAAACTCTCACATCTTTCGAAGTTTGATTGATTAAGCTTCAAAATTACTCTATCAGCTACAATCTTCATACATTTATCATTGAGGTTCCCAAAATAATTGTTCCATAGTTATGTACTTTTGGAAGATGTCATTCTAGAAAGTGTAGCTCCCATTCCCCTTTCAGTTAGATATAATGACCTATATATTAAACCTCTGGCTATGATAATAAAATCCCAGGTAATCTTCTATACTCCTTCCACAAATCTCATTTAAAAACATGCTTCATATAACTAACCTACTAAAATCAATTCCGTATGAAGTCCTAGAACATGCCGAACTTTTTTTAATATAAGAAAAATTTTATTCATCAATTGAACTTTCACTTCTCTATTTCCCAAAATATCAAGAGCTTCATCATCAAAAAGATGAAATCTACAAAAATTTGTAGATAAACAATTTGATATCATACAGTTTTCTCTAGTGGAATGGAATGAAGCTCTAGAATCTATAATCCAAGATTATACTTGAAAGTATATTTACACTACCTATTGGTTTTGGGTGCAGCGATAGAACTTATTAGGTCTGATCCTAACTGAGTAAATATTATATTCGATGGATCATCCACATATTTTAGAAGATGTGAATGTCATGACCAATAATTTTTTCAATTGAATATTGACAAGAGGGTTTCTAGAACCAAGAAGCAATATTTTCACATTAAATTTATAATTAATTTAATTAATATGGAAAAATATTACCATGTTCTTGAAATATTTATTTTTAGTAAATGTTGATCATTTGGAAAACACTTTTTGGTAATCTCTTATTACACTTGTAGGATCCAAATTTAGAATCCCTCTAGTGATGATCTACACATGATCTTTTATTCTTCAAATGACACTGATGAATTGTTGGGTGGTAGCACATTCAATTGATCATATTACATTGTTCATATAGATCGCTTCACATTTCTTCAGTCTTGAATAAATTATCGGGATCTTCTCATTCTTGAGAGTATGTGAGAGGGAAGAGGATAATTCTTAGAGAGAAATCTATTGTGCATAATTATTCTCGATTATCATCTATTAGAAATTATAAGTGGTATATTTATAGAACTAGGGTTAGGGTTTTTATTTTAATTAATTACACAAATTCCCTTAATATAATATCAAACCCATGTCTGACCCCATGCATTTTATTATTAAAATAATAAGATTATTTTTATTCCATGGTGCGTTCTAATTGGCACAATGATAAATATTATTTTACCAACTTTTAAATTAATATCTATCACTAAATATGATCTTGGTCTTCTCATCCTCAAAATTTATCAAATAACCAGATAAATATTTAATTAAATATTTATTCATGAAATAAATATTTCATTCAAACCCTAAAAAATAAATATTTATTAAATATTTAATAAAATAAATATTGGTGATCCATAAAATCTGAAAAAAATTATATCTTAGTCTTGAGAATAATATTTATTATAATAATTAAATTCAAATATAAATTAATTAAGATTAAGAGAAACACTTAGTGTGTGACCCTCTAGACTTCCATCTCATTGGAATTAGGAGTACGTTCTTAAAGTCCAAGATTATTATCTATCAATAGGTCAAGGAACCCAAGATAAATCAATTAATATTATAATTTCAACAACCATACATGATCACTTTCTATGTAATATAATCACATTGTCACAAGATCTCATCAAGAAGGTTGCACACCGGTGTCAAAAACCTATATTATTGATACATATTTCTTTGACAATCAGAAATAAACTCATCATTATACCATGACCATTGGATTTAATATAAAAGTTCTATTTTAATCAAAGGGTCTAGATATAAAATTCCATTAATATGGAATATACAAATCCTTAATTTATTTATTAATTAATAACATTTAATTCATGAAAAACCCAACATACCCAACTTTTCCATGAACTATTATCATTATGATTTATGACAATATATCAAAGTGCATTATTCCGATATGAATTAATAATAATCTTAAAGTCTTAGGACCATTACACATTCTCGAATAAAGGAATATCCAATGACACATAAACATGTTGAATTCATACTATCAGGTCTGTTCTCATAATCTCTTTTCTTGAAGATTACCAGGTGAAAACTTCATGAGAAGTCTCATCTTCTTATGAGTACTCACACCTGACAATCAACATGTTATGTGTCCTATCATGGAATGTTATCCAAATATAGAACTAGGTTTAAGAATATCATCATGGAATTTCAAGGTTCTCATCATAGAGGGGAACTAACATTCCATTTTTATGAGAAATATACTCTAGGGAATTATTACATTAAAGTCGCATAGAACTATTAATGATATGTAATAAGATATTTGAATTAATATTCACTTCTTTGAATATTTTTATAATCCAAAATATAAACATTTGGTTCTAACAAAATATCACTTAGACTAGAGACAACTTCCAATGCCTTTCAGTCTGTTAGCCCTCACATGAAGATCACGTTGCTACTAAGTTAAGGATTTAGTTAAGGGGTGCACCACAATGTCTTCTATAGAAACTATTCTCATTGTGACTTCACCTCATTTAGGAAAATCCCTTAAGATATAATACATTCGAAGTATGTACTTCATCTACTGATGTGACATTGGATCCTTTTCAAAGGCCACCACTGCAATATCATTATAGAGCGTGGTAGGGTCTTTACTGCTAGGTACCACATGAAACTCTTGGAAAAAATTTGTTATCCAAACAACTTATTTAGCTTCCTCAGAAGCCTCAATATACTAAGACTCTTTTGTATAATCTATGAGCATAACTTTATTTGAGCTCTTCTAGCTCACAACACCTCCATTAAGAGTGAATATATATCCCATCTATGATTTTATATCATCTTGATATGTTTAGAAAATAGAATCTACACATCCTATAATGACTAGTTTCTTATATCCTCCATAGAATAGGAATATATCCTTAGTTCATATAAAATACTTAAAGATAGTCTTAACTTCTATCCAATGGTGGTCACCTAGGTTCGGTTGATATATTCCTACCACACATAAGGCATAGGCGACATCTAGCCTAGTACATAAAATAACATACATGGTTAACCCAATCACTGATATGTATGGAATCTTTATCATACTTTGTAATTACACATGTTTCTGAGGACACATTTTCTTAGAAAGATGAATTCCATGTGACACTGACAAAAATACCCTCTTGGATTTTCCATAACAATCCTCTTAACTATATTATCAATATATGTACCTTGACTTAGACCAAGCAGTCTCTTGAATCCATCATGATGGATCTTGATCCCAGGAATATAGGCTGCTTCACCTAAGTCTGTCATGAATAAGCATGTATTTAACTAGGATTTAACAAAATATAAGACTGGGATCTAATTTCTAATAAGTATTATTTCATCGATATAAAATATTAATAAAATGATAACACTCTCACTAAAATATTTATAGACACAAGAATTACATTCGTTATTCATAAAACCAAATTCTGTTATGGATTCATCAAATAAAATTTTCCATGACCCAAATGCTTTCATTAATCCATAAATGGATCTTTTCAATTTACATATCTTATTGGAATCCATTGAAGTCACAAAACATTCAGGATGAGTCACATATACGTCCTCTTAAAGGTTCTTATTAAGGAAGTCTATTTTGATATCCATTTTCTAAATCTCATTATCATGGTAAAACTCTATGGAAAGTATAATTCTAAAGGATTTCAGCATGAAAACTAGTGAACAGGTTTCATCGTAGTCTATTCCCTGATGTTTTTTGAAATATTTTACAACGATTCGTTCCTTATAAGTACTAAATTGTCCATATATGTCTAGTTTCTTCTTGAATACCCATTTATAACCAATGTTATTTACATCCACTAGAGGATCTACCAAAATCCATAATTTTTTTGGGTATATGGAATCTATTTTTGAATTCAAATCTTCTTTTCATTCGGAAACATATGTACCACTTAATGCTTTATTATAGGTTAGAGTATCATTATTATCAACTGAAAATGAGTCACCATCCTCAGTTACTAGAAAACCATATATTTAATGTTATCTAACCTATCTTATACTCTAAAATAATACTTGTGTCTCTTTAATGTTCTATTCCACAGGGATCTATGTAATTTTTTCATGTGCCGACTCTTGTTTATCTTGAGTTTGGATGACATTGATGTCTATCTCAATCCTACTATCTCTTTTAGAGATATGAACCTTCTCAAGGAATATGGGATGACTGTTGACCAAAACCTTTTTATCTAAAGGGTTGTATAGATATTATCCCCCTATTTCCTTATGATATTTTATAATGATTCATTTAGTGCCTTATGGTGCATGTTTTTTTGAAATAAATAGCCTTTAAAATTTATTTTCATACCCACACACATAAATTTGACAACACACATTTATTTCCACACAAAAGTTCATATGGAATACCATTTTATACATTGTTTGTAACTTAGTTTAGAATGTGTTCCATTGTCAGTAATGCATATCCCCAAAAGGATAATAAAAGAATCGAATGACTCATCATTGATCTCACCACATATAATAATGTGTGGTTCCTTACTTTGGGTACATCATTCCATTGTGGTGTATAAGGAGTAGTGATTTGGGATAAAATCCTAAACTCATGTAAATAATCAATGAAGACTTGATTAAGATATTCTCTTCCATGGTTTGAGTGGAGTTTCTTAATCTTCTAACCATTTTGGTTCTCAACTTAATTATTATATTCCATAAATCTCTAAAATGAATCTAACTAATACCTCATTAAGTAGACATATCCATATCTACTAAATTAATTAGTAAAAGTTATGAAGTATGAGTACCCACCCATTGTTTCAACTGGAAATGGTCCACACATAGCTGTATGAACCAACTCAAGAAGATCAATGCCCCTTTCACCTTTTCCACTAAATAGATATTTGGTATTTTTTATTTGTAAACATGTATGACATACACCAAGTGGTTTTAATTCAAATTAATCTAAATATCCATCTTAGTGTAATATGGTCAAACATTTTTCATTTACATGACCTATCTAGTGTTTCCATAATTGGATATGGTATTAATCATGTTAAGTAGTTTTGTCATCGATTTCCGTTACTTGGTTCATGTGATTTCACAAATAAAGAGAGTTTTTTAAATATGGATTACAATAACATATGCTTTATTTATAAAAGAATCAAAATTTATCTCCAAATTTTAAAATAAATCTATCTGCATCAATTTTGGATACATATATAGTGTTTTTGGAAACTGAAGGAACATAATAAAAATCTTTTAAAACTAATATCATTCCCATTGAAAATGTGTGGTGGTAGTCCCCAATATCCATGACAACAAGTTTGGATCCATTGGTTACTCATAGATCTACCTCACCTTGATCAATATTTCTAAATCTACGTGGTTCCTATATTTAAATACATATGTGATATCCACATGCTGTATTTAATACCCAATTTATAGAAATAAATAAATTTCATTCAATAAAAAATTCACTTGAAGTTTCCCCTTGCTTCTTTTCTAGGGTGTATTTTTTTCTTCCAATTTCCCTTCTTGCCACATGTGAAACATATAACATCATGTTACCTTGTTAAACCCTTGATGTTTCTATTCTAGAAGGGTTTTGTGAAGAATATTTGGACTTATAGCTCTTCACATAGCCTTTCCTTTAATTTAGTATAAGGATAGAAGGATTTTCTCACTTCAAGTCTTTATAAACTTGGAAAAGTAGTGTGATAAGATCTATAATAGACATCTCTATGTTGTTCATATTGAAATTGACAATAATACTAGATAATAAATGAGGAAGTGTTAAAATCATAAGATCGGTTCATAGTTCTTTAGATAAATTAAACCCTAGATTCTCTAGGAACTCAATGTGGCCAATGAGTTTGACTATGCAAGGAACATGTGGAACACCTTATCTATGTTTTCTCTAAAATATAACCTTAGATATCTCAAATAGTTCTTATCTTACTCTCTCCTAGTAAATTACATGAAGATGATGTAGCATGCTATATGTATCCATGTCTTCATGTTGCTTTATGAGTTCAATAGACATGGATGATATCATTAAACAATAAATGTGAACTACATCGCTCAAGTGTTTATAATATACAATGAACTCTTCATCACTCACCTATTTTTTAGGTGGATTAGGTAGTTAGTATTATAGAACATATTATTTCCATCCATGCTGAAATATAACCCATAGGCATATGAACCATTCCTGAAAGTTACTTCAAGTAAGGAGATGGTATTTCTCCAAAATTTATCATAAGGATAATTTGCTTTATCATTTCATTATTATAAAATTATAAAATAGTAGATTATTAGTAATTCACTTGATTACAATTTATGTGAGACTATAATAGTTTTTTTAAATTTAATTAAGTCTCCCACTATTTTATCAGGTCTCAATGAACCTCAACATTGAACTCAGAATGTCCTATCACCATAGAAATCATAGTGTCAAGGATCTATATTTACCTTTTAATAATCCATATGGAGGCCATAAAAATCATAAGAAATTATTTTGGTAGGTGTTCTTGCCAAATAAAAACTGGAAGCTCCTTGAACTATTTATTTGACTCTCTAATCCATAAATATTGACTTGGATTTCCTCAACACTTGCCTCTAAATTTGTATTAGACAGATGAAGTCCATTAAACACAATAAAAATTGTGTTAATTTGACCCATTATCTTAGTTAATACTTCCCAATAATTAAAATTTCCCTTGACAGAGGCCAAATAGACACTTTAGCTATGAATTCATATTAATTTAGATGATGGAAGGATTAATGAATTAATATTATCTTCAGGTATTTTATTTTATTATGCATAATTTTTTACAGTTTTATCCTCTACATGTATTGTTAATATTAATTGGATTTTACTTATGTGATTAACCATATTTCAATAAAACATTTACACATAATCCATTTATTTAAATTCCATCTTTGCATATTAGTTTATTTATTTATGTGATCGCAATCTTGAATCTATAAAATAAATTATGCATAAGTCATAAATAAATTAATAAATAGATTACATGATCATGATCTTATCTAATGGTTGATTTATTGATAGGGTAATAAATTAACCTATGACTGCAGGGAAAACACTTTATATTAGTCTTGGAATGAGTTTCAACATTCCCCCTATACACCTATGTATCTCCCATGTTGGTTTTATCTCGATTCTATCTTGAAATTCCTTCACCTCAGCTCTACCTTAAACTGACTCCATGCACCTTCAAATACTCCTTTTATTATATATGTTTTATAAATCATAGGTAGGTGAGGGGAACCAAAGTATTGGTAAAGGGTAATTTCATAAAAATGACCTTAGAAATGAAATTCCTATATAATAAAATAGGTAGGGACGACTTGTTGGAATCAAGGATAGTCATTATTGTAAATTGTGTATGGTTTGTGTTTGTTTTCAACCCTCACAAGGAAGATCAAGGAGTTTCAAGGAAAGGGATCTTAAAATTTAATACGACAATAATATTGAAGGTGGCGTCATTTCCTAGTGTTTTCCAAATTTTTGGGGTCTAAAATTTGGAAGTTGGATTTCATTGTGAAAAGTTGATTTCCTTGGTTGACTTCTAAAAATATGGAAAAGTCATGGGTTTTGTGAAGGAATACATGAGTTTATTTTCTCTAAGGATTTATTAATTCTGACGGTGTTCTCCATGATTACGATGAGCATCGCAAAAGGTAGTTTTCTAGAATCAACATTACATAAATACAGTAAAGGCATGGATTTTTTGAGGCCTGGGATTATATTTGTGAATATGAAGAGCATTGAAAATAGTGACTGTGTTTCTACATGATTACGAGAAGAGTAACATTGTGACTACATGATGTTTTGATAGAAGGCTCTAAAAATAGGATGAGCATCGTGAATAATGAATTTCATTGGAGAATCATGAAGTGAGGAGCGTTGTGAAGGTATTTTTGAAAGATACAGAAATCACACTGGATATGGTGGAGCTTTGCGAACGACCGAGCCTGTAAATAAGAGGCTACCCCTCTTCAATTCAAATGTTTTTTTCCAAAGAAAATATGGAATCAATTTGATTTCATTAATCTAAGAGAGCTCTAAAAAACTGATATTCCATGTGAGATTGAGCATCGCGAAAAGACTTATAAAGTCTTGACTGATGCCAATTATTTTGAGAAAAGGGTGCTTTTCTCCAAACATTTTTTTTATTATTTTCAAATAAATCACTTTATGGTTGAGTGAGAACCAAACAAGAGCATGCCCAAGGGGATCCACCATTGCAGATATGAGACAAAAAGGGTGCTTTGCGATGATAGGGTTTACTGCATTGACTTTGTGAGATTTGCGAAGGTAGTTTGTTCTATGAAGGAAATGGAGCTTCATGAAAGGAAATTTTGATCATTTGGTTTTAAGTGAATAGTGATTTCAGAGTGCATTAACTCAGGTCTACGGTGCAAGTAGAGTCTATTTTTAAGTCAGGGACAAAGACTTTAATTCCAAACCATTAAAGCAACCTTCAATTCAATAAACTGAGTTAGAATTATCTCAAAGTAGTGAGCTAGGGGGAGTTGATGGAAGTGATCCAAGGGATGTAGTGTGCTATACCTAAAACATTATAAAGGCAGTCTACCTGGCACATAGTGACTAGGTAAAAACTTTTGTATTCCACATCTAGTGAATATTAGTGGATTTAGGTACGGTTGAAAATCTGTTATTGTACTCACCTTGGACTAGCCCTTAGTGGTGAACCAAGTAAAAATTATTTTGTTGTCTTTCTATGTGTGAATGTTTTAATTCCTTAAAATTACCATCAGAAAGGTTTAACAGGTTTCTACTAATGTGGGAACAAGATCCGTCACTTTAGGAAGAAACATTTGACACCCTGACTCACCCCTCCCCTCTTAGGGTGTTCTGGGGTCCTTCAAGTGGTATCAGAGGGTAAGGGTTTCTGGTGTTAAATATATCCTTCTTTTCTGTCTTGGAGAATTCAATTAATGTCAAAGTATCCCCCCTATTTGATTGAAGTAACTTTCAAATATGGAAGAACATGATGAGATCCCATCTAAGAACTCTTGGAATGGAAGTACTCCTTACCACTGCACAAGGGTTATAGGTCACTGATACAATAGGTATGTTTATGAATGATACAGATAGGAAAATGATTGATGCAGATACTAAAGAATATAATTCCTTAATTGTAGCTCTTTCTGATCAAAATTATCTAAAGGTGATGAGTTGTAATTTAGCAAAGTCTATGTGGGAAAAACTGGAGAATATTTATAAAGGAGACAACAAAGTTAAGGAGGAAAAGCTTCAAGTCCTTCAAAATATGTTTGATGAATTAAAAATGCATCCTAATGAAAATGCATATACCTTTTTAATTGAATTACTGAAGTTTTTGGATCTATATGTGGAATTGGTGAATAAATCAAACACATTGACATTATGAAGAAAATATTGAGAAGGTTTCAAACTATCTACAATTCAAAGGTGTAATCCCTTGAGGAAATAGATCTATCTAAACTTTCTATGGATGATCTATTAAGTAGTCTTGTGGAATATGAAATAAGAGTCAAACTTAAAGATGCAACGAATTGAGTAATCAAGGAAATGACATTAAAATCCATGAAAAAACTGGAAATTTCAGGATATAGTGTTGATGAAGATAATGAGGGAAAAGAACTTCTTTCTCTCATTTCTAAGAAATTAAAGAAGGTAAAAGGGAAATTTAAAGTTAAGTTACCTCTGGCTTGTTTTCATTGTGACAGAGTTGGACACAATGCCTCTGGGTGCTCAAGAAAGTTTGATGATAAAGAAAGTGAAGGTAGAAACATGTAGAAGCCTCATAAAATGTTTTAAAAAAAGGAGACTTCAAATCTAGAAATAAATTATAGAGGAAGATTTTTTTCTATGAATAAAGAGATGATGATAATGAATTATTCAAGGAAAAAGAACCAGAATTTAAATATGGAACACACACTTCCATTATGAATACCATTGAAAAGTTATAACCATTAAGAGATAAATCTAGAGTTAATCATTTGACCACTGATGCTGATATCAAGTTTCGACTAAAATATTATCTTGGTAAGATTGAGATTCAAAGTAACAGATACAAAAAGTGGAAAGTAGTTGCGGAAGAATCACTTAAATATATTGATCAGCTTGAAGCTAAAATTGAATGACTGGAAGAAGTAGTGAAATAACAATCAACAACCTTTAGAAACCTAGAATACGTAGTGGAAATGAATATTATAATTGAAGAATAGGAAAAGGTCACCAATGACCTTACCTATAGACTAGAGGAGAATTCTAATACTGTTGAAGGACTCAAAAAAAAGAAATTGTTACTATTAGGAGTAAACTCAAAAGCGAATCAAATTCAAAAGAAGAAAAGAATAAAATACAATTTGGAAAATTCTCAAATGCTTAGTTGTGGGAGATCTCTATGGGTGGTTCTGATGGATTTGAAAAGGTTTTGAATTATCAAAGACCTACATGCATGGGAAATAGTAAAATATAATGTGATGCTGGAACATAAAATGTTGTAAATAAATTGGACCATAATAAAGTCAAACTGAAACTTGGACATATTGAAAAGTCACCTAAAGTGCTGGAAAAGAAACCCTCAAATCAAACTGAAAGGAGAACTAAAAACTATCCTCACACATCAAGAAACATATGAATCCAAACTATATTCCTAAGGAAGGAAATATGAGGATGAATAGAAATGAGAAGACATTTCCACTTATGAAATGTCAATTCTATGGCTATCTGGGACATACCATGTCGTACCATTGAAAAGTTAGGATATATTTGAATGGGGAATATCTACGAATTCAGTAAAGGAGATCAAATTCATAACCTACTTCTTATAGAAGAAATAATTTCTTTGGATATTGTTTTTATTGTTATAACTTTGGCCATAAAGTTGTTTATTGTAGGCAAAGGAAAGACATAAAAAATTCATATAGTATGTAGAGACAAGCCAATAATCGTCAACAAGATGGTGTTTCTCTTATAAATAGATTTTATCCTCTAGAAGAAGAGTATGAGTATAATGAACTATTGCACATGGAACATAGATTTGAAAGGCCATCTTCGTCCTACACTCAATATAATATTTCATGGAAGGAAAAGAAGAAGATCGAGAAGTCCAATCTTGCTAAAGTCGCTCTCAAAGCTACAAAGAATAACATCACCTAGATTATTGATAGTAGATGCTCATCCCATATGATAGGAAATTTAGATTTATTGAAGAATGTAAAGAAAAGGGTCAATAGAACAATAAGGTTTGATAATGATGGTTCTTTGAGGATAAAAGGTAGTGGAAGTAATGAACTATCTAATGTCGAGATGAAGAAAACTGAAGTTCTTTATGTGGACGGTTTTCATCACAATATCCTTAGTGTTAGTCAGCTTCATGACTCAGGGATTATAGTGACAATAAATAAAAGAGGATTCACTATAAAAGGAAAGATGGGGAATTATCTCATGAGAGGTTATATAACAGATGGAAACTTATATCAGTTTGATAGTAAAGAGAACATTTATTATAGGACAGTTGAAGAAGAGAACAACTTGTGGAACCGGAGGTTGGGTCACATCAATCAAGAAGACATGGAAAATATATATAAACTGAATATTTTAATGGATATCCCCAATCTGAAGTGTGAATGAGAGAGGACTTATGATGCTTGCATATGAGGAAAGATGGTCAGTAGCTCATATCCTCCAAAGAAGAAAATGGAATCAAATCATATAGATCTCATCCATACAGATGTGTGTGGTCTGATAAATGTTACTAGAACATATAGAGAAAGTCACTTCATATTTTTATAGAATATTATAGTATAATGGATTGTGTTATGGTTATACATTGGAAAAAAAGTTCTTAATTGCATGGAGACTTATATTAGAATAGTAGAGAATGATACTGGTCACACTATCAAGGTTCTAAGACCTGAAAAAGGAGGTGAATGCACAAATATTTAATTTAAAAATTACCTGGATAAACATGGAATTCAACATAAGGTGCCTGTTGTGATAACCACATAGAAAAATGGTGTTGTTGAGCACAAGAATTGAAAGGTAAACAATATGGACAGAACTATGCTGATTGAGAGTCGTATCCCTATCCATTATTAGAAAGAGGATGTTAAAGCTGTAGTGTATACTCAAAATTGAACAGGGCTTTATATGGGAGAAACAAAAACAACATATGAGTTATGACATGGAAGGAATCCCTCTTTGAAAAATTTTCATGTTTTCAGAAGTAAATGTTTCATCCAAAACAATGAAGGAAATCAAGGGAAGTATGGTGATGTTGTAGATGAAGGAATATTCCTCAGATATTTGATGAAGAGAGAAGCCTAAAAATGTTTCAATAATTGTCTTGGAAAATTTTTCAAAATAAATGATGTGAAGATCATTGAATATGAGAACACAAATGCCTCAAGGAATTCTTATGATGATGTGATAGAAGATGAGGAAGAATGTAGAAATGTAATAGATCTAAATATATAAGTAGAGTAAGGTGTTCAAAACATTCAAGGGTCACAACACAATATTGATTTGGAAGAAGAATTAGAAGAGGAAACCATGGATTAATAAAATTCTTATGAACCTCATAGGTGAATTTTAAGAGTAGATATGGATCAATATAACATCATTGGGGATTGGACAACACCCACATAGACCCAGAGAATGAAGAATAATGCAAAATTTTCCTTTCTATCAGTTTTGGAACCATCCTCATTTGAAGAAGCTACAAAGGATTATTCATGGTTTAAATCCATGAATGAAGATTTAGATCAGATTGACAAGAACCAAACATGGGATATTGTTACGAGACCTGAAATTCACAATGTGATTGGTACGAAGTGGATATTTGAGAATAAATTTTATGAGGAAGGTATTGTAATCATAAATAATGTGTGGTTGGTGTGTAATGGATATTCAAAAATTAAAGGTGTTGATGTTGAAGAAACATTTTCTCAAGTGGTGAGACTGGAGTCAACCATGTTTTTTTCATGGCAATTCAAAGAGGACACAATGTGTATCAAATTGATGTCAAAACATCTTTCTTGAATGGTGTTCTTGGATAAGAAGTCTACATTGAACAACCAGTGGGTTTTCTACTCAATAATGATGCAATGAACGTTTGTAGATTGAAGAAGGTACTATATGGTCTGAAACAGGCACCACGAACGTGGTAATCTCAGCTTGACTCCAATCTGAAGAATCTTTAATTTAAAATAAAAGTGGATCACAATCTCTATGTGAATAATTCTCAAAAAGATTACTTCATGGTATTGGCGTACGTAGATGATATTATATTTGGTGAAAGAAGGAAGAGATCAGTGGATGAATTCACGAATCGCATGAAATCAGAATTTGAAATGTCAATGATTGGTGATCTCACATACTTCTTGGGGATGAAAGTAATTCATAGGAAAGACTATAATTTTATTTCTTAGGAAAATTATGTAAGATAGTTTCTGAATAAATTCAATATTCATGATTCCAAACCAATTTTGACTCTGAATGAAGTTGGGAAAAAACTAGAAAAACATGAAGTTGGTACATCTGTAGATCCCACAATGTATAGGGGAATCATTGGAAGATTATTTTACTTGACTACAACATGACCAGATATTATCTTTGAAACATTATTATCGACCCTATTTCAATGTAATTTGAAGGAAGAACACATGGAAGAAGTTAAAATAATCATGAGGTACATTCAAGGCACTCATAATTATGGTTTATACTTTTCTACAGGAAGAAATATTTAATTATCATTGTTTTCTGATGCTGATTGGGAAATAGATATTGTTGATAGAAAGTCAAAAATTGATGGATCATTCTTTATTGGCAAGAAATGTGTGGTATTTTTAAGTAAGAAATAGGAAATTACTTCTCTTAGTATCGATAAATCTAAGTATATCTCCTCTATAAAGTATTACACTCAGATACTATGGATGAAGCAACAACTAATTGATATTGGTGATAAGGTGAAACAACCAAACACGATTCACTATGATAATAAGGGTGTAATTGATCTTACGAATAATCTTGTTCAACATTATCATAACAGACACATTGAAATAAGATATGACTTCATCAAGGAAAAAATTGAACAAATCATGATTAAAATGGATCATGTTGGAACTGATGATCAAGTGGCTGACATACTGACAAAGTCATTTTCAACACATGTTTTTGAGAAGCATCGGTTTAACCTCAGTGTTCAACCACCTCCCAATGCATGAGGAGGTTGTGAGGGTTCCCTTATCCCTAGTTGTGTTAACTATTTTAATACTTTTTATAAAGTTATACAGGTTTATAGGGGAGATATGATCCAGGGGGAGTGTTTTTTGAGCTATACAATGTAAAATTACTGGTCTTTTGGTTTATTTACAATGGGAAATAATGGATAAATTCAACGGTACAAAGGATTAGGATTAAATTTTTTTTATGGTTTTCTGGTTTCAGGTGCATGGAGAATGTATAATTGAGAAATTCGATGAGTTGGAAAGGGTGAAAATGAGATTTCAGTGTTATGAGGAAATAGTTCTGGGCATGTAATGCTTCTATGACATGATCAAAGAATTTCTTGGACATCTTTAAGAATTCCAAGACACGAGAACCCAGTTCATGCTTCCTCTCTTGTTTTATACACCAATCAATTCTCACGTAGACTTAGAGTGTTGGATGAGTTGTTTCTTACATATAAAGTTTTTTTTGTGGATGTTATTTCATTGAATTTATCTCCAGATTTCCAAAAATACCCAAGCAGGATATTGTTTGAACCAAGTCTATCATTTTTTGTAAATAGAGTATGATTTGTGTTTTTTTTCAATCCTCACAAAGAAGGTTTTGGAGTTTTCAAGGAAATGGATCTTATAGTTTAAGATGACAATAGTAATAAAGGTGGCGTCATTTCCCAATGTTTTCCAAATTTTTGGGGTCCAAAATTTGGAAGTTGGATTACATCACAAATATTGTATTTCCTTGAAGTCCTTATGAAAATATGGAAAAGGAATGAGTTTTGTGAATAAGGGCTACATGAGTTGTGTTGCACTAAGGATTTATGAATTATGACGATGTGCTCTGAGATTATGATGAGCATTGCGAAACATTGTTTTTTGGAATAAACATTACATAAATATGGTGAAGGCATGGATTTCGCGAAGCCTGGGGTTATTTTTTTTGAAGATGAGGATCATTGTGAATAAAAACTTTGTTTCTATGAGATTATGAGAAGAGGAGAATCGTGACTGCATGATGTTTTGATGGAAGGCTCCGTGACTATGATGAGCATCACGAATAGTTAATTTCATTAGAGTATCATGAAGGGAGGAGTGCCGTGAAGGTATTTTCAAATGATCTGGAAATAACACTGTAGGAGGTGGAGCTTCACGAATGACTGAGACTATAAATAAGAGGCCACCCTCTTCACTTCAAATTATTTTTTCTAAGGAAAATCCGAAATCGCTATGATTTCGTGAATCTAAGAGAGCTCTGTGAAACTGACATTCTATGCGAACTTGAGCACTGTGAAAAGACTTTTAAATTCTTGAATGATGACAATGTTTTTTAGAAAAGGGTGTTTTGCGATGATATGGTTTACCTCATTGAATTTGTGAGCTTCATGAAGGTAGTTTGTTCCATGAAGGAAATGGATCTTTATGAAGGGAGATTTGTGAAGGAGATTCTAGAAATCAAGTTTTGATCATCTAGTTTTAAGTGAACAATGATTTCAGAGTGCATTAAATCAGGTATATGGTGAAATTAGAGTCTTTTTTCTAAGTTAGAGACAAAGAATTTAATGCCAAACCATTTAAGAGACCTTAAATTTTATATACTGAGTTATAATTCTCTCAAATCAGTGATCTATGGGGAGTCGACGAAAGTGATCAGAGGGACACAATGTGCTATGTCACACCCCGACCATAGATACTCCCTTATTTTATTCTTTTCTCGATGTTGGATCTTTTGGTCAAGGTTTGGGTTGAGTTCCCAACAAAAGTCCTTGTGTTTTTGTGGTTTTGGGTTTCCTTTTATACCTATTATTAGTTATTCTTGTTGTGTTTGAGATAAAGTTTTATGTTGGAGAGTTTGTGATGTCGTCGGTGTCTCTATATTGTGTTTAAAACATTTAAGGACCAATGGGCTGACTTCCCTAGTGCTTGGGATATAATTTGGGGGTTTTTGAAAAATTTTTGGGGTTTCACAGTTTGAGAATGACCTAGAAAAACCGTACAACCTAACCATTTCTAGTATCCATCGCACGGTCTACGCACGGTTTGAAAAACCGGGCAGCAAAACCATGCAGCCACTTGCGGGATTTATAACATTTGACGGGGAGCTCCGTTTGGGGTGATTCCTCCTCCAAAATGAATCCCTATCTGTTGGGAATCGACCAGAGGACCCTCCCCCTACTTCCTGATTTGATTTGGGGAGATTTTGGTGAGATTTCTCAAGAAATGTTGGCGATTCTTCATGTTTCCATCATCAAATCTTCTCTCCTACTCTTTCCCTCTTTGTTCTAGGGTTTTCATTGAGGGGTTTTCCTTTGTGGTTGAACCCTAATGTCTAGGGTTTGTGTATGGTTTGTTTTTCTTTGGATCTAGGTTGTGTGAATGGTCCATGGGACTTAGAACTCTCCTCCCTTGAAGTTTCATCGCATCCGCACATGGTTGAGGTAGGCATTTCCAACTTTTTCCTTTTCAGAACACTCCGCATGCACTTGTGTGTTTTCATTTAATTTTTAAATTTCTTTCGCACCTCTAATATATCAATGGATTTATGCGAATGATGTCTTATTATTGGTAGAATTTACTAAAAATATGTTTTCAAAGGGATTTGTGTGAAATACCTAGGTTTATTGCACCTAGGGTTATTGTTTAAAACCTTATTTTTCTTTAAAGTAAAATTGGGGGTTTTAGGAAATGTTTAGACTTGATTATGGTGGGATGGTTCTTTATTATTTGTGATCTTGATTTTTTTGTGTATGGTTTGGTAATGATTTATCTTTTTAAAAGTGTTAAAATGTTGTAAAAAGGGTTTTATGGTTACAATGGGATTGTTTTATGTTCTTTGAATAATGAGGATAGTTGGATGTGGTTTTAAAGAAAATTATTGGTTTAGTGGAAGTGGTTTTTGGGTGTTCCTTGAAATATTAGTTTCCTAAATGTTGTTTAAAATGGAATCCCTTGGGGGGATATGCCCGTTTGGCTTTTGGTGTGTGTGTTTTGGAAAATGTTTTCCTTGAGGGGTTGTTTGGCATTTTACATTTGAAGATGGTTTTGGAAATGATTTGGAAATGTTTTGGTAAATGAATTTGGGTGTGTAAACATAAAGTCCCATTTGGAATTGTACCTTTAAAGGTGTTTTTTTGTGTTGATTTTAGAAAAGAATGTGATTTGGAAAATGTGAATGCCCGGTTGGAAACTTAAGGTTTTAAAAGGTGGTTTAAATGCTTAAGTGCCGTGATGGCCCATTTGGCATGTTTTTAGTGTTTCATGTTTTTACTAAAATTTGGAAAGGCTTGTTTAGCAAATTATTGAAGAGGTGGTGTTTCTCATGGTTTTTGAAGTGATTTGTAAATGTTTTGGGTTGATTAATTTATCAAGAGTGGGTTTGTGATGTGAAAGTGGTGGATTATGAAATGAGATACTCGGTGTGGTTGATAAATGGTGTATGTGGTAACATGTGATGTGTGAAATTTGATTGAGAACAAAATGGGAATCCTGGGTATCTAGGTGGGCGGACTTGTACTAGTATGCTAGTGATCCTGTGGGGTTTGGCCCCTGTTTCACATATCAAGTTTGACGATGACAACACTAACTAAACTATGATGATGATGTTGGGTACCACTAGGTTATGGGTATGTTCCATACTAGTGGTTCATGAATGAGAAAGGATATTGTTATGGTTACTTTTCATCGAGATACAAGGTACATGGGGCTCACAACTAGCTAGTGCCTAGGGGCGTTCCCGTGACTAGTGGTCAATGATTATATTGCACCTCCCATCGACATACGGTAGGTTGGGTTGGTAATTTTAAAAGTCAATGCTTTGTCTTTAATGTGGAGTTCTTTGAAATTGTTTTCCATTTAATTTTGTTCCATTTAAAATTGTTACTAGTATTGTTTATATTGGGTTTTTGTTATAAAATGATATTTTTCTTGAAAAAGGGATTGTGGCATGTGTTGGCCTTTGAAATGGTAAAGTTGTGGCTGTTTAATAAAAAGTGAAAAATCTATTTTTATAATTGTATTCCAAACTAGTGTTAATGGAATGTTTTGGGAAAGGAAACCCTTGGAATATGTGGTGATTGCCTACTGATCTGTTAGCTCACACCCTACCTATACCACTCGGTAGCGGTAGACCCGAGCTGTTTTTCAGGTTCAGGTATCCTGGTTCAGGTGCTCATGGTTGGAGCGTGTTTGGTCTTGTGGTTGGAGGTGACCAAGATGTCACATGGAGATAGCGGTAGCTTGTTCCAGTTTTAGTTTGTTCTTAGTTTCATTTTTCTTGTTTTAGTCTTTAGTCTATTTAGTTTCATAATGAATCTGGATTAGCTTTTTATTTATTTATGTTCAGCTATGGGTTGTTGCTGCATTCTCATTTTGATTATTTTATTTATTTGATCCTGTTTATTGGGCTGAAATCGTTCCCACTCGATTTATATATGATGCCCAGCACTAGTTTCTATCCCGTGGGGATCAGGAACGCCCTTCGGGCGATGTTGCAGACCGGGTTGGGTGTCGGGTCAGATGGCATCCCGGCTTGGTTCGTGACAAAATGGTATCAGAGCAGGTTCTTGATATTTGGGGTGTCTGGTAGATGGAGACTAGGATTTTCGGGACTCGGGAGGTTGGTGCGGGAAGGGTGTTATGAACCCTTTCTCGTTCTGAACCTCGAGTCACCATGGGTAGTCTGGGATTGAGTCTTTTATCTTGAGTTGTTTTGGAATTGAGGGATTACAATGGAGGTGAGTCGGGTTATGTTGTGGCCTTACGTGGGGTGGTGACCCATGTAATGTCCAAGTGCCCAGTTCAGGGCCCTCCTAGTGTTATGCCTTACTTGGGACATGGCTCACCACCATGTTGCCGGGCTAGGAAAAGGCACTAGTCTCTCATTCCGGTGGTCCATTGTTGGTTGGGTTTCATTTTGGTTTTAGTTGGTGTAAGTGTATGTTAAAAATGAAAGTGGAATTTGAAATGAAAATGGATTTAAAAACGGAAAGGTTTTCCATGAAATGGTTTTAAATTGGTAAATTGTGTTTTCAAACATTGAGGGTGTTTGGGGTTTGAGAATGTTAATGGAATTTGGCCCTTGGTATTTCTTGTGGACGTTGACATGTGTGTGGGTATGTGTGAGAAGTACATGTTGGCACGTGAGGATGGGAGTGGATGGACACACATGTAACGGGTCATGGGATACCATGGGTTGGTTTTTGGAATTAAAGGCTTATCATGGTTTTCCTAAAGTGTATTTGAATGAGAAAATTATTTTGGGAAAAAAAATTCATGAAAAACGGGTTATTGGTACTTGGGAATTATCCTTGTAAGAAGGCGGTTTTGAGTTTCAAAAGGAAAATAATGGTTTTTGAAAAAGTATATTCTGGTGGTGTTTATTTTACTTGGCTTCTGAGATAGTTGTTTTTGGTTTGAGGTGTTCCTCTTTGTTTGTTCCTCGGTTTGATATTGGATTTGGTCTATGATTTTCATGTTGTTTAGGAAATTCCACCCAGAAAGGTCCCCAAAGTTCCTAACGAGTCATGCCTTTTTTCTGATTATTCAAGAGTGTTACCTGTCTTTCGTGCTGTCTAAGGATCGTTAGCATCGGTGCAGTTGATTGAAGAGGTAGAGCAAGTCTTCAAGTAGTTGGGAACTCCTGAGGCTGTTAGAGCTCATGTTGTCTTGGGGTTGCTTGAGGGTCCATCCTTAGACTAGTAGAAGCGGGTTGTCCCATCATCATTGGATGTTGGGATGAAATGAGATGTTTTTAAGGTCACTTTCATCCAAAGGTTCATATCCAAGGAGGTGAATTTGATGGAAAGTGGCAGCAATGCGGGACGTTCATCAAGGCCAGCGATCAGTAAAGTCTGATGTTGACCATTTTAAGAATCTAGTTCCCTATTCCTTGGAAGTAGTGAAAAAACTTTGAAGTATAAAAAAAACCCAACTTTTTGTCTGGGGTCTTCATCTTGAGATTACAGAGAAAGTACTCTCATCTGATGAAACCTGCTTTGAGAAGGTGGTTGATGAAGCATTCATAGCTAATCTGGTTTTTGGGGTGTAGTTAGTGGTTGTTGGTTCCTGTGAAGGTTCCCCATCTGGAGAGTAGGGTGTGCCAGGGGAACTGGTTACTGAAAAACTTCTCTGTCGGCTCCGACTTTTAGTTCATCGGACCATTTGCTTTTGTGTTTCCTGTGTGGCTGATTTGGTCACTTAAAGCCATTTTTTTGTATTCCTCTGAAGACTTGTCACTGATGTAGCCATTGGGGACATTTGAATAAGTTCTATAGGGGGTGTTGTCTAAAAAGGAAGTCTTGATCAGAGGATGTGTTGCCTGACTGTGAGGAAGAAGATGCTTCAGCCATCAGAGCCCCAACCACAGGTCTTGGGGTGAAGCTCGCGCATAGTCAGGAGTGATAGGGGGGTGTGAAACCCAACCTAGTTTTTTTCTGTGTTCAGATAGAAATGTTTAACATCTCCTTGTTCTTGTTTCCTTGATTTTGTAAGTTAACCTTTTGTGGTAATGGTGCGATGAACTAGATCTCTTGTAACCCGAATAGTTGAGTCTATCTAAATGTGGCCCTTGAAAATTTTCATTCTCCTTTGACTGTGTCTTGCCTTTGTGTAGGTCGGTTGCGGTTTTAACTTTTGGCAGTGCTCGTTTAGAGATGCTTGAGTTTTCTAGAATTTCTTTATTTTGGGTTCGGTTTGTTTGGGAGGTTTCCTATTTTAGTTGTGGTAGTGTACCACTTGTATATGGAAGTTCAGGTTTTACCCTAGTCAAGGTTTTTGGTTTTTGGAGTTTTTAGAAGATTTTTCCAGGTGAAGCATGGTCACCGCATGACTAGTAGAAATCGTGCAGCCCCATCTAGGCGAACAGAACCAACTGCACGAACAACGCATGACTGTGCGGTCAGTATCATAACCGTGCGGCTTTGTATCATTTCTGGGCAGAGGCGTTGGCACGGTTGGTGCATGGTTTTGAAAAACGTGCGGCCAAGCCGTGCAGGGTGCCCCTTCCTTCTAGTAGTTTGCGCACGGTTGGTTCACGGTTTGGTAAACTGTGTGGCCAAACCATGTGAATTGTACAGAAATTTTAAATGTTGAAATCCCTTGTTCCTAGTTTCAATGTGGGTGTTGTTTGGGGTTTAAATGTTGTACGTATTAGTTGAGTTCTTGTGGTGGGGAGAACCCTCTCGTGTTCTCCCGTCATCCTCATTCATGCGTTGTGGTTTCTTATTGATCGGTCAGGTGTGACTTGTGGAGTGAATAGTTATCCCAAGGTTCATAGTTTCCCCTTGGTTTTTTTCAGGCATGGACTTGAGCATCGGTTGACTTTTGACTGGGTGACTTTATGGGGGAAGAAAGTGTCTGTGGTGGGGAGAATTGTCACACCCCAACCACAAATACTCCCTTATTTTATTCTTTTTCTTTTGGATGAGGTTTGGGTTGAGTGACCAACAAAAGTCCTTGTGTTTTTGTGGTTTTGGGTTTCCTTTTATACCTATGATTATTTATTATTTTCGGGTTTGAGATAAAGTTTCATTTTGGAGAGTTTGTGATGCCGTCGGTATCTCTATATTGTGTTTAAAACATTCAAGGATGAATGGGTGGAATTCACTAGTGTTTGGGATGTAATTTGGGGGTTTTTGGACAATTTTTGGGGTTGAATGATTTGAGAACGGCCTAAAAAAACCATGCAAGCTAACCATGCGAAGTTTAAGAAGTTTCCAGTAGCCATCATACGGTCTGCGCACGGTTTGACAAACCATGCAGCAAAACTGTGCAGCCACTTGTGGGCTTTATAACTTTTGACAGGGAGCTCTGATTGGGATGATTCCACCTCCAAAATGAAGCCCTATCTGTTGGGCATCGAACAGAGGACCCTACCCCTCCTTCCTGCTTCTATTTGGGGAGATTTTGGGGCGATTTTGGGGCGATTTATCACGAAAGGTTGGTGATTCTTCATCTTTCCATCATCAAATCTTCTCTCCTTCTCTTTCTCTCTTTGTTCTAGGGTTTTCATTGGAGGTTTTCTTTCGTGGTTGAACCCTAATGTCTAGGGTTTGCATTTGGTTTGTTTTTATTTGGATCTAGGGTGTGATAATGGTCCATGGGACTTAGATCTCTCCTCCCTTGAAGTTTCATCGCATCCGCACATGGTTGAGGTAGGCGTTTCAAACTTTTTCCTTTTCAGAACACTCCACATGCACTTGTGTGTTTTCATTTAATTTTTAAATGACTTTTTCACCTATAATATATCAATGGATTAATTCTAATTATGTCTTAGTATTGGTAGAATTTACTAAAAATAGGTTTTCAAAGGGATTTTTGTGAAATTCCTAGGTTTATTACACCTAGGGTTATTGTTTAAAACCTTATTTTTCTGTAAAGTTAAATTGGGGGGTTTTATGAAATGTTTATCATTTATTATGGTGGTATGGTTTTTTTATTATTTGTGATCTTGATTTTGTGTGTATGTTTTGGTAATGATTTATCTTTTTAAAAGTGTTAAAATGTTGTAAAAAGGATTTTATGGTTACAATGGGATTGTTTTATGTTCTTTGAATAACGTGGATGGTTGGATGTGGTTTTAAAGAAAATGATTTTTTTAGTGGAAGTGGTTTTTGGGTGTTACTTGAAATATTAGTTTCCTAAATGTTGTTTAAAATGGAATCCCATGGGGGGATATGCCCGTTTGGCTTTTGGTGTGTGTGTTTTGGAAAATGTTTGGCCTGAGGGGTTGTTTGGCATGTCACACTTGAAGATGGTTTTGGAAATGATTTGGAAATGTTTTGGTAAATGCATTTGGGTGTGTAAAAATAAAGGCCCATTTGGAATTGTACCTTTAAAGGTGTTGTTTTGTGTTGATTTTAGAAAAGAATGTGATTTGGAAAATGTGAATGTCCGGTTGGCAACTTAAGGTGTTTTAAAAGATGGTTTGACTGCTTAAGTGATGCGATGGCCTGTTTGGCATGTTTTTAGTGTTTCATGTTTTTCCTAAAATGTGGAAAGGATTGTTTATAAAATTATTTAAGAGGAGTTGTTCCTCATAGTTTTTGAACTGATTTGTAAATGTTTCAGTTTTCTTAATTACTCAAGAGTGGGTTTGTGATGTGAAAGTGGTGGCTTATGAAATGAGATGCTTGATGTGGTTGATAAATGGTGTATGTGGTAACATGTGATGTGTGAAATTTGATTGAGCACAAAATGGGAAGCCTAGTTATCTAGGTGGGCGGACTTGTACTAGTATGCTATTGATCCTATGGGGTTTGGCCCCTGTTTCACGTAGCAAGTTTGACGATGACAACACTAACTAAACTATGATGATGATATTGGGGACCACTAGGTTATGGGTATGTTTTCTACTAGTGGCTCGTGCATGATAAATGATATTGTTATGGTTACTTTCCACCGAGATACGAGGTACATGGGGCTCATAGCTAGCTAGTGCCTAGGGGCATTCCCGCGACTAGTGCTCAATGATTATATTGCACCTCCCGTTGGCATAAGGTAGGTTGGGTTGGTAATTTTAAAATTCAGTGCTTTTTATTTAATGTGGATTTATTTGAAATTATTTTCCATTTAAATTTGTTCCATTGAAAATTGTTACTAGTACTGTTTAGATTGGGTTTTTGTTATAAAATGATAGTTTTCTAGAAAAGGGATTATGGCATGTGTTGGCCTTTGAAATGGAAATTTTTTGGTTGTTTAATAAAATGTGAAAAATCTATTTTTATAATTGTATTCCAAACTAGTGTTAATGTATTGTTTTGGGAAAGGAAACACTTGGAATCTGTGGTGATTTCCTACTGAGCTGTTAGCTCACACCCTACCTATACCACTCAGTGGCGGTTGACCCGAGCTGTTTTGTAGGTTTAGGTATCCTGGTTCAGGTGCTCATGGTTGGAGAATGTTTGGTCTTGGGGTTGTAGGTGACCAAGATGTCACATGGAGATAGCGGTAGCTTGTTCCAGTTTTAGTTTGTTCTTAGTTTTATTTTTCTTGTTTTAGTCTTCAGTCTGTTTAGTTGCATATCGTATCTGGATCAGCTGTTTATTTATTTATGTTCAGCTGTGGGTTGTTACTGCATGCTCATTTTGATTATTTTATTTATTTGATCTTGGTTATTAGGATCAAATCATTCCCACTCGACTTATATATGATGCCCGACACTAGTTGCCAGCCCGTGGGGATCGGGAACGCCCTTCGGGCCATGTTGTGGACCGGGTTGGGTATCGGGTCAGATGACATCCCGGCTTGGTTCGTGACATGATATCCCTAAAAAATTGTAAAGGGAGTGTGCCTGGTATAGAGTGACTATGTAAAAACTCCTATATTCCACATCTAGTTAAGATTAGTGGATTTAGGTATGATCAAAAATCTGTTGGCGTATGCTCCTTGGACTAGCCCTTAGTGGCGAACCAAGTAAAAATTTCTATGTTTTCTTGATGTGTGTGAATGTTTTAATTGCTACACATTACCATCAGAAAGATTTAGTAGGTTTCTACCATTGTGGGAACAAGATCTATCATTTTAGAAAGAAAAATTTGACACCCTGATTCACCCCCCCCTCTCAGGGTGTTCCAGGGTCCTTCACGACTTACATGCCATCATATTTAATTTAATAATTAATAATTGTAAAACTATGCAATGAAATTAAATTAAATAAAATCAACACATACATAGGTTTGGTCAAGATCATGATCAGTCATACACATGAAATGATTTCACATTTAAAACAACTCGCTAACATTCATTTCAATTCATTACTTAAAAAGATGAAATACACATGAATTAATCCGACTAATCATCTTATTAATCAATTAATTCATTTTTTCTTAATTCATCCAATCATCCTGAAATTTCCATCTATTGTGTTTTTTAATAAAATAAGTTATTTTATTTTATTTAAAACTCAATAAAATAGTACACAATTTTTCACTTGGAAGAAACTCGACGATTACCTTTCTGAACTACTTATTATGGTTTTAATTATAAACAATGCACTCATATGACATATTATCTACATGGAATTTGTCATAATTTCATAGCATGTACTGCCAATTTAATTCCATATGGAACACATGAAAATCACCTTACCTGTAAAATTTAATGCATTGAGTCTTTATTATGAAATAACAAAACATGAATCATAGTCTCAAATAGTATGAGTAATTAATTAAAGATTTAATATAATATAAAACCTAATGAATATCATGTAATATCAACTTAATGGACAAAAAAACTCGAGCTGATAAGGTTTAAAGAGTAATTAATTAAATTTAATATTTATGTGTAAATAGGTAAAGTACACAATGTGTATAATCAAACCACACGACATGTAATTCTCTTTGCTGGATATCCAAAGTACATGCTTAGGGACTCAACATGTACTTAACACAAACATTTAGGAAGTACATGCTGTGTAATTCTAGTTACACAGTTTCCAGTTTGTACACATCATGTACTAAATACATGTGGTTATTAATTACATGACATAGTTTGACCCCATGTTTTTTATATTTAAAACATGTTATCTACACAACGTGTAGTAAAAATACATGACATGTACTCCAAAAAAGTTGCATTCAATCTTGGCTAGTCTACACATGGTGAATTTATTGCATACATCATGTATTAATAACACGACAATCTGAAATCCACACAAGCATCCTTGTGTAATGAAGAATAATACACAACATGTAACAAAGTTTTACACACCGTGTAGTCTTGTATCATCCATCAAGGATCCTTGGAACCTCCAGATTAGATCTTCCAATATAAAATTCTTTAATCAATAACTAATTTTAGTAATATTTGTGAGAAGTGATTAAGAGGAAGAAGATAGTTTGATGACAGATCAATAATGAATTAAAACTTGAAATGAATCTCAACTCTTAAATGTCAAATGATAAAAAACAAAATAAATAATTATAAATTTGAACGTGAACACTATGATACCACTTTTTTATTCTCGAAATAGAATAAGTGATTATTAGGGTTGATCTTGGCTTAGTAAATATTGGATTCAATGGATCGTTCTAATATTGTTCAAGACATGAATTTCATGACCAATGAAATTTTCAATAGAATATTGATAAGAAGGTCCCTGAAACTAAGATTCAATATTTTCACATTAAATGCATAATTAATTTAATTAATATGGAAGAAAAATTACCTTATTCTTGATATATTTATTCATAGTCAATAATGATCATCCAAAAAACCCTTTTCAGAAATCTGTCATTGTGCTTGTAATATCCAAGTGTGGAATCAATCTAGCGGTGATCCACATGTGATCCTTTGGATCTCTAAATGACACCGATGAATTACTGGGTACAATCGTGGTTGATTGATCATCTTATGTTGTATGTCCAGATCACTTAACCTTTATTCAGTCTTGAAGAAATTATCTGGATCTTCTCATTCTTGAGAGGATGTGAGAGGTAATAGGATAATTCTTAGAGAGAAATATATTGTGCGCAACTATTCTCAATTAGACTATCTTAGAAATTATAAGTATTCTATTTATAGACATATGTAGTGACTCAGTTTTTGGCCCTTTTAGACTTTGGAATATTCCTACGAATAATTCTGGAGCTAGGTATGAAAGCAGCGTGCAATTACGAGACCCGATGTGCCCAGAATTAATTTTTAAAAAATATTAAGTATTTTTAAACTATGAACGTGGTAGGGTTTCATTTTCTCCTAAATAGTAGATTAGATCAGAAATCTGAGGGCACAGTTGCATCTGGAGCATGCCGTTTACCCTAAGCGGGGTGAAAACTTTACGGGCGCGTGCCTATTGTGGAAAAATCCACCAGGGGTGTTTTCATAAATAAATGGAAAAGTTTATTTATGAACGTTGGCTTGAATAACTCATGAAAGGAGTCTCAGATCAAAATTTTGAGCTCGCTGTTGCGTTCAAAATGCCACATTTACCCTAAGGGCAACCTAATATTGTCTGTGCCAGGTGTTTTGGTCGGGGGTGTTAAATGGTGGTTTAATTAATTAAACATAATCAATCCCCCACCCCTCTATTTAAAGAACCAACAAGGAGGAGAACTCCTACCCTCCACCTTCGTCCTCCACCGATGAATCGGAGGCCAAATCATTGAAACGAAGCGCTGTCCGTCTCAGATCCTGATGGCAGATGCTCTCGGATCGTGCAGCAGCAGCAGCGGAGTGTTTAAAGTGCTGACGATCCACCAAAAGGTAGGTGGTTTGAGTTTTAAAATACCATATTCTATTTATGAATTTTTTTCTTCAAATCTTCATAAGGGTTGTGTAGTTCAGGTCCTGAGCTTTCCGAAACATGTTTTAGATTTGAATTTGGAGCACTGGGGTGCTCCCGGTGGTTCTCAGAAGTTTTCTGGGAGAAAACCTAGTTTCCGATGGTGTCCATGGCAGCTTTTAGCAAGGGAAATGATGGCGCGGTAGCAAGATGGTTGTTTTCGGCGGCGGCGCGGTGGTTTCCGGTGAGACAGACGATGGTCCGACAAAGCTTTTCCAGGGGTTCTTTAAACCCCAGTAACTCGCAAACTGTAACTCCGATTTTCGAGCCGTTTACAGCGACACATTCCTTGCATCGAGACAGACCTTTGAGCTCAATTTGGGAACTTTATGAGTCGGGTTCGTGGCTCGGGGCTACGAAACGTTGAAATAATAATAATATTTTATTATTATTTTGCTTCGACCCACCGTAATATCTGCACAGAGCGTTCGATTGACGTGATGTTAGTGACATTGTGATCCTGACAGTAAGGAATACTTTTCAGGATAGTTTTTGGGCGCTGGGATAGAGATCAGGGCGTGGGCCCCATGAGGTTGGTTTTGGGCGTTTACGGAGAAACACGACTTTTTCATCGGGTGTCCATTTTGGACGAACGAGTAGTCGATCTCGTGGGTTTTTCCAAGGGGATCACAATGGTGCAGTCTTCTTGATGAATTTTGGGATCGAGGTGTAGGACCCAACCAGGCTTTCTATGGTGAATAGTACTTTTTCACCGGTTGTCCGTTTCAGGCGAGTAAATATCCTATGATGTGTGATTTTTCGCGTAGAACGTGGTGGTGGCCTCAGTTTGGACCTAGGAGGTGCACAGTGTGGTGATGTTGATGGTTACTCGGGTTAGAGATGTTTAGACCATTAGTGGTTGAGTGTACTCCCTTGGTTCATTCCTATAAGGGTTTGTGTGGCATTACAACCCTATTATAGGTTTGTGATCCCCTCAATAGGGTGTTTTCCTAGTAGAGTTGTGGCATCCCTCCGGTGGGTCTGGAGTGAGATCCTCTAGATTCGCTTCCCTAGATCGGGTTCTTGGTATCATTTTGACTTCTTATACACGGGCGACGATCCCCTATCTAGTAGGTCAACTTCGTAGGGTTTGGGGCATCATCGGGAATAAGATCCCTTACGTAGTGGGCCGTTTAGTAGGTTTGTGGTATCATCGGGTATATGATCTCCTACACAACACATGGTTTCAGTAGGGTTGCAGAATCATTAGTTATACGATCCCCTACTCAGCACGTGGTTGTGGTAGGGTTGGTGCATTGTCGGTTTGATCCCCTACATCGTGAGTTGTACCATATGGGGTTTCCGGCATTGTCGTGACCATCTTTACAGGGGAGACTATCCTATATCTAAGTGATGTGAACCGTGGAACGTCAGATCAGGTCGTGGTATCCCCCAGTAGATCCTGGGAGTGATCCCCTATCTGTGAGATTTTTGAGATACCTGAGTGGGTTCTTGTATCCCATAGAGGACCCTAGGGGTGATCCCCTATCCGAGAAGTTTGGTGTTTCTGCTGTTTCAGGGTGTTGTTCTCAGTGACGATATCTGACGAGCGTGATCTCTTGGATGGGCATCTAAGATGTTGGTGTGAGACCCAATGGAGTGTATATCTTGGATGAGTGTCATCTAGGATGACAAAGCTCATGGAGTGTGTTCTCTTTGTTTTGTGTAGAACCTATCGCCGATGATGGGTTGGAACCTCATGAGGCTTGGTGCATGAAATGAGTATATCTGGTTGCTCATGGTATATATATGGGCATATACCTGAGCGGATGTTCATGGTGTATGTATGGGCATAAACCTGAGCTGAGATGACTAGTTTTGTTTAGTCGAGGATGGTCTTGAGAAGGAGTTTCTCTCTCATTTGGGTTTCCTCTGGCTGGGATGAGCTGATTGTTTCCTTTTAGTTGATCCCTTTTATTTTGGGGTTTTTGGGGTGCCTTATGAGTATTTTTATACTCACCCCTGTACAGGATTTTCCTGCACATGTTTGTGTCTTGTGAAGACCACATGCCTTTCGACGGAGTCCCAGGAGGACCCGGAGCAGGCATAGCTTAGTGAGTGAGACTAATCGGGGTGTTTACCATAGCTGTGCTGAGGAGTTTACCAATAAGTAAATTTGGCAGCGTTTCCCTCCATCTGAGCAGGTTGCACGATTTTGTAGTTTTCTTTTGGTGGGACCTGCTTTTCCCTTTGGTACTTTTGTTGCACTCTGGTTTGGGATAGATGTATGCATGAATTTTCTTTTCAGTTTTATATATCTCTGCACTGTTGTATGGAGGTGTATGTGGGTGCATGTGTACAGGTACCTTAGGCTAATTCCTCCCATGTGTGTGATAGCCTACTCGGCGCTAGTCGCCAACCGCTGGCCTATTAGAGGCGGGATTGGGGAGTCGTGGCTCGAGCCCCGTTGGGTCAGGTCGTGACAACATAGGGTTAGGGTTTGTATTTTAATTATATGTACAAGTGACCTTAATATAATTTCAAACCCATGTTTGATCCCATGCCATGTATTGTTAAGATAACAATATTATTTTATTCCATGGTGTGTGCTAACTGACACAATGATAAATATTATTTTACTGGATTGAAAATTAATATTTATCACCAGACATAATCTTGGAACTATCATCCCCCTAATCATTTATCAAATACCTAAATAAATATTTAATTAAATATTTATTCTAAAAATATATATTTCATTCAAATTATGAAAAATAAAAATTTATTAAACATTCAATAAAATAAATATTTGCGATCGATAAAATCTAAATAAAATTATTCCCTAGTCTTGAGAATAATATTTATTCCAATAATTAAATTAAAATAGAATTTAATTGAGATCAGTGAAAAAAACTATTGTATGACCCTTTAGGCTTCATTATCATTAGCATTAAGTTGAATTTCCAAAAGTCTAAGATTATTATCTAGCAATGGGTCAAGGTACCCAAAAGAAAGAAGTAAATGTCACAATGTCGACAACCAAACATGAACACTCACTATGTAATATAATAACTTTGTTACAAGGCTCATCGAGATGGTTGGACACCCATTTCATCAACCTATATGCTTGATATATCTTTCCTTAACTATCTAAAATAAACTCATCATTACACCATGGATATGGAATTTAATGTGATAGTTCTATTTCAATCGAAGAGTTGAGATATCAATTTCCGTTAATATAGAAGAGATAAACCCTTCCTCAAACTATTCATTAATAACATGTTATTCATGACACACCCAACATACCCAAATTCATCATGACATGTTATGATCATGGTTTATGATAATACATATAAGTTCATGAGTCATGAAATGCATTAACAATAATCTTAAAGTCTAAGTACCATTACATACCCTCGCAGTTAGTAATATTTAATGACACCTAAGCATTTGGAATTTCTACCGTCATGTCTATTCTCATAATCCCTTGTCTTAGAGATCACTAAGTGAAAACTTTATGATAAGAAGTATCATCTTATTATGAGTTTTAGCACCCATAGTTTCAATTAAGTGACCCTTTATTTATTTATTTTAAGTATATAAAGTTTTTGGGTGAAGTTTGGGAGGGTATGAAGGACTTTTGGAATGTTTTTGGGGATTTTATGGAGGAACATGGTTTGAGTGTGGTTAGTAAAAACCATGTAATACTATTGATAAATCATGAAAAGACAGAAAATGGTATTTGGGTAGGTGAAAATGTTTTCCAAACTATGTGGCCACCCATGAGTAACCGTGCAAAGTGGAACAGAGTGAAAAACATGGTCGGTACACGGTTTGTCTAACCGTGCAAGCCAACCATGCAAAGGGTGTTTGGATATAGTGGATAATGCACATTTTTATTAACTGTTCACCCTAACCATGTATGATTAATAATTAGATCCTAAAAAAGCAGATCTTACTCAAAATTGTTCCTAAAACTCTCATTTTTCACTTAATATGACACTAACATGGTTTTATCTCCTACCAAATGTTGTGGAGACTCTCCCATTCGATCTAAGAGTGATCTGTTGGAAAATCTTGGTGCATTGAAGTCCAGATTGCTTGGTAAGTCTCCATTCTTGGTTGTTTTCCTTAGATCTATTAATCTTCCCTCTATTAGATTCATATATTCAGTATGATAGGGATAAATATATGATATTTGAATCCAATCATGAAGAGGTATGTCTGTTTTAATGTTAGGGAACAAGATCTAAGGTGGGTTTTTGGAGATTCAACTCAGGTTTGTTAAATAATTCATGTCGTTCTTCATTCTCGCCATAGTTACTGAGGTAAGTGGATTCACTCTCGACTCCTATTTCTAGAACTAGATGGATTGATTTCAAATTTATTATTTTTATTGAAATTTATTTTGAAATTTGTGTGAAATTATTGATGGAAACCCTCTTTGGTGATGGTTTATAGAATTATGAAAATTTAGTGTTTTGGTGGAAAGTGAAAGTGGTAACATGATTTTAAAATGATAATTTGAAAATGGTTGTTTGGTTTTGATGCTTGGAAAAGTGTTTTCAATGAAATTATATTTTTATTTAAATGGTTTGGAAAATATTACATTGGCATGGTTATTGGATTAAATTGTTAAGCGTGAGTTGAATGGGATGAATATTGGTCATGAGGAACCACCATCAATGGGAAGGAGTATGGATGTGAGGTTTCACCATCAATGGTAACACCAATCTTGATTGTGTGTGTGTGGTTATGTGAAATGGAATGGGTTATTCCAAATTTTAATTTTAGAAAATGGTTAAACAACTTGTTTGGTTTCTTTCCTTGGAAATAAATTTGGTTTAGAAAACTATTTTGGTATGAAAGCTATTTTACTTAGATATAGTTTGGAATTTATATAAAATATTTTCAATTTTTTATATATAAATTTTCTAACATGTTATATCCTAGTGGTGTGAGTAGGGAAGTCATTTGGGAAAAAATTACTAAGTTTCATTACTCACCCCCTGGTTGGGAACTTTGGTTCATTTTCATATATTGTGTATCGGGACACAGGTGAAGGCAAGGTATCAAATTTATATGTGATACTTCATGATACAAGTGTATTGATTGTGGAGTTGGATCTTGGATCATGTTGGGAGTTTTTGTGTTGGTGTCCTTGGAGTCTTTGAGATTTTTTGGTCTTGTATACCATTTTTTATTTTGATATTGGTCTTGGTTTCTACTCGGCACTCTAATATAGTTTGGTTTAGTTTATCATACTTTTATTTGTACTACATTTTTACTGTGAATCATATAGTAGTTGTGTTTTATGTTGTTTTTGGTTGTGGTTGTTTTATTTTCAAAAGGGAAAATTGTCCCCCAACTAATATGAATCCCTTGGAATTTATTTCCATCCTTTGGAGTCTTGGGGACATAATCCAAGTCCAAGAAATATCCTTCTACCTTCTCAAGACAATTAGGAGGGGCATGATATTAAAAATGGTATCAGTATTGGTTGGTCCATATCTTTTGGGACAAGTGGTATCAGTTTGTTTGATCCTTGGGTATCACTTGTGTCGGTCTTGGAGTTGAAAATTCATTCTAGTTTAGTTCTTATGTTGGGATGGTAGAAAGGAGTAGGATTTTTGGAAATTGAAATGTAGATCATAAAAAGGTGCAACTAAGATATTTATTCTAAATCTCAAGTTACCAGGGAGTTGGGTACATAAGTTTTTTGGAGACACGTATAGGAGTGTTATCTCATTATAATGGGTTTATCCAATGAGAGAATCATGACATGCATTGATAGAAATGAATTCCCACCAGGAGTGAATATTTCATTTTGAGTAATGATTTATGATTTTAGTGAAAATATTTATTTTGGGAATGTATTGATTTTTTTTTTCAAATATGAGATTTTGAAAATGACGTGATAGTGGTATTTTGAAAATAGTTGGATTTTCAAAAGCATAGTGAAATTTTTAAAAAATGGGTTGAAAATGGAAAGTGTGGAATTTTGGGAAAGACTTGTTATCATAGTTGTGATATGGTAAATTTGAATTTATAATCCATTAGTTACTATAGACTTATACTTATGGAATTTTATTTTGGTTATAGAAATGGAACCCGGTAAGTATCATAGAAACCGACCAGAAGAAGCTATTGAGAATGTGGTTTCACCTGATCCACATGTGAACCGACAACTAGTTCAGAGTATTTTAAAATATTTTCATGCTATGGATAGAGAGAATAGAAGGGATAAACCAAGGAAATTGGATCATTACATTTAGTTATAGAAGCATAATCCACTAAAATTTTGATGTGATTCAGAACCATTGAAGGCAGAGGTGTGTCTGAATAGGATGAATCAAATCTTCGATTTCCTTGGAACACTAGTAGATCTAAAAGTATTGTTGTAAAGATATATTCTAGAGGATATTTCACACCAATGGTGGGATTTATCATTTCAGGCTAAATTAGACCAAGGCATTTCATGTGATGGTTTTGAATAATTGTTTTATAAACAATTATATCCTCATACGTTTAGTATTGAAAGAATGATAATTTTTTTTATCTTGAAGCATGAAAATATCTCAATGATAGATTATATGGCTAAATTTATGAATTTATTCAACTTTTCACATGATATTTTTGCTAGTGTGTCCTTGAAGGCATGCATTTTTGAATTGGGGATGAGGTAAGAGATTCCTAATAGATTTTCATGATTTGTATAATGGATTATATAGAGATGGTCAGTAGAGTGATGATGGTAGAAAGGGAAATCTTAGGAGCTAAGAGTGGAGGGAGCATGGTGATAACTATGGGAAATGGTGGGAACTCTAATGATGGGAACAAGTGGAAGAGGGACACCTATTTCCAAGGTAGTGGGATGACTCAGAAGAAAATGGCTGGATCAGTGAGTCTTCCACCACAACCTAAGAGAAAACCAATATGTTTCCAATTTTTTTCTTTGGATAACATAAAGTTATATTGTATGACACAATCTAGATCATTCCATAATTGAAATCATGGGGCATATTCAGCACTATTGTCGCAATACACCAAGATTTTGTGTTCGAGACACATCTCATGTTTCATAGACATCGTATGATTCGATGGGACATGAGTATCATAATAACTCTCATAAGAAGAACCGAGCTATCCATGGTGATTATAAGAATACCATGACTCCTCAATCAATGCAATATTGATATGGAAATAAATAAAAAAGTGCATCGAGCAAGTAGTTATATGGTGCTGAGCAAGTGATTATGGATGATCAATCTAGATCATCGATGGAGACAGGTAAAATTATTTTTAATTATATCCTTATGAAATCTTTTTTTGATACAAGTGCATCCTATTCATTTATTTATTCTTATGATATTGATTTTCTAGGTTTACATGTTGAGATGATGCCTTCTATTTTGAAACTTCAAACTCCTCTTGGTCAAAAAAACTGCCAAGCCGTTATGTGTAGAGAATGTTCTATAACTATTCATAGAGTTGAGTTGATATGGGATTTCTCTATGATTTATATGGATGTCTATGAAATAATCTCATGTATAGATTGGTTGACAATTTTCAAGGCTCACATTGACTATTATACCTGAAGGTTTAGTTTTACGATAGATCATGGCGTCGAGTATCTATTTAAAGGATAATGGAATGTAAAGGAAGGTTCGATGGTCTTTTTGGAACCATCAGTTGGAAAAATCTAATGCCAGTTGATAGAATTGACTTCAGCACCGATGGAATAAATCAAGAAAAGAATTTTTCCAGTGGTTGTTGATCAATTTCTGGATGTTTTCTTGAAAATTTCTCAGGGTTTCCACCCATAAGAGAAGTGGAGTTTACGATTGATCTCTTTTTGAGAACAAATCATATTTACCTTATGCATTATTGGATAAAAACAAAAGAATTAATGGAATTAAAATTCTAGTTGGAATAGCTGGAAAGAAAATGGTTCCTTTTTCCTAGCATGGCTCTGTGGGTAGTACTGGTCTTATTTTTCAAAAAGGAGGATGTAACTCTTCTATTGTGTGTGGATTATCATAAGCTTAACCAAGTTATGATAAATATTTGATATCCACTTCCACTCATTGATGATATGTTAAATAAACTAAGGGGATTCCAGTGGTTCTCTAAAATTGACTTGTGATATGGATATCACTAATTGTGAGTTTGGAAGGAGGATATTCCAAAGAAATATTTTAGGAGTAGATATGGACATTATGAGTACATGGTTATGGATTTCAGTCTTATGAATGCACCAACAATATTTATGGAATGATGCATCATATATTTCAGAGATATCTAGATTCTTTTGTGGCGGTGTTTTTGGATTACATATTGGTGTATTCCAGGACAAGGGATAAGAATGAGAAACACATGATGACAATGTTGGGAATTTTAAGCTATCATCATCTGTATGAAAAATTATAAAAGTGTTTTTTTGGATACAATAGGTACATTTACTTGGCCATGTTATCTCTTAAAGTGGTTTTTATATGGATTTATAAAATATAACGGCTTTTATCTCTTGGAAACTGTCAAATAATGACTTCGAGATACACAATTTCCTTGGTATAGATAGTTATTAACGATATTTTTTCATGATTTATCATGACTAGCTTAACCAATAAAGGCTTCAATGAGGAAAAATGTTCCATTAAAATGGATTGAGGAATGTTAGAAGTATTTTTAAGAGCATAAATTTCACCTTACATTAGTACCAATCACGATTCTTCTAGAATTAGGAAAAGGGAATGTGGTGTATTGTGATGCTTTAGGATATGGGTTAGGATGTGTTCTCATGAAAGGAGATCATGTTGTTTCTTATGGATCACAATAGTTATACTTTGATGAGAAAAATACCCATCACATGATTTGGATTTAGTTTATGTAGTCTATTCTTTGAATACTTGGAATCATTACATCTTTGGTGAGAAATTTATAGTCTTTACAAATCATAAGAGTTTGAAACATATTTTCTCACAAAGGGATTTGAACTTGAGACAAAGAATATGGATGAAGTATAAACAAATGTTTGAATTTTTATTTATTTATAGAATGCTTAAAGGAAATTTAATGGTGGATTAATTAATAATAAATTCATATAGTCAGTTGGAAAAGAGGCTTCAGATCAATGACAGTTGATATCGGTGATAACTGAAATGCACTTGGATTGTGAAGACAGAGGTAATGTTTTGGTTTTGTTTCTATTTTATTTAATTCACAATTTGGTTTCAATAGTAAAAGAGGCACATGAATCCAATTCAAAATAAGTTTCTATGTGGTAAAAACTCAATAGTGGGGAGACCATTGAGGGATGGAGGCTATATTAGAGTTTATTTTTTTGGTTTTGAAATCAGATGGTCATACCTATGACTTGTCTGGAATAACTTCTTCATGCTTACCACAATTCAAGATAAATTGTTCATCAGGGAATTCAGATGATTTATAAGGGATTTAAAGCACAATTTTTGTGAGTTATTATGTAAATAAAGTTGGATGAGTTTTTTTCATGATTCCACACCTATAAAAAAGTTAACACAGAGCATCAAAAAATAGTAAGTATGTTGAATTCTTTTCCTATTACTATCTAGAAATTGGAGAAGATAGACATAAATTTTTGTAACAGGTCTCCCAAGAATGGTTTATAAACATGATACCATTTGGGTAATAGTGTATCGACTCATAAAGTCAGACCATTTAATTACCATTCAGGAATCTCATACCATGGAGGACTTGTCTAAAATATATATCTGAGAAGTGTTAAAGAGGCATGATGTAATAGTTTTGATAGTGTCAGATAGATATTCAAGGTTTACATACCGTTTCTAGAAATCCTCAAAGTAATCTCTGGGGACTCATTTGACTATGAGTATGGTGTATCATCCTCAAATGGATGGTTAATCCCAAAGGACAATAAAAACATTAGAATACATGCTGCGGGCTTGTGTAATGGTTTTGATGGCTCATGGTAGAAGAATATACCATTAGTGGGGTTCTCATATAACAAAAGTTATCAAGACTCAATATATATGGATCCTTTTGAAGCATTGTATGGGAATACTTGTCGTCCTCTACTTTGTTGTGTGGAAATACGTAAGATTTAACTGGTTGGGTCGAGCCTTGTCTAAGAGACAATGGAGAAGATTTATATGACTAGGAAGAGAATGAAGACGACTAAAATTATTTAGAAATCATATGAGAATCATCATCGGCAACTGTTTTCATTCGAGGTGAGTGATCCTGTGTTCTTGAGAATCTCTCAAAGGTTTGGGAATAATCATTTTGGAAATTATGGAAAGTTATATCCTCAATACATTGGCCCTTTTGTGATACTTAAATAGGTTAGTAAGGTGAAATATAGGTTGGATTTTCTACCATGGTTCAGTGCAATGCATAATGTATTTCATGTATCTCAGTTGGAAAAGTATCATCCTGATCCTGACCATGTGATTTGATGGGATCATGTTCACCTAGAGATAGATTCTTCATTGGTTCATATCTTAGTATAGTTTGTGGATTGAAAATAGAAATTATTACATGGGAAAAGCATCGGTCTAGTGAAAACATGGTTGGATTCCAGAAGAAACTTGGGAAAGGGAGAAATAAATGGTCGAGAAATGGCCTAAAATCTTTCAAGAAAATGATGGTTTTCTACTTTCTAGGGATCAAAATTCCAATGGTTGGGAGAATGCAGCACCCCCAGTTTCAAGTAAGTAACCCTTTATTAATGTATTTTAAGTATGTAAAGTTTTTGGCTGATGTTTGAGAGGGTTTGGAGGACATTTGGAAAGTTTTTGGGGCTTTTCTGGAGTTTCATGATTTTATCATGGTTAGTAGAAACCTTGAAACACCTTCAAGTTACCATGAGAAGGAAGACAATGGGCTCTAGGTAGGCACATAGTTAGGCACCCAGTTTGTCCAAACTGTGCAACCACCCTGGAGTAACCATTCAAATCGGAACAGAGGAAAAAACATGATTGGTGCATGATTTTTCTAACTATGTGAGCCAACCATATGAAGGGTGGTTTTAGGTAGTTACTGGCACACAGTTTGCACACGGTTTCCCAAACTGTGATCCCTAACTATGCACTATTAAAAATTAGATCCTAAAAAACTATATCTCACTCAGAATTGATCTTAAAACTCTCTTTTTTTAATTAATCCAACCGTAACTCGGTTTTCTCTCCTCCCAAAGGCTGTGGAGACTCTATCCTTCGATCCAGGAGTGATATGTTGTAAAATATTGGTGCGTTGAAGGACTAATTGCTTGGTAAGTCTCCGTTATTTGTTTTTTTCCTTAGATCTCTTCATCTTCCCTCTCTTAGATTCATATATCTAATCCTTTGGGGATGGATATATGATATTTTATGCCAATAATGATGATATATAGATGTCTTGATGTTAGATAACAACATATAAGGTGGGTTTTTAGATATTAAAACTAGTTTTATTAAAGAAATCATGTCGTTCTTTGTTTTCTCCATAGTTTCTGAGGTAGGTGGATTCAATCTCGACTCCTCTTACTAAAACTATAAGGCTTGATTTCAAATTGATTTTTTTATTTAAATTTATTGTGAAATTATTGTTCAATTCTTTATGGAAACCCTCTTTGGTGATGATTTAAGGAATTTTGAAAATTGGTTGTTTTGGTAGAAAGTGAAAGTGGTAACATGATTTTAAAATGGTTGTTTGGTTTTGATTCATGGAAAAGTTTTTTCAATAAAATTATTGTTTTATTTAAATGGTTTGGTAAATATTGCGTTGATATAGTTATTGGATTAAATAGTTAAGCGTGAGTTGAATGGGATGGGTATTGGTCTTAAAGTACCACCATCAAGGGGACAAAGTATGGATGTGAAGTTCCACCATCAACATTAAAACCAAGGTTGATTGTGTGCGTGTGGTTATGTGAAATGGAATGGGTTATTCCAACATGGAATTTAATAAAATGGTTAAGTGACATGATTGGTTCATTTCCTTGGAAACAAATTTAATTTGGAAAACTATTTTGGCATGAAAACTGTTTTACTTAGAGATGGTTTGGAATTGATATAAACTGTTTTCAATTGTTTTATATAAATTGTTTAATATAAATTTTCTAACATGTTATATCATAGTGGATTGAGTAGGGAATTCATTTGGGAAAAAACTAATGATTTTTATTACTTCCCCATACATCGGTACTTTGGTGTATTTTCAGATATTGTGTATTAGGACATAGGTAAAGGCAAGGTATCACATTTCTTTAGTGATGCTTCAAGATACTTGGGCATTGATTTTAGAGTTAGAGATTGGATATTGTTGGAAGTTTCTATGTTGGTGTCCTTAGAGTCTTTGAGATTTTTTGGTTAGTATTACACTTTGTATTTTGATATTGGTCTTGGCTTCCAGTTGGTACTATGGTATAGTTTGGTTTGGTTTTTCATACATTGAGTTGTACTACATTAGTATCATGCATCATAGATTAGTTGTGGTTTATGGTGTTTTTGGTTGTGGTTGTTTTATTTTCAATAAGAAAAATCATCCCCCAACTGCTATTAAGCCCTTTTCATTTATTTCCAGCTTTTGGAATCTTAGGGATGCTACCTAAGGCCAAGTAATATACTTTTCTCTTCTTAAGCCAATGAGGAGGGGTGATATGTTACATGAGTACTCACACCTAACAGTCAATATGATATGTTTCCTATCATGTAATATTATCTGATCATATAACCATGTTTAAGAATATCATCATGGAATTTAAAGGTTCTCATCATAGAATAAAGATTCTATGACCTTTTAATGTGGAAGATACTCTAGGAAATTATTGAATTAAATTCACAGAGAACTATAAATGATATATAATAATATATTTAAATTAATATTCACTTCTTTGAATATATCTATAATACAAAATATAAATAGTTGGTTCTATAACACTAAATCCAACACTACCTTCCATTTCAACACTCAAATCTTTATAATAAGTCCTTCCATATGTTGTGTTCTTGTCACAACAATATTTCTTATGAAAACCACTCGTTCCATAGTGCTAATAAATAGTCCTGATTATGGAAAAATTCCATATTCTCATTTCATTGATTTATTCTCTAACTACTTCCAAATACCCCGATGAGGCGAGAGACCCCTTCCTTTCATATTCAATATATCATTGGAAGAAGTTAAAATTTATCTTCTTTAGAGATCGTCATTGAGAATCAAGTTCTGAAAATTAGTAAACACCAAATCATTATTTCCATTTAAACCACTCAAAATTATAACCATGAATTATTAATATTATGTTAAGAATGATAATTTTTTCCCAAACATCATCTACAAAAGTAACTTTCACATACTCCAGTTGGCTCTAGATTTAGTTTAAACCTCTCAAAAAATTTGATGTATATCTTCCTTTTGATAACCTCATGCTGAATAACCATTGCATCAAGTAACTTTTTTCCTGTGTTATAGGTTTCTTATACATATATTCAAGGGATTCCATCAACTCTGGTGTGGTTTTATTCTCTCTAATGCTCAAAGAAATGTTAGAGACTAAGGACATTCATATCAAGATAATTTACTTTCGATATATATTTTCCCATTCACATTTTTTACATTGGTTTTGATTTAACACCCTTTAATGGAATATTAATATTTTTCTGAATGAGATAATATTCTATATGAATTTTCTAGAAACTAAAATCTATTCCATAAATTTTTTCAATTGTACCTTGCCTTCTCCCTAAAAGAGATATTCCCTAAATCTATATTTATATATGATATATTTAAGGGATATATATCAGCTTGCATGAAAATTATGATTTTAATGAATTGGGTATATTATTTCATGTGTGTTGGACACATGGCCATTCACTACAAAATCCATCATTTATTATAAAGTATTACTATATTTTTAATGTAAAGGTAGTAAATGAATATGATTCATGAAATGAACATGAAATTTATTCATCTGTTTTAACAAGTGAATAAATGAGAGGATAGTTAAAGAGTGTAATTTATTACCTATATGATATATTTCCATGTGATGGTAGTGGGTGTTGGATTCCATGTTATCTTGGATGAAACTCTATAAGACCCGTTTATCTCTTCATCTTTTTTCTTTAAATATTGAGGTACTAGGATACCGTGGTGAGAAGATAAATCACATCTGAGCATTGAATAATTTAGTGTATCCCATGGAAACACCACAGAGGTGGGATTATTTTTCCACTTATGTGATCTTAATCAAACAAAAATGGAGATGAATATGATGTAGTGGATTCTATGAAGTACAGTATGCATGATTTACAACATGTCCTTTATTTCAGTTTTTAAACAATTTTCATTTATCTTGCATGATATATCCTTGGATATGGTTTCTAATTGTTTATGTCATGTCTAATAAGTGTTATTAGACTCTAAAAAAAAATTAGTGGTATTAGAGTGAGGTTTGTGATTTATAACTATGAAATATTATGTTTAAATGAAGAATAAAATGGAGAAAAAAAGTCATAATTTAATAAGTTTTTCAAAAATATGGAAAAATGGTTTACCCTTATGTAACTGGGTTGTATAAGGGTAACCAAGGATTTACCCTTATACAAAGTGGTCTACGTAAGGGTCATATCACCTTTCCCTTACATAGATAAGGGTCAAATTATCTTACCCTTATTAATAAAGGGTTATTTAAGGGTATGATAATGTTTACCCTTACGTGATCCTCTGGTACATAAGGGTTATTAGGTTTTTCCTGAAGCTATGTAAAGGTATCCAATCACTTACCCTTATTTGAAACACAACTACATAATGGTATATAAGGTTTTACCCTTATGTGATACCCTCATGAAGAAGTTATATGTAATGGTTACCTATTAGTTACCTTTATGAACATGGTTTGACCTCACGTAACGGTACCAAGAAGTTACGGATTGGTATAACCTGACGTACCCTTACATAGAATCTACTACGTAATGTTCACACCCTTACATGATCTGGCTACGTGAAGGTATTACCCTTACATAGTAATTTATTTTTAATTTGTGTAAAGGTAAGAAGTTACTTACCTTTATCCAAGGGCTTCCAAAGAATCTATTAAAGGGTAAAAGGATTTACCCTTATGCAGGAATACCCCTACGTATAAGGGTAATCTAAATTGTTTTAATTTTTTTTTTAATTTTTTTAATTCTATGAAATGATTTACATGATTCATAAAATGATTATAAATAATTATAAAAGGTATTTTATTATATTTTAGTTCATAAAATATTTATACGTTAATTAATTATAATTTTGTAAAATTAATTAAATGTTTATGAAACATTATATACCCAAATATTAAACATTAATAGTTGAAATACCTTTTAACAAATTATATGGCATAACTTATAACCTATAAATAAAAGTATTTATTTATAAATAATAATTGATACATTATAAAGTGTTATGAATTATTAAATAAGGATAAAATATAAATTGTTTATAATTAATTACTTTGAATTATTCAAAATAAAAGGGGCCTTATTTGGATATTATTTAAAGCACATAAAAATGTTTTTATGATTAATATTTTCAAGGTTTAAATAACAATTAGGTATATTATGTTTAGATTATGTAAAATGTTTACATAATAGAAAATGGATTATACATTTTTTTATAATTATTATAATATCATACATTTAAATTGAAAATGCTATAAAATGATAACTATGAAATATTTTATATTATAATAAATATAAAATGTTTATATTCAAAATTATGGAATGTACATAATGTTAAAGTCAAAATTATAATTTTCTATAATTATGTTTTATTTATGAATTGTTTATAAATATTTATCTCAAGTTTAAATATTTGAATTTTTCATTTATTTAAATCTTATTACCTTTTATATTCATGTTTAGTAAATTATTTATGTAATTTGAATATTATGTATGATTTAGTTTAAAATGATAAATTTTTTCTAGGATAAATCCATACATTGCATGATAGGAATGTCTCTATAATGAATACAGTTTTTTATCTACCTTGACATCAGTTTGTAATTGAAGTTATTAGCTTGAATTTATTTGTTTAATATAGTTTTTTCATATTATGTGTTAGATTTATGATGAATTGTATTCCCTATTGAGTAAAGTATCCCATGATAGAGGTACCTGGGGTTAGAATACCTACTTACTTGGAGGTCTATACCATATATTGGAAAGTGAATGGGGTTGACTATCTATCACTCTGAGATTAATCATGTGGAGATTGTCAATCTCATATAATTCTAAAAATTTACATGAACTGTTTATATAAATTATGTATATAATTCATTTATATGTGTATGAATATGATTGAATTCTATTTTTGGATTAAATAACACAAACTTGTGGTTTTTGTAAATAGTTACACATTACTATTGTTTGGACATATTTTTTAGGTGGAGGGAATAAGATTCTAAACTAAATTACTAGAATAATACATACATAAGATGGAATAATATGAGATAATATAGTGAGATTAGAATCTCCTTCAAATATTAAGTGTGAGATTCCTTCTATAGTGGAACTTTTTAAAACCTCGATCATCTGACTGGGTAGGTCATGCTAAATATGGGTTCCCCTATATTATCTTGTTTAAAGAGAGAAATTAATAAGTGTCTTTGTATTTTCTTATTGGGTAGGTCATGCTAAAGACAAGTTCCCCAGGATTATCCCTTGTTATCTATTTTTTGGGAAATTTATTTGGATTACACTAGCTTAGAGACCCTAATATGATTAGGTTATCAAAATAATAGAGTTGACTTTATCCATATGATGAATTGAAAAAATAGTTGTCTTCTCGACAATCCAAGAGTCATATATGATACGATTGGGATGATTCCCTAACTAAATAGCTAAATAATGAGAAAAATTATAATGAAACCTGAATATTAGTGAAATACGAATCATATACCACTAATGGATATAATGGATTTTCAAAAGGGGGTCATCATTTTAGTGGGAGAACATTTAATAAAGTTACTTATTAAAAGGTTAATAATAAATTAGACTCATTTGATAAATGATTCTATATTAGATAATATCATCATTATCATTATCAAGATAAACTTTGTAATTAATCCTTTAAAAGGAGAAACTTAATGTAAGTAAATATTAGACTACTAACTTGAGATAAGTTCTTAAACAATATTGGTGATCTAAGAATCATTCTTAAGGAAAATTTTATGTGTCAGAATAATTCATTCCTCAGTAACCAAGTGTTAAAATTATTCAGAAAGTGAAACAAGATGTTTATGGAAACATAAAGTGATTCATTTAAGATTTAAACATAATTAGATGAAAAAATTGATTGTTCTGTTTAAGGAATTTATCCTATTCATCTATGGAAATGATCCAACAATATGATTGAATTCAAGAAAATTTTACCTGATATTCTCAAAGTGCTGAAAATGGATGAAATAGGAATATAATGTTTGGATTTTGGTACTATATGGATTGTACAAGTGGGTAAAAGTTAAAAATGGAAGAATAAAAGTCAGTTTAAAAGTTAAAAAATGTTTATTCAAGAATCCAATCAATGTTATTGAAATCTAGGGTAGTCAGGAAGGATGAGTTATAATTCAATATGGTTGGATTATCCAAGATATACTTGAAGAAGTTTGTGAAAATCCTTGGAATTTCCATGTTAGGTATGGATGTTATAGAAATCAATTATTCAATTATGAAGGATATTTGATACTTAATATATATTTTATGAAATTATTGTAAATATACATGAGTTAAAAATCAAAGTAAGAATTGGTTGATCATGTATTTTATATTATCATGATGAAGTAAATAGTTAACACATCAAGAATTTTAATGTAATGTATTTTATCAAGATTAAATGAATCTAAGTAAAAGATATGTATATTTATCTTATTTACCTTATGTGATAAGATAAGGTGTTCTATTAAAATGATTTTTTGTGAACAAGTATGAGATAATTAATTATATATACATGGTTTATGATTCATCGATTTCTATAACATGTTTTGAGAAGAATATATGGATAATAGTTTTCAATCCAAGATAAAATTTATATCATATTATTTGTTAAAATATGTGGGAATGTGTTCCCACCACCCATTGGTATTATATTTTAATAAAGTCTTATTTTTAAATAAGAATGTTCCAAACACATAGAATACCATATATGAAATGGAAACAATAGTTTATTTTTTTAATATTAATACTAAAATGAAATAAATATTATTTTCTAAAAAAATGGTTTGCGTATCTTATCAAGATATTATAAAGATAATATAATGTCTAAGAGGCATGTGGGAGTATGTTTGGACTTAGATAAGTTCAATGTTTACAAATAAATAATTACACCAATATAAGTTTAAAGTGAATTGAACTTAATATCCTAAGATAATTAGGATGTATTTGTAAATAATAATGTATGTTGTTAAATTATTTCAAGGAAAATTTTGATGGAATAAGGTTACAAGGATAATGATGATGAACTTAGAAAGAGTTCTACGTAGATAAGAGAAGATAACATTACAACATTTGATGTTGTGAAGTTAAGAAGTTAGAATAAGTTCAAAAGTTGAACAATTAAGAATATGAATCCTAAATGTCACCATTATTAAAAGTGGATTACTTCATAGATGTTTCTAACTAAATAGTTTAGTGGAATGGTTTTATTATATAGTCAAAGAGATATGTGGCAGGGATTACACATGATGTAATGTGTTAACAAAACCCAAAAAGTGTAGCAAACATAATACTGATATAGAAGTTTATCATATATGATATGATAAACCGGTTCTTATATTTGTTTTGTTAAATATTATTAAAGAGTTTAAGAATATTAAAATTTGTTATATTAAATTCATTCTCTATTTTATCGTTATTTTACAAAGGCAACGTTGATGTATATATAGATATACATTTCATGAAGCGTAATGATAATTAACCTCTCAAAATATGACTTTGAGATTATCTCTAACTGATGTTAATCATGAAGTATTATAGGTTATGATGAAATGTTATGGTTTTCATGAGTAGGATTATTATATAGAGATATATAATATGACCATGAGTCACAAAAAAAAATAATTGGATTCTTTGTATGCATTGGATGACCCACAAAGTATACCACATGGAGTATCATACAGATGTATTTGGTATACTAGGGATGCATGGATCATATCTGAGTCCCCAATACCCATGGTTGTAGAGATAACAAGAATGATAACCTTCATATTTTGATACCCTACTTATACAAGTCTACATATTAGTTTAGCTAATATGAGGGTGGTTGGGTATGTTGCTGATCATTTCATGAGTTGGAGTTTAACCAAGATGCGAATTTTCATCTCATATGATGAGTATAATACCAAGGCCCTCGATTGATATAGAATTTGGAAGCGTGTATCTATACCTAGATATTATATATATATATATATATCCATAAAAGGGGCATGTGATGTGTTTATCCATAAAGATGAATGGCATGTGATGTATTCATTGATCAGATCAGTCCACATTCAAAGAATCAAGAACATATGAGTTGGCTATATGGGATCGACATTATCCCTATCCCATGGTCACTAGATATCATGTAAAAAGGAAAAAATATTATAATGAACGTTTGTATATGATGTATACTGGTGGAAATAGGTATATAGATACATGTGTTTGATAGTGATAATGCTATATCCCTTTATAGCTTGAGTAGCATTAACACTTTTATATAGGCCACTCTTTAACTAAATATATGGATCTAGAGATTCATATTTGTTTTCAATGATATAAATGACCATGGGACCACACTTTGTGGTTGACTTAATGGGGATTGAGTTTGACTTAGATATTTACTCTAAAAGTAGTTTATATTTAATCCAAAATAGTTTTTAATGGGTGTTCACATGGTATTTCATATGATGTGATACAAGGTGAATTTAATGATAGATTTCCAAAAGTATTTTGTAAGATGTTAAAATTGAGTTTTAGATACAATTTCAGAAGTTATTATATTTGTTATAATATAAGGTGAAATGGCACAAGGTTTATGATCCTTTAGTGAAAGTGGGATATTAAAGGAGATAGTCCATAAATCCATATTTATATATGATATATTTATGGGTTGTATATTGGATTGCATGAAAATTATTATTTACATGCAGTGAGTATATTATTTCATGTGTGCTGGAAACCTGACTATTCACCACATAAGCCATCATTTATCACAAACCTTTACAATAGTTATAACGTGAAGGGAGTAAATGGATACAATTCATGAGCCGACCATGGAATTAATTCATCCATTTTAATACATGAATAAATGATAGGATAATCAAGGAGAATCCTTTATTACCTATATAATCTATTTCCATGCAATTTCAGTGGGTGTGGGATTCCATGTTATCTTAGATGAAACTCCGTAAGACTTGTTTATCTCTTCATCTTCCTTCATTAGATATTAAGGTACTAGTATATCATGGAAATAAGATGAATCCCATACAAGTGTCAGATGATTTAGTGCAGCCCATGGATACACCATAGAGGTGGGATTATTTTTTCCACTTATGCGATATTCATCAAACACATATATAGATGAATATGTTGCATTAAATTCTACATAGTATGTTACACATGTTTTACAACATGTTCTTCAGTTTAATTTTTATACAGGTTTCATTTATCTTGCATGAAATTTCCTCATATATAGTTTCTAATTTCTTTTGGTGTGTCTAATAATTATTATTAGACTCTAATGAACCCCTTCACTCTAGACACCATCCTTACAAAAAATAATGACTCCCACTAAAAAATCAAGAAAATTATAGGAAAAATATTGTTATGTAAAATATTAAGATGACTGATAATCCTCCTGAGAACCTTTCCTTTAATACCAATTTTTGATAATTCCTTCAAGAAAACTATTCTTTCAAAAAACAATCAGAATCATTCATTCAAAAATCAACTAGAGGAACCTGATTCTAGAATTAAATCTCCTAACTTAATAATCTAGAACTTAGTAGAAATAATGTTCACCCATATCATGACACTACATTGAAAACTTCACTTATTCCCTATTTAATCCAACATATACAACATTAATGAAATATAAAGTAAAAGTAAGCAAGTAAAAGAAAACTTTGTTTTTACATGGTTCAAATTGAAATTCCTATGACCATGGTAGAAACATTGCAATATTTCATTACTCTAGAAAGAAAAATTTTACAACCTAGAAACTTAAGAGTCCCTCAGGATTACTATAGATAGTTAATCACAATATATAAAATAAACTTCAACATATAGTCCCCACTCTCTCTATATAGAAAGTAACATTCAATTATCTAGTTTCAATGACCTATGAAAATCATGGGAGTGTATCCATTCCACTATTCCTATCACCGATATCCTGTGGAAATCTTCTGAGTGACCACCACCTCTGGTAAAACTATAAAATACAAAAAAATTGTACCTCCCATATTTCAAAAAGTATAATTTTAAACTTTTTAAATGATGAAAACTATACTGAGAACATTGGAAGAACTCCTTCCTAACCACCTCCTTCTATAACGCTAAAGGAAAGAACCAGTACCACTACCACTACTTCAATAAAGTGAAGAACTTATGGGACCACTACTTCTAGTCATCTCCTTCCAATCAACTGAAGGAGGATTAACATCCTCAACATTATTTCCTCAAAATTATTATTTCTTATTTTAAAGAAAAAACCTCTTTAATGGGTTAATTGGGAACCCATACAATAAAGATAAAACCTTAAAAAATCCTAGGTAATAATGGAAACCACTGATCCATTACAATTTTTTTTAAATGTTGGACCCATGTACCTTTTTAAGGATCTATTCAGTATCAATTTTTTTCCACTCTAGCTCCTTTTGAATGAGATCCTCAAAATCTAAGGCCTTCTTGTATCAGGTTCTAATATAATCTTTATATTTATCTTCCCTTTATTAAAAATATAAAGTAATATTTGATATTTACTTTCACTCCATACCAATTGTTTTTTATTGATATGGAATTTGAGGAGTCTTTCATACATCCTGTTGTAGTTATCTCATATAACATTAACATAAAAGGCATATTACACTTTCTCCACCTTGGAGTGAAAAAGTAAGTCCATATCATGTGAAAGGTAAGATCCTTATTTCTTAGTGGGATAAGGTTCAAATTATTCTCCATTCATCCTTCCCACACCCCCTCTATTTTCAAGTAAAGGTTGAACAACCATAACCTCACACAATGAGAGACCCTAGCTATCCTCCTTCATTATTATTCCCCCATATTAAGATAAGAAAGGATTATCCATAACCCCACTAACTATCAATGGAATTTTATTACAATATGGGGAGTCCCTATTTATTCTCAAATTCAGGTTTTGTGGCTTCAGTACTAGTCTTGGTAATTATACCTTCTCTATTATCAGGCTGATTTTGATCCCTATTCTCCTTTACATTTATAACCCCTATAACTGATGGGTTTTCATGAACCCATTGGATCAAAAAAAGGGTGATGCACATTGGGGGGGGGGGGTGAATTATTGTGTATAGTTAATTCAAGTACCTTCACTCTCATGATTTTTCAGCACCTCTCTATCATGTTACCCACTGATGCAGAAATAAGATAGGCACAACAAGTTTATTAACAAAGTTTTACTCATTTAATAATAACTAAACCCCAATGTGTCATGGTTATTATACAAAACACATATTCTATGTCTTATTATGAAAAGAAATTTGAGGAATTGTGTGACCTTGAACACATAAAACTACTTGCACCAGCCAATAACAATTTCACCCCAATAGAACAAATGATTCCTTCTAAGAATAATCGTTTATGAGTGTATTAGCCACCACATGGACTCCATATAATGTTATTCTTCCTCTTCCTTTCACAATAACATCCTTTAGTTATTATTAAAGTTTCTTTTTCTCCTCCGATATCATAATGTATTGTTTCTTATCCTCAAAATTCTCCACACATCTCTTTATTCATTTTTTATTATTTATATTCACCAAATATTTCATGAATATTTCCTATATAATAATTATGGAAATATCCTTATATTAAGACAGGTATCTACTCATTCAAACTCATAATCTTCAAGCCAATTCTCTATTTAAATTCTTCCTAAAAGTTTTACTATAGACTCATTAAGTTTCATTTTCATGATGTTTGAATTATCACAGTCTTCTTATTAAATTAAATATTCCAAAAAATATCATATTCCCATTCCACATGTGCATGGGATATTATTATTTATTATAAGCTCACATCATGGAAAGCTCATGATTTTTTTAGACTCTTTGCTTTGCAGTTCAAATATTCTCTATGAATATTCATTAATTTTATTCAACTTGAATCATAGAACACTCCTCATGATTATTTGAATTTTAATGTGAGAAAAAAAATCAACATATTTGGATATTGTAATTCTTTAAAAAATACTTATTAACATATACATACACTTAGAGACATATGATCAAAGATAAATTTATAAGACTTATGTTTTGGCTTAAAGACTTATATTTATATGAATACACACAATCACTCAAATAATTAATCTAATTTCATGAACTCTTTATTATTAACATTTATCTTCTTCTTCATAGTATCTTATGAAGAGGATCCCTCTTTTGTGGCATGGAACTAGTCTCAGTAACAAAATATTTGTATTGGTAGATTCTCCTTTTTTATTAGATCATGATCATTTGTTTAATCTTGATGTTTTATTCATAAATAACATCACAAAATTATTTAATTAATTAATTAGTCATGTATTTATTAAAAATATAAATTTTAGAATATCATCATTTCACCTAGTATACTTCTCAAAAACTCTAAGTCTTGGATCAACCGTGACTTTCAAGATTGACCATGCCTTTGAATTGACTGTGACTTTCGACTACACATAGACATCCAATCTAATTCATGGAAAAAATTTAATGATTGACCACATGTTCATAGTCCTCAATCAACTATTCCCAACAAGATATGATGAGGATTGATCACACAAAAAACACGATAATCATGACCTTCTCGAATTTCTAAATATACTTGAAGTTAGAACCTGAACAAAACCATGAGTGAACACATGTAAAACCTATCAACCACATGTAAAACCTATAGACCATGAAGATTGACCATGTGAATATCAGCTTCATGAGAGAAATATTGACCCTAAGGATCAAACAAACATATCGATCTACCATAAGAATGTACATTATGTTGGTGGCAGCTGATGTTTACATACATGATTAAATTATATTTATAAAACACAAAGAATGTGTATATATCTACCTATGATGGTTAAAAATTATGTACAACTACCTCAACTTAGTGGTTACATTCATAGTCATGCCTCAACCATCTGATTCATATGCATGGAAACAACCCGCATCTATAATCTTCTATAGACAAAACTTCCACTTCATTAAAACATGTCTTTAATACAAAAAGTATTTAATCAAACGTAAAAATTAACATGTATTGAAAATAAATACAACAAAATCCTCAATAGTGTTAAAAAATATCTCCCTTTGGATTTGTTAACAATACCTCAACCTTCTCCCTCCTTATCGATAACAAAACCAAAGTAAATAACTATTAGGGATTATCTCAAACTTCTAATAGCAAAGGAATAATGAATCAATCATCTCTAAGTCTACATGATCTATACCTTTGTGAAAAAAGAGTGATTAAATAAATAATAAATGATTTCCTTAAAACAACTCACCCCAAACATGAAAAAAACCCATTCTCAAACAAATTAACAATTTGAATTTGCAAAAAAATATATTTCCTGAATCACTCACCACACACATAAAAAAAAATCATATACAAAGGAAACAACTTTACCCCCATACAAAAAAAATCTCCTTAAGAATATGAGAAATAAATAATAGAGTAGGTAACTCAAATAAAATCATACGTCAGTGAGTGGGAGTCTGTTTCCCTCCCAGTTACATCTGCAAATTATCAAATTGTTCATTTGTTAAATGTTTATTAAGAATATCAACTAACTATTACTTAGAAGGAATAAACTCTAATTTATAGATACCATATTCAAAATTTTATTTTAGGAAATTATACCTAATATCAATGTGTTTGTACCTTAAATACTATACATGATTTTTGGATAGGTTGATGGAACTCAAGTCACTACACCAAAATGATTGTTTAGTGGCCGTTTATTAAACCACCGCTAATTTTTTTTAATTATTTAGAGGAATTTTATAAAAAACCACCACTAAAGCATTAAATATTTTCATACCCATGACACTCTCCCCCTCCCCTGACACCCTTGACTCCCTGAAGCCCTACCAGCCCCATCACCACCCCTCGTCGCGCCTCACCGCACCTCGCCGTCCTCACCACACCTCTCCACCCTCGCCATGACTCACCACCCTCACCATGCCTCTCCACACCTCTCCGCCCCTCGCCAAACCAAACTTCCCCTATTCACCCCTTTCTATGCCTCTTCGCATCTCACTGCCCCTCTCTGTGATTCGTCGTGCGTCACCGCCACCTCGCCACCCCTCGAATCCTCCACCAGAGTCAGTATTCTCTACAGTAACATAATTGTAGGAACATAAGTGATTTATTGTTTGTCCATTTCATTCCTCATGTACACACATCTAGCCTTATTCCCATATATTTTATTGTTTGACCTTTATCAGTCAATAAAATCTATCATAGTGTTGGTAATATCATCAAAACATAGTTTTTTCTTAGATGCATCAGCTCTCCTTCTTCTTTGATGATTAGGGATTTCGTAAAAGTAGTTAGATCTCTGCCTTGTATGAAATTAAGTATATCAATTAATATTTAATTATAAAATGTTCTTCTCAGTGAAAACACTTCATTATTTGATCCTGTATATAAATATCATAATAAAATAATATCATGAATATTTTTTTTTGAAAATGAAATTGTGAAACTCCATGAACATCGACAATATTAGTGATGTCATGTATAAAACAGGTTAATAGATTCTTAATTTATCTGCTCATTTGATCTTATTTGAATTAGATTCATAGTCACCCTTTTAATTATCTTTCAGACTCATACATTCAATAATTATGAGATATTCAATAAATCAAAACATTGATGTACTACATGTTTTCATGGAACTATTATGTGGAAAAAACCCTTAGGGTCATAGAAACCTATACATTATCATTGCACAACATCACATGTTGTTTGATACTACATTAAAAATAAGAATCATACTAAATATTAATCTTATTTTGATGTTTGATTTATTTTAAGATAATTTCATTCAATATATTAATTTATTCCCATTTTTTTAATATAAATTCATGAATTCGCTGTACTGACATAAGTTAAATAAAACCCTTACATGTATCCTCTTACATCAATCTCTAACTCCAAATACCCATTCATTGACCAAAACTCTATTCTCGTTTCCCTTACAAAAATAACACTAAAATATATCCATTTACAATGTTTTACATTCATTAATCCCATTACATCATCACCCTTATGTTGAGATCCTCCCCTACTTCATTTATCTTAACATAAACCTCCATATGTAGTTGACTCATCTTACGATGCTCATATGTGGAAAATTTTGATGTGAATCCCCATAGATGAGTAACCCTATGTGGATCTAGTCATACATGAATATGGAGTTTTACAAGAGGAGTCTCCTAACATGTATGACCTTGACATGAATCACATTATTAGGTGAATTATATGTGAATCATTTTATGTGAGGACTTTTCCATTTTCAAGAATATCACTCTAATTGTATTTGAATATCATCTAATTGAATCAATGCCTTCTCAAACACATTTCATTTATCTAAATTAGTATTGGGATTTATTAGAAAAAAATACATAATTCAAAGTCAATAATTTTACGGATCAATTTTCTCTCCCCATTAATGACCTCAATTAAAACCCCCTTATCGACATCTTGGGGTTATGGAGGAACATTCTTAAACAATTTTCTAATTCTACAATTTTCTTCCACTAAATTGAATTTAATGCTCGAATTTATTGAGAGGAGGATGAAATTTAATTTCATAAAGTAGTAGGACATGAATTGGCTAAATCAATGTCCATGTGTTCCTTGCCTGGAATATAAAAAAAGTGTTATTAACTCAAACATTATAGAAATAATTAAAATTTAAAAAGTTATTTTAACTATTATTAACTATTATTTTATGTGTTAGTTTATCATATATTCATTCAATATACATTCATTCATCTGTCTCAACAAACAGATCAAAAAAATTCAACCATAATATATGAGTTTTCTCTCTCTTTAAAATATTTATTACTTTTCCTTCACAAATTAATACTTTTATTTAAATTTACACAATTTTATTTATATGAGAATAGGAGAGTATATAAAATATACATAATACATGAAAACTACATGTTTTCTATAGATTTTCAATATCTGGAACATGATCAATATCTGAAGATTCTTTTCTTTAGGTACATAATTGTTGAATTTCTCATAACTTCATAATCTTGTTTCATATACATTGGTTGTTCAAAAAATTTATATTCCTTTCAACATAATTGGATCTATCAAATCATCATCTTCCATTTTTGGGGAATACTCACCCTACATTACATCACATTAAATTCACTTTTTCATTGAACCTTATAAAAAATTATTACAAAATAATGTACATATTCCTTTCACCATTATTTAGAGATATATGGTTGATAAATAAAAATGTTAGATCCAAGAAAACATCTACTTAAATGCATTCCCTTATAACTGAAGGCTTTTTTAGCATCTTTGTAGCTAAAACAATTTTGATAGGCTTTCTTACAAACAATGAAATTCCACCTATAACTTCAATATTGAACAAATGAATTGTTATAACAAAAAACTCAATTCCACCCATAACTTCAATATAACTTAAATTTTGATAGTATTTGTTATATATATATTTTTTGTTAGTACTGTGCATCTGTTATCATTTTTAATTTTTTTTCTGTATAATTTTTTTTGAAATATATGTTCCAAACTTAATTTTTTTTGATTAAATGACAAAAATGCCATGGAGGAAGCATTATACAGTTTCATTAACCACACAAACAGATGAAGATCCATCTGTATCCCTCCCTATAGTATCTGAGACACCAACTGCTTGCCCCTACACCATCTCCCCTTGCACCATCTCTCACACCCTTCGTGAGCATCCCTTCAGCGCTTAGTAGTCTCCTTCCTTTTGAGGAGCCTCAGGAGTGAGGGAGAGGGGCACAAATTCTAGTTCTTTACAGGGATACTAGAGGGTGACTACTATAGGTACAAATTTTAATATGAATAAATTTATTGCACTTTTTTATACTAACTATTTGTTCATAAAATATGGAAACAATGCAAGTATGGAGAAAAATATGAAAATTTCAGATGTATGGAATCTGACTGAAGAGAAAATAGCTATCCCATTAGATTCCAATGGGGTCCCTATAGATGACGTCATAGTATTACATGGCCAGATTCTAGTCCAGCTGGCTACAGAGCCAGTTTCTCTTCCTATTACATATGATGATTGGAGGCATATACCTTCAACTTGGAAAAATGATATTTTTTATTCCCAAATAAAGGTAATTTTAATATATTATGGTGTAATTGAATGTAATTATGTTATTAAATTATAATATTTTCAAAATGAATTCATGTGTACAGATGTTATTCTACTTTATGGTTGCTGATGTGCTAGCACAAAAGTGGGTTTTAAAAAATCTGGGCAAGAAATTGGTAGAATTTAAGTGGAGATTTTGAAAAAATGTCAACGATACTTTGTTGACCGCCCAATAGATGTATGACAAGCTACCCGATTGGATACCCAACGAGCAATGGAAATTTTTTGTTAACATACATCGTGATGAGAAGCCTATGGTATTAAAATATATATTATTATATTAATCTCATGTTACATTTATACGTGTATATGAAAAGGAGGTGACATTGAATACATTACTATTAAATTACATTTTATATATTTTAGGATCTTTCAAGGAAGAATGCATCAAGTAAGGCTAATCAGGTCATCGCTCACACTGTGGGGTAAAAGATTTTTTCTAGAAGCCGATAAAATCTGGTAATATTTTTGTTAGTTTAAATATTTTTAAGAAAATATTATCTATTTAATATATTAAAATTTTGATTTATCTTTGTTTAATGTAGTCACATAGTTTAAGGCACCAGGCATCTCGAACAGAAGTGTGGTTATATGTTCACAAAAAATCTAATGGAAGTTTTGTTAATGAGCCTGCCAAATATGTTGAGGTATGAACACATTTTTTATTATAATAACTTATTATCAGTTGTCACTATGTTAATATATACTGTTTATAATATGACTAATATTTGATTTATAGGTAAAAATTAAATAAATATGGGATGTCAATCCCATGTAGTCCTACTCAGTCTCATAGGATGACCCAGTTGGTAAAGTCCTTGGGAATGAGCATCCTGGTAGAGTGTGTGAGATGGGTTTAAGACCTGTACCATCTGAGGTATTTGGCAGGTCATTAGGGATTTCAACTGCATCTACTCCTGTTTGTAGTCATTTTATACCCCGAGATGCTCAGAGAGAGATTGTTTCTCTACAAAACACAGTTCAGGAACAGAAGACTCAAATATCTGCTTTGAAAAAATATTTGATTGATTTATATCAGAAGACAACCAGATATGTCCCTGGTGGTATTGCATCGAATGGTGGTGAGCATGTAAATCACAAAAATTAAAATTCATTTAGATTCCAAAAAATTATTGGTTTTAAGTTTAAATATAAATATACAACATTATTTTATTTTCAATATAATGTTCTTACAGGTGCCGGTAAAAGAAAGTAAAGGTGGGGGTGGAGAGGGTGGCGATCTTTGTTCATCATCATAAAATGATTAGCGGTGAGGGTGATGGTAATAATATTTGTATATGTATCATGTGTGTCATAGAGTAGTCACCAAAAATTTTCATGACCTAAAATTTTCTTGATTTCTCATGTTTCCTTTTACGTATTATGATCCCAGTCTTCCAAATACACTAAGAATTTACAATAATTATGTTGTATTAATGGATATTTATATTTATGAATCAAAAAATAATATGTCTAAAAATTTCTAGGTTGTTATATCTATGGTTTATAGGATCAGGAGGAGGTTTTTGGTGCTATTTATAAAATCATCATAGGTTTATCATAGAGATAATGGCTTCAACATAGTGGCTAATAGTGGAGTTTTTAGTGTTGATAACTTTTTAGGAATAGTTTCACCATGGATCAGGGATGTGTCCTAGAATCTTATTGATAAGATATGAAAATGTATGTTTATACTTTTATTGTTTAGGGGGTTTTTTAGTTGAAAGTTTGGATGTTTAAAGTTTTTTAGTTTTATAGTCATATAGATTTACTACATTTAAGTTTTAAAGTTTATTGGATTAAAAATTCATAGGTTTATAGGTTTAAAGGTTATAGGATTGATAATATGGAGATTTGAAAGCTATGGGTTTGATGACTTTAGTGTTTCTCATTAGAAGTTTCAAGTTTCTAAGTTTCCAATTTTTTAAGTATTAGGTTTAATGTTTTTCAGGTTTGTAGGTTTATAGGTTTCTAGTTACATATTTTTTTTTCTTTTTTGTTTTTATTTAATATTTTATACATTTTTTGTTTTTTAAGTTAACGTTTTATTGGATTTCATGTTATATGTTTCAATTTTTGTACATTTCTAGTGTTCAGTTTTTCACTTTTCATGTTTTCATGTTTATAAGATGTTTTTTACATATTTTAAAGTCATATGTTCACATGAATTATACTTTATCACATTTCTAGAAATACCTTATACAATTTTCAGATTTTAAAATTTATAGATTTCATATTTATTATGTTTCATGTTTTCATGTTGTAGGGTTTGAAATTTGACGATTTTATATGTTTTTATTTTTACGCTAATTGTTGGATATTTGCACATTTTTTGTTTTCAATAAGGAAGTTTGTAATATTTTAGGCTTTTAGGCATGGATATATCATGCTTAATGATCTCTAAATTTATAGGATTCTTGTATATAGGTACACGGATTCCATGTTTTTAGTATTATAGGTTTTAGTTTTTTTTAAAAAAATCATTAGTTTTAATGTTTGTTGGTTGAATGATTTCTAGTTTTAAGGAATGCATGTTTGGAAGTTTAAATTTTTCTGGATTACATGTTTACATGTTTTCTTATTTACTAGTAAAAAGTTAGTGGTTTGGCTTATATGATATAAAATTGAAGGTCCATATGATTTGTGTTCTCAATATTTGAGGTTAATAGGATCATTTTATATTATTTTTCATGATTATGGTTTTACCAGTGTAAAAGCTATATGGTAACATGTTTATAGGTTTACTAACTAGTGGTTTATAGGTCTGCAGTTCATAGGAAATTAGGTTATAGGTCTGATGGTATCAATTTTTTTGTTTTATAATTTTCATTTTTCTTTGATTTTAAGTCTATAGGATTATGGATTATAGGATTTATATTTTATAAATTTATAGGTTTTAATATTTGAAGGTTTCTATATTATTGGATATCAGTCTAAAACAGTGAAGGTTAAATTATTTTTTGTAGGGAAGTTTTTAGGTGTCAAGGTTTTCATGTTTATAGGTTCGAATGATATAGTTTTAAAGGTTATTATATTTTCAAGGCTATAATTTTTTAGGCTTGTAGGTTATAGGTTTGTATGATTATAGGTTTTCAAGATTTGTGCGATGTGATTTTACTTTCCTGGTAGTGGTGAAATATTTTGTTAATAATGAAATTGAAATGGTTTTTTTCAGGGTACTGGTACTGGGGCTACAGAATCAGCAGCATTTTTTTATTTTAAATATAACTTTAGCAGTGGTTTAAACCAACACTATGTAAATGGACCATATTTCACATTGGTTCAAACCACCGCTATAATTTGGCATCTTACTATCGTCGATGATTAAAAACTCCACTACAAACATGAACACTATAATTTAGCAGAGGTTTTTTTGATTTAGCGGTGATTATTGTGAAAAAATGGGTTTTTTTTGTAGTGGCGGTTTAAACCGGCGCTAAACATTTCTCATTTTTCCCAACCATTTCGTGGTGGTTCATGTGGTTTTCGCGGCGTTTTTCCCAAGAAAAAATGAAATGATTTTTAGCGGTGGTTTAAACTGCTGCCAAAAAAGATTTCATTTTTTCCTAGAAAACCACCACCAAAACCACAATAACCACCACAAAATGTACTTACAACAACTATTACTAGAAAACACCGATAAATTAAATAAACGACAACATATTGTATGCAGACACCCAATTTAGTGGTATTTTTATAAAGCTGCCGCCATAGAAAAAAAACCGCCGCTATGAGGTGATTTTCTTGTAGTGAGTTTTCATAACCCAAAACTAAAGGGTACTCAAATTAAAAACTATAATCATAGAGTTGTATCTTCATCCACATAATCTATGTTACCAATTTTGATGAAGCTACATACACATATTTGGTTGAGATTAATGTAACTGATGTTTTATTCTCTGAATTTTAGGAAACAAAACTCCTTCCAATAAAAAATACTCTACCAGATTTGGACTTTTTATCATGTACATATCCTTCCCAGCCAACATTAGTGAAACCTATTTGATTCATCTCATCTTTATTCTTTTAAAAAATCCCACAATTGAAATTATTTGATATGTATGTCAATATCCTCTTTGTTTCCAATAGATTTGATTCCTTAGGATTTTATTGAAAATATGCACAAAGAGTGACAATAAATACAATATCAGGCCTGATAGCTTTCAAATATATAATACTTCAAATAAATATTTAGAACTAATTCTCATTTAATAATTGTACCTCATAATTCTTACTCATCTTTTACTTAATTTAATTAGTGTAGAAACACATCTATAATCCTGCATGTTAAACTTCTTTAAGATTTCTCTATAATATTTTTCTTGTAAAATAAAGATTTATTAAACTACTTGGGTATCCTATAAGCCCATGAAAAAAAGTTTATTTCTCTAATAATAAATATCTAAAATATTTCATTCATGTGTCTTGAGAAATCACTATATAATATTTCTTCATTACTGGAAAACATTATGTCATCAACATTCACCATTATAAAAAGTGATGTCTTGTTGATCTTCTTCACATACAGATTGTTGTCTATCTGTCTTTGAAATTTTATGCTTTTTAGATACTCATCAAGTTTAATATACTAGGATGTTAGATCATACCTCAAAAAATAGAGATCTTTCTTCAACTTACATACCTTATCACCTTTATAATCTAACAATAAACCTTCATGTTGTTTCATACACACTTATTCATCAATTTCACCATTTAGAAAACTTTATTTAACATCCATTATAAATAATTTAAAACTTTTTTCAGATATTATGAATAAGAATATTATGATTGAATCATGTATGGACACTGGAGAGAAGGTTTCATTAAAGTCAACCCTTTAATTTTTGAGTTTCCCTTACATCCCACCCTTTCTTTGTTTCTAGAAACTTCACCATTCTCATCAATTTTATTTATGAAGACCCAGTTATCTATAGTTTCATTCCTTTAATTGGATCTAGGAACAAGTTCCCAAGTTTCATTCATTTAAATTTTATCAAGCTCCTCATTCATAGTCTTAACCCACTTCTTATGTTCAAATTATTCCTTAACTATTCAAGGTTAAATCTTATAGAATAAAATGGTATAACAAGTTTTCATAATCTTCCTTATTGTCTATACACCTTGCTTTTGATCCCAAATAATATTCTTAACATAAAAATATTTTATCATCCTTGAATTACCTCCTTTGATATTTTATTCTTCATATTCATTTCTAGAGAGTGATGAATATTAATAATTGGTCTAAATCTATGTATTTTCTACATCTTATTCAATAGGTTCAAAACTGACAATATTTTCCTAGTCACCTATACTGATAGTGTTCTTGATTCCTTATTTATTTTTGAAGAACCACTACATCATCACTTTCATAAATATTTTTAGACCTCTTTTTATAAAACTTGTAGGATCTTACATTTGGTAAAAATCCCAAGAAAATTCTACCCTCATCCTTTTAATTAAACTTTCCTCCTCTTCTGTCCATCCTATTGATTAGAAATAGATTTCCAAACACCCTGAACTATTTAAAAATAATAATATTTTTATATAAAATATCATAGGAAGTCATATATGAGTTTTATATTATGAGAAATCTTTTGTAAATTATTCTAGTAATTGTGATGGCATATAAACAATAGTACCTTGAGGTATTAAGCTCTATCATCATGGTTTTATCCATATCAACTAGACTTATATTCTTCCTCCATACCACTCCATTTTATGAGGAGTATATGGAACACTGAATTAATGTATTATTACATGATTATTTAGATATTTAGTGAACTGAATATTTTCATATAAACTTCCATTTTATGATCTCATTCTCTTTAATTTAAAACCTTCTTTCTTCTCTTCCAGTATTCTGAAGCTTTTAAATATGTCAAAGGCCTGCTATTTGTGTGTTATAAAAAGCATGCATGTAACACTCAAGCTTAAATTATATTAATTAAACATTTTATTTTAATAAAAATTTAATAAAATTCACATCTTAATATTTCATGGCACAAAAATTCTGATTTTATAGGATGAATATCAAATTTGAACTCACTATGTCAAAATAAGCCTAGAATGAATTTTTAAAAATTTCCCTTAGAAATAATCTTTTATGAAAAATTAAAAATGTAGTATTTAAAAAATAATCATTTTATTTATAATAATTTCTTATAATATTTATAATTATCCATGTATCAATTATCAATTTGATAGAAATAAGGACAAGATAATTTGGATTTAGAAAGTTATATTTTTCAGAGAACTATTTTTAAGTGCATAATGTTCTTCTATTTTAATTAATTAAAATAATCTCTAATAATAAATGATTTTAAATAAATTTAAATATCATATATATAAATATATTAATTTAAATTTTTATAATGATGATTACTAGTCAGATAGTTATTGTAATATCATCTTATACTTGAAAAATGAATTTTTATGAAAAATCATTTTTCTTCACATTTTGAAGGTTTATTTTTAAATTAATTTATAAAAATTATATAAATTGAATTTGATAAAACGGTTTCCATATTTTGAATCATAATTTAAAAATTTAAAAATTACACTACTTTCATTTTTAGTTATCATGAATAGTAAAAATGTTAAAAATTGGTTACCGCAGTTAGGGTTAAAACAGGTTTATCGAGGGGTTAATCTAAAGTGATAAGAGTTAAAATGGACATAAAACTAGTCTAAATCATATTTTATGAATATATTTTGACCACATATTATCTAAAATTTAAAATAGACTCAATTTTGAGCCATTTTTCCAAGAAAGTGACTTAATAATATTTTAAAACATTGAAAAATTACAAGTGTGCCACCCACAACACTTATAAAAAGGTACATACACCCCTCACTTATTCACACCACTTAAGCTATTTATCATGATAAAAACTAACCAAATTATATCCCAGAAATCTTTATCGATGTTTTATAGGTTTTTTTCTTCCTAAAAGACCAACCTTAGCGTCCTTAATAGGATGTATGAAGGATCTTTTTCAAAGAAGTGGTAATCATCATAACTGAAAAATTTATTTTTTATTATTCTTTTACCCCATTAAATTATGTAGTAACCGTTAAAATATAATAACACCAGTATCACCTATATAATAATATTTTATTATGTTTATGGCATAAAATTTATCCATTTCCTTCTCCATCAAATGGGAAACAAAACCATTGCTCGTGTGTATGATTAACTACTATCTCACAAACTAATGTAATTTTTTTTCATCAAAAAATCATGTGGATAGTAATAATGACGGAGCTAATTAATATATATTATACTTATTAAATAATAATAATTCTCTAAATTTAATATATAATCTACCTCCTTACCCTTATACCCATTAAAAAATGATAACGTCGTTCGTGCATACGTGTGGACTACCACATCCACGAAGTGATGTGTTTCATTTTTCGTGTCTACTTTTAAAATATGATTATAAATATTTATATAATGAATATTTATAATTTTATATCATTATTAAAATTATTTATTTGATAAAACCATGATCAATACATATGAACCAGAACTTTTGTGACAAAACTTGCATGAAAAAACGATACAATTAACACACGAAATAATGATAACACTAAAAGATAACGAACAAGTTTTAAGAAGTTACAGTAGGATAATATATTATATTATAAATATTAAAATGATTTTTTATTAATAAATAACAAGTTTAAAACCATTATATAAGAGGTTAAATCATGTTTAAATAAGTGGAAGTTCAAGGCAAGGGATTTCATCTCAGTTTCCACTACATTGAGGAAAATTTGGTATTATGCACCTATTTTATTTTATGTTGTGTACATACTAACCATTTGATATATTTAACATGAAGATATATTTATTTAGGGTAATTAATGATTAAATTCATTTTTAACCATTCAATGGGTTATAATTTAAAAGTTACCAAAGAGGTAAGAATTTATTTTATAATCTCATTTTTTGGAATTAATTTTATTTTAATTGAAGGAATATTATAATATATACTTTATAAACTATATTAATTTTCCTATCCTGTATATATTTAAGGATTTTAAAATTTTTATTACAAATTTATCTCCCTTTTGTACTTTAATCTAGGAATTTTTTTTTAAAATAAAAACTGATCTTATTTATCTTTTTGATCGGGTATATTTTTCTTCCATGTCCATATTTTTAAAAATTATTTTACAAATTAAATTTTTATTTAATAAAATATTCCATTAATTAAAATTTATGTTATCCTCTACTTTTTAAAATGTTTTAAAGGAATCATTCTAATGTTTTCTAAAATGGTTATTTTCGATTTTCATTACAAAAATTTAAAAGAAATGTTTTATTTTAACATATATAGTTTAATAGATTTTCCCACTGGCACAACCTTTTTTTGATATTTATATTCTTATAAAGGTTTTAAATGGTTTTAGAAAGAAAATAATATAATGAAAATTTATTTTAAAAATTTCACTTCCATTTTTTTTATTCTCTAAAAAAATTTATTTTACTACAAAATCTACTTTTTTGATAAATTGATGGCAATCTATCATCTCTTGATTAATTTTGTGGTCATTAACTGTATATTGAAACATTAAATTTATTGTGATCATGTTTCATTATAAATTAAATTTCTCTTCCATATCCATATTTTTTGTATCATGGATATGATTATTGACTAAACCATATACCATTTATATATACGATATTTTACTATGAATGTTATTTGATTGATTGGGAAAATCTTAATATTCTTTATTCTTTAGTCAATACATATATTTTTTAATAAGGAATATTATTTATGAATTAAATTGATCATTCAATATATGAGTAATGTATTGGACATGCACTGATGGGTGGGCCCCAGAATTACATAGACTCTCGATGCATTGGAAAGAAACATGAGACAAACTAGTTAACTAGGCTTATTAAATGGATTTTTGGTGTATACCCACACATAGACTTAAACAGTCATGGAACAAGGCCTTGAAGGCAAGATATCATGATGTCTAAGATCATGACACTCAATATTATACATTTCATTCATTTAAAAATCAGTCATTATTGTCCATAAGATTATTACTTTTATATTATCTATTGAGGCATTTTGTGATCAAGTTATTGATTAAATGACATGTATTTTCAATTATTTACCTTTTCGTATTGATTATACATTACTTACTTATGATAGATTCCACTACATGAAACCTTTACTGATCATTTGAGATTAAAATTATTTTTTTCCTTTCCTCAGGATATGAAAAAGGAATATTTGAATGAGTTTCAAGGATGTTGATTATTTACTTTTAATATGTTTTATGTTTCATTTCCAATGTAAAATGGGAATCATGTATGTATCTAGTTCTTCAAGACTACTAAACTGATCAATACTTGGTGATGTGTGATCAATTTTATCTTATTCCAATGTAATATAGTAGACTCATGCTCCATTTTACTGGAGTTTTTGTTGTTACAGTTGGTATATAAGGAAATTTAGTAGAAACCTTAGGAACTAAATTTAGTAAAACATAGATTAGGAAAAAAATCCTATGCTAAACTTTGAGGATATTTATAATTGTAGAATAATATCATACAAGTTTTGTTAAGGTAGATATTATATGGTTTTCCTAGAAATATAACCCTATATGGATAATATAAGTGGACATGGTTTTAGCACAAATTCATTTAGGGTTAATAACCCCAAAAAGAGTTGGCCGAGCATATCTCAACAATTATTTGGGTGCATGATGAATAGGACCTTACAAAACAACTATTTTGACACTCCTGAGGAATATGATTGATTCAATTGATATTTTATTTTATAAAAAATTATGAATTATTTAAAAATATATTTATGATTTGAGGAAACTAGTTTATGATTCTTAGATTAATTATGCACAAATTTTCAATTTATTTCAACTATTACACCCTATTTAGAATTATATATTATGAATTAAAATTCAGAATTTATGAGATAATTCAGTATATTTAATTTTTTTAGAATTTCACATAGATGAAATAATGGTATCAATACTTGTAGAAAATATATAGATTTATCTGTTGAGTATGCCAACACAACTAGCATTGGAGTTGGGTAGATCATGGCCTTATTAGGGTAGATAACTTAGTTTATAATTAATAACCTTGAACAGATGTATAAACATAATGTTCCATGACATGATAAACCAATATTGGATCATTTTATATTATAGAAGCCTCTATCTTTTAGTTTAACTACAAATCCATTTTCACATGAGCAATGGATTAAGCATCTTGAAAAGATATTTCTAGCCTTGGGATGTAATGAAAGGGAAAAGGTTATAATAGCTATGTATTTACTTAAAGGTGATGTCTATCAATGATGGTCATTTATCTAGAACACTAAATAGGAAGAATAAATAGAATATATGGAGTTGAGAGCTTTAAAGTAAAGTTATTTGATAAATATATCCCTCACGATAAATGAATATAAATAAAGAGAATGCTCCTAAGATTAAATAAAAAGGGAGAGGAAAGTGTTGAAGAGCATGAGGGTACCTTTACAAGAATATCTAGGTATTCTATGGATTAAATATGTAACCCAAAAAGAAATATTTACCATTTCTTTGAAGGGATTTACCCAAGCCTCCAAAGGGCTCTATTTTCTCAAATTTTTTATCATATAATGAAATAGTATTATGTTCCATCAAAATAGATAAGGAATTGTTTAGATCCTATATATTTAAGGTAAATAAAGAGAATAAGAGACCTCATGATAACCAAGGAAAAGGGAACACATCAAATAATAATAATGGAATGAATAAATTTATATCATGTGAAAATTATGGAAAGAAAAATCATAGGGAATTATTGAAGGGCATGGGAGTTTGTTATAAGTGCGAAGATAAGGGTCATATGGATAATGAATTTAAGGGTAATAAATAAACCATTGAAATACACTGATTTAACTATAGATAAATAGGGAATTATTCACACCAATGTCCCAAGAATCAAGAGAAACTATTGCATAAGAGGCTGAGGGGAGAAGACCAAGATTATGTGATCACAACTACTAATGTTGAAGTTACTAAAGATATAGTGGAAAGAATTCACTCATAGAATAAAATTTATAAAATTAATTATTTTATTCTACATCTTTACACACTTTTATATCTACCATGTTTACCAAGAAAATTAAATATTTCCCTATCACCTTAAGAAGGGAGTTATCAATCAAGAATCCAAGTGGAAATATTCCACAACAAGGATGTGTGATTCACTTCCTATTATGACACAAAGTATTAAAAAATTTACAAAATTTATTATTATACCAATGGTTGATTTTGAAATAATACTTTATATGGATTGCATTTCAAAATATAATGCAAAAAATTATTTCCAAGAGAAGGAAATTATAGTTAGTGAGGAGGATATGGAATTCCTTATCTCAGGAGGGGATCCTTCATTATATGGGTTATATCTAGATTCAATTATTGTAGCTCTTATAAATTACATTCTTGGGAAATAAGATGAGACACAATCTATGTATGGGAAAGGTAATATTTAAATTGACGATGTACCTATTATGCAGGAATACATTGATATATTTCTTGAGGAATTACCCAGACATCCACCTGAGTGTGAAGTTGATTTCTCAATTGATTTAATACATTATGTGAGACCTATATCAAATAATACCTATATAATGGCCACTTTTGAATTAGCGGATTTGAATAAACAACTTTAATATTTGTGTGATAAGGGATTTATGCACCCTAGCATTTCACCTTGAAGAGCCCAAATTATTTTCATTAAGAAGAAAGATAGATATATGAGGCGGTGTATTGATTATAGGGAAATTGATGCTATTACTATAAAGAATAGGTATCCTCCACCTCACATTGATGACTTATTTGATCAAATTCACATAGATCAATATTGCTAAAAAATTGAACTTCGTTTTGGGTATCATTAATTATGAGTAAATAAGGAAGATATTATGAATATAATATTTCATATGAGGTATGGAAATTATGAGTTTACAATAATTCCAATTGGATTTACTAATTCACCCTATATTTTTATGGATATAATGGATATATTATTCAAATAATATCATGATGTTTTTTTGGTATTTATTGATGATATATTGGTGTACTATAAAAGATATTAGGACCCTAAGAATAACTTGTTAATCATTATTGAGACTCTTATAGGTAAAGATTTATATGGGAAATTTAGAAAGCGTGAATTCTGGATTTAGAAAGTTTCTTTTCTTAGCTATATTATCTCTAAGGATGGAATCTCAGTTGATCATGTTAAGAAACATGTAGTCATAGAATGGGATACACCGACAAACATAACCAATGTATGTATTTTCCATGGATTGGAAAGTTACTATCAGTGATTTGTTAAAATTTTTTCCTAATTGGATAACTTGTTACCCAAGTTTACATGTAAAAAGTTTAAGTTCATATGGGAATATAAATTCAAAAAATGTTTTGAAGAATTGAAGAAGGGATTGGTCAATGATACACTATTCACTCTACCATAAGGAAATGAAGGATCTGTGATATATAGTGATGCATCGAATAATGGACTTGGATTTTCCTTATGTATAATGAAAAAGTTATTTCCTATGCATCAAGGAAATTAAAGTATCATGAATAGGACTATCCAAACCATTATCTTGAGTTGGTATCCATAATATTTTATTTAATGATATGGAGACATTATATCTATGGAAAAATATGTGAGATATAAATAGATTATAACAATCTAAAATATATATTTTCATAGAAATATATCAACATGAGGTAAGGGTGATGGCTTGAGTCACTCAAGGATTATGATTTCTCAATATAATACTACTCGGGGAAGAAAAATATGGAAGCAAATGTATTAAATAGAAAATATCATGGAGTAATGAACAAATTGAGGATTGATAAGCATCCTATTCTCTTGTATTTAGTTGTGATGGATATGGGAATTATTTAGGAGAAAATGTAAAGACCCGTGTTTTTTCAGACTGTGAAATTGAGCAGAAATTTTAATTTTTTTCTTTTAGATTCCTATGGGGGTAAAATGGTCATTTTACCATATCATATGATCTCGAATAATTTTTTTGAACACTTCGTTAGTCCTAGAATAAGGTTTTTACCTTAGGATAGGAGATTCATGGAATTTTGAGCCATTGAAATTTTCATAGAAAAATTAGTATTTAATATTTAATTAATTAAATATTATTTTATTCACGTGCGTTCAAATGGTGATATATTTTGAACAAAGTTTCAAATTGATATTATACCCCTATGGTTAAGTCTAGAATCTGGGGTTTTCCAAGTCGAGTCATAAAATCATGTTGAGTGCGAGGGCTGAGGTTGGACCCCCTTTTTTTCTTTTCTTCAATTTCTTTTCCCATTTTATTTCTCTTACCTCTAGGCTTATCATGTACACCCCATTTTTGGATTATCCTTTCCGTGACTAAGATATGATATGTAGAGGGATGTGGGATAATTGAGGTGCACTTGTAGAGCTTGGAAGGAGGTAGATCGTCATGCGATAGCTGCAGAACACAGTTAGAGGTGAAGATTTAGAGAATTCGACCGAAAGGTATGCCATTTTTAAGTTTTTTACATAAATCCCCATATATTTACCTATTTATAGTTTTAAGTACTTATTATGTTTTCTAGGGACCCCATAGGGTTTTATATGTATATTTTTTTGGTAAAATAGAGGTTTTAAGTTGATTGTAGGGGTTTATTTTTCAGAAATCACGATCACACAATGTGTGGTTCCATGAACACATAATAATGTGTTCTTACTAATTATGGAATAAGAGATGATATTGAATACAAGTAATGTAGTTTAGAGGAAATTACATCTAGTGTTGATTAGTGTGTGGTTGATTACATGGCCAGATAACCCATTTAAGGGAACTTGGTTGTGTAGGGTACACAAACATACCTCTTATTGGATTCACAGTGTGTAGGAGTACATGCCTAGGTTAAACACACTGCCAGGAAATTCATGGTACATGGGAAGGTACCCCATGTAGGGTAAAAATTGTGCATATGATTAACATGTTTTTTTACTTCGGTTTTAAATTCCATTTTTGTCTAAAGTAGACACCTATGTGGGGTTTTGATAGTACACACTGTGTACTCAGGTGTACACATCATGTATTTCTCCCTTGATACCCATTTTGAGTGGTTTTCATGTTTTTATTACCCAAAATCAGAATTGGAAAAAAGAGGTGTCATTTTTGAGTATTTTTACTTGTAGATCACAGTTGTGTTACCCTTGGGGTGTTTTGGGGATTCCTAAGAGTTGTTTTGGGGAGATAAAGCTCTGATGGAGAGGTTATTACTCTATTAGATGAATACAACTGTCTCCTATGAGTGAGATAAGGAATTAGACTCATTTAAGGGTTATGTAAATAGTTGGAGGACATGTTATGGGATCTCCAAGGCTCTTGGATGGTGTAACTTGGGACATTACTTGGTTAGCGGGATTAATATGTGTTTTGAGGAGATGAATAGGTTAGGTGTTTGGTCCAAACTGGGGAGGGATTATAAAATGATATGGGCTATGATCCATCTCCCTAGGCTGATGCTTAAGTAGATTATCTCATGTAGACATCCCACTTGTGAGGTGTACCCTTTTTGGACTAGGGGTCTATGAGATGATAAGGATGGTTTTGTGGGATGTGTTTACCTTGAGAGACATGTGTTGGACCAAGAGACCAGTTTTTAGTTATTAACACTAAGAGTGAAGCCTCCACTTATGTTTTTACCTAGAGGTTCTTATGAGGGATTCCTTCACCTACTTGTTACCCTTAAGATTCCATGAGGGACGCCTCTCCCTATGTACCATTTACAAAGACCCAATGAGGGATTAATCTACCTATATTCCATTATGAGGATCCCTTGTGGAATGCCTTTTCTTGATTATGTTTTCAAGGGTCCCAAGAGGGATGATTCTACCTTGGAACCATTTTAGAGGATGAAAGTAGGGATGCCTATTATTCTCTGTAGACCACAAGGATCCCTCAAGGGATACCTCTCTTGTGTATTGACTTATCTAAACCTAGTGGTTTTCCCAGTGGTTGAATAAACCTGAGTTAGTGCATTATGAGTTTGGGTAAAGATGGTAACAGGTGCCACCTTGGAACCTGTACTGAACATGTGATCCCGAGGGGCTATAGAAATAGATATGGGTTGTGTTTAGCTAACCCTAATCATTTATTTATTCTTTCACCTGGTTAATATTGATTCATGCGTGATTTATAGAAATTATTCTTAGAGCTCATACCATGGGCCCTGATGTGATGTGCTGGTATGGTGGGGATTCCTAGAGGCACTTTTTGGGATGCATCTTATGAGCCTTTTATGAATTGATGTTACCATTATAAGAAATCATAGTATCTCCAAGATTCCTCATCATAGAACCTTAGATTCCTGGATAAGTCAATATCCAATATCCTGTGTGAATATTACAAGATTACTAGTGTCTTTGGGATTCCTCCCTGTATAAGGAAACATAGGAGGTTGTTGATTGCATCTCAAAAAACCCATCTTAGTTAGTGTATCACTGGGGATACCTAGAATTATAGGATCTAGGTGGCACTAGAGGTTGCTGGGTGGCCACATTTATCCCAAGAATTATATTCTTGTGACATCCCTAAGGATTGATGATGATCACCTCTATTGATTCCTAGGATACTCTATAGGATTGGGTGCACACAACATGATTGAATTACCCATAGCTATATAAGAATAGAATATTGAGTTAGTTATTGAATGATTTTGAGTTATCATCTCAGATCCAGGAGAGTATTCCTTACATATTTCTTAAGATTCACCCCCTTAGTGATTATCAAAGTTTTAATGTCTTGTTTTCCTATGTATATTTACCTAGGATCCCGAAATCAGACTAGATTAGAGAATGATGAGATGACGTCTAGGTTCCACTAGTTATACATGACCTGAGAGGTATGCATAAGATGCCTAGAAACTGGATCTATTCATTATTTATAGGATTTCTAAATGATACCCTAAGTCAAAATTTTTATAGTGGAGGTGAGTATAAGTGATCCTAGGGAAAGGATTTGTATCCCCATATGGTGACATTTATTTCTTAGATACATTTCAGGTGTTATCCAAATCAGGTATAGTCGATTGGGATCATAGAACCAAGGATCAATGGGATTACACATGGATTTAGTGGTATGACATCCATCATAATGACTTATTCATAGGATTTATAGTTAATTGGGATCACAAGCCCGAGGATTAACAATCAATTTATTTTATCTATTTTATTCCATTTGTGTGTTATCAAGTCTAGGAATATTTCATGAGCATACACTTATGATAGTAGGTTATAGGTTCACCACTGATGGTGGCCTACTAATATTTATTTCACACCCCATTCATGTGAACCTCAGTATTCATATATACCTTATGTCCGCTTTCAAGTTGATCATAGTTACACAATAGATAGGATGAGGCCCATGGTTACATGATCAAGTGGAACTGCTCATGTGGAGTCTTATGATACAACTAGTTCATCTCGAGATTCATGGAGACCAGATATGTGGTAAGGCTCAAAGTTAGTAGCAGAGCCTTTTTTATTTATTTTCCTTTATTATACTGTATATGTGGTCGTCCCAATGGCCGATCAGTGTTGTATGTATGACATGGTTGTTTGAGCCTTTACTAAATTTCTTTTATTTTAGCCTTTTCATATTTATTTATTATACACTCTAATTATATACTAATATGGATGATATTTGGTTATTTATTATGTTTTATAGCTATGATATGATGGTATAGTCTCCCCACAAACACACCCTAGGACCTCACTACTAGTTAGTAGCCTCTGGCATATGAGGAGGTGTGCTTAAGGACTTATCTCCAACCAGTTCAGTTACTATTTATAGAGTGTGATGGGACAAGATGTGACAACTTGGTATTAGAGGGTTTAATTTTCCTATTATCTTACTATTTTATACATTGTAGACAAGGGTATTAGGAAAATGTCAGAACCTATGATGGATATTAGACTGGTGCGTTGAGAACACTTGTTCTGATAAAAAGTCCAGGTTTCTTGGGATAAAGGATTGTTGTTATTAATATATGATGTTATAGTTTTATAGGATTTTTTACTTTGAGTGATGCACATGTGGCATTGATTTTATGATTTATTTTGGATTTTTAGTTCTAATCTAATTGGAAAGAGTCTGATGATTGATTTTTCCTCTTGGTTGATAGAGACAAGTGGTAGTTGTTCACGATTCATTATTTCACACAGGGTTCACATGTTGTAGGCCTTATACTGTGTGATTTATATTTATAACAACCAAGGTAAACTATTTTAAGTGTAAAAAAACCTAAATGGTTCTTTCCCATATAGGTTCTTGGTAAAATTATACTATGTTAGACTGAAACACACACACACACACACACATATTTTCTTTTGATGGCAGGTTATGTGGATTTTTAGTGAGATGTTTTATGGTGAGTATTATGAATTAGTTATTATGAAAAAGAGGTAAAATGTCCATAATGGTTTGATAGGGTGCATGTTTCTGAACTTTTAGGACCCCTATGGGGTTTTGTTACTTAGGTTCATCTTTTTAAAGTTCCAGTAACAAGCTATCTGGTTTTTTCCCACATATATTGGAATGAAATTCTATTTAACTGAACTGTGTGAGTGTTATATGACACATATCATTTGAGAAGATGCTACATGTTTACTATTGACCCTCATAGGTCAAAACTAGTAGATAATAACCTTTTATTATACCCTATGTGGGTGTATCCTTTTCATGTGTGGTTAACTAAAAACACATAACATACTACATGAAGTATTCCCATCTATATTGCTATGATATTTTACTTAATCTACCTTTTATTATGGTTATATGGCCAGATCATATTGATGAAATTTAGATAGGGATATATGAAAATATTGTTGAACTAGAACCTTGAGGGGGTATTAATGTATACAGGTTCTAGGTGAGGGTTAATTATTATCCTTTTCATTGACATCACAACCTTTTAGGGAGAAGTTCCTTATGAGGATTATCATAAAGGATCAGGTACTGGTAGGTCAATTCTTGGTAGATTATTACATTAGAGTCATTTCTTTAAGCTAGTAGTTACCAATGGGTTTCACTTAAATTGGTTTCCAATTACAAATTATATAGATCTTTCCACTATAACATGTAATTGAAAACCTATATAATTAAACCCATATTGAGAGGTTTTAACCCTATTAGGTTGATGTTATCCTTACATACCTTATGTAGGACTGAAAGGATCTTTGGATTCCTTGTATTGATAAGGGTGTGTAAATGATGACTCATGAAATGTGACCTTGGTGAGAGTATTGACCTTTGGGATATGTGGTCAGACCCAGTGACCTTGGTATGAAACTTGATCAGTAGGGATAGGTTGGAGGCCTAGAGGCCCTTAGTAATGACTCAAAACCTAGTGACACGAAAGTTTGTATGATTGAGGGAAACCAATGAGAGGGGTTGACCTAGGTTTATGGATGTCACTTGAGGTAGTGAGATTGGTTGTATGATCATGTTAAGACCGATTAATGGGAGATACTTAGGTTTTGTGACCCATGTATGATGATTCCATTGGTTTCATAGGAAGCACCTATTGTGATTGGGTATTGAGACTAGCTCCAACGGGTATAATTTTTTGGGTTCCTGGCCTTGTTGACTAGTGAGTGTGATATTATAAATGTGTTCATGGCACAATTATATGCTTGTGATGGAAATGGAGTCAGGTGGAAACTAATAATGTGTATGTGTTTGGAACACTTTAGACCAAGGATACATAACTATGGTTTTGGAACAATTCCATGAGTTGATAGTTGTGGAATGAATCATGGCACATGTAAGGTGTTTGATTTCGAATAGGAGTTCCAAGGTATCTTTTGGATTAGTGATACCGACATGCCAAGTAGAATGATAATATTGGACCTTATAACGATCCACTTATAGGATCTTGAGTCATGTGATGTTATTGGGTGGTATGAGATTGTACACCTTGTATGCTAGCTCAGATAAGAATGGTACACATCAATCGCATGAGGTACTATTTAAATCATTAATCAATGAGTGGTCATGTGAAAGTCAAGAACCAAAGGTTTAAAATAAATTCTATGGTCATGGTTATATGGGAGTTTTTATGAGATAATAAGTGTCTCTATGTAGTATAGAAGACACCAAGAATGGATCAAGTGGAGTCACATGATTGATCTGGGTAAATCCTTATTAGGTATTGATAGGGTAGTGGAGTGTGGATCGGGAGGAGTGACACATGCATAATGGTGGAACTAGACAAGTTTACACTCAAGGAGTGATATAAGGTAATACATATTATGGGGAGTGCACCATTGGCCATTTTTGGGTGGTGACCCTTGTTATAAGTTGAAATTCATCTTTTTCTAGGAGAACCATCCTCAGGAAGTTAGAATAAGACATTATTTGAAGTTGTAGGTTAGTACTCAGGAATTAGTGGTTTTGGCCATGTTAGTCATTACATTCGGTGATGGATGGAGCTTAGGACATGGAACTTAGTGTTTGGTTGTAGGGAGATGATAAAGATACTCCTATAGTGGGGAATACCAAATTGGTGACGGTTGAACATATTTCTTATTGGGAGAGTTGTGGATGTTGTGATATTAGTTGTTAGAATGTTAAGATAACATAGTTGTGAAGATTCTTTGGGAGAGATCTTGTCTTCAGTTTGACCACCAAGGCTTCTCGGGGACAATAAGGGTTATGGTGGAGATGTTTTAAAGACCCATGTTTTTATGGACTGTGAAATTGATAAAAAATTATAATATATTATTTTAGATGCTCTTGAAGAGTAAAATGGTCATTTCACCTTAGTATATAATCATAGATAACTTTTATGACCACTCCATTGGTATAAAAATAAGGTGTTTACCCTAGGATATGAGATTAGTGGAATTACATGCACTTTTAATTTTCATGGAATAATTAGTATTTAATATTTAATTAATTAAATATTATTTTATTCTCATGTGTTTGAATGGTGATATCTTTTTAACAAATCATCAGATCAATATTTTTCTCTATAATTGAGTCTATAATGGGGGTTTTTTTGTAGTTAAGGCATAAACTCACACTGGGTACTAGGGTTGAGCCCTATTTTCTTTTTCTTTTCTTTTATTCCTTTTCTTTTCCCGAATTTATTTCTCTTATCCTTTGGATTATCACATTTCCACCAAGGGGGTTTCTCATTTCCATGACCTAGAGAGTAGGGGGAGAGGGAGAGGGATATATAGAGATAGAATCAAGGGGGGAGGCACCGCCATAAAGCTCCGTAGGATTCAGATCATCATGCGGAAACTGCGGAGTGTGTTTATGGGAAAATATTTGGTGAATTCCACCCAAAGGTAGGATGTTATACATTTTTTGGCATAAATATATATATATATATTTACCACTTTATAGTTTTAAGTCCCTATTATGTTTTATATAAACCCTTTGGGGGTCTATTTGTTGTTATTTTAGGGAATATGGGGGTTTCGTGCTGATTACAGGGGTTTACAATGAACTACTAAGTACTATGTTACCTTTTAACATAAGTTTGTCACTTCTGTGATTTGAATTTAAAAAATATGACATACATGGGTGCGATCAGTAAGTTATTTGAAGTCTAATACGAGGAACTTAATTTTTGGTGAATAGTAACACACCCTTATGAATAGTAATTTTACCCTTATGAATAGAGAAATACCCTAATGAAAAGTAACCTTACCTATTATGTATATAGATAAAATTCAAGTGGAATTATGATGTACCTATATCTGTGAATAAGAAAATAAATGTTTTAAAATTGTTGTTTTTCAAGTAAATTGTGATTTTAATTAAAAATTAAATTAATCCTATTTAGAAAATTATTTTTGAAAAATGGATTTCATTTTTTGATTCTACACAACAAAAAATGGTTAGGGTGAATTTTTGGGATTTGTCTAAAATACTTGATTTTTTGATGAATAGTAAAATATAATAATTTACGATAAATGGTAAATAATGGATTTATTGAGTCATTGATGATTATATTATTATGTAATCCCAATTATTTCGAACTAACATGAACTTATTACTATTTGTTTTCATATAATAATAACTATTTCTGGTCTTGAGAGAAAATAATAAACTAAGGAATTAAATATTATGAAAACCCTCCACTCCTCCACTATAAATACCACCCCTCTTTACCTCTTCTCTTCAGTCCTCCCAAGAATTTTTACTTGCCTAAATTCTACCCAAATCTTTCCTAAATATCCTCCCACACATCTAACATCCCTTAGTCTCTTCAAAATACCAAATCCTCTCCCCTTAAGAGGCTCTCAAAGAAGGTTAATTTAAGAGGTAAAATTCCTCTTTTCTTTTCTTCCATCTTTAAGTTCCTTTGTTAAATTTTCTTACCTAAACTATACTAATACAAATGTTATGAAAAATACCATAACATAAATATAATTTAATTTTGTTATGATAATGGGAAAATTCATTATCATCTCTTCTTTTCCCACCTTTTATTTGAAAGAAATGAAAACACCGATTGAGATGTGTTAATTTAGAACATTCAAGGACGATGGGTTATCAATTTATATTACAATATTCAATTCTGTTAAAGAAACAATTTTTATGGTTGAACTAGACTATTATATTTTTATTTTATCTTATTTAATGTTCTGTAATCCTTATGCACTCATGAGGTAAAATAATAATACAAAACAAGTTAATTCTGGGAAAAATCGCTAAAATTAATCCAAGCATTCATCATTACTATTTTATATAATGATTCACCTTAACTAAAAATAACCAAATGAATTTTATAACCATTTAATATTATTTATGTTCACTAACAACATATAACTTTAATTATGGAAAAAAAATTCTCATTTTACATTGTTCTCTGTTCATGAACATAAGTAAACCGATTGTAAAAACCAATAAAACAAATGGGCCCGAACAATGAAATTGAACCTTATAACCAATCAAAAAGGTATTTAATGAACTTAAAAAGGATATAATAAATATTTTACATATATAATTGGTTCTTTAATTATTAATTAATTAACCTAATTTTATTATTAATTTCATTAATATCAAGGTAAGAACACCTTCAGACTTAAGGTAAGGGATCCTCTGCATTTCACTTTTATTCAAGAATGTCCTCTATGCTATGCAATTTTATGTGTAATAACTAATTATGGGGTATGATTTCAAACCCACATACTTAACTCATAATTTATAAGTGATTATAAACCCCTTTATCTCTCATTAATCACTCTTAATTACACCTGATACCATGACGATAATCCGTATGGAATTCTACCTGAATATCATTTATTCCTTCGGGTTGCCTTATCTTTATTTTTACCAAAATGAAGTTATCTTATATATTTATTTGAATCTTATAAATTATTTTTACATGTAAAAAATTCATTTATCAATACCCTTCCATTGTTCTCTTTTTGGGATATACATGTTTTTAAGTGATTCCCTCCTCAATACTTCTCGATAAGATAACCTGTTTTAAGGGAACTTCCCGAATTCTTACCCGATTTCAAGTGCACTATATATTCTATTTTAAGAAACCAATGTCTTTATAAAATCAGTCCTTTTTATTATGAAAATATTCTAGGTTCACTTCAGGGTTTTTATAAAGTATTTTTCCCTTTTCTATTTTAAAGGCTCTATAGTATTTTCCTTAAAACCTCTCAAAAATGTTTTAATGCTAAAATTTATTAAATACTTTTATTACATGTTGTCACTTATACTTGAAATCACTTCCCATGATACATGAATATTTTCCCTTATGAATTTCCATGTATATTTTAGTTCTTTTCTTTCATGGAAACTTTTATGATACACCCATTTGTTATGCTTTATGTCATGATTATGGTACCCAATCCTTTCCATGGGTAACCCTTATGTTTATATATGATTGATTATGTATGATTAATTATGCGGAAAAATATTCATGGAAAGTTATGATGGGTTTACCTAGATAGAACTCCAATTCATTTGGTAAAGTTGAGTCTCATGAGACGTTATGTGCGGCAGTCTTGGCAGTTAATCTTGGCTTGTGCTACTATGTGCAACGATCTTAGCTGTTAGACTTAGATTGTGCTACTATGGGAAATGGTCTTGATGGTTATCCTTGAATCATACTAAATTCATGTTTTCTATTTCTTCCACATTTCTATGATTCCATGTTTGTATGATCCCATGTTTATATGTTCTAATTCTTTATTTTACATGCCTTTTTATATCTTTATGTCATGTCTTCTAACCCATGTGCTAATGATTTATTATTATTTTTATTCCCTTACTAGGATTTTTATATCACCCCCTTTTCATGTTATCCCCAAGTTATCCTATGAATATGTATGATCACAATGGAAGTTAGGATCCCAATATGAAGAATAAATAAACCTTTTTTTAGTTCCATGTTTTTAGTTTTATGTACCTAGTCTTCAAAGACACTAGACTTAATGATCCTTGGATTTCCCTATGATGTATAATTATTCATAAAATCATGTAATTTTATGTGTAAAAGTCTAGGTTCACTATAAAATATGATTCCATTTTGATTATTTTTCCATAAGATCATGAGGGTGAAACCCTTGGCTTATTTTTGGGACTCTTAAGAGGCGTTTTGGGGCGAGCGAGCTGTGAAGGAGTGGCTCTTCCTCTAATAGATTAATACAAATATATATTATGAGTGATATAGGGCATGAGACTGAGTTAAAGGATATGGAAATGGTTGGAGGTCATGGTATGAAATCAATAAGGTCTTTGGCTAGTGTAACTTAGGACATTCCCTTGTATCAGGACTGGGATTCATTTTAAGAAGATAGATAGGTTGGGTGTTAAGGCCAACCTAAAGAGGGACCTTTAACTAATATGGGACATGATCCATCTCCATAGGTTGACACTTAAGTGGACTATCACTTTTTTAAATATCCCTTTTTAGTTGTGCCCTTTTTTCCTAGGAGAGTGTGATATGTTTGGGATGTGTTTACCCCGAGAGATGGCTGTTAGCCTAAGATAATAGTTTGTAGCTGAGGATCACCAGAGGGATGGCTCTTCTTATGTTCTAACCTATAGGTTACCATGAGGGATCACTCCACCCACTTTTTACACATAGGATCCTTATAGGGATGAATCAACCTATGTACTATTTATAAGGACCCCATAAGGGATTCCTATACTTATGTAGCATTACGAAGATCCCCTATGAGATTACTTTGTTTGATTTTGTTTTTGAGGGTCCCAAGAGGGATTCCTCAACCTTGATACATTTTTTGAGGATCCCAAGAGGGAACCCCCTATTTATCTATGGACCTTGAGAATCTCTCAAGGGATACATATCCTATTTATTGACATAGGGAACCCTAGTGGGAACCACCATGGTTGGACGACCCTAAGATAGTGAATTATGAGTTGGGGTAGTGATAGTAGTGGGTGTCACATTAGAACCCATACAAAAATATGAGACTGAGGGGATATAGTTGTAGAGATGGTTTTATGAATTTTTAAAACCAAAAATTTTTATTTATTCTTTCAACCAGTTACTGTTGATACATTTGTGATTTCAAGATGTGCTTCTTAGAGCTCAACCTATGGGTCTCAAAGTGATAGACTAGCATTGTGGGGATTCCCAAAGGCACTTCTCAATATTTGGATTATGATCCTTATATGAATTGATGTTTCCATTACAATAATGTATAGTATCTCTAGGATTCCTCCCTATAGAACCTTGGATTCTCAGTGATCTCAGGATCCAATATCTGAAACCACTATTATTGGAATTCCTAGAGTCTTTGGGATTCTTCCGTTCATTGGAAAATAGAGGAGGCTTCTAAGTGCATCTCAGAAAACCCTCTTAGTTATAATATCACCCAGGATTCCTAGCATGCTAGGATATAGGATATTCTAGAGGTTTCTGGGTGGATTCATTTCCCCCAAGAATAGTATGCTTGTGACATCCCCAAGGATTGATGATAATCTCCTCGATTGATGCTTAAGATACTCCCTAGTATAGGGTGGATGAACCATGATTTCATTATCTAGAACTTTATGGAAATAGACTGTTGAGATGATTATTGAATGATTTTGAGTTGTTATCTCAAATATAGGAGATAATTACTTAAAAATCACCTAAGGGTCATCCCTATTATGGATTAGTCCAGTTAAAATGTCTTGGTTTTGTATGGATAAGAACCTAGGATCTCGATATCAGACTAGATTAGGGAATATAGAGATGACGTATGGGTTCCACCGGTTATACAAAACCTGATTGGTATGCATAGGATGCCTAAAAATATCTATATGCCTTATTTATAGGATTTCTAGTTGATACATGTAGTCTTACTTTATATAGCATAGGAGAGTATAGGTTATCCCAAGGATATGACTTGTATCCCCCTATGGTGATGTAGATTTCTCTAAGACATTTCTGGCATTGTCCGAAATAAGTATGGTCGATTGGGATCAAATTCCTAATCATCGCTGATATTATGCATGACTTGAGTGGTATAAAATCCATCTCAATGCCTTATTCACAAGATGTCTATTAGATTGGGATCACAGAACCAAGGATCTACTGTATATTTATTTTATCTATTTTATTCTAGTTGTGTCTCAGCTAGGTTGGGAATATTGTATGAGCATATAATTATGAAAATAGTTTATTGGTTCACCATTGGGGGTGTCCTACTACGATTTATTTTAACCCCCTACACATGAACCTCAGTGTGCATAAAAAATTATATATTATTTCAGGTTGAGCATAGATGCACAATGGATAAGAATAGGCTAAAGTTTTCTTGATTGAGTGGAGATTCTTGTGTGGAGTCACATAATTGGCCTAGTATAGTATGAGAGTCATAGAGATCTTGTATGTAGTTCGAATCAAAACCATAAATAGATAACTTCATACTTATTTTCCTTTCTTATTTTATACATGTGTTCCTCCTAGTAGGTGATAAGTTTTGTATGTATGACATGGTTGTTCGATCCTTTAGTACATTTTATTTATTTCAGCCTTGTTATATTTATTGGTTCCACACTATAATTATTTATTTTTATGGATGATGATTGGTTATTTATACTATTTTCTTACTCTTATACGAGGTCAAAGTCTCCACACGAACACACCATAGGCCCACTATTCAAGTCAGAAACCTCTGGTGTATGAGGAGGACTGCTTGAGGACTTGTCTCCAATCGGTCCAATTACTATTTATAGAGTGAGATATTTCAGGACATGATAGAAACATCACTCATTTTTTGAATTATTTCCAAAATATCTTTATTTTAAATGATAAAAGTTTCTTATCCTGATGATGGAGATCTTAAAATGGAAATTAAATCTATGAATGGTGGGAAATTGGTTAACTTCGTTTATAAATATGGTGTTCTAAAATTTGGAAAGAGGATATATGTTCCATATAAACATAAGATGAAAATAGAATTATTATACGATGCTCAAAACTCAAATTTCTCTATACACCCTTGTAGCACTATGATGTATAAGTATTTGAAGGAACATTTTTTTTGGGATAATATGAAATAAAAAATTTCTGATTATATATCAAGATAATAGATTTTTCAATAGGTGAAGGATGATAGAAAACATCCTAGTGGATTCATGAAACCCCTATATATTACTATATGGAAATGGGATGAAATTACTATGGAATTTTTCACTGGATTACCAAATACTACTAGAAAGAATGATATAATATGATTTATTGTTGATCAATTTACCAAACACACAAATTTCCTTACAATAAGATAAGATTTACCTCTTGATAACCTTACACAACTCTATATTAATGAATTTATAAGACTTAATGCTGCAACACTTTCAATTGTGTATGATTGTGATCCACAATTTAAATTTAAATTATAGAAAAGTATTCAGAAGGCTCTTGATATAGAGCTTCATTTGAGCATCACCTATCATCCTCAAACTGATGGACAATATAAAAGGACTATTAATACATTAGAATACATATTGAGGTTATGATCACTTGAATTTAAAGGTATGTGGGATTATTATTTATATTTTGTGGAGTTTTCATATAATAATATCTTTGATTGAAGTATTCATTTGGCACCATATGAAGAATTTTATGGAAAGATATATTGTACTCTAACTTGTTGGGTTGAAGTTGGAGAAAGGAATCTTATAAGATGAATTTTTTAAGAGAAAATAATGAAGGTAAAGGTTATTTTGAGACATATTAAAGTGTCTTATATTAGGAAAAACATCTATGCCAATAACCAAATTAAATATTTGTAATTTTAAGTGGAAGATCACATTTTCTTGAAAGTATCTCCATGAAAGGTTGTTATAAGGTTCAATAAAAAAGTGAAATTGATCCCTAAGTATATCATACCTTTTAAAATTATGGAAATAATTGAATCTATGGCTTACTATTTTGAAATACCACGAATCCTCTATAAATTAAATAAAAAGTTCTATATCTCATTATTAAGGGTTTATATTACAGTCCCAACACATGTTCCTACCTCTGAAGAAATGGAATTGGAACATTATCTATCTTACTATGAATATCCCATATAGATTATTGATACTAGAGAGAAAGTGTTAAAAAATTTGATGACTCAATTGGTAAAGTTACTTTGGGGAAATCATAAAATGGAGTAAGAAAATTGGGAATGAGAGGATGTTTTGAAGAAGAACCGCCCCCATTTTTTTAAAAAGTAATATCCCAGAAAATTTCAAGGTTTAAATTTTTAATGGAGGGAAGAAGGTAACATGTGAGATTCAATTATAAAAGTGAATATTTTATTTTTATGAAACTATAATAAAATTAACATTTTAATTTTTCATGGCATAAAAATTCTAATTTGATAGGATGAATATCGATTTTGAACTCACTATGTCAAAATAAGCATATAATGATTTTTTTGAAAATTTTCCTTAGAAATAAGCCTTTATGAATAATTAAAAATGTTTTATTTAAATAATCCTAATTTTATTTATAATAATATTTTATTATATATATAATTAACCATGTATTGATTATAAATTTTATATAAATAAAGACAACATTATTTATAGGTAAAAGTGATATTTTTCAAAAAACCATTTTAAGTGAATAATATTTTTGTATTTTAATTAATTAAATAATATATAAAAATTAATTATTTAAATAAAATTTATAGATTATATATCTAACCATATTAATTCAAATTCACATAATGATTATTATTTTTCACAGAGTTATTGTAAGATCATATTATGCTTAAAAAATATATATTTTTATTAAAAAATATTTTTAGTCATGTTTTTCGGGTTTATTTTTAAATTAATTTTTGAAACTTATTTGAATGAGATTTGATTAAATGGTTTAAATATTTTTAATAATAATTTAAAAAATTATTAATGATTTTTCTTTCATTTTTCTTCATTATGAATAGTAAAAATAATAAAAATTGGTTACCATAATTAAGGTTAAAGAAGGTTTACCAGAGGTTAAACAGAAGTGATATAGGTTAAAATGGACACAAAACTTGTCTAATACTTTTTGATGAAGGTATTTAGACCCTATATTTTCTCACATTCTAAATTTACTAAATTTGGATCCATTTTTCAAATAAAGTGTCTTAATAATATTTTACAACTTTGAAAAATTACCAGAATGCCACCCACATCACTTATAAAAGGGAACATCTTCCCCTCACTTATTCACACCTATTAAAGAATTTATCTTGAAACAATAGTAGAAAAATATGTTCCCATAATCCTTATCCATGTTTTATAGGTTCTTTTCTTCCCAAAACACCAACCATAGTGTCATCAAGAGGATATCTAAACGATCTTTTTCAAAGAAGAGGTAATCATCCTAACCAGAAACTTTCATTTTATTATTCTTTTAACACATTCAATTATGTAATAAAAATTAAAATATAATGAAAAAATAATCTAATATGTACTAAGATATTATTATGTTTAGGGAATAATATTTATTCTTCTCTTTATCATGCAAATTGGAAACAAAACCATCGCTCCTGTGAATGGTGGACTACCGCTTCACGAACCGATACAATTTGTTTTTCATAATTTCCTCACAAGGATAGTAATAATGATGGGATTGATGAATATATATTATAATTATAAAATTATAATTATTATTTAATTTTAATATATCATCTACTTATTTACCCTTCCACCCATTAAAAAATGACAGCGTTGCTCAATCGTACATGTGTGCTACCACCTCCATGAAGCATTGTGATTAATTTTTCATATATATTTTTCATATATTATTATAAATATTTATATAGGGAGTATTTATAAATTTTATATCAATATTAACATTATGGATATGATATAACCTTGATTAAGACATAAGAACCATAAATTTCATGATAAAACATACATGGGAAAACGAAGTAGTTAACACCTGAAACAATGATAATAATGAAATATTGTTAATGAAAATGTGATAAGTTATTATAATAGGATCATATATGGTATTATAAATATTGATATACTATCGTTATAAATTAATAACAACTTTAAAACTATTATACATGAGTTTAATTCATGTTTAACTAAGTGGAAGCGTGAGGTAAGAGATTTTATCTCAATTTCGAATCCATTAATATATATTTGGTATTACAAAAATATTTTATTTTATACGATTTATATATAAATAATTTAATGAATTTAACATGAAGATATATTTATTCATGGTAATTAAAATTTTTATTCATGTTTACTCATTCAAGGGGTTACAATTTAAAATTTACTAAACACGTAATAATTTATTTTACAATCTCATTTTTTTGGGATTGATTTTATTTTTGTTTAAGGAATATTATAATTTATTCTTTATAAACACCATATATTTTCTTACACTATAGATATTTAAGGATGTTCCATGTTTTCTTCCAATTTTTTTTCTCTTTTTTCACTTGAATTAAGTAAATAAATGTTTAAAATAAAATAAAATCTTATTTCTCTTTTTGATAGAGTATATTTTTCTACCATGTAATTATTTTTAAAAATGGTTTTAAAAAATCCATATTTTTTTACCCAAATTATTTATTAAGGAAATTTTATGCTATTCATGAATTTTAACATGGTTTTAAGGTAATATTTATAATGTTTTCTAAAAGGTTAATTTTCAGCTTTCTTTACAAAAAGTCAAAATGAATGTTTTTTAATGTATATAATGATAACTGATTTTCCCATCACCATAACCATTTTATGATATTTAAATAATTCTATAAGTTTTCAATGGTTTTAAAAGAAAAATATTTAATTAGAATATAATTTAAATTTTTTTTCTTCCATTTTATTTTATTCTTCAAAAGACTTTATTTTTAAAAAAAATCTAATTTTTTGATGAATTCATGGTCCTATATCATCTCTTGATTAAATTTTTGGTCTTTAAATTTCTATTAAAAAATTCACTTTCTTATGATCAGATTTGATTGGAAATTACATTTCTCTTCAATATCCATATTTTATGTATCATGGATATGCTTATTGACTAAATTATATACCATTTACACATAAAGTGTTTTACTAATAATGTTATTTAATTAATTGAATAAATATTGATATTTTATATTCTTTACTCAATATGGATATTTGTTGATAAAACATATTGTTTATAAATTAAATTGATCCTTCAATATATAAGTAATTAATTGGAAATGTAGTGTTGGGTGGGGCTCAAAATTATATAACACCTAGATACATCAGTAGGTCTCGTAAGACAAACCAGTTGGATAGCCTTTTTAAATGGGTTTTTGGTGTATACCTACACATCGAATTAAATTGTCTTGTAATAAGGCCTTGATGATAAGATATTATGATGTTCAAAATTATGAATTTATTTCATTGAGAATTAAATTATTGTTATACATGATATTGTTACTTTAAGATTATCCATGAATGAATTTCTTGCTCAAGTTATTGATTAAATGATATGTGTTTTTAGTTTCTTACATTTCCATATTAATTGTTCCTTATTTAATCATGATAGCTTCTACTATATGAAACCATTAATAAGTGATTGATCTCACCCTTATTTTTTTCCTTTCCCTAGGATATTAATAAGGAATATTTGAATGAGTTTCAAGGATGAATATTATTTAATTTTACTATGTTTTATATTTTATATCCACTGTAAAATGGGAATAGTATATATATCTGATTCTCAATAATACTAAGCTGATTGATCCATAGTGTTGTGATCCATTATATCTTATTCCAATGTAATAAAGTAGACATTGAATTTGATTTTCTATATTTGGGTTTATTACAATGAATGTAATTATATTGAAATAATTTATGAAAGTGAAGAAATATCTTTATCCACTTATTGAATTCTTAGTCAAAAAACCATGAAAATTAGAGTGAATTAGCTCAGGAGAACAAGAGCCTTAGCCCAGTTGGTTAGGACTCGACAAGTGCATCCAAGAGACTGAGTTCAGAACCCGATGGAGACATATTTATAGGTTACTGTAGTAGTACTATAACAGACACTATTCGGTACTGTATTATCCAAAACTATTCATCCGTTTGGGCTTTCGAGCCACCGGTTTGGGCCTCGGGTCCTTTAGGGACTTCGGGCCACCCAAGGACTTTAGGATAATAAGGTCTTCATACCACCTCAAGGCCTTCGGGCCACTTGAAATTATGCTTAAATGATCAGGAAAACTCTACAAGGAACAGACTCCAGATGGGGATTCAGAGCAGGCGTATTCACCAGAGCAGAAGCTAAGAGGATTTTTAAAAAAGAGAGGGTATGTCATTGCCATTGGGACCAACCTGTACTTGAACGAGAAGCCTAGACAAACAACCATGCGAAGGTGGAGAGCTGATATCATGATGAAGAAGCTGGGAGGAGGAGTTCCAAGTATAGTATATATAATTACTAAGACCTACGGGTCATGTAATATCTAATCCTATAGGCCTTGTAAGGGTTACCCCTCATACCTTTAAAGGGAGGTTATAAAAAATCAATAAAAATAAGGCCTTCAGGCCATTTGGGCTTAGAGTGAATCAGCTCAGGAGGTTTTGACGTTTGGATTTCACCTCCCTTAGATGTTTTATTTACCATTTTCCCTTTAGGAATATTTTAAAAATAACAGTAATTTACTCTTCCAATAAGGGTAAATTACTAGAAACATCTTCTTAAATCAACTTATTCATATTCTTTAGGCCATGTTGGATAATCCTTCTATGACATAAATCATTTTCTTCTTGCTGACTTAAGTGATAACATATATTTTTTATTCAATATTGAAAAAATTAATTATTTTCTCAAACCCCTAGTAACCATTACCCCATATTTTATTATTTTGAATATGCATCAATTTTTTAAAAATAACTGCATTTATAGCATAAAAAAGTTATGATAAACTCAACATATTATACTTTAGTACATCAACAAATAAAGCATCATCTAGTCTGATTTTATTTTTTCCAATACTTGTTATTACAACACCTATAATTTTTATCGGTCTATTATTTCCCAATATAAAATATCATCCTTAATACTTATTAACATTTCAATGGGTTTTTAGGTCACCTATCATGTGGGATGAGAAATCACTATCCATGATCCATGGTTTTTTAGATTTTAATGCTCTAAATGATTTTTCAAATATATTTTCCTATTTATTAATCTAAATTTGATTCTAATAATTCCCAAACATTTGAAAGATAAAAAATGAACAATAACGAATGAAAAACACACATATGAATTGTATCCTTCTTGATCACACCTTCCACACACATCTTTAAAGTATTCAAAACTATTTCTCACTTCAAAATTCTTTTCAAAGTATTGATGCCTTGAATGAGTCCTCACATGTGATGGTTGTCTCCTCCTTGATTCCTGATCTCTTATTAGTACAAAATATGCATATTTTTCTAGAAGTTATAATACTTATCGAATAACATGCCACAACACCAACAATACCCATGAAATTTTCTATTATGATAAAAATTATTCTACTGAATAGGTTTTTTATACCGCTCTATTTTCAGCCTTTGAATGAGTAGATCTTATAAATTCCATTTGTGGAGTTATTACTTGAATATTTTTGACATATTGAAGAGCTTTTATGAATTTTATTCTTTCCAAATTTGATAATATTTGAGATTTTTTAAAAATATTTAGCTATTATAGATTTCAATCTATCATATGTTTCTTCTATAGTATTAGTATTCCTTTTCACCAAAACATTTGTATACTTTCCATTTTTATACATTTTTATCTTTCTTATATTACCTACTTTATTTAGGTTGCTTAGAAAATTCTATGTGTTTTATAAAAAACTTTTTCTCTATTTATTTAATCTTCACATCGTAATTTTTGATTTTATCATTATTACTTATGTGTTTGTTAATTTAATTATCCCCTAAGATAATGGTGGAAGTCACATATTCAATTAATTTTCCCTTTTTATAAAAATCAAGATTCAAAATCTCAATTTCTTTTACACAGTTTTATTTTTCATCTAGAAGTTATATTTTCTTATCTGATCCTTTTTTAGCTGATTGTTTCCTTTTATCAGTCTTCCAATTTATTTCAAACACATCTTGATCTCTATTATCATGGTATATTCCGAATAAGTATCTCCTTACTTCATTGAAAACTCACCATTGTATTGAGATTTATCTTTTGATGGGTTCTCATATTCTTATTATTATGCCATGAAAAACATTTGAGATACATCTTAGGAGCTTACTCATCACCTCTTCGCTATCAGACACACCTTCTTCAATTTAAATAATGTTTCTTCTAAAGTAACAAATAAAAAAAATTCCTATTTCCTTTTTATTGAGAAAATAACATATATCTAGTAGTGGGTTTCTTAAAGGCTTCCACATTATCATTTTAACTTCTAAATTTCACTGGACATTTGTTGGAAAAATGGATAACCTTTACAAAATTAAAATATTTGAAAGTTAGTTTACCTTTGTACATACCTCTTCCACCACTTTTGAATCTTCTTGAAATAAGAGAAAGAGTTTCAAAAAAATATTTCATATCATCTTTTTCATTCGAACAGTCCCATTTCTTATCTATCACAATACCTATGCAGGATTTAAAATAAATTTCCTTTTCTTACATTCCTTTTATATTAAGTGTAAGACCTCTTACCATTTAATATTTTATTAGAGTACTATGGAGATCATCAATATGGAATTAATCAAAAATATCTATATTTGAGAGTAGATATCTTTGCATGAATTTTTTCTAGAAGGTTTCTCATCAATTTTTTACCATAATGAAGTTTTTTAGAGTTTCTAAAAACACTATAATTAAAGTAAAATACATATTTAATTTGGTAAAGAACTCATCAATGGTTTCATATGCATATATACTAATTTCATTAAACTTTTATCGATCGATTTGTAGTTTTTCTTATTTTACCTTTTTATTTATATCTTAAATATTGTGAAGATTCTTCCAAATATTATAAGTAGTTCTGCATCCCATGAACTTTGTCCTATAATTTTCATATAAATATGATAACAAATAATTCCTAGCATTCCCATCACTTTAAATGATCCTCCTGTCAGTTTGGGACTATGCTGAGACTTGATCGTAACAGTGAGTCCATATTGAATAGATCCAAGAACATTGATCCCTAGACTGAGAATGTAATGAATAATTCTCTCTTTCAATGAGTGGAACCCTTTTTCATCAATCATTGGGATTCAATTTCTATTAAAACATTTTTTTGATCCATATTGTGAAATTTGGGAGAGATACTATAGAGTCATACTTTCTCTAATACCAATTGTTGAATCACACAAATGGTGATACAAAATGTGGGTGGGGGATGAATCAATGTGTATAATTATTTAAAATACCATCACTATCATGTTTTTTCAACACCAATGTCTCAATTTACTCATTTATGTATAAATAATATATACACAACGTGTTTTTCAAGGTGGGTTTCCTTTTTTAAGGGTGACTATGTCCCTGGTGTGTTGTGGTTATTATCCCACAATCATATTCCCTTTCTTATTATAAAAAAGAACTTAGGTAAGGGTGTAAACTTTCAATTTTAAAACTATTTTCACCAACTAGTTACAATCTAGCACTAACAAAAAAACACCTCCTTATGATGAATGATCACTAATGAGTGTATGAGTCTCCACATAGACTCTAGATGATGATTTTATTCCTCTTCCTTTTATAATAATCTCTACTAGTTGTACTAAGATTTTATTTTTCTCTTCAATACATTAACTTATTAGTTCTCATTTTCAGAATTATCCCACATATCTTACTTTATTTATAATTATTTATATTGAAAGAATATTTCATGAATATTACCTTCATAATCACTATAGAAATATTCTTGGATTGCGATAGGGTTCAACTGATTGAAACTCATAATATTCAAGTCAAAAATTTATTCAAATTCCTCCTAAATGTTCAGTTGTGGAGTCAAAAAGATTCCTTTATGTGATATATAAATTATTTAAGTTTTCTCATTCATTTAAAACTTCTAAAAAATCCACATATGAACATACCATGTGTTCATGGTATCTTCTACTTAATCACAAGATTACAACATAGAAAACTCATGATATTTGGAAACTCCTTTATTTATGGTGTATATATTCTCTACTGATATTTTTTTTTATTTTAATTGAATCAAAGAATAATACTTGTGATTATTAAAAATTTAATGCATGATAAAAACATCAATATATTTGGATATATTAAGTATTTTCAAATGACTTATGATTTAAAGACATACACTCAGAGACATACAGTTAAATACATATGAAGAAGACTTATGTTCCAGCTTAAGGAATTTTTATTGGACAAAGAAAAATGATAAATCCAAGACTTACACTAATTACATGAACTCTTTATTCTTCATGTTCACCATCTTCATCACTATGTCTTGTTATGAGGATGAATTTTATATGGAATAGAACAAATATTAGTAATCCAAAATTTCCCTTAGGCAGTTCTACTTTTATTTTATCTTGGATCATGATCATTTATACGATCATGATATTTGACTCATGAAGAACATCATGAAATCATCAATTGAATTAATCCCCCTTTTATTTCATTAGAATATAAATTTTGAAATCTCATCTTTTTAACCAACAGACTTCTCAAAAAATACTAAGTCATAGATCGACCATTCCTTTCAAGACTAAGAGTTCTTTTTAATATATTTTTCCTTTAAACTTCAATAATATATATAGTTGACCACATGAACAAACTAAAAATATTGACCACTTGTCCAAATTTCTCAATTAATCATTCTTGATAAGATAACACGAGGATTGAATGCATGAATAACAAACTAACTGTGTCTTTCCCAACTTATCGTACATACTTAAAGCTTCCACATGGAGAAACTTGTGAATGATTGCATGTACAACCTATCAACCCTAAATATAGACAATGTGGAGATTAACCGCATGGGAAGACCAATGACCATGAGGATCATTCACACATATTGATTTACCACAAGAATAGACTTTACATATGTGGAAGATTATGTTTATGTACATGATCAAATTATGTTTACATAACAAAAATTATGTGTAAACACTTAAAATAATGGTTAAATATTAATTATAATAACCTCAACTTGGTGTTCAGATGGATAGAACCTTGATACCTTGAACAACTTCTCCATATGGTTGAAAATAACTAATATCTATAATCTATTGTAAAAAAAACTTTCACTTCATTTGAACATTTATTTAAAATGAATTTTAATTCATCAAACTCCATACTTAATATGTATTGACAATAATTATAGGACTATACTTGACCAACTTATCCTTTTCCATATTATCATGATATGACTAGGATTATATATGTCTCATACCATGATATACATTGAATTATAATGATTATTATTTCACTTATGTTTATTAGGATACAAAATGGGAATATTTATTTCATATGTTATTATCTACTATGATTTAAAATGAAAACTCATCTTTCATTTCATTATTTGGTTTCCAAGCATTTCATGTAGCTTTTCACTTGATTTTCCTTCTATGTTGGTAATGTTGGTATATACATACATTGTTTTATTTGAGTTTTAAATGGTATTCACATGTTAAGGAATAGGTGGATTTTGTGGGATGAGCTCACAATGCCCTAACTTGGTATACCCCTTTCCCTATTTCTAAAGGGATAAGCTATAAGATTACCCTGACACAGTGTAAATTATCCCCTTTCCCCTAACATGGTTCATAGGGATTTGAATTTTCACACACACACACACACACACCAAGTTATATATATACACGTGTTTGGTATAAATAGGTGTGTGCACTACCTAATTTAGAGGATGGAACCAGTACTATGATCTAGATTCTGAGTTAATCCCAAAGCAGGTATTTTAGGTATGGATCCTCCTAGTATGTGGGGTTTTTTTGTTATCATTAATATATACAATAAATTAATTATTAAATTATTTTTTTGATACAATACTTATTTCATCAATCCTAGTATTATTTCCATGTACACTATAGTTTTGGATATGTGGTTAAGGAGTGGGGATGTGATCACCTATTAGGTCTTGTTATACTCACACCCACATGTGTCCTTATAGGGAATGTTGAGATATTTTTGATTATGACCAAGGTAAAGGTAAGGCACTGGAGAATGAGAGCTAGTCTCTCTTAGAGTATAGAGTCTAATTGGAGACTTTTGAACCTTTTTAGTGGATGGGATAAGTGGATTCTTATGGTATATCCTTGGATACCAACACAGAATTCATCAGCACATAATCCTAAGTTTTTGACTTTAGGCTCATGTTTGGATAGAACACTATGTATATATGATGTTTATAATTTTTTCACTTAACTGGTTGACTTTACGGATGTTTTGAGTCTTGATTATAAATGATTCATGCTCATATCTTTTGTTATCTTATCACAATTATACTTTTCACATGCTTCCATTGTTTTACAGACTATATCGCATAGTGTACCAAATATTTTACCAAGTAATTCCAATTAAGTTCAAGGACCTTGATATAGTTTGTTATGTCATTTAAAGGGTGAATATTATTGGAATTTGTAAAATATCTTCAAGTGTTGGATTCATTCAACTAGAAAGAGAAACTTCTAAAGAACCTTCATTCATAAGAAGGGAGTTCTAGTGGGCTTCAGCAGTTGGTAGATTTGTGTGTAATGACCCAACCCGAATCACTCATTCTGGGCCAAAGTAATAAATGATCATATGAATTCATTCCCATATTCAAGAGGTTACTGACTATAATTGAGGGTACAAATAATGTAGTGGGGGAGATTATACCCTCATCATCCATATCTATACACCGTAATCAAAGAAAATTATAAATAACATCCCATAAATATATAGTTGTGATATATAATAAAAATAAAATATCGTCTGGCATACTAGGTATCATAGAGTTATATAAGAAAAATAAATATAGGACCCCCAATTTTGAAGTTCAACCAATGTATAATCAAGAAACAAGAAAAATAAGTAAATATGCTATAACATCTATCCAGAGTCTGTTCCAGTATTGCCTCCGTCACCAAGAACCGTCCCCTTATCTCCCTGTTGATAGGACCTTACCCTTATATGGATCCATAAACATTTCACGTGCATCAAGATTCCCATATAGGGTGTGAGAATAAACCTATAAGGACACCACCCATGAATCCTTAACTTAAGTGAACATGCATAAGAGGTGTATTCTATGATAATAAGGAAATTTATAGTCAAGAAAAAAATCAATCATGTGCAAAGAAATTGTGTGCTAACTAAGTATCCCGGAACCCTGACCATACCTACTTTAGCTCTATGTTGGAAGGATTGTCATAATGTAAGGGTCAACCATAATTCCACCGCATATATCTTTGAATATCCACAAGGTCAAAAATTCTTGGGTCTGTATAGAAGGCCACAAAGCCTTGTCTTTATGAAAGGTTAGGCTATAATAAAGTCTTACACCATATCCACCTTAGGTTAATCCATAAGGACATCATTCCCCTATATCAACTCAGGTCAGGCCACAAGGCTATTTTACCTCTACCATGTATCTTAGTTCATCATCGTCATACTTTTATGTTGTATATAATTCCCCTCTAAGGGATAAAAAAGAAACAATGGTGCACTTATCATTTGCTACTAGAAACAAATCCTCTAAAAACCATACATCCAACATAATAAGGCATAACACATATAGTCACAATATATCATATCAAGCATGAGTATAATCTGGAACACACACACACATGTGATCAATATCAAACATGGGTCTCACAGGCTACACACACACAAACATGTGATCAACATCAAACATGGGTCACATGGGCTACACATGCACACACACGTGAATAATATAAAACATGGTTCTCAATGAACATAAGAAAATTCCATTATATCATGCCAAAAATCATATATAAAGGCTCTATATGGTAAGGATATTCCTATATCTAGCGTGTCAATGTCAACACCAAGATTTTCCAAGTGTCGATTCCCAAATATCACCAGCACACAAACTGGATCAAACTCACACACATAGGTTCCCTAGAACCAATTCCAATCCAATATAAAAAGGGTTATAGAATGAATTTCATGAAGGGAATCAAGAAAATATAGTATAACCATATCACTTACCCAATGAAAACCACCATCAATAGTGGATCTATGTCTGGTTAAGAAGATAACCCGTTGCTCCTAGAATAATTACAAGAGAGGAGTTCCTAAGATCCTCATGATCCTAGATCAACACAAACAATCCCCTAAAGCAAGGGATCACCTTGGGCATTGTTTAGAGAAGGAAGAACACCCAAAGTATCCCCCTAGGTTCATTTGAAAATTTTATGGATCTAAGGAACTAGAAAGAAGAGGAGAATGAATCAATTAACAGAGGAAAAAACCAATTATAAAGGTAATTAAATGTACTTCATTAAATATTTCACACATTTATATTAAGAATCATAACTTCCCCCTTGAGAGATAAGCAGTCTATTTGGCCATTTTAAAACTTAATCTACTATCATCATGGTGTCCTCAGACATTCCTATCCTAAAAAACCCAAAATGAATACCCACCATGGCATGGTATCATTAAATTGATCATTTTGGACTCACTACGCCCTCTTCCATGGCATGGAGAGGAAAATTTTGTAGTTTTATACAAGAGGAATCACAACAATAAACACCTGAGACCACATCCTACCATATAAATTTTAGCCAGTTCACTTTAGATAGGTGGTCCCTAAGCATAAAATGACCTACAACACAACAAAATACTGATTTTGGTGTACCTTAAAGCAACAAAAAACCCTATTTTATCCACTAAAAAGCTATAAATAATCCTAGATCCATGTTAAACCATAAAGGCTCAAAAATTAAATTCCTTTAAATGTAATGATGTTAAAAATCACCCCCTATAACAACTTATCATCCTTGAGAAGTGCCTCTAGAAGTCATGCTCAAAAATCTTGGGCTATTAAGCTCATACGTTAGACTCCCACTCACATTTCTCCTCTTGGATCCACCCATGCCACCATATGAATTAAAAAATTGGTATCATCTCCCCCTCAAACCTTGTCACTCCAATCTAAAATCTAAATCGGTATGCCATTAAACAATACATATGGTTCCAACTCAATGGACTCACAATCAATCACATGCGCAAGATCAGGATCATACCTAAAAATTCGAGAAACATGAAACACATTATGCATACCTTGATATATTATATGAAGGGCTAATAAGTAATACACTACTCCAATACACTTAATGATCTCAAAAAGTCCCATAAACTACGATGACGACATCCCTTTCTTTCATAGATTATATTTCCCTAATCAAGGTAGCACCCATAAGAAAACTCGGTCACCCATAAAGAACTCCAAAATTCATCTCCTCTGATCGGTATATGATAATTTTCTACTTTGAGTAGTAAAAACCACTTACTAATCAACTCTAACCTCCTAGAGGTATCCTACACCATACTTATTCCAACAACAACTACCTAACCCACCTCATGCCAACAAAGCAGTGAGAGACATAACCCACCATAAAGAGACTCAAAAGGTTCCACCTGAATCGAACCTTGGAAAATGTTATTTTAAGTGAAATATACCAAGGATATATGACTATCCCACACTCCACTAAAGTCTATTATGAATTCCTAAATAATATCCTCCAGGATCGAAATCATCCTCACCGATTATCCATCGGTCTATGGATGATATGCCTTACTCAATTTCAGTCGAGTCCCCAAATACTTCTATAATAATTTTTAAAGAAACAATGTAAAATTAAAATATATATCTGATAAAATACTATAAGTCATTTTATATAGTCATTAAATATTTTGGACATAATGCTTTCCTAACTCATCAATATACTGAGTATCTTGAATCAGAAAGAAGTGTGCCACTTCCGCCAGCTGATCAACTAATACCCAAATAACATCTCAAATTCTTGGGATTTTGTGAAACCACATCATAAATTACATAATAACTTTATACCACTTCCATATAGGAATGAGAAGTAGTTGAATTAACCCTCTAGGTCACTGGTGCTTCACCTTGATCCTCTGAAAGGTCATATGACAAGAGACTATGCACATAATGTCTCTCTTCATTATTAAACATCATATGTATTACCTGATATCTTGATAAATCTTCATTGAACCTAGGTGTACTGCCCACTTAGAGGCATGGTAGTCTCTCATCAAATCCTCCCTCATAAAAAAAGTAACCACTACTCTACCATGAACAAAGATCACATCATCACCGTCCATCGACCATCGTGGAACTGAGTCACTTCATACCAACCATTCCTACATCACTAAGTATTAATGATCTAATTTCTAGTTTGTCTTTACCCAATCCTACAATTTCAATGTGATAACAAAGGGAGAGCATGTCATCACCCATCGGTCCTCTAATGAATCCACTAACCATTCAACCAAAATGATTATCAAATTTCATTCCTCTTTTGAAATTATCTCTCTAAGATCCTATGGGTTCTAACTAAAATCATCTGAAACTTCATTACCTTTCCCTGGAGTGTAATACATCTCAAATTTGAACATCTACAGATAATCCACCAAATTATTCTTCCTGATATTCAAGTATCACTAGGATAATATGTATCACAAGCTCTTATGGTCCAAGTATATGATAAATCTCTCATAAAATATATGATGGAACAAAAAATTCAAATGATGGATGACAAATGATAACTCTAAGTCATTCATAGGTTAGTTCCACATATGGTATCATAGTTGGAAATACCCATAATCCACTACCTAATCCATCTACATCATCAAAACCCCTAAACTAACACCTGAGGCATCATAGAAGACTGCATATCCAATCCCAAGCTTTGGAAATCTCAAGATCAGTGTATTTTTCAACCTTCTCTTAAGCTCTAGGAAGGTCTCTTCACACTGGTCTATCCACTCAAGCTTCACACCCTTCATTGTATGCTTTTTCATAGGTGATACCAAACAAGATAAGTCTTGTATGAATTTTTGGCAGTATCCTACTATCAAATAAAACTCCTAACCTCAAACACATTTATAGGGGATTCCTAAGACAACATAACATATTCCATCTTAATTTACACATAAATTACCCACTTTAGAGATAAAATGTAGAATAAATCAAACCTCATGGATCCAAAAGTGATAATTCGAGATCTCAAAATAGAGATAATGTTCTTAAAGTGTACTCAACACAATCTCTAGTTGTATAGCATTCATATCCATGGTTTTTGAGTATATGAGGATATCATCAATGAATACAAAAATTAAGGAGTTGAGATATATATGTAAGATCATATTAATAAGATCCATGGATACCACTAGCATATTTTTCAGCCAGAAGGGCATGAAAGGATACTCATACAGTCCTTATCTACACATGAATTATATCTTAAGAATATCCTCCTCTCTTAACCAAAGTTGGCGGTATCCTAATTTTAGTCCAATCTTAGAGAACCACCATGATCCCCATAACTGATCAAACAAGTAATCGATCCTTAAAAATAGGTATCAATTCTTTATGGTCACCAAGTTCAACTTCCTATAGTCTAAAAATAGCTAAAGACTACCATACTCATTCTTCATGAACAACACCAAATCACCCTAAAGAGATGTGTCTAGTCTAGTAAAACCATTCTCCTAAAAATCCATAAGCTATAACTTGAGTTCCTTTAACTCATCCAGTGCCATACGATATGTAGGTATCAATATAGTTTGCAATACTTGCTTGAGTTTGATATCAAAGTCTATTTATCTATTAAGAGGATGTCCTAAGAAATCATTTGGGAAGAAATCTTGATATAGGTCCACCACTGGAAAAAAATAGAAGAGAGATTCTATTGGCTCTGCCGTAAGACCCAAGCTAGAAACACATGCTATAATATCTCAAATTCATCTTAGGTATGATCCAATTTTTCCTACTCTAACACCCCATTCACTAGGCATTACAAAATTCTCCTCCTTGGGTGCAGTAAAGGATACACTTCTCTTGTAACAGTTAATATGTGCCACATAACTAGTCATCTAGTCCATGCCAAAGATCATGTCGAATCTAGTCATCTGTAAGATCATAAATTCCTATAGATTTCCATAGATGTAAACTACTAAAAGACATTATAGACATCTCTAGAGATGATCTACCTTCTTCCCCAAGGGTGTATCAAGAGATAATAATTCAGAAGATAACTTGGATGATAAGTCAAGCGTAAAAAAGTTGAGCAGATATAAAAATAGTGGGAATATTGTATATCAAAATAGGAAGAAGAAAGTTTAGATGGGATCAAGACCATACCTTGAATAGTCAATAACCCCCTTAATTTATAGCCAGTTCCAAGTCTATTGTTAACACTCTGCATTCCTTAGCTCTATGGGCCTACCCCTGAGGCACATAACTAACCTGTGTCACTAAAATTTGTGTTTCTAGACTCTATTACTGAAGACCCCAAGCAAATCCATGGGTAAAAGTCCACATTTACCCTCTAACACTATAAGAAACTATCTAAAACACCCTTGAACATAACTGCTAAAGATGTTTAATATTTCCATATCCATGATAATTTTTTGAGGTATTACAAAAGATTTTGGATAATTACAACTCTATCCATAGTTAAAAAATTGTGGACCCCCTACTCCCACAAAGGGGGCTAAAGAAACTTTACTTTTCTTTTATTTTTTACCACAATCTTACTGAAACTCTTTAACATTCCGCTTATTACTACAAGAAGAGGCACCCATTTTATCAATGGAAATACCACCAACCAATCCACTAAGGGATGGAAGGATACTTATAGATATATCATCCTCTATACCTTTCTTGACCATCAAGGTCTTACGAAGCAGCTTCATGTATGTCATCAATTCAAAAATATTATCCCAACTCCTCAACTTTTTTCAGAGTTTGATATCAAACTTTCAGTCTTTTTGAACCTTTTCCCCATACAAAAGAGGATTGAAGAGAAGAAAATTCTTGAAATGAGTAGAGTAAGCAGTCACTGACATCAATCCTTACTAAAGATCTATAAAATCCTGATCATGGTTCAACTTAATAATTCTGAGGAATAATTCCTCAAAGAAAAGATCCTTGAAGGTCTTACATGTAAGACCCTTACTTCTTCTCACCTAGTTCATGAAACCCCACAACCACATGGTGGCTCCCTAAATCATGGAAGCAACTAAATTTACCCATCGATCCTTTGAGGTCTCTACTATATCAAAGACCCCATAATTATTTAAATCCAGACCTTTGTATCACAAGTGCATCCAGTTCCTTGGAAGGATAGAGGATGCTGAAGCTGGAAGTCCTGGGCATAATTGACCATTGTGCTAGGAACTCATCCACTACAAATAGGAACTACACATAAGACTCCTGACAGTATGGGGTCCACTGACCAAACCACTAGATAAGGTAAATGATAATTCTTGACTTCATCCCCTATCCCTTTGGGGGAATAGGTATATCTACTGCACTACTACAAATAAGGCTTTTAATAGCGCTAAAAAATGCATTTAACAGCGCTAAAAAATCGCTATTAATGTCGGAAAAGATAGGGGGGGTCCCCTTTATCAGTACTCCAAAAAGCACTGACAAAAGGCCCATTTTATTAGCGCTTTTTTTAGCATTGATAAATGTTAAAAAATTTAAAAAAATTAAAAAAAAATTAAAAAAATTTGTAAATCAGAGGGGGTTTTAACAGCGCTTTCCCCCCATTTATTAGCACCCCGCCCCACCCAATCCCCCGCAAGCCCTAGCCACGACGCCCCACGTTTTATCAGCGCTTTGTAGCACCCCTTTAACAGTGCTATATCCCCCCTAAAATTCACCCATGTGCGCACCCCTGCCTGCCTCTACCAGGTTTCGAACTCAAGACCTCCCCCTATGCGCGCTAAGCCTTTACCACTACTCGAATTTGATTTGTTCTCCAAATAGTGATATATCTATATATATATAGTTATATTTATTCATTTATTAATATAAATTTATATTGTTGTATTAATTTATATATACATATATAGTTATATTTATATATTTATTTGTATATTAATATATATATAGTTAGTTATGTTTATATATGTATATATGTATATATTTATATATTTATTCGTATATTAATATTAAGTTATATCTATTTATTTATATATATTTAGTTATATTGTTTTATCCATATATTTATTCGTATATTAATATATATTTATAAGATTATTTCAATACAATTATAAAATATGTTTTGTTTTGTGTGTGTATAAATAAATATATATATACAAAACACACACACACACACACACATACATATATATATATATATGTGTGTGTGTGTGTGTTTCTATAAATATAATTATACATATATATATATATAAATATATATGCATATACATATGTTAGAATATATATATATATATATATATATAATATCAGTTTGTTAATATATAGACACACACAAATAGACACACACACACACACACACTATATAGGTACATATATAGTTAGATTAATATATAGGTATATAAATATTGATATATTGGTATTTTAAATAAAATGTATATTAGTTATTATTTAGATAAAGCTAATATATTTTATTATTTATATTTATAATTAAATTTTTATGTGTGAATATATAAAAAATATGTAGATATTGTTATATATTTGATTATAAATAGCAGTACATTATAAAAAATGAAAAAATTTAAATACATAATATCAATATGAATGTAATACCTTGGAATAAATTCAGTCCCCACAAAAAAAAGTCAATAATACCCCCTTAAACGAGGCTGAAAACCCACAAAATGTTAAAACATCGGGGTACCCTGACTAAAAACTCAGTTTTGGAGGCCTTATGGTCCTCTTTTGGCCTCGAAAAAACCTTGACCCCTTAGTCATAGAGACGTAGAGATCGTCGCGGGATTCGATTTGATATGTGGTAGAGCTAAAACGGACACCCAAATCAAAATTTATGGCCGTTTGAAGTTCGAGTTGCGTTTTCAACATATTTTGGATCTTTTTTTAATTTTTTTTTAATTTTTTAGTCTTCAAATTGTTATTAAATGACTATTACTCCATGATAATTAGAAAATTGTTAATTGAAAATATTTTTTTAATTTTTTATAATCCATTTTCACTAAATATTTTATATATTAAGTGTAACTGTATATTTACACTTATCTAAAATATATTTAAAATTATATTTAAAAAATATATATTATATTTATATCAATATAACTATATCCATATATTTAAATATTAATATATTTTTTTAATGAATTTTTTTGGAAGCATACCCTTTATCAGCGCTTTTCAAAAAAGCACTGATAAAGACCCCCCTTTACCAGTGCTAAAAAAACGCTGTTAAAGGGGGTACCTTTATCAGTGCTAAAAAAGTGCTGATAAAGGGGTACTTTTATCAGTGTTGATAAAGATACCCCCCTTTATCAGTGATTTTTTGTTAGCGCTGATAAAGGCTAGAGCCAGGAATGCCCAGTTTTGTGGTAGTGCTATAGCAGGAGTATTCAGACATTCTTCCATCATTGGTTCCTTCAGAAGTCTTCAGGGTAGCATTATCTGCAATGCCAACCGTATACTTAAAACATCTATAATAGCTTATATAAGATAACAACTTAAGTAGTGTATAGGAACACATAAGGTATTTCTATAAAAAACCTATCCTAGGGGGAAACCCACAATAAAAAGGTATAACCCTCATAATAATAACAAAGGATCAAGACAAGTTATCTATACCTGAACATTAGTAATAGTTATATACATATAAAAACAAGAATTATCAAGTTAAAATAATCTAAATATCAACATAGTATATCATATAATCACAAAGCATAGATAAAGACATTTAATTAAATGAACTACCATGGATACCAAGAAACAATTATATATATTTCATGTGATCCTGTGTACCTAGTCATGATGTATGAATACACCCAAATCTTATAAACTGTAATATCACAACATACTCATCATCAATATGAAATCATAAAAACACAACTATAATAGTATTCCCATCACCGATAACTGAAAGGTCCATCACATAAGGGTGGGATAGGAACTTACATGACTCCTCGACCTCAGTTCCATACATATAACTCATTTATACCTTTCCACAAACATAGTCAAGAAGAAAAGAAAAGGAAATCTAATTTGATGTCAGTTTGCAATTCCCCAACCCGAATCACTCGGTTTGGGTTGGAGTGCCACATGACCTAATGTACACCACCCCATATACAAGAGGTTACCGACTAGTGGGGAGGGTCTAAACAATGTAGTCTAGAGACTATACCCCCATTATCAATAGCCACACACCATAATCAAAGGCAAGAATAAATAGCATCCCATAAATTCATAGAAAATATTAATAATAAAAATTCAATATCATATGGGATTCTAGGTATCTTAGAACCATAAAATAAAAATAAAACAAGGACACCCCAAACCAAGTAAATAAAAGGGAAAAATATGTAACATCACTGCAATATCTATTTAGAATCTATCTCGGTAATTCCTTTATCACTATGCACAATCTCCTCACATCCCTTTCTTATGGACCTTACCCTTATCTAGATCCCTAAAAATGAATTTTTCAGGCACATCGAGATACTCATGAAAGGTATGAGTATAAATCCATAAGATACCACTAATGCATCCTTAACATAAGTTCACATACATAAGAGGTGTATTCCATTATAATAAAGAAATATATAATCATACAACAATCAATAATGTGACAAGTGATCTTGTGATAACCAAACAACTATGAACCCTGAAAATAAATTTTTCAGCTCTATGATAGAAGGAAAAACATTATAGAAGGGTTAAACACAATTCCACATCATATATATTTTAACTTCCATAAGGCCAATGAGTCTTTGTTCAGGCCACAAGGCCATCAAGCCTTATTTTTATCATGGGTCAGTCTACAAGACCATTGCACCCATACCCTACCTTGGGTTAGGAAACAATGCTATCGTACCCCTTCACTACCTTTGTATAGGCCATAAGGATTTCATATCCTTTCAATGTGTCTCAGTTTATCATTATCATCATTTCATGATGCACATGCTCTCCCTCTAAGGGATAACCAATCCATGATGGTACACCTATCATCAGTTACTAGAAATAAATCCTCTGAAGGCCATACATCCATAAAAATAGGCAATAAGACATATAGGAATAATATATCATATCAATCATGAGTATAAATATCCACACAAACACACACATTTGATCAATATAAAACATGGGTCTCATAGGCTACACACACATAAACACACACGCACACATGTGATCGACATCAGACATGGGTCCCACAGGATACACATGCACACACATGTGATCAATATAAAACATGGGTCTCAATGAACACAATAACATACAATAATATCATGAAAAAATCATATAAAAGGTATCTATATAGTAAGAATATTCCTATCTCAAGTGCATTGACTTCAATGTCAAGATTTTCTAAAATCGAATTCCCAAATCTCACCCATGCACTGACCAGGTAAAAACCGAATGATAAGGGTCCAAAGAACCTATTAAAATACAATAAAAAATGGGTTTATAATGATTTTAAATCTAAGAGTTTATAACCATATCACACACCCAATGAGAATTACTATTAATGGAGGATCTAGGTCTGGTTGAAGAAGATAACCTATTTCTCCAGGAACAATAACTAGATAGGAAATACTAAGATCCCAAAAAGCCTAGATCAACATAAAAAATACACTAAAGTTATGGATCCCCTTAGGCTACTAGTTAGAGAAGGAACAATGTCCAAATTTTCACCCTAGGTTTTTTCCATCAATCATTGGGATCTGAATAACTATCAAGAGGAGGAGAACAAATCAATTAATAGAGGGATGAACCAAGTCTAAAGGGAATTAAATATACTTCATTAAAGATAACATGTGTTTACATTAAGAACGAAAAATTCCCCTAAAATATCAATATCTAATTTTTCCATTTAAAAACTAAAACATCTAACACCATGATGTGGTGATACCCACCATGACTGTGGTGTCCTTGGACATGCATATCCCATGCAACCCGACATGGCCACCCACCGAGGTGTGGTATCATGAAACTTTCTATTTTGGACTCACCATGACCTACACCATGGTGTATTAATTCAAATATGTACATGGTCCACATGAGGACTCATAACACTACAAACCCATGACCACACCCTATCATGGGCGTTTCAGCCTTTCTGTTTCTCACAACTAGTCCCAAAGCATAAAACGACCTACACCACGACATGGCACTATCCATGGTGTACCCTGAAATATCCAAAAAACTATGTTTTAGCTACTAAAAACCTAAAAACTTATCCATAATCCTTGTTAAACCCTCACAAGTCTCAAAATTCCATTTATTTAAAATTAAGGATGTTACATTATAGTCGAAAGGTTCCAAATTTTGATGGATGCATTCATGTGGTGATGGAACTAGATCACTAAAAGATGAATATGTTTCTCATTTTAAATAATTACCAACATGTATTTGTGAAAAATTAGTGAGGTAATGGTTGTTTGTTCATATACTTGTCATTGGTGATTAGAATAGGGGGTTGCTATAGGGAATCAATAGTTATTCAGTGCAATTGATAGATCTATAAAAATATAGGAGGTTGGTACAACCAGTTGGCTGGATGGGACCCACAATAAATGGTGGGTGGGTCTATATAATAAGGTTTTGAGTAATTTTTGATCTTAGGGATCTATATTATTTCCAACTCATAGTGATTGTAAGCCTTTTATACTTTTCATGAAGTGAAATGTTGCAAGTATTATTCTATGCACAAAGGATAAAAGTCCAAACCATGTAAAATATCTCATGTCTTTTATTTTATTTTATTTATTATTTTTTATTTAATTTTTTTATGAGTTGTGAGTGATAAGGATAGAGTAAGTTGATCTCAGTGTAGTGATTATGGCGAGGCCATTATTCTTAGTTCCAGTACATTGATGTTCAGAGATCCATTTTTAGTGTGTTATTTATTATAGAGTGGTTGTGGTGTCCTAAATTATAGTGTTTGAATTTAGGTATAGAATTAAAAAATTGGAATTTGAGAATAGGTTCTTTCATCATAAGTTGTCATAGGCTCAATAGTTTAATTGATAATATATCAGGTAAATGTTTTTCTATTGCTCATATTTTTTTTTGATTTTAATGGTAGTTACTATCATCAAAATATAGCAATTTATGGATCAACATATTTAGTGGAATGGATTTTGGATTATGAAGGATACAATTGGAGGAATAAATCATCCATAAGGGCCTAAAAATTCTTTTGAAAGGGGTTATGATGGAGGTAATGAATAAACAATAATGGGAAAATATGGATAAAAAGGTGTTGGGTTTGGTGAGGATGTCATTAGCCTATAATATGAATTTTAACATATGGGAGGAGAAGAATATAAAATAGTTTACAATAGTACTTGAAAATATATGCAAGAAGTATATTATTCTTGAAATAGAATTTTTAATGCAATGAATATTTAACATGAGGATATCAGAAGGTAGGTCTAAAGCAGATCATGTGAATGATTTCAAGTTGATTAGAATCCATCTCAAGTATGTAAAGGTGACTTTCACAGATGATGTTTGGGCCATAATTTTTTTGTCATTATTTACAAAATCATAGTATGCAAATGTGATAATAGTGATAAAATCTAATTAAAAAACCGACTTGATATTGAAGGTTGTTTTAAATTTGATTCTTCATGAAGATCTATAGATGAGTGAAAGTAATGAAATTTTTAGCAATATATTAAATGCATAGGGAATAGGGAGATCACCACATAAAATAAGTCATAGATGATTGGAAGTTAATTCTAGAGAGAGGAGTATAGGTACGTCTATCATACTAGTTCTTGGAAGTTGTCACTATGGTAAAATATTTCATCTCAAGAATGATTACGACAAACACAAAGGAAAATTTGGAATAATTTTTTAGAGGATTAAATTTTATGAACCCAAAAACTGAGAGTAATTCCAATATAATATTTAGTGTAAAAACTATAATAGAATATTGTATCATATATTATATTGCATATTTCCCCCCACTGGTGAAAAGGGGATCATATCAAATTATGTTTCTAGAATATTTGGAAGAGATAATCTAGTGGATGATGAATCTCTGGACATTTTGGGGAAGGGGATGTGAAAATAAAATTGGAAAATTACAGTTTTATTAAGATAAAGGATATTAGATATATTCTATGTATTTGGAAGAATCTAATTTCAGTTGGAAAGTTGGATGAAGTGGGTTATGGGATAAAATTTGTGAATAGTTTTTGGAAAATCATCCTAGTGTCTCTTGTCACAGATAAATGTTTAAAGGATGAAAACTTTATCAAACTAGAAGAGTATATGGGGAATAACTTACTAGATAATCTACTTCATAAAGTTTATAATTGTGGAACTATCAATGTGGGAACCTCAGTGAAAAATTTATAAAGATTATAGCATAAAAATTCATACTGAAGATTGATCATACAATCATCAGAAGTTTCAAGAGCAATATAATCAGTAAGAAACAAAAGGTGTATTTCAATTTGAGTAGGAGAAAACTGAAATATAAAATGACAGAACATGAACATACTAATTTATAAGGACATTCCCCAGTCAAATCACATGGAGAATCATAATATTTTTTAACTTTAATTGAAAAATCTACAAGTAAAGTATTGGAATACTTCCTGAAACATAAATAAGAGGTTACTTAATTCATTTTTCAATGTAAAGCTATTGTTGAAAGGGAAACCAAAAGTAAGTTGAAGTGATTGAGGATATAGAAAGGTGTTGAGTTTATTAGAATAAGTTTCAAAAAAATCTACATATTGGGGGATCATGCATGAAATGATAGTACCTTGGATGCCTAAAAAATGGAATAACTCAAAGGATGAATCAACCATTTATGGAAATATTATGGATCATGTCACTGAATCCTAGAATTCCAAAGGAACTTTTTGTGGAAGTAGTGAACATAATAAAATATCTAATCAATAAGATACCTTTAAAACCAAAGGCATAAGAGATATTGGAAGAACTGTAGTACAATAAAGCACTAGATTTAGCTCACCATAGGTTTTTAAAGGTTTACCCTATATTCATGTGGATATAAAGGATATAGATAATATTAAATCAAATTCTCAATAATATTTTATTATGGGATATAGAGATAAAAATTTAGTATTTTTTCTTTGGAATATGGATAAAAATAGGTTAAATAGAAGTATAAATGTTTTATTTAATGAGAAATTACTTTGGAAGGACACAAACATGGTTATGAAGGAAATTGTGGACAAATAGTAAACTTCAATCTAAGTTGATTTTAATGGGAATTATGAATGAGTTAAAATTATAAATAATTCAGATTCACTAAATATACTAGAAGTTAACATATTATAGAGGATATTTTAGAGGGAATAACAATGAGAACAAAAGTTGAACCTTTATAAGATATATTAAAAATATAAATAACTACTGATGCTCAGTTCAAAGTTCCAGAGGATTAAATTCTAGAGGTTTCAGTTTGGGAAATGGTAGAACTATAGAAAAAGTTTTATATATTGGTGAGGTTTAGAAGAATGGTATAAAAGTTTTAAGATTACCTACACTTCTTAATTTTAATATATACAAGATAAATATAAAGTACGGAAGAAGAGTCTAACCTTGATGATTATGAAAAGTGGGAGTTAGGTATGAAGGATGAATTGTATTCACTTAATGTAAAAACCACTTAGGATTTAGTGGAAGTACCACCCAAAAAGAGTGAACTTGAAAAAAATAGGTTTTTTGGTTAAAATAATAATATTATGGACGAAGTAGGTATAATGAAAGGATGGTGGTTTAAGGGTTTCAATAGAAGGAAGGCATTGACTTCTCTGAGATGTTTTCTCTAGTAGTAAAATGTAATACCATTTGAACTATTCTAATATTGGTTTCTTTTATAGGTTTATGTGTATCGAAAATGTAAGTGGAGATGGTTTTTATTCATTGGTATCTAGAGGAAGAAATTTATACGAAGCAACCTATTGGTTTAATGGATTGGTGGAATTGAGACTTGATGTATAAACTTAAGAGGTGTCTATATGGTTAGAAATATGTTCCAATATAGTGGAACAAAAAATTAAAATTATTTATGAAGGTGAAAGGTTTCGAGAAAATAAAATTATCCCATTTTTGTTACTTGAAGGAGTAAAAAAATGGGGAATGCATCATTTTTCTATTGTACATAGATGATATGTGACTGGTCGGTCCACCATTTCAATATATTTTGAGGAAGAAGGATGATTTTTTTTGGAACGTTTTAAATAAAATAACTAATTGAGAAAATAAGATCTTAGGAATAAATATTTGGGAAGAGAAAAATACCAAAATTTTGGTTCTATAATACAAATTTCACATCTAGAATATTGTTGAAAGGTTCTACATGAGTGAATGTATGTTAGTCTCAAATCCACATTTTGGTCACCTTAAAATTTTAAATGAACAATCAACAAGAATGGAGGAATATGTTAAGTACATGTCGAGATTATTGTATGAATAATCAGTAGGAAGTTTCATGTATTATATGGTGTTCCATTGGACATACATATACCATGTAGTTAGAGTGGTCATATGATACACGGATAATCAAGGGAAAGATCATTGGAAAGCTATAAAGTGGGTTATCCAGTAACATAAAATAATAGGACACACTGTTCTCTATTTTAAATTTTATGTTCCATTTTAAATATATATTTATGTTTACTTTGGGGGTGACTCATCCAAAAGGAAGATCATAACTAGATATGTTTTCACTTTTTTGCAGAACTACAATTTGTTGGATATTGAGGCAGCAACTAGTGATTAAAATCTCTATAATAGAAGTAGATTATATGGAAGTAATGAAAGTAATTAATAAACTAGTATGATTGATGCATCTGATATTGGATATCAAAATCATCTAGGAACGCGGACTACTTTTTTGTTATAGTCAAAGTGTGTTCCACTTGGCAAAAAACCTAGTGTTCCATGCAAGGATGAAACACATTAAACTTAATTACCAATTTATATGGAAGATTATATAAGATGTATAGTTGGTGTTATGGAATATTTAGAGAAGGAAAATTATAAATGATTTATTCAATAAGTGTTTAGTCTAGGAGAGTATAAGGTAACATTGTTCCTCAGTTGGACTTGGGAGAATGAAAGGCAATAAAGGAGCATTGCATGTAGTAGAAGAGGAAGGTTTCGATTTTATAAAGTGTTGGAAGATTCCATTGGGGTCCTTGAATCAATCTTCAAGTGGGATATTATTATAAGTTTTTAAACTATTTTTGTGATGAATTTATTCAACTATAATTATAAAATATAGAATACCCTTTGGTTATGCAAATGCATCAGCAACAGGGTTCAATGATTGGTAGTGTTGTGGTTAGAAGGTTCCAATTTATGATGGATGCATGTGGGTAGTGATGGAGTTATATCACCAAAATATTAATTTCATTATTTATCACAAAAAAAATATTTTTTTTTGGAAATTTAGTGAGGATATGGTTCTATGTTCATCTACCATTGATTGGAGTTTAGACAAGGAGTATCCAATAGGGGATCAATAGTCATTCAATGCAATTGACAGATACATGAAAATATAGAATTTTATTGTAAATTTTTGACTAAATGAGACCCACTATAAAAGTTTTATGGGACCACATTATTAGGTTTCAAGCACTCATTAAGTTTAGTGATCTATGTGGAAACAAATTCATAGTTATTGTAAACCTTTTATATTTTTGATGAAATGAAAATTTTTTATGCTTATTTAATATACTTAGGATGAATGTCTGAACCACATAAAATATCTCATGAATTTTACCTAATTTAATTTATTATTTTTCATTGAATTTTTTTTATGAGTTATAAGTGATTACGTTAGAGTAATTTGAACCTAGTGTGATGATTATGGCAAGTCCATTCTTCTTAAATTTGATACATTAATGTTCAAAGTTTCTTTTCTAGCATATGATTACTCATGTATGATTATAGTTTCTTAAATTTGAATGTGTGAAGTTTGGTGTGTGTTTATTAACTAATAACACCTCCCACTAATGTTTCATTTAACTCCTAGCATTTATTCTAGCCACTGGAGATCGGTAGGTGCACCTAACATCTTGAGAATCAGGTACCATTTGGTTATTCAATACATGGTCATTACAAAATGATATCAATACTCACATTAAGGGATCATGGGTAAGGAAATTGAGAGTATCTGGATGATAGGACCATTTGAACTCAATAAGTAACCCATAAATATTTATTACCAACATGATTATGGTTTCATATTGAGTTATCAGGGTTATTTCAAGATCTCTATTTTATTTTCCCTTTAGTTAGCCACAAATCCTCAAGTATCATGAATCATTCTAGGAATAAATAGGTATGTATAGTTAAGATAACTATACATGTCGTGAAATCACCTCGGTTTGTTTATAATTTTTTTTGAACCAATCAAAAATTCATATGAATCGAAAAATCAATAATAAATAAATAGTTGTTTCCAATATATTTATTATTAAGGAATAGGTTACTATGGATCAAAAATTGAATCTTTTTATTGGTAACCCTTTTATATATTATTGATAGTCAGCTTCTTTCATTTTCTAATAGAGACATACCTTTACCTATTTATAAATGATATATTGAGATTTTGAAACTTTATGAAAAGGAATGTGAAATGTATTTTGTTAAACAAAAGTAAGAGAGATAGGAATGGGTTTAGACTTGAATTTATTATTACAATCCAGAAATTTTGAGTTGACTATTCATGGTGAGGGGATATTAATGTCTTTTTTATTAATTTATTATAGATTACATTACCAATAATACAACCTCCTACCACGTAGGAAGTGGTCAATGAACATGCACCACTAGATCAACCCCATGGTCAATCCCCAGGTTCTGGAGGGGATTACTCAACTCCTTTTATAAGTTGGATAGGGAGATCCTTGAAAGGATCTTACAACTTATGATATTATGATGTATTTCCAATTTCATCATACCATAACTTAAGGGATGATGTATCTTCTTAGGCCATTGAGGAGTGTATTTCTCACCTTCATCAAATTTTTAAGAGAATAAATACACTAGAACAATATTTAGTTATACTAGACACCTTCATACTAGAAATAGTAGCTCACCGATGATGGGATGTTATTATCAAGGATAAGAAATACAAAGGTATTACCTATAATACCTTTTAAGATTTTTTTTTGAGTAATTACACTATGAAATTCTACATCAGTTAAAGGCTCAAGAATTTATAAACCATAGGTTAGGCTCAATTTTTATCGTAGAATATGAAACCAAATTTATTGGTTTACTTCACTTCACTCCATATATGAGTAGGGATGAGGATTCAATGAAGCGACACTTTTAGAAAAGTTTAAATATGAAACTATAGGCTCAAGTGGTAACTTTTAATATGTCTACCATCTCACAAGTAGTAAATAAGGTTATCCTCACTAAGACATGATTAAAATGAGGTTTTGTTTTGGGTAGAACTCTACCTAATCATGCCTCAGACAATAGATCTTCTAGTATCCAAAAGTGGCAATGTGAGGAGATGAAGAGAGGTGGATATGATTTGGTAAGTTAGGGAAATGGGGTGACTTTATCTCCTAGCTTAGGAAAACCACCCATTCAATGTCATAGATGTGGTCCCTCAATCTATATTAATCATAATTATACTTTTTAGGTAAAGCAGTGTCATTATTATGATCAGTATTTCCATATTTAGATATTATTACAAAGGATTATATATAAATGAATTGGGTAAAAACCTCAGATGACCTAGGTTTTGAAGTCTTATTTAGTGGAATAATATACTTGAGGATAATAAACACCATTTAGAAGATGAGGTTGGATAATTTGTTTTTTTATTCATGACCACTTAGATATAGTGTAATCGACTGTATAATGAATGTTACCTCATGTTCAGTTTGAGGTTTTAGGTAGGGTGTATTCCATAAATTAATCTATCACTAATGTTGGATTTTTTCCACCCTTATAGGTAATATTATAGTATTTTATACTTTATATTTTTCTTTATTTGATATAGGTGTTTCTCATTTATTTATTTCTATAAAATTGGATTCTTTTCTTAAACTTAAAGTGGAAGTGTTTATTACATTTATAAGTCTTTATATTGCTGTAATGAAGATGATAGATAAATCAAATAAGGGTATATCTTTCACTTTAATAGTTTTGTATTTTGATAATCTCAAGGATACGATGGTTCTTAATACAAAATCTTCTATGAAATTATACGGATGGATTGGTTAACCTAGTTTTGAGCCTATATTTATTACTATAGTTAGAGAGGGTCCGTTTTTTCTCCTTTAGGTATTCAATATACTCTACATGGAGTGTTGGGGTTATAGGTTTATTGTACTTGCCTTAATTAGGGTAAAATGGGAGAAATCATGATAGAGATGGTTGAACGTTTTCTTTAGTGGTAGACTCTAAAGGGTGAGAGGATTTATCCTCTAGTGGATCTTTACTCTAAAATTTCGCCTAAATATTTTTAATCTTTCCACCTCAATGGTAAGTGGAGTTTATTAATGATCTACTTCCTCAAAAATAAACATAGTTTTATTCCCCAATACATAATGGCTTTAACTTAATTAGGCAAACTAAATATTAATTTAGAGGAGTTTGATGCTAAATAATTTATTTGGCTGAGAACTTATCCATAGGGTTCACCAGTCCTTTTCATTAAGAAATTCAATGGGAGTCTATAGTTATATATAGAAAATATAAATATAAATTAGTTGGTGATCAAGAATCCATATCATTTTTCTTGAATAGATAATCCCTTTGATCAATTAAGAGGGTAAAATTGGTTTTTTACTATTGAACTATGTTCAGGTTAGTAAAACCTTAAAGTAAAACCAAATAATGTTCCTAATACCACCTTTTGAAGTTGGAATGGTCATTTTGAATATCTAGTAATGCATTTTATATTGACCAATTATCTAACTGTGTCTATGGAATCAATGAATAATATCTTTCATCCATTATTGTGATCTTTCATTATAGTCTTTATGTATGATATCATTTTACATTCCATGTCATATGTTAATAATGGTTAAAATCTTCATGTAGTTTTGGAAAACTTTTGAAAACACTAACTTTGTGCCAATTTATCTAGATTTGAGAAATAAAGTTCCCTAGGGTTGTTATTTCTCACGATAGCATTTATATAGGTCCTAAGAAATTTGCGTCGATGATGGTTTTGATAATTCCTTAAAATATGTTTTAATTATGATGTTTTTTATAATCACAAGATATTACAACTATTTTATTTAATACTTTTCAAATATCACTACTCCTATGAAAACTTTGACAAAGAAAAAGGTTAAGTTAATATAATATGACTAGTGTGATGAGACGTTCCATGATCCAAAGAAAAGATTGACCATAGATCCAGTCCTTGTACAACCTCATCAAAGTGAAGGGTTTGAGTTATATTATGACGCATCATTATTTGGACTTGTTTGTGTTTTAATGCAGTACCATAATATAGTGGAATATGGGTCTAGAAAACCGTTTCCTCATGATAAGAACTATCCTAAACATGATTTAGAGTTATAAAATGTTGCTCATGCATTAATTTATTGGATAGAGTATCTATTTGGTGAACACATTGTTGTGTTCATGGACCATAAAATACTTAAATATATATTTTCTCAAAGGGATTTTAATCTAATGTAACATCACTAAGTTGAGTATCTTTAATAATTTGATTTTGATATTTAATATGATCTTGGGAAAGGAAATATAGGAACTGATTCTATTAGTAGGAAGATTCACCCTCAAAGTATGGAGGAAGAAAATGATGAATTGATATTGATGTACCTTATGTATAGAATATATCTGTATGTGAGTGAGGATCATAATGGGATATATTTATACCACATCAACCTTACATCTTCTATTGTAGAGTGCACTAAGAACTCCCAAATATCTAATTTTTATTATACCATTATTTGAGAGAGACTCGATGGTGGGGAGATACTTGATAGTTGGTTCCAAAATCCTTAATCCTTCTTATACGTTCATAGAAGACTTGTTGTACCAACTTGTATAATGGAGGAAGTTAAGAAAAGGTATCATACTTCTCGATGGGCTACACACCCTTGGATCATAAAGATGTATCATGATGTATGTCGCAAGTTCTCATGGCCTCACATGAAAAAAAAGATATTATAGGATTCATTTATTGAATCTTCACTTGTCAAATATTGAATATAGAGAAAAAAACCTATATGTGTTATTAAAAAACTTATATTACTGGTATAAAAATGGGATTAGACGAAAAAGAATGTTATGATCAGTCTTCCTAGAGCCCTTAGAGGTTGAGATGATGTATGGGTGATTGTTTATAGTTTGAAAAAGACAACTAACTTCCCAACTATTAAATAGAGATCTTTTATTAATGATCATGAAAAAAATACATTAAAAAAGAGTGAATGGGATTCCACCAAATAGAACTCACCCAATTCTGAGTAGGGCTTAAAATTTTTATATATAGGCATGAGATTAAAATTCCTAGTAGATATCCTCACCACACCTCAGGAATACCCTATTAAAATTAAAACCCTTTCAAGAGAGTTTGAAATAAATTATATAAATATAGAAACATTTTAACAGTTGAGTAAACCAAGTCACATGTGTAAAATCTAATATTTTTCCCTTCTTAAGAAATTAAGTTTCTTTATTAATGAAATATCCTTTTTAGGAATACACCTAAAATAATTTTGAACAATGAAAGAAGATAAAAAACTTATTTTAGAAATATCTTTATACCAATTTTCTTTCAAAAAATTTTACAACTTTATTTTCAAACATCACATGGAAGCAATGAAAAAAATATGTAAAATGAAATAATAAGTAATAACCACCACTAGAAAAAAATAAAAAATATGAATTATACGAATAGTAATAAAAAATAATAGGGGATAATCAATCAACAATAATAATACACAATATAAAAAGAAAAGGTATGAAAGTAAATACATCATGGGAGTAACCCTTGGGAAATTATAGCTAGGATTACCTAGTGAAATGACTTCACATGTTAGGATAATACCCTCAAAAAATGGGATATATATAATAACTTATTTGTTTAGAGGTGGTGCCACATATATTACTTCACTAGTTAGGGTGACACAATTAACTAGTGGTAAGTACCTTGTTTGTTCTATGTTTTCCTACCCATGTTCCTTGGTTCCCATGATAGACCAAGAGGAGGTGAAAAAATAAATCATATGGGTAATCTCATGAAATTCCAAAATATAATAATATTCAATTCACATCCTTTACAAGAAACATCCTTCTTATAAAGCTCAAAATGATCCTTGATAACTATTCCAAATAACCAAATGAATGAAATTAATTTTTGAAACAAAACAAATTTTTATAATTAATATGAAATAAAAATTACTTTTAAAACTCAAATGATAATATCCACTCTAAAAACTAAATCACACAAATGATCAAAAATCATGAAAAAAATTAGTTTAATCCAATACACCTAGGGGTTTTAAATGAAATAACTCTATATTTGTTTCAAAACCAAAACACTCATAATTTTTTATAGAACAAATAAAAAAGGGCCAATCAATAATTTAATAAAAAACAAGATGCGTGATAACCTTTTAAAATAGATTTGAACCTTGAATAAAAAAGGGAAGCCATTTTTATTTCCCTGAAATCCAGAAACAATGAACCTCTTTTATCAAAAAATATTAAACAAATATACTAAGGGTTGTAAAAAATTAGAAACTCAAGTTATAAATCCCAATAAATTATGGTTCTAAATGTAAAGAGTTATACACAGAGTAAACCAACCTCAGATTGGGTGCAGGTGAAGAAAATCTATCGAATATGGAAGAGAAGGACCCAAATAATGATCCACACACCCTAACATCAAGTAACACAGTAGATTATGTCAAATAACTTCCCTAGGGTTCATCATGAAAGGAAAAAAATGAATAAAAATAGACAGGATAGGAAGAGGAAGTTAAATAGAGAAGAAATGAACCTATAAACTTAAAGAATCCCCATAGAAACTAGAAGAGAATCCCCAAGAACCCATGAAGGAAGGATAGGTTCCTAGGGATCTCCATTATCTAGGTCCTATGTTTAGTAGGATAGGAAGGAAAAAATAGGGTAAAATTATGGGGGGGGGGTATAATAAGTATTTCAAAAAATGGATATACTAAAAACTGCAGGGCCCTTGAATTCTCTTTGCATAGTTTTAATAACAGTGTTCAAGTCATGCACCAATACCCTTATACATTATGAACTTTCATAGTTCCCACTGGATTTTTCATGGTCTGGACCCAACCATGTTCTAACCATGAAGAAAACATGGTCAAGAACAAAATTACTTGAAATATCCCTATGTAAGGGTCACTACATGTTTACCCTAAATCATGCACATTAACTGTGATATAGAGGAAAAAATTGCCGAAAACTCCAAATTTACACATAGAACTCTCAAAACTAAAGGATAATGTAAAAAAAACCAAATAAATAAAATAATAATAAAAATAATTGTTAGGGTGTAAAAATCCTCCCCACCATAATTTTTTCTCCCCCAAAAAGTTTTCGAGTTGAAGGAAAGGACAAGGTCAACCATAAGAGACAAGCTAAAAAATGGAACCAAAATAGATGAAAATATAACCCAAATAAAACTTGTGTCTAAATCCAAAAATTACCTTATACCCCATATCACATTTATAACTAAAATTAAAACAAAAAATCACAAGGAATAATTATAAATATAACTGAGACTAATACTCAACCCCCCGCCATAAGTATTCCATTAACACGGAAGGTCAACAGAACCAGAGGATACTTAAAGGGAACCACTACAACCACCATAAGGGTATGAATAAATGAATATAAAATAGTATTTTAATTAGATAATAATATTTAATTCTATCAAATAAATCATCTAGGTCTCCAAAAAATCTTGGTAAAGATTATCCCAAATTATAAACCAAAGATCAAGGAGGAGGTAAGGGAAGAAAGAGGAAAATGAAAATGGAGCGAGGGAAAAAAGGAAGAGGACCATCCCGAATAGGCTCCCTTAGACAAAGAAACTTAAACACATAAATATTTTGAAATAAATAAAATTTCCTCCATGATAATAGGTTACAGAAATATGGAAGGAGAGAACTTATAATACTCATTTCAAACTATATTGGAGCATACGAGGAGTTTCTCCTAACTGAAAAAAGGATATTCAATAAGAAAAATAGATGATAGGTCATCAACCATCCTAGGTTTTCCACTAGAAATAAACCCCACAAGAATGTTAAAATTAATCACATAATCAAATGAATCTATTCTAGATGATAAGACCTCTAAAATAGGGTTTGAGAAAAGGCCTCATTCATAAATCAAACAAATCACGAGTCCTTAACTAATGACCTAAGAAAAAAAATCCACTTAACAAAATACAAAAAAAACAAACCAATAACTCTATTTTAAGGCTCAAATACCAATAAAGGTTTGACTTTAACCCTTAACATTGAGTATAATAAAGGATATAAACCAAAGGATCAAACTTTCCAAACCATAGGAGACACAAACTCAAGGAACATCCCATGACACAAACTTCCCACAAACCATAAAAAATTTTATGGGAGGTATACTAAATAATAAACTAACCTAAAACTAAATTAATAATTAACATAAGATTAACTCATACCAAACTAGGTAAACCATAGGTAAAAATAAAGACTCAATGAAAAAAATTAAAACGACCCCTTAATGGATTAAAATACCAAACAAAATCAAAGGCTCATTTTAAAATTATTCTGAAGCCTTGATATTTCTCCTAAAGTAAAATTCTTAATACTCAAGTTTATATTTAAAATCATTAACACATCCTAACATAAAAAAATTCATTTTATTTCACTTTATAAAATTAATTTAAAAATTTAAAACTTAAACGTTCACCATTAAAAAAAATCAATTTTACAAAACCAAAAATCAACCCACTTTTGATTCAAAATTATTTTATACGTTGAAATAAAAATAGCCTATAATTTTTTTAGAAAAATAAAATATTGCTTAAAAATTAGTTTGAAATTTCAAAATTCCCTCTTCAAAAATTGAAGATCTGGATATCAATTTAATTTCAATTTATCTTAGAATAATTACATATAAATATCAAACTCCACTTAAAAGTACTTTTAATTTTCAAAAATCTTTTTTTGGAACTATTTTTCTAATTTAAGGAATCTAAATTATTTTAAATAATTTTATAAAAAACCATTTATTAATTTTTTATCAAACACTTTTCCAATAAAATAATGTTTTTTCAACATGATCCGTTAATAAGAATCAATCAAATGACATCAAAATATCTTAAAATCCATTTTGACTCATATTAAATAATAAAAAATCATAACTAGAAGAAATTCAGAATCATAAGGGATCCTACACATGGATTATAGAGGGGTTAGTGACTATGTACAGTTTAGCTGGATGATTTAGTGGACCATGCACCGACCATGCAATTGCCACTGAGAGCCTAGGATAGTTACATGCACACATGAATCACATGATTTTCAGGAATGTTTGAGCTAACTATGTGTGTTTAGTTATTCTCCCATTTTTATCCAAAACCACAAAAGATCTTAAAAACACACATAACATCAATATAATTCAAACTACCATTTATTCAATCCAAAATAAATCAAAAAGTATAAAAAATATATCTCAAAAATCATGACACTAACCTGAAAACCCATGGAAACTCGAGTCTTTGCATGAGTAAGAGATATATATACCCTCCCTACACCTACCTCTCAAGTTTTGATAGTCATATATCCTTACACCAAACTCACCCAAATATCCAATGGTGTCTTAAGAACCTAGGACCTAGTGTCTGATACCATTTTTTTACAAACTATTCTAGGTCACCCCTAAACTATGCACCCATTCTGACCCACAACCTGAACCAAGGCATGTTCCCAATCAAACAAGAATGGAAACTAGTGTTAGGGAATCAAATATAAGTACATGGAAATGGTTTCACTCAATAAAAATAATAATATACGCGACAAAAACATATCACAGATTTGACATGACCTATTCATAAGTTGAACTTCCTTTCAAACCAAATAAATAGTTCCAAAATAAGAAAAAAAAACAAGGCCTAATTAAGTATAAACATTTAAATAATGGACACAACATAAAATATAATAAAAAATCTAGAAGTATATCTCAATATAAAATTGGGAAAAAAGGAAAATACATACGTGGTACCATATAATCAATAGAAAATCTAAACACTGAACTATAAATCTCTATGTTACTCAGGGTCATCATCCTACCTCAACACTGAACCTAAACCAAAAGCACAAAGTTGAATGAAGTCCACCAAAGCGAACTAACCTAAGCCTGATTAGGACTTGAAATGTTTATATATAGGAATGAGTATAAAATTCCTGGTATGTATCCTACCCAAACCCTGTGCATACCCTTTTAAAATTATGAACCTTCCAAGCTATATTGAAATACATTATAAGATAATAGGACCATTTTAGATAATAAGAAAAATAATTCACATGATTAAAATCCTGGTTTTTACTTTATTAATAAATGAAAAAGATTTATAAAATAAATATCCTTTTTAGTATGACCCTGAAAATTATTTACAAAATCCAAAGAATATAAACATCTTATTTTAGAAATATATTTATAATAAATTCCTTTTAACACATTTTATAACATGACGTTCAAATATATTATAGAAGTGAAGAACTAAAGATGAGAAATACAATAACCAAAATATTATCTACAAGCAATAAATAACAAATATGAAGTATATAAACAAGAACAACATATAAGAGGTGATAAAAAATCCAAAAAAAAAAAAATACACAATAGAAAAGGAAATAGATGATAGTAAATATGTCATGGGAGTATCCCTAGGGAAACTAAATCTAGGATTACCTAGTAAAAAAACTCCACCAATTAGGTTAATAACCTCAAAAAGTGGGATAGATATAACAAAATCTTTTGAAAGAGGTGGTTCCATATATATTTCTTTACTAGTTTGGTTGACACACTCAATTAGTGGAAAGGAATTAATTTGTTCTAAGTTTTCCTACCCAATTTCTCAGGTTCCCATGACCATCCAAGAGGAGGAGAGAAAATAAATCATATGGGCAATCTCATGAAATTAGAAATCATAATAACACTCCATTCACACCCTTTACAAGAAATACTATTTTTTTAAAGTTCCAACAGGGACTTGATACCTCTTTAAAAGAACCAAATCAATTGAATCCATTTTCAAAACAAAACACATTTGTATAATTAATATGAAATCCAAACAACATTAAAAAATAAAATGGTAAGTTTCACTTTAAAAACTAAATCATACAACAACTAAAAATCATGAAAAAAACCTTTAGTTTATTCAAACACAACTATAGTTTTTATACTATGAACCTTAAATTTTTTTTCAAAACCAAAACACCTATCATTGATTATTTAATAAAAAATGGTCCAATAAAGAATTTAATCGAACACTAGATCAATAGAAATCTTTTAAAATAGATTTGAACCTTGAATAAAAAGTGAAAATATTTAATTTTCTATGAAATATAATTCAAATCAATCTCTTATATAAAAAACTATGAAACATATATACTAAGGGTCATAAAATATTAGAAAATCAGGTTATAAATCACAAGAAATCAAGGTTCTAAATGTAAGGAATTATGCACAGAGAAAACATAACTCAAACCAAGTGTGGATAAAGTGAATCTCTTGAATATGTTAAGATAGGGATTTAATGAATTATATGAATACCCTAATATCATGGAACACAAGGGATTTGGTTGAATACCTTCCCTAGGGTTTGTCCAATAAGGAATGAAAGGAAGAAAAAGATTTAAAAGATGAAGGGAAAGATAATGAGAGAATAAATAAACCTCTAATGTTGAATAATACCCTTATAGACAAGAAGTGACACCCCAATGATCCATATATGAATGGGGGAGAGGCACCTAGGGTAATCATTCAGATAATTCATGTGAGTGGGAGGATAGGGAGTCTAAAAAGGGTTAAATCGAAGGAGGGTAGAATATGTATTTCAGAAATATTAAAATTTAGGTAGGTTGTATGATTTGGTCTCATGGTTTACAAAAATGTGAGTCAACTATGGGACCATCAATTGACAAACTCGAGTATACCACATGGTTTTTATTCATGGTTAAAGAAACTATGCACCAACCATGAAAAATGAGTCTACTAAAAACTACACGCCCATCGCATGCTCTTTGCATGGTTTCTACTAACTATGTAGAAGTCATGCACTGGTACCCTTACACACCATGAACTTGAACAATTACTATTAGTTTTTTCATGGTTTGGACCCAAATATTTGATACCCATGAAGAAAACCCATGATCAAACAAAATTATATGTAAATACCCCTACATAAGATTCATTACATGGTTTCATGAAAACCGCGTACACTAACTATGTGATAGAGGGAAAACTCCCCAAAAATCAAAATTTCAATATGGAACTCTCAAAATTCAAGGTATTGGTAAAACAATAGTAAATAGATAAAATAATAAGAAAAAAAATGTTGGGATGTGATAGAAGATGACCACTCACTAGTATAATTCTTATATAGAAATAGCTACCAGCCATTGATTCTGGTGAACCCGTTTAAAGCTCTCTATGGGAGGACATGTCATTCACCTCTTTTTTGGATAGATATAGAAAAATAGTCCATGATTTTCACTAGTATTATACATAAGATAATGAAAACAAATGAAGTTTATTTGAAAATAAATTCTAACTACTAAAAATTAGAAAAAATCTTATAGGTATTTTCAAAGGATAACCTTGGAGTTCAAATTGGGTGATCATGTCTTTATCTGAGTTTCACTGAGACTGGATCATTGATGAATTTAAAAATGAAACAACTATAATGGGGTGGTGAAAATGTGATTACATACCTATGGTTAATCTATATTATAATAGAAACCAAAGGCTATCTCTAAGGAGGTTTGAAAATTCATTTTGTTACAATTAATGAAATAAAGGGGGGTTTGAATTAATTTGAGAAAACAAAGAACAATTGAAAATAAAACAAAGGAGATTTATCCAGTGATGGGATAGTTTATTGGTTTAAGGTTTGTATCAAATATTTCTATACTATCCTGTTCTTAAATTGATCAATCTTCCTCCTATGATTTGATTAATGAGAGAATCCACAATCTCTTCTATCTCATCAAGGGGTGATAGTGAGTGTGAGAATATAAATGACAGTGATCACTTCTAAATGATCTCCATTCCTTTGAGTATAGAAATATATCAAGAAATCATTTTAATCTCAATATCATACTCACCAAAATTACTCAAAAAAGTCACATTCAAGTGAAGGTACTCTTGAGTAATCCAGAAATTTCTACTTTCTTCCACACTTATATGAATAACTCTTGATACATCACTATAAAACCCAACTAATTTAATCATATATGGGAAATATTAGTGGAAGGATAAAATAATTTTTCACCCCAAGTAGAATTTTTTTCATGGAATATAAACCAAATTTAATAACATTAATTAATCATTTTTACATGGTAAACCAAGATAAAATAACAATAAAAGAATTTAATACTGATATTAAGACTCAAGAATTAGTAAAAGGTTATCCTACTTACTTTAGCAATCATAAAAAGGTTTTTATCCCTCTATGTGTAGGATTATTTCCATAGAATAATGAATACATAGTAGAAAATTTGATGACAAAACCAGACTCCCAAAACACGCACTCCTCTCATTGCGACATCTTTATCTTCATAAATATCTTCTCCATGCCTTTCTTGGTTGTAGTTATGATTCCATATGTATCCATGTTCATGAGATCTAATACATATAGATTTTGAATATTTACTTATATATTATAGGTTCCTAAGAATCTATGCCCAATCCCCTCAGATTACATGAACTCCATGTTGCATTGAGATGATTTTTATGGAAGAAGTTCCTTAAGAGTGTTTTGAGACTATTTATCCTCACATGGAATTTCATTAATGAAACAAAATAATTTTCAAAATAGTATAAAACTTATATAATTTTTATGAGAACCAGGTATATCTTATGTATGATCCTCAAAATCTTACATGATAAGTTTGACCAAATTTCTCCACTTAAAAAACCTTACATAGTCTCTACAAAACCTTTTACAAGTTCCCAAATATCTTACATATCATAAAAATATTAAAATTTAATAATTAATTTCTTAAAAAACTTTATATATCGACAAATATATCACATATGAGTATAAAAACCTTACATACCACTAGGAATATGTTACATATCTAAGGGGATCTCAACACTTCACCTCAAGAGACAAAGGAAAATTCCTTACATGCCTGGGAAAATATCTTACACATGATCAAAAAAATATTACGCATCACTTGACACATCTTATGTATCCTAGTACTCTTTTAATTCTTTATAATTCCTCGTCAATGCCAAAGTCAATTCCTTAAGTATTAAGGTGAATTCCTTATGTATTCTCTCCAATACTTCAAATATTATTACACATGGACTTTTATATATTTCTATATTAAATTACCTCAACCAAAATCTAATTATTATTAAAAATAAAAAAAAAGTATTATTAACATTTGGTCATTTAATTTATTTCGAAAATTAAATAAATCAATGAAATTCAAAATTTAATCCATTTTAATAAATATTAATAGAAATCCAATGAAATGGCCCTTCAATTATAAAACTATCAAAAACTAAATTAGTTAAAAAAATGTGTGTGAATAAAATTAATTGAATTTCAAAAAAACATAATGAATTTATTTCCTATGTAAATTTTTATATAGTTAAACATTAGACATTGGGATAAGTGAACATTATAAATATTACCCAATAAAATTCAAAACACTAGCCAATGTGAGTTTCATTTTCCAATAACTATGTCACTAAAGATTATCATACCTTTTGCAAGTTATTAATTTTATTATCTATATGAAAATATCTAATTAAATTACAATTAATTTGTACTCCCATACTCATTTATACTAACCTTTTTGAAAATATTTCTATCATCACACAAAGTATGAATTTTAAGCAATTTTTTTCTCATTATAAAATCATGAAAGGGTCTCCATAGTATTAATGAGTCTATAAATATCCACTATATGAGTCATGTAATTTTATTTATCATGAGGCATTTTAGGGGTTTTCTTTAGACAAGGTTTGGTAGGTTTTAATGTTAAAAATTATTGGGTAAGATGATGAGGTTTTTGCTCTAAATGAATTGAAATTAATGATTTGTAGTTCCCAAACCTAAATGGTATCCTCACTCAATTCCACTTGAATTTATTAATCTACTAATTTTCTAACGGAGTCTCATGAAATGTTTACATAATAATTACTTCAGTAGTATTTTTTTTTATTTCTCTTGACTTCCTTTGACAACTTTTTTTTTCTTATTTTCACCATTTCTACACATATTTAAATTTTGAAGGAAGAGATAAATATTTGATCTTAAAATGGTTTTTTGAACTACCTTTACCAATTTTTAAGGATACTTTCCCTTATATATTTCCAAAAATTAATTTTTATAGTCAGAAATTCTTACAAAATAGCTCCTTAGCATGACATTTTCTTCCCAAATCTCCTCTCAAAAGAACACCAGTTGATGCAAAAATATAGATCATATCACTTAAAATACTCACATGATGTATTTTTTTACCCCATTTTAGAAGCCAATAATTTTCTTGGGCATGATGATAATGATAAACTAGACATGTTACATATTTACATCTCTGTCCTCCTTTAGTTTATCAAAGAATATTTTCACCCATGCACTAATAAACACAGGAAATTACACATGTTTTTAGCTGAGTTTTCTAAAAAATGTGGCCAATTTTTAATTTAACCATGTTTTCTTAGAAAGTTTTCATATAAAACTACATTTTAAAAAATTATTAGTCATTAATTTAGCCATTTTTTGCTTAAAAATAGGGCTAATTTAGCTGTTTTTTAAAATGTGCTAAAATTTTAATTTACTCTTGTTTTCATAGTAACATGGATAATCTTACTATGTTTGTTTAGTTTCATTTTAAAATTTGGATAACTTATATGTATATTAAAATATTAATTTAAATATAAATCATATATTTAAATATATAATAACATATATATTAATTCATATATAAACATATAAATATAAATATAAATATTAATTTATAATAACTTATATAAATAATAGAATATATATATAATAACACACACACACATATATATACAACATATAATAACATATATATTAATATAGAATAAAAAATATATTAATTAATTTATTAATATTTAATAAAATATATATTAATTTATATATAAATATATAATAAAAAATATATTAAATTATAATAAAATATATACATAATAATAACATATACATAATAAAATATTTGTATTAATATATAACAATATATATTACATTATGTATAAAAATATAAAACCATATATATTAATAAAAATATTTATATGTACAATATATAAACATTTAATAAAATATAAATTAATTTATAATAACATATTTATAATAACATTCAATAACTTATATAATAAAAAATAATAACATATAATAAAATAAATATAATAATATTTAATAACATATAATAACATATAATAACAAATATAATAACATATAATAACTTATATATTAAATTATATATAAAAATATCTAGAAAGGATCTATGAAAGAGGATAGAAGGCCTATACCCCCTTAATAAAAAATTAAAACAAGTACAAGTAGGAGAAAACATGGAAGTGGTCAGCAAGAGGGGCCTATCCTTATCCAAAAGGAAATAAAAATTTAGGATTTGTTATCATACTATGGAAAGTCATTTCCATAATCATACTCATCAGTTAGCTCCCAGTCAGACTGTGAGTTACCTTGGTGAATTATCATTTGGAACTTAGTGTTATCCCTCTCATACTCTAGAGAAAACTTTGCTTTTTAATCTTTAACAAATTATTTGGTAGAAAAATTCTATGGGATACTGGAATAATCTTTACGCAGTCTTCTTTTTGGTGGTATTGCAGTGAATCCTTCATGAACAACCTCATTTTTCTTACCTTTAGACAAGATATCCTTAAAAGAGGAACCACTACTTCTGGTGGCCTTAGGATCATGATTTTATTTCCCCCATATATTCATTCCTTCTTGATCCATGAATTGATGAACAATACCTTCTTGACTAGCTTGACCAGCTTTAGAGCCCTCTAAAGAAGCTTAGGTGTAATCCATATCAATAAGATGGAAATTAGTGACCTACCCCTATGCTCCCTTGTTCACTACCATAATACCCCTTATGATTTCTTATAATCACTCGATACCTATCTCATACCATATCTATAACGAGACAAACCCCTTTGGGCCAATCCTTTGTGAAAATCCAGTGTTTGGGGCGTTCTAGAATGTATTAGTGGCTTAATTCGGGAGTTTTCCAAAAATCCAATTTTTCCAAATGGTGGATCACCGAATGGTGGATCACTGAACGGTGGCTCAATGAGAGGTGTCTCACCGAACGGTGACACCGAATGGTGGCTCACCGAGTGGTGTCTCACCAAACGGTGGCTCACTGAGCATTGTCTCACTGAATAATGAAACCGAATGGTGTCTCACCGAACAATGGATCACCAAGCGGTGTCTCACCAAATGCTAACACCGTGTCTCACCTAACAGTGTGTCACTTTCGACAGTTTTTCAAATTTCTAGTTTTCCCCAGTTTCTCCCATATTTTCCAGTTTCACCCCTCTTACATTTTATTTGATTTAAATCTAGTTTAATGCTTTGTTTGTGTGTGTATAAAGTCATTTCAAAGGATATTAACTATATATTTAATATCTTAAGGCTCCGAGGACTTTGAAATAATCCAACAATGTAGTCTTGGCCACAATCCGTATTTGATGACTTTTGAAACCGTCCTTCCTTTGATATATAATTCGGCTCTTCAAAGTCAGGATCTTCTCTTCCAATTGTGTTTACATTCCTTCTTGGTGAGCCTAGTTCCTTACTTTCTTGTTGAGTCATGTGTTTTTCCATAGCCATCGATCCAGTTTTCCTTGGAGTTTTTCCTTTGAGTTTTCCTACTACTTTCACACCCCCTGTTTTGGAACAAGGAGGAGTTTTGGTCACCTGTCGTTCCAAGTAGGGATTTACTTCATCTCTATTTAATTGTGTATCATGAGGGGTGAGTGTAATATTGTCTCCTTATTAATACTACTAAAACCATTTTTAAAAAGATAATAAGAAGGAATACATGAAGGGGGGTGGGAGCGAGATGATGATGATCTCTTTGTTTCATATGTTATCCTTGATCCATGTTTTGAATCATGTGGGCTGTGTTTTATTTTGAAAATCATAGCCATTGGTGGTCTTTTCTTATGAAACCATGATGTTTTATACTTATTTATATTCTTAAATTACTATAAACATAAAATCTTATTAACCATGTACATCTGGTTAAATAAAATGGATACCCTAGGATTAAACTTTTGATGTGATCACCCATGAATTATGAAAGTAGAATTAATGAATAATGTAGATCAAATATTAATATGCTCTACTTATTTTGGTGTGGCTTGGTGCTGTGTATGGTTTTATTGGGTTTTGTTCCTTTTGTGGGTTTTATGATGCTAAGTATGGTTGTGGGTACATGGGTGGATAATGGGTTGGATACGTGAGTGGGGTATGTTATGTTTGTGAAGAAGGGTTACAGTTTTAGTGGTGGTTGCTATGGGATTTGTGTATGAGGTGGTGAAGGAGGTGTGATGGAATGTAAGGTTGATAGATTGATTTATTGTGGAATGGATGGGCTTTTTGTGCAGTGGGACTTTTTTTGGCCAGTGGTTGGGAAACAATACTGCAGGTTTGGGCTGTGTGATGATCTTGTGTTTATGGGAGTGCTGAGTGTGGTGTTGTTGTGGAGATAGGCTATTAGGTTTTTTGTGAGAGTATGAATTAGGTGGGATAAAATTTAAGAACAATGTTGGTAGTGTCGAGATACGAATGGGTGTTAAATGGGGACGAATAATGAAGTGGGTTGTTTGCTGTGTGTTTTGTTAAGGGAAGTGTTTAGTGGATTTTAGCCTTCTAATAATGGTTACAGATGTTGTTCTTGTTAGTTTCTTAGGTATGGATGAGATAAATAAATGAATAAAAGGATAAATGTAGAATGAAAATTGGTTAAATGAACTAGCTAGGGGTATACTTCTACTTATGGAAGTGACCATCATTCGTGGTGATACAAGCATGTAAGGGTAACAACAAAGGTGGTTTGTCTGGGATGGTTTCTTGTTTGGAAACCCATAGGTTGGGCTGAGTTGTTTTTACCTATATGTATAAACTTGTAGTTCCTTGTGTTTTCTATACACACCCCACCTGTGTTGAGAACTACGTGCCAGACTCCCCCATTGCTATGGGGGAGGGTGTCTTTCCCAACATCCTGGTGGGAGGATGGATGAATGGTTATTGGATCTTGTCAACTCACACTTCTAAAAATTTACCTCCCAAGACTCTTTGGGAAGGCTATAATGGCTTGAGGTTTGTTACCAAATTTATGGTACAAGTTGTGTGAGAGGTGGTTTGTTTCCCAAGTGAATTTGAGATGAGGCCCAGGTGTTTTTGGGCAAGGTGTGGTATGTGTGAATCCTAGGTGTCTGTGGTCATGATTTTGGTGTGATAGTGGCCCAAGTGTTTGTGGGAAATATGTGATGTGGTTGTGGCCCAGGTGTGTGTGGACAAGTTGTGACAGTGGGTCTTATGGAAGAGTGTGGCAGCATCAAGAAGTTAATCATTAGGGATGAGCAGTTAATCAGTGGGAAGTGTTATGGGGTTCCCAAATACTGATGTGAGAATACTTTACATTACTTGACTTGCGTTATTTGGTGAGTGTGCCTTGGTGAGGTTGGGGGTGGATAGTATACCTTGTTAGGTGCTTTTGAGTTTCTATTGTTGTATCATAGGTGAATTAGTATGCTTTTCCCACTTGTGAATTGGTGACTTTGTTTTTCCCTACTGAGTATACATGTATGATCACCCTACATGTATAAAAGTCTTTTCAGGTTTCTAGGGAGATTACACAGACCGTACCGAACCTTACTAGCTTGGACGTTGGGGACAGTTTCTATTTCACAGATTAATTTTATTTTGGTAATTACCTCGGAGATTTCTTTTTATTTTTAGCAGTTTTACGTTAAGCATTCATGTGGGATGGATTTTTGTCCCTCTCTCTCTCTATATATATATTTGTCTTGGAGTTTTTTTGAGGTTGATACATCCTATATCCCGATGTTTTTTACTATAAAAAGGGTAATGCATCCCATTTTTTTGATATTTCTATACCCTTGGTGCTGGTGCCACCCCAGAGCCTATTGGAGGCAGGACTAAGGGGTCGTTATATCTCTTTCATTTTGTGGAAGGATGGTCTCAACAAATTGCTAACCCTTCCCTCATCATGAATAAGGTGGGTCAAGAAAATATCCCATATTCTTTTACTTGGAATAACTTTCTATGTTCTAAGGGATACTCCAACCCTAAGGGTAAAAGGTTGTAACGTTCCTTAGTCCGTGACCACTACTCGGTACCAAACCTGAGATCACTACTAGACCTCAGGCACACATCCCCATATTTCAATGGATACTAACTAGAAATTAAGGTCTATAGTGGTATGGTGGTGAGACTATACCCACTTATCATATTGAAAACAATATTTAAAATAATAATAATTAGATACATCCAGAGTAAGTAGTAAAATAGGCATCCATAAAGGTGCTAATAAATAATTATAACCCATGCTATATCAAAATGAACTGTATACATATCAATAAGTTATACAATATAATACCATATAAATACATATATACATACATACATATATATATAAGATAATAACTGGGGAAACTCCACAAAAATGATCATGATTCTGAGCCTAGTCCAAAACTCGAAAGCTCCATCTTAGTAGTCCGAATCAAGTATCTGTAATAGGTCACTTTCCCTTGTCCTATCCTACAACCATAAAGTTTTATTAGGTACTAATTGGAGGAATAATAGAGGTATGATTAAGGACAAGTAATCCACCACCAATGATGTATGTATGCATAATCTTGTCTAAGAAACAAGTACATGCTAATGCGCATAATAAATAAAGGAAAGAATATAAAAATAAATTACCCATCATTGATCCACTGGTTATATAATGACACCTGGGGTGGACCATACCTTCTTTATACTAATCCAGATGTCTCCATATATATTAACTCAAGTAGTCCCAAAACAATCCAAGGAGAACTACCCCAACACATTTCAAACCATAATTATAAGTTGGTGAAAAAGATCCACGTGGGGCCACCCCAAGAAATTCCAAACCAAAATCATAAGTAGCGCCAAATGAATACAAGGGTGACCTCCCCACGACATTTAAAACAAGAATCATAATTATGACAAAAAAAAATATAAATGTGACCTCCCCAAGGTATTCCAAACCAGAATTGTAAGTAGGCCCAAACAAATCCAAGAGGGTACTGCCCCAAGGTATTCCAAATCAAAATTAAAATTAGGCCCAAAAAAATCCAAGGGGGACCGCCCCATGGAATTTCATAATAATAATAAGATAACCAAGTTCTTTGATAATAAATTCAACTATCCTTTAAATTCAATTTTAATATGTCTCACCTATTAACACTTACCCTAGATCCTATATTGTGGTATAGGAATTCCAAACCATACAATCCTAGTCAATTATTAATTTCTAATAACCCCTAGGTTCACCCCTTTAATTCCATAACTAATTTATTAAAACAAGAACAACTCAAGTGGTGTTTAAAATTTTGGTCTACTTTTAATTAGTCTATTTGAGGCCCATGGAGAGGTTTAATCTCATGATTTAGGGCAACAAAATTTTTATTTATAAAATTAGGTTGAACACGTGATAATGTCAGTGTGACCACACAACAAACATACTCATAAAAGGTTCCCTACATTTAATGTAGCTTATACACCACCTAACTTATATTCATATATGAAAACCCATACAATATCAACCATTTAACTGATCTAAATAGTTGAAATTGTAAAATCATAAGTAAACCCTATAAATTGGGAATATTTGACAAAAACAAATAAAGATCTCTTAAAAATAAAACAAACTCAGAAAAATAGAAGATACAAGGTTGGAATTATCTCTATCTCCAAATATCAACCAATGATGTTTGATTTTGTAGAGAAATGAGGGAGATATCTTATTTAAAGGGTGATAGAACCATGGGAGTGGAGCTCTGTTATGTTCAATAGCCAAGGGAGAAATCCCCATCCTATTTTTAAAACCCCCAAACAAAATAATTAATTTAAAACGTAAAAAAACACCCAAAAAAGTCATTTATGGAATGAATTATTAGTTCAATACATGAACCGATCAAGATAGGGGGTTCATCCACAAAATCTCAAAAATTCATGGTGTGAAACAATCTATCATGCTGTGAATGGATATAGTCTATAGTTTTTAAACTGTAGGCCAACCCAATCTCCCTAAAATATATCTTGGTCCACTCCCAACCCTTGTGAACCTTATAAAAAAACAAAATAAAACATTCCACCAAAAATTTAATGAAAAATGTACCTTGATTGTTCTAGTTTTTTTATAATCTCTTTATATTAAAGAAATCCATCCCCATGCTTCTCTCTCAGAGGGAACCCAATCAAGAGTGAAACTACATCTCTAACCATCCTTGACTATACATGTCAAGCCAGATCAGTCCATAAGGGGTTTCAACCCTAACATGTGAAAACACCTCAACGACTCCTAGATATCACCCGAATATACTTTTCTCAAAATCCAAGTCTTATGAGGTTCTAACCTCATAGCTAGATTCAAGGATTATACTCAAAGTCTCTAAAGGTAATCCAAAACTAGGATATCACACTCCATGAGCTCATACATCTCAAATGGATCTCCTCTGATATATACACTCCATCGAGAATAACCTTACCATTCCTAATGGTACATCTGAGAGAACGTTCTCCATCAGGAACAAATTATTAGGTCAATCTCTAGTGACCATCATTAGAGGTCCTACCATCACTAACCTACTCCCAACAGAATGATAAAGAAACCCACATATAGAGGCCCACCCTCACCACCGCACATAGTTGAGGTATCACAACTCTAGATTATGTACCATATACATCCTTCTTAAAGAGAGGTAATGGTGGGACTCACACCTCACCACTTCCTTGGAGTTGAGGGAGTACTGCTCCTAACCAACCCAAGAATCCTTTTTCGCTCCTGTATGGAGTGACCCACACCTCAGTCCATTGAGGGCCACTAAATCCTAACTAGTAATTGCTCTTATTTAGTGGAGGGTCCCAATCCTCATAACTTTACTCAACAGATGAGGGATCACAACTCCAATGGAGGAACCACTCCCCAATGCTACTCAAATATGGGGGATTACTACTCTATAAGTGAGGGCTTTCACCTTGGTATGATAGGGGAGTACCAATCATGGGATAGAGGAATCACACCCTAGTATGATAGGGGAGTACCACTATACTATCTCATTTACTATGGGGGACCCACACCCTGACACGACATCGGAGTATCGACCCCAGTCTAGAGGCCCCACTCCCTGATACGATAGAGGAGTACCAACTATACTAGATTAACACATATAGAGGCCCCACACCCTGGAACTATAGGAGAGTTCTAACTCCAAAGATAGAGGACCCGCTCCCTAACCCGATAGGGGAGTACCCAATCTACCTATATATTACATATGGAGGACCCTCTCCCTGATATGATAGGGTAATACCAACTCCATGGATAAAGGACCTTCACTCTGGTCTAATAGGGGAGTACCTAATCTATCTAGATAACAAGTATAGAGGGCCCACACCCTAAAATGATAGGGGATCACTAACTCCTACTACTCATACGATACGAGGAACCTGCACCCTAACCCATTAGGGGAGTAAAAACCCTAGAAGATCTACCAAAAAGTATAGAACCCATGACCATGATGTGGGGAGTCCTGTCTCAACCAAAATAGAGAGGTGAGGGAACCCACACCTTGATTCCACAAGGGATTACCAGCTTCATCGTCTCTCTTCACAAACCAAAATGATCTCTAACATCATTCAAACACAAATCCACACAAATCACATGAATTATTCCACATCGTATGTAATAGGATGAAATGGAGGCTACCATCACATTCTACGAGGAAAACTGCTTAGGATAGGTTTCTTACAAGCCTAAATATGAATCCCAAAGAAGAAGATATGGAAGATAGAAGTTCTCAAGAAGACCCCAAGAAGTACACGACATGAAATGGGGTCCACATGATGTGTGAGCCCACCTGATGACCTAGTCATTTATCCTATCTACATGGTTTTCCAAACCATATAGGGGTACATGATGTGTAGTGATGGTACACACCACACGACCCCTGGCCGTGTTTCTCCTTCACATAGCCCAGCTAGCTGTGTCCCTTACATGCCATGTATCCCATATTGTATGTTGTGTTCAGGCTAAACAGACACCTAGACATGTAGTTTTCCCATGACAATGTATCAGACCCCATGTATGTGTACTTTGGTTGTGTAGTTGTACATGGCCATGTGTTTTCACATAGATTCCCAAGCCATGTACCATGGTCACACTGATTGGGGCCACTACACAACATGTAACCCTGGTACATGACATGTAGTCCCCAAATTTATTCTTTCCAAAACAGGAAGGGATACATGAAATTTAACCATAGTACACAAAATCAAATGAAAAAATTCCTGATTCTCCCCAGTTTAATCGAAAACCCACAGATCTACTCAGCAGGGATCAATATCAATTGAAATTGGGCTCTAGTACCTTAGAACAATACATAATAAAGGGAAACAAGACTAAAACTCATATCTTCCTACCTCTAGGGTGAAACGCCAAATATTTGGTTGGATAATGATGCCCAGATCACTCTACTTATCAATTTGATGCTGATCTGCATCAAAAAATGGAGATCAACGACACCTCGTTGCATTGATTCAGCTTCGTTTCCATTCATCTCCAAAGGAAATAGAGGATAGGAGGAGGAGAGGCTTCTCTCTTATGTCGCATTCCCAACATGATAGGTGGATGGGGATTATTAGGTGTAGGTTTAATTAATTAATTAAATTATCATTTAATTAATTAATCCACAAATTAACTCTTTTTTATCTCACCCCCATAAAAAACTCTAAGAGTTGAAAAATTTATATAGCACCTAGGGTAAACACGATGTTCTAAAATTAAAAGTGGTCTCAGAAACCCAATCCAAGATTTTATAAGAGATTTATTTCATGTTTCTAAGCAAACTGTGCATGCGTGATATATTATATTTAATATTTTTAATATCACCTCACCAAGGCTCTCTAGGTCTCGAATTCCTATACTGATTCAGCTCCTACCTTCAAAAATATTCTTAGGAATATTCCAAGGACTCATAGTTCAATACAGAAGTCATTACATTTTCCCAAATTTTGGATTTTTGTCCCCAAAAAGGGAAATCCTAGGAACAAGGGAAGAAAATGATCTCTCCACTAGAACTAGCACACCATCGATCTCTTAAAGGGTCCCTGTGTTTCTTCTAAGAACGCATTCAGGGGAAACACCCAGGCCAAAAAACTCTTACATTGAGCTCCAACCAGGCCAACATCATGAAAAAAGTGGGAACATATCTTCTCAACTGTGATAGGTGTAAAAACACCAAGAACCAATGTTTATCTATAGTCATAGTGCATAGTGGTATGCCACCTTGATAACCTCATGAATATATCGATGAAACCCCATAGTTTACATCCACCCCTGTATGGACTATAAAACAGCCTCCTCAAGTGTATTATGTTCAAGGCTGAAACCAAGAATGAGAGGGTAAAAATGAACAAAATAAAAGAGTAGACTCATCTAACCTTGAGAAGCTAGACATTGAAACCACATGGAATACCCCGCATGTCTTCGTCACTCTTCTAAAGAGAGTAACCCAAACCAAAAATACTTCCAAACCCACAAGTGGCATCCCAATTGAGTATGAATAGTAGGAAACCAATCCATTCTATGGAAACATCATAGGTTCTAACTCTGGCACTAGAATCAGTTCTATGAAATGCTCTCCATTGCTCAACCTCACCCAGAACACACAAGTCCAAGGAACTAATTTTCTACACCTTTATATTATCTAATTTGGGAACCACTCACTTAGCCACACAATTTTAATTACATCATAAAAACACATCTTAGTAGGGAAAGCGTTCCTCTTTCTCATGAGTCAAAAGCTTCATCAAACTATTTCACATATCTCCTCAAGTGTCTTGCGTACTAATCTAATGCTAAGTACATGAGGGTACTAAAAAAAAGGGATGACCATATGCTCAATTGGGTTTTACTAGTACCTTTGTCACTAACCACCAACACACCACTCATCCTCGAACATACAAGTCAGAGATACTCATCCACAACACCATGATACTATTCTCTTTGGGTGGCACTGACTCACCCACATGGTTTTAGTCGCATTACAAAAACACCTATTGGTGGGGGAAGGAACTTTATTTCTTGTGTATTCATAGCTTCGTCAAACAATATCAACACAGGGTTCTAATGACACCATGTATCACCCTAGTTTAAACCCCAAGCAAGAAGTGGGTATAAAAGAGTACCACACTACAATTTCTACCAATTTCTACTACAAAAAGTAGAAAGAAAAAAAAGTGATCCTCTATTCATCCGCAGAGCTTCTGGATTGAAGGCGTCTATAGCCTTTAGCTGTGCTCACCTGTATCCTCCACCTCCCTAATCCTGGCATGGACCACTTGGGGGTGGTGGTGGAAACACCTATAATTGCATGCCACCTCTTATATATCTCCCAGATCCTCTGCCTCATCAACCCTCTTGTGGAACTCCATGCTCCAAATGTTTCACTTTCCATGGTGGCCCATCAGGAGACTCCCTATAAGTAACACTATGGGTTGGGAAATATCTAAAAATATGTCCCTGTATATCGCAAAAAATAACACTGCCTCTCCTATGGTTGACCAGATACATAGTGATGCTCCTGCGCTATAGGTCCACATGACTGATTCTGGGCATGGGTATGCCTTCGACACCATGATCACCTTTGTAGACACCTCAACCTCATGAGTACCACTATGGGCCACATCTACCTATCCCTCATCTAAGAAGATCTCCATGAACAGATCTCTCTCCATTACTCCATCACAGGTGAGAATGCACAACAACACCACATATGCTCTGATCTCCCAGAGAAAGCCCTTCTAGAAGGTTCATGTTATGGAAAATGGATCTCAAACCATATCCAGGGAGTATCGTGATAGGTCTATGAACCTTGACGAAAACTCTACCATGATCATACTATCCTACCGAAGCTGTAGAAGCTCCTGGATACACATAAAATTCAACATGGTTGGGTAGAAATATTTCCTAAAGATTCACTTGAACTTTATGCAAGTTAGCATTGCTTCACTAAAATACACCATCTCTGAGTTGAACCTTGTAGAAGGCTCGCCTCCAAGACCACCATCTCATTAGGAGGTCTCCTTACTAGGAGGAAAACTCACATGACTGCCTCTAGCTAGTCATAAACTTCATAGGGGTCTAGATCAACCCAGTACCATAGAGGTCACTACCTCTAGAACTCATGTAACACACTCAGACTTCTCACATCCTTGGCTTTAACTACCGGTACAACCAGCTACTTAGTGGGTGGTGGCACAACTGTCTAAACACCCATAGGTAACACCTCAGAACTAGTGCTCTACATTGAGGCCTCATCATGGGGTAGATTGTCATCACAATCTTGCTGTATAACCCTAAATTAATTTCATCATGGATGAATCCTGAAATATAATCAAGATGTACCATAGTTAGAGAGTATATATGGGGAGCTGACTCAAGAAGGACAAGGAAAAACCAAAACCAAGTCCAATATGATGCATGTATAATTTATTTCCCTATGACCAGTGTCCTAATATATCAAGTCAAAAAGTAGGTTATCAGAGTCATGGTGAATGTATATTTCATCTGCTAAACTAACACTAGAACATCTGGCCTGAGATCCAAACTTGAAACAGCTTAACATTTTCTCTACATTAACCCAAACGAAGCTCATGACACTGTGGTCCCAAAGTTTATCCTCTCTCTAATACCACTCTGTCACAACCTGAATTGATGAGGCCTAAGCCACAAGTCCCCAAACCCACCTCTAATAGGCCTGGGGATAGAGAATAGTGGTGAGTAGTCATACAACACATATGGGATCCCTTTAACTAATGTACCTATACACACGCATCCAAAAACACCTCGATGCAAAAGTGCATAGATTTAAAAATATGAAAAATAAAATTCATGCATATATCTATCCCAAACTAGTGTACAAAAAAAGTAATGAAAACATAAGAAGGAAAAAACAACACCCAACAAGAAAAATATAAAAGCATCCAACCTACTCAGAAGGAGGGAATCAATGTCAAATACAACTATCGGAAAGCTCCTCTACCCAGCTCGGGTAAACAACTTGGTTGATCTTACTCACTAAGCTCCGCCTGCCTCAGATCCTTTGGGGACTCCATAAAAAGTCCTATGATTTAAACAAGACACAACATGTGTGGGAAAATCCCATATAGTGGTGAGTATAAAAATACTCAGTAGGCACCCAAAAAACCCCAAAAGAAAAAGGGACAAACTGAATGATAACAGCCTGCTTGACCTAGGTAGACGGAACCCAACCAAGAGAGAAACTCCATCTCAAACCATCCTCACCTATACATGAAAAGTTAGATTAGTCCCTAAGGTATGTCAATCATGATATGTGACAACACCACAAGGAATCCTAGAAATCACCTAGTTATACTTGTCTTAGACTCTAAGTCTCATGAGGTTCTATTCTCATATCCAGAAACATGGATTATACTTGAAGTCTCTAAAGGTAATCCAAAACTAGGAGAACACACTCCATGATATCATCCGTCTCAGACATAAACTTTCTCAGAGATACACTCCATCAGGAACAACCCTACCATACGTAATGGTACATGAGAGAGAACGTGCTCCATCAGTAACAACCTATTAGGTCTAGCTCTAGTTCCTAACACCATAGGTCTTACCATTTCTAACCTATGCCCTATGTAAGGATAATAAAACCCAGGGGTAGAGGCCCACTCTCACCACTTAAAATAGTTAAGGTATAACTGCTCTAGATTGTTCACCGTTTGAATCCTCGCCAAAGAGAGGGAAATGTCGGATCCACACCTTTCCACTACCCTACAATTGAGAGAGTATTAACTCCTAACCAACCCATGAAACCTATGTCTCTCCTTCATGGAGTGACCCACACCTCAGTCCATCAAGGGAGAACTAACTCCTAACCAAGAATTACTTATATTTAGTGGAGGGTACCACTCCTCATAACTGTACTCAATAGACGAGGGAGAACAACTCTAATGGAGGACCCAATCCCCCTACTACTCAGAGATGGGGGAGTACTAATCTGTAATTGAGGAACCATACCCTAGTAAAATAGGGGGGGGGGGGGGTACCACTCAATGGTTAGAGGACCCGCACCCTGGTACGATAGGGGAGTACCACCCTACCAGATCATTTAATATGGGGGACCCATTCCCTGACACGATAGTGGAGTACCAACCCTAGGCTAGAGGAATCGCTCCCTAGTACGATAGGGGAGTACCAAATCTTCCAGAATAACATGTTTGGAGGACCCGCACCCTAGAACAATAGGGGATTTCCAACTCCAACAATAGAGGACCCACTCCCTAGCCCAATAGGGGATTACCCACTCTACCTATACTTCACATATGTATGACCCACTCCTTGGTAAAAAAAGTGGAATACCAACTCTATGGAAGCAAGGAACCACACCTAGGTCAAATAGGGGAGTACCTACTCTATCTAGATAATGATTATGGAGGACTTGTGCCCTGGCATGATAGGGGATCGCTAAATCTAACTACTTATATTATAGGGGGAACCCACACCCTAACCCATTAGGGGAGTACCAACCTCGTAAGTTCTATAGAAAAGTGTAGAACCCGCGCCCACAATGTGGGAAGTCCCATCTCAACCAAAATAGAGAGGTTAGGGAAACTTGATCCCTAATGCCACATGGGATTACCAGCTCTATAATCTATCTTCACGAACCATATTGATCCCCAACATTGGTCAAATTCCACTAAGTACATGTAACTAAAATTATGCCACCTAGTATATCATATGCCGAAATGGAGGTCACCATCACGTTTAATTTAGAAAACTGCTCAGGATAGGTTGCTTAAAAGATTGAATTCAAGTACTAGATAAGGAGATATGAAAGGCGAAATATCTCAAGAAACCCCAAGGAGTACATGACGTGCACTGAGGTTTAGAAGGTGTGTGAGCTCGATCGAGAACTCAGCCATGTATCTTGTCCACAAGGTTTTCCAACCCATGTAGGAGTACACAATGTGTAGTGATGGTACTCACCATGTATCTCTTCACTCGACCCATGAACATTCTCCTCCTTCAAACGGAATGACCAGCTGTGTCCATTACACACTGTGTATCCCATACTACATAGCGTGTTCAGGATAAATGGCCACCTGGCCTTGTGTTTTTCCCATACCCATGTATCGAGCCCCATTTCCAAGTACTTTGGATGTGAATTTGTACACATACATGTGTTTTCACACAGATTCCCAAGCCATGTCCCATGGTCACGCAGATTGGGGCCACTACAGGGAATGTAACTCCAATACACGGTGTGTAGTCCCCAATGTTCTTATTACCTAAACAATATGGGACACATGGAATGTGTCACTAGACTACACACCGTTCAAACAGTAATTATAGCTAGTAATCACCATATAAAATGTCCAATTTTCCCCAGTTTAATCCAAAACCCACAGATCTACCTAGCAGGGATGAATATAAATTAAAATTGGTCTATAGAACCTTAGAACAATATGTAACAAAGGTAAATGTGACTAAAACTCAAATCCACCTACCTCTAGGGGGAATTTTCAAAGTTTCATTTGAAGAATGATTTCATATCACTCTTCTTCTCCATTTTTTGATGAGTTTCATTAGAAATGAAGATCAGAGACACCTCTTTCTGTTGATTTAACTTCATTTCCATTCGTCACCAAAGGGAGGAGAGGATAAGAGGAGGATGGGCTTCTACTATTGTGTTGTTCACCCAACAATAGAGTGGGAGGGGGATTATTATGTTTAGGTTTAATTAATTAATTAAATTATTAATTAATTAATTAATAAATCCACCACTTAATGCTCTGTCATCTCACCCCCATACAAAACTCTTGATGCAAACAACTTTATATAGCAGCTAGGGAAAACATGATATTTGGAACTCAAACATGGTCTCAGAAATATGACCCGAGACTCCTTATGGGAGTTATTTAACATTTACATGGAAATTGTGTGTGTGTTATATATTATATTTTATATTTTTAATATCACCGCACCAAGGCTCTCCATGCCCCCGATTCCTATACTGAATCAGCATGTGGCTTCAAAAAATATTCTCAAGAATATTTCAAAGTCTTACAGATCAAAACCCGAGTCATTATACATTGTCCATGGAGTAATCCCACCATAGGACTTTCTTATTAATGATCTAAAATCATGATATTTTATGATATCTATCATCATCCAAACATTGGCTGCCTCGATCCCCACTCAAGGTCCATGACCTCTCTCACTATCACACGACTCTAAAATTTCTATCCCACCATAGGCCTCGCTTAGACCCACTAGAAACTCACATTTGTGCTAACACTTAGCTATTTGTAGATGAGGAACTCTCTGAATCCCATTGTGATCACACAAGTTCACTCAACCTCTAAATTTATCTTGAGATCCAAGGATTATCTCAATTAAAATCACTTTAGAAAAAAAGGCCACAACTCATGTCCCACATGATCTAACCATCTTGAAATTATCAAAACCCTCATGACCACTTGGCCATTACATCATTACTTATAGAGACCTCATCTCATGCATTGGACAAACCCTTATGTATCCACTCCCCAAGATGAACTAGACATGGTCATACCCCAAAGAAGATCTTCCAATGACTAGAATACATCAGAATCTCAAGGGTCTACACCATCTTCCCTTTTCATCCAAATAAGGCATGTCCCAACTTTTCATTATCATTTCATACTGGATCATCCACCGATCCCATAGGAAACCCATGAAACTCACTTCACAGGGTCTTGGAGAACTAAGGAATATTAGACCACACCAGAATATAATATCACCTCATAAGGTCCTAACCTAAACGAGTCTCTAGGGACTAAAAAAATTCATCCCAAAATGATCCATCCACACACCATAAGCACATAAAATATAACCATTGTGCATTTTTAACTATTATCCCGACTTTACCCTACTTCCACATAACTTTCCCAATTCAAACACTATATCCTAGAGATTTCTCAAAAACCACCCATCAACATCTCTCACATGCCAAAGAAGCTAGGAAAATAAATTCAAGCACCAATATTACCTCAATAAGTCTAAGATTAAGTTATAACCATCCACCTACTATATAGGTTTAACAAAACCCCAACCACTTTATACATAGTAAAGGAGTATATCATTTAACCATACATAATGATGCTCAACAACTAAAGTTTATAACCAAACATACCCAATAAGCATACAACCCGATGTTACTTTTCTATATCATATTATTCAACCATTCTAGTTCATATCCCATCAATACTTAGATCACATGATTAATAAATCAGTTGACCACACTCACTAAACTTAATTCTCATCTGGCTGAAAGTATATCACTTGATGATTTCTTTCCAATAAGCCTAGGTTATCTCACTCTTTCCAAGGGAAAATGCATGGTCACCAACAATCCCATCATCAAAAAAAAACTAAAATTATCAACCCATTCTCTAACCATACTAGATTCTACTATCTTAGATCACACAACCAATAGGTTTAGACATCTAAATGATCCTATCCCTTGAACGTAGACAAAAATCACAATGTCAATGCTGAGAATCTATATCCTTTACATATAAGACATTTATATACTAACTCTAAGTATTTTTTCACGCTCTCATGCCTTAATATAAATTTAATTAATCTTCCATTCTTATCACCTATACAATATCTTGGGCTAACACCCTTATTGGGTTATCTTCAAATATCAAATTTTTTCCCAACGGTAATAGGAAAATATCAATCCATAAAATTACAATTCTTGGATTACAAATACCCTAATATGATATAAAAATTTAATTCCTAGAGCAATTCACCCATTCTTGGGTTTACATACACATATATACATTAAACAACCCATACTCAAGATAACTACCCACTCTAGGGTTATTCACAACTCACTTTATTATACAATAGGGGTAATTAGTGGTATAAAACGCATCTCATCACTCCTTTAATTCCATATAACATAAGGGTATCATATAAAAGTTTTATCCTAGAACACCCTACCTATAGGACCCCAAGTTTGTATGAGTTATAAATTGCAAAAGGAATTTGAATTTTAAATTATTGAACTGGTTGAATTTTGATTTTAGATTTAGAATGGAATTCTAAATGTTGTAACCTCTCAAATTGATTTTTTCAAACATGGTTTAAGGCTCAAATGAAATATGGTAGGTTTTGGGAGCATACCAAGTGTTTAGATCCTATATTTGATGTTTTGGAAAATCATATCCTCAGGAACACGGTTGGTGCATAGTTAGTGCTAACCATGTGGCCCCGATTTTATAAGCACATGGGATGGGAAACTGTGTGGAAAGATAAGGTAATCCATGTGGGTGTCTGTAGTTAATTACAAAAATATCACACAATTGGTGTATAATCTGTTAAACTGTTTACCATAACCATGTGAGGTGGATGGGTTGGAGGCACTTCCAATCACACGGCTGGTGTATGGTTTGAAAGACCATGCTTCCAAACCATGTGACCTATTAAAAGAGAGAATTTACCCCTTTTCCCCTTTGGGTTTTAAGAGGGAATCCCCAATCATTTCTTCCTACCTCTCCCATGTGTAACCTAAACAACCCCCACCTCTTACTCATTTCTCCTCCCTCTGATTTGGACTATTCTTAGTGTATTTATATGGAATTTTGTGGTATGATTTCTCCTCTAGTATCCTCCCTTACTCTTCTCCTCTATTCGTACCTAATTTAAATTTCCCTGGTTCAGAATTTCAATTTGGATTCCACAGGATCATGGTGTAATAAAATACCGGTGATGGGGTTTTTTTCTCTTCCTAGTAAGAGGACCCATTGAGTGGATGTACACACTATTCCACATGATGTTTCATTTAGTTATGTCACAACAATGATTTTATAGAGCTTAAAAGATTAAATTAAATTTCTTGGGTGTTTTTCAGTACATTGTTACTTAGGTATTATTCCCTATTCAAGGTTGAGGATATTTCATGGGTTTTTTAGTGAGAATTAAGTCACAATTCTGGTGTGATGAGATTGAACAGTGAGGTTTTGGGATTTATTCCATTGTAAATGATTTTTTTAATTGTTTATAACTTGTTTATTTTAATTAAGTAATTATAATGTAATTATAATTAATTAATTTTTTTGTGGTTTGATTGTCAGAAAAAACCTATTATGACTTGTATGAGCTTGGAAAGGCCATGTAAGTATCTATTGGCCCTTGTAAAATAAATTGAAATATTTTTATGATGTAATTGGTCTGTCATACTTTTTCTATGTAATTTATGCATGTTTATGGTAGTTTGTGGATTCTAGGGATTTCCCTTGATGGTGATACCTCCTATTTAAATTTTTTATAATTAATTCATTAATTATTTTATTCGGGTATATTTTAATGGTTGGACACCAAGGGAAATTAACAAATCTTATGCGCCAACTTCACACCTTAGCCCTGACGGCTGAGACCAAGAACCTTGAGACACCAAATAGACTCCAAACCTCTTAATAATTGAAGCGAGACTTAGTGTGGTATGTAAACCCTTATAAAGGACTAGGTGGATAGAAATTTGGAGGTCGAGACCAGGTTGGGTGAGTAAACTATTGTATAATTACCTCATATACTGAGATGCTCCGTGAGCCATCTCTTGAAATTTACCTAAGTAGTAAGACCTCATGTATCTGAAAAGGCTACACTACCTTGTTCACAATGCCATAGGACTTGATTTCATGGTGCATCAAGTGTCGAATGAGATTGTGAATGTAATGGAGAAACCCATGAGGGATGCTTATGATTATGTATGGCCCTTTAGGATTCTTCATGGGATGCCTCTCTATTGTATTGACCTAGGGGACCGTAGTTTATGCCCTGGTGTTTTACCGAACCTAAGATAGTTCATTCTGGGTTCATGCAGATATAATAGTGGGTGTCACCTTAGAAACCATACCAAACATGTGACCCTGAGTGGCTATGGTAGTAGCGGTGGGTTTAGGCGTTCATCCATCCTCACTCTTTTATTCATTCTTTCACTTAGTTACGATTGTTGCAGCTGTGATTTCTAGATGGGATTCCTAGAACTCATCCTTCGGGAAATGTTCAATGTTATGGGATTCTGAGGATTCCTATAGGTACTACCTAGGATCTAGATTATGAGCCTTATTGATTGAACATTACTTTATTGGGATTCCTTGTGTTACTAAGATCCCTCCCTACTCAAGGTACATAGACACGATTCCCAAGAGGTCACACTTTCCTCACAGAGTAAATGTTTGTGAAATCCCTGAGGTTTAATGATGATATCCTTGATTGATTACTAGGATACTACTCAGTATTGGGTGGAATCACCTACAATACATTTCCCAAAGTTGTGTGGGAATGGGATTTTGAGAATTGATTGTAGGATGTCGAGTTATTATCTTAGATCTATGAGATTTTTCCTTAAGGATTGACTAAGGGTCACCCCCATTAAGAATCATCCTATTTTGAATGACTTGATTACCTATGGATTGGGAACTTATAATCTGACATCATACTTTATTACACATGGCTTGAGTGGTAAACTAGCCAACTATATTCCTTATTTATAGGATACCCAGTTGATATATGAAATCTTTCTTTATATAGTTGAGGTGAGAACAAGTGATCCATGGGATAGGACTTATGGTGACATAGCTTACTTAGGGAAATTTATATAACTGACTGAAGTAGGTAGGGATGATCAGGTCATGGACCCAAGGATCAGCTTTGAATTTAGTTTAGCTATTTTATTCCAATTGTGTCTTGGCTAGGATGGGCATATTGCATGAGCATGAAATTATGATAGTAGGTTATAGATTCACCATTAGGGGTGGAATACTATGATTTATTTTTCACCCCATGTACATCTATCTTGGTGTGTATAAATACCATATGCATTATTTCAGGTTGAGCATGGGTGCAAGAGGGATAAAGCGAGGCCCGAGGTTTCATGATCGAGACAGGGAATCTCCTGATTTGTAGAGATTGGGTATGTGGTTTTGATCAATGTAGTAGAGGATCCTTGTATATTTATTTCCTTTATTCTTCTATATATGCGATTTTCCTGATGTGATATTAGTTGTTCTATGTTTTTCAAGGATGTTTGGGCCTTTACATCATTTCATTTTATTATGTCCTTGTTTATATTTATTGCTTCCACACTCTGATTATTTAATACTGTGGATGATTTTTTATTATTTCCATTTTTTTCTTATTCTAATATGAGGTAATAATCTCCCCAATGATACACCATATAATCTTGATACTATTCGACAACCTCTGAAATATGAGGAGGTGTTCTTGAGACTAGGTTGCGAACCGGTCCGACTACTATTCATAGAGTGAGTCGGGTTGGGGATGTGACAAAGTGGTATCAGTGTAGTTCCTTTCCTATTGTTTTACTATTTGGGACATGGTAGAAAATAGTGTTATGAATGTGTTAGAACCTATGATGGATATCAGACTAGTGCGTCGAGAACCCTTGTTCTAGTAAGAAGTCTTGGTTTCCAGGGATATGGGATTGTTGTTCTTGATATGCGATGTTACTGTTGTGAATAATTTTATCCTTGATAAATGAATATGTGGTGTGGATTTTATGATTTATTATAGATTTATAGTTCTTGTATCATTATAGAGAGAGAGGACCTTGATTGATTTTAACTCTTCAATGATATAGGAAAGAGGCATTTGTTCATGCATCATATTTGGTGTATAGGGATCACATGTTATAGGCTTTATTGTTTGTGATTTATATACTAATGGTGAGGATAAATATTTAAAGTGTAAAAAACAAACTAAATAGTGTTTTATCATAATGGTTATTTGGTGTAATTCTACTCAGTTAGACTACCTTGGTTACATTCTCTATATAATGTCATGTTGATCTATAGTGAGACATTCAACAGTGAGGATGATGACTTATTCCTCATGAATGAGAGGTACAGTAACCCTAGTGGGTTGATAGGGAACAAGGTCCCCAAGTGTTGGACCCCTCATGGTATGTTGTTACTTAGGTTTTTTATTTAATTTTCTAGTAACAACCTATATGGCGTTTTCCCACATACATTGGAATGAAATTATACTTAGTCGAACCATGTTGACCTAGGCATCCAATTACCTTCTAGTAGACCCTTTATGGGTGTATCCTTTTTAGGTGTGGTTAAATAAAGATTCATAATAACCTGAAAGGAATGTTCTTATATAGTTTGAAATAATATTTTACTTAACCGACCTTCATTTATGGTTATTTAGTCAGTTATTTGGGTGCACTACTAATAGATACCTAAAAATTTATTGTGAATTAGAACCTCAAGGGGGTATTACCAAATATGGATTCCTGGTGAGGATCATTCACTATCTTCCTACTCTTTGACATTGTGATCCTCTAGGGAGAACTTTCCTATGAGGATTATCAGAGAGGATCATGGCCTAATAGGCTAATTCTAGGTAGGTGTTGCTATTAGAATCTTTTATTTAAGTTAGTTTTTACTAATGGGTTACACTTTAGTGGGTTTACAATTAAAAATTAAAGAGTGTTTTAATATATAATTTGGAATTTAAAACCTATATAAATTGAACCCTTGTAAATAGATTTTTACCCTAGCAGATCGATGTTATCTTTACCAGATCTTGGTTTTACCTTCTTACGGTTCTTATGTGATAGAACTTTAGGTTATGTGGATGGACTTAGTGGCCCTATTATAAACCTTGATTGGTAGGGTTAGGTGGGAGACACATAGGCCCATATTTAATACTCAGAACCTAGTGAGTCAATATTTGGTTTGGTTAAGGTAAACCTATGAGTGGGGTTGGCCTGGGTTTATGGGTGCCTCTTGAGGTAGTGATCTTAATTTTACACTCGTGTAGAGACCCATGCACGAAAGGTGCTCAAGTTTTGAAATATGGAAAGAGTAATAAATTTGGTTTATATGAAATAACATAAGGCTCTTTGGTATGCTAATGGATTCAATGTGAAGGACTGTTTGGGTGCTTGGACCTATTGATCGGTGAGAGTGTTGTTACCAAAATGGTCAGAGCATGGGTGGATTCTCATTAATGGAATGTATCCATGTAGCTAATAAGTGTGTGGATGAGGTGACATTATTCAAGTTGGGGATGTGTCACTATGATGCTAGGATGACATGGTGTGATGGGTGTTCATGGAATAAATCATTTCAAAGGTGAGGTGCCTGATTTTGAAGAGGATATCCCAAGGAGATATTGGTGTGTTAAGATTGATATTCCATGGATCACTGTCAGATTGGTCCTTGTAACAATCTAATCATGGGAGTGTGAGTCGAGTGGTGTGAGTTGGGAGGTACGGGTCTATACACACACCGAATAAAGAATGTTTATTTTAGGACAGGTGTGTATAGTAACTGTTTAGATTGGAATATTGGTGAGAAACTAGGTGTGGCCTAAGGATTTATGGTTTCAAATATGATTCTTGTGATTATTGAGATAGAAATATTTGGGTAAATAAAGGGAAGTTCTTAGTGATGAGGGCTATCTTGGAAGTGAACCAGATGTCACATGAGGGTTAAATCATGGTTAGACATTGACATGAACTATTTGGATATGTGGTGTTAGGGGTTAGTTAAATATAACTGATGCCTAGATTGAAATGAGTGTGTCTTGGCATGAGTGAAACACATTAAATGGATAGGGATGAAACTGGTCATTGGATGGGTGTTTGGATTTTAGATGCTATTGGATAAATGGAAAAAAGGTACTGCTAGTTTTCTTGATGAATTCCAGGTAAAATTATAATACTAACTTGGGTGGATTTTGATCATGGGAATTGACCCTGGGATAGCTTATGCCAATCCAAGGGCATTGAATAGGAAATTAATTAGTGTTCATGTTATGGCATGCCTAAAGAAATGGATAGGGGATGGTTTGGCCTGGAAATGTCACCATAATTCTGTTGTAGGATTCAGGGAATGTACTCAGAATAAACTTGATATCCATTTGGATGAAGCCATCAAAATCAATTTTTTGTGACATGTCGAGTACTGATGCTAATTATTTTTGAGAATAGTCAACTGAAGTCATTAAACTTATGTTATTTTGTATAATTGGATTTGGTCAGTGAGGAACCATATTAGGAATTTTATTTCATGAGATGGGTGTAGTTTAGGGGTCATCCAGGGCTTTTCAAGGACAATCAGTTGAGCCTGGTCAATTGGAATTCGACTGTTTCAGGTCAAATTAGGGACAGAGAGCAATTTAATCATGTTTAATTGGGAAAAACAAATTAAAAACCATACTGGATGTCTCATTTATATTCTAGGGGGTGTCTCATTAGGAAATTATAATAGTGGAGGCACCATGGTTTGGAATTGACCATTGAGAGTAAGCAACTTTGGTTGGGATAAACATATGATGATTGATGAATCAGATGATAATGTGATTTTAGTATAACTTAGAGAGTCTTGGGTAAGTGTTTTCATGGTGTTTTGGCAATAATTATAAGATTTGTCTTGGGTTTTGGAGTATTAAGCTCCATATGTATAATGTACCATTTAGAATCACGTTGGGGGTTAAAAAACCCAACATATCCATTTGAATAAGAGTTTATGACACATATATGTTGGGTTATTTGGTTGGATTCCCACCACAGATTCTTGGGGATAGGAAGCATTAAGGTGGGGAGGTTGTCAGATCCTGCATCCACACAAATTCAAAAATTTAGAAGGAATTTAAATGTCCAATTACTGAATGGGTCAAATTTTGATCATAGATTCAGAATGGGATTATAAATATTGTAACCTATTAAATTGATGTTTTTATACATGGTTTGATGTTCAAAAGTAATCTGGGAGGTTTTTGGAGTGTCCAATGGGTTCAGGGCCCAAAGTCAAAGTTTGGGAAAAGTGCATACTAGGGCGCAAGGTTGGAACATAGTTTGAGATAGCCATGAAGACTAGAATATATAGAAGTATTGGTTGGGAACCCATGTAGTAGTCCAAGTGAAACTGTGTGAGTTTATATAATTAATTGTAGAAATTTTACATAGTTTATTCACAGTTTGTTAAACCATGCACTACAATCATGTGAGGTAGATGGGTTGGTGGCATGCCAACCGCTCAGTTGGCGCATGGTTTTGAAAAACATGTAGCCATACATTATGGCCCATTAAAAACTGAATTTACACATTTACAAATGTAGGTTTTAATTTTCAATACCCACTCATATATCCATCTCTCTCTTTCTCTCTCATGTGAGACCTAGGTAGCCCCATTTTATTCCTCTTTTCTCCCCCTTCGATTTGCGGTGTTTTGGTTGATTTCCATGGAATTTTGTGGTATGATGTGTCCTCTGGTATCCTCTATTAGCCTTATACTCTCTTTGCACTTAATTTTGGTTTAATAATTTTGGAATTTTAATTTTTATTCCACTAGAGAATGGTGGAATTAAATACTAATGATGAGTATTTTTCTCTTCCTAGGAAGAGGATGTCCAGGGTGGCCATCCGCACTTCGCTATGTGCTATTTCATTGAGGTATGTCACTGTAGATATTTTACAAATATTTAAAGATGTAATTAATTTTTTTGGGTCTTTGTATTGACACCATTTCTTAGGTATTATGCTCGATTCAAGGTTGAGGATATACCATGGGTTTTTGGTGAGCATTAGGTTTCAGTTCTAGTGTGACGAGAATTACTGGTGAGCTTTTGGGATTTATGACTATGTAAATGGTTTTGTTTAATTATATATAAATTGAAAAGTTTAATTAATTAATTATAATTTGATTATAATTAATTAACTTTTGGGGTTTTGGTTGGGTTGTAGGACCTCATATGACTTATATAAGCTTAGATAGGCCTTGGAAACTGTTACCAACCCTTGAAAAATAAATGGATAACTTCTTATGAGGTAGGTGTTCTGTCATAAAGGATCTATGTAATTTATGCTTATTTATAATAGTGTGTGGATACATAGAATCTCCCTTTAGGGTGACACATTCTATTTAAATTATTTCTAATGAATTTTTTAATAATTATCTTTTGTTAAATTATAATGATTTGATGCTGGGGACACTAATAGCCCCTATGCTCTATATTTATGACTTATACCTGATGAATGAGACCGATACCCTTGAGACACTCAATATGCTCCAGACATATAAAGAAGTGAGGTTGGACTTGGTGCAGCATGTTAGCCCTTGTAAAAACCTAGGTGGATAAACCTTAGGAATTCCAAACTGGGTGGGGAGAATAAACCATCCTAGAATGGCCTTCTTCAATGAGATGGGTCATGAGACATCTCCTAATAGTTTTCATAATAGCAAGAAACCAAGTAGTTGTAAAGGCTACACTACCCTATTCATGATTTCATAGGATGTAACTTCATGGTGTATTAGGTGCTAACTAAGACTATGGTTATAACCGAGGAACCCATGAGGGATACCTTTTCTTATGTGAATACCTTGAGGATTCGACAAGGGATACCTCTCCTATCTATTGACCTAGAGGACCCCAATTGGTTCCCTGGTTATTTAATGGCCCTATGATAGTGTGTTCTTGGTTTAGGTAGGGATGGTTGTGGCTATCACCTTAGATCCCGTAACAAACATGTGAGCCTAAGGGGATGTGGCAATAGTGATGGGTTTAGGAATTTAAAAAACATCATTATTTTATTCATAATTTCACTCAATTATTGTTAATGAAACTATGATTACCATACATTATTCCTAGAACTAATCCTATGGGACTAATGTGATGTGATGGTATGGTGAGAATAACTAGAGGTACATCCTACGATCTAGTTTATGAGCCTTATTGATTGAATGTTACTTTATCGAGATACCTAGTGTCACTAGGATCCATCCCTAATCAGGGTAAAAAGATGATATTTCTGGGCTTACACACTTACCTAGAGCACTGGATGTTTATGATATCCCTGAGGATTGATGATGATCTCCTCATTTGATGCATAGGATACTCCTCAGGATTAGGTGGACTAACTGACACTATATTTCCAAGAGCTATCTGGGAATGGGTTACTGAGATAATGATTGAATGATGCCAATTTATTATATTTCATCCAAGAGAGTATTCCTTATAGATTTCCCAAGGGTCATCCCCATTAGGAACTATCTTTTTTTAAATGTCTTGACTGCCAACGGACTTGGACCTATGAATCTGACATCATACTAGATTTTACAAGGATTGAGTGGTATGGAATCCACCTATATTACTCATTTATTGGATGTCTAGTTGATACATGGAATCATCCTTTATATAGTGGAGGCCTATATGGGTGATCCTAGGGCTAGGAATTATATCCCCCCTACGGTGATGCAACTTTTCTTAGAGACATTTAATATGCTGGCTAAACTAGGTATGGCTGATCGGGTCATGGAACTAAGTATCGACTTTGAATTTATTTTAGTTATATTATTATTATTATTATTTCTTCATCAAGGATAGGCATATTTTATGATCATGAACTTAGGAAATTAGGTTTTAAGTTCACCATTGAGGGTGGACTTCTGATATTTATTTTTCATCCCCCGTACATGAATCTCATTGTGCATGCAGACCTTATGTATTCTTTTATGTTGACCATAGGTGAATGATGGATAGGGAGAGGAATCAGGTTTCATGAGGAATCTAGATAATCTGGAGTGTCTTGGATATATGTTATATGATTTTTATTAGAGTATTAGGGGAGACTTGTATATTTATTTCCTTTATTCTGCTATATATGTGCTCAACCTAGTGGGTGATCAGTTGTTCTATGTTTGATAAGGTCTTCCATGACATTACTGTATTTCATTTTATTACATAATTTTTTATTTTTATTTTATTTACACTATTATTATTTACTTATATACATTATATTTTGTTATTTATACCATTTTATTACTCAAATAAGAGGGCATAGTCTCCCCATTAACACACCCTAGGCCCTCACTGCAAGTCAGCACCCTCTGGAATATAGGGAAGTGCACTTGAGGTCAGGTTTTATGCTACTACGACTAATTTTCATAAAATTATTTGGGTTGGGGAAACAACACTACCCACTCTTAGGTTTGGAATAAACTATAACGGTTATAGAGAGTTGCGACATATCACAATTTTCGAGGTCACAGTTCAAACCAAAGTCACAACATGTATAACATCCAAGTATTTTATACACCCCACATCATAAGGGTTTAAAAAAATAGGCTCTCTCTCTAGACCCATCTACCCATTCTAAATATTAGATCAGGCATAAATAGGAGCCACATCAGAACACATTCCCATTAAAATATCCAAATATTATAGTTTATGGAAGGAGATAACAGGCCCAATGCCACACTATTCCATACTTCTCATATCATAAGGATATCGTAACTTGGGTGCTCTTAAAAACCTCAAGTAACCATACATTGTGTCAAAATAATAGACACATAAGGTCCAAATTATATATATAGGATTCACAATATCACACTTTCCAAGTTGTCTTTAACCAAAATTTTCATAATAAGGGGCTCTGTTAAATGAAATGTCAGTTAGATTTTATGGATAAAAACATTTTATAAGTTGTAATTAAAATTTTATTTTGCTTATTCCATATAATAATAATGATAATTAATTATATAATATACTTTTAATCTTTTAATTTACCCAGAAATTTTTACAATTTTGGATTATTTAGATGAAATGTAAATTAATATTTATAGAGGAAAATAATTTATAAGTTGTAATTGACATTTTATTTAGCCTTTTTCATCTAATAATCAAGGAAAGTTATCAAATAACTGTATTTTATCCATTTTTAATATCGTTTAAGTATGATTACACAATATATTTATATGAGAAAACATTATATAAATGGATATAAACACCTTAACAAATTGACCCTTTTCATAGTCAATGTAAATGACCATAGGAAATCACATAGATGGAATGTGAATCCTAACTTCCTAGTTTGATGCACGTATACTTTCAATATTTCCATTCTGACCAAGATAATATTTTTTATAAACTATAAATCATAAATCATGTGTGTCCCCCAAGGTGAAATAAGTCAATAGTTAAAGAAAACATCCTGAACCATAATACCATCCCTTGTAATGTGGAATTCCCTCATATGTGGGGTTTCCATTACTAGGAAAAATTTCCATACCATGTTATGAAAATCCCTAATATCCTAAAAACCACAACCAAATATACAAACAAAAGAAAGATCTCTAATACCACTTTATAACATTTCCAGGTCTGTAACCACGACTCAGTGCTGGATCGAAGATTTCAACTGGACCTCAGGTGCACCACTTTATACTCCAGAGTCTACCAACTAGTAGAGTGGGTCTATGGTGGTGTGGTTGGGAGACTATATCCACTAATTAGATTTAAAATAGTGATGTAAATAATGGAAATTACATACATCTAGAGTAATTTGTAAAATAGATATCAAGGGAAGTGATAATAAATAATCTAAAACCATTTTATATCAAAATAAAGTGTATATATATAAAGTATTCATACATAAATAGGTGAGATATAAAAATTTCCCTGAAATAATAGAGAATAAAAACTTGTAAAAACTATATAAAAAGTGATCATGAGTTTTATCCCAATCCTAATATACCATGCACCTTCCTAGCATTCTGAATAAATAATTAATCATAGGGTTCTTGTATTTTCCATGCCCTGCAAACATAATGTCTACTTGGGTACAAACCATTGGACGAACAATTTTTGTGAGTATGACTCTATAGACCATCTCTATGGGAATCTAAAAGTATAGTCTAGTCTAAGTAATAATTTAATGATAATGTTAATAATAAATAAAGGAAATCATAACATAATTTAATAATCCATCATTGATCCATGGGTTCCACAGTGACACCCAGGATTGACCCTAAATGATTTGGCCTAAGCTGGATGTCTCTATCCATAATAACTCAAGTAGTATTAAAAGAATCCAAGGGGAACCACCCCAAGGAATTAAAAACAAGAATCATAAGTTTTCCCAAATAAATCTAAGAGGGACGTCCCCAAGGAATTCCAAACCAGAATCACAGGTAGTCCCGAACGAATCCGTTGGGGAAAACCCCAAGGAATTACAAACCAGAATCATATGTAGAACCAAATGTATCCAAGGGAGAATTTCCCAATGCATTGTAAAATAGAATCATAAGTATTACAAAATGAATCCAAGGGGGGACCACCCTAATGCAATCTAAAACAAAATTAAAATTATTCCCAAATGAATCCAATGGGGACCACCCAAGGTATTTCAAAACATTAATAAATGAAATGAGTGATTTGAAAATTCATTTAACTATTATTTAAATTTATGTTTAATAGGTCTCACCTATTAAAAATTACCCTGGATCCTAGAGTATGATCTAGGCATTCCAAACCATACACCCACTGTCAGTTATTCATTTCCAGGAACCCCAAGGGTTACCCTCTTTAATTATCCATCTCATTTCTCAAAACAAGTGCACCTCAAGTGGTGTCTAAATTAATTTTATACTCACAAATAGTCTATTTGAGGCCCACAGATAGGTTCAATATGATGATTTATAGAAATTAAATTTAAATTTATAAAATTATGTCAAACACATGGTAATGTTAGCATGGAAAAACAACACACATAATCATAAATGGAGGCAAAATTGTGATATAGATTATAAACCGTCAAACTTATACTCACAGACATCAAACTATCCAATAACATCCTTTTTTAGAAAAACTTGTAGGAATAAAAATAGTAGAAGAAAATCCTAGAAATATATCATATTAAAAAAAATAGAGAGATCTCACTTAACAGTGAAAGAAACAAAAAAAGAGGTGATATAAGGTTATCCTTACAACTAGATTCCAATTACAACTTATGATGCTCAATTTAGAAGAGAAATGAGAGATATATTCTCTTTAAAGTGGTATAAAACAATGTGAGAGGGTCTCCATTGCACACATTGGTCAAGGGAGAAAGCCACATCCTATTCTTAAAACCCCCTAAAAAAATAATTAATTTAAAAATAAAAAAAAATGTTGAGAGAATCATTCACCACCCAAATTATTGGTTTAGGGAATGAACTTATGAAGAAAATGGGAACATACACCAAATCCCAATAATTACCATTATTACATAATCTATCACACTATTAAATGCCACAACCTATAGTTTTTAAACTAATGGATGACTTGATCTCCTTGAAACCTATTCTGGACCACTCTGAACCCCTACGACCTTCGTAATTGAACAAAATACACGAATTATAGCAAGAATTTAAAAAAATAAATTGAAATGGATGTTGTTTTATATAGACCTCACCTCAACATCCTTGCCTCCACCTGCATATCCTACTATAACCCATGATCTGATCTAGATCTACCGCGCATAGGGTAATAGTCACGTGACTACAAATCCTCTTATTGAAGAAACACCCAAATCCCTAGTCCTTCTCCCACTAAATCCATAGGTTTCACCAAATATATTTCATCACTGAGTATGCTAAACTTTATATTTTGGATAAACTAATTTTCACTATCATAGTTCCTAGATCTATGTGATTTAGTAAGAATAGATTCCAATTCATTTTAACAAACTCATTATCCACATTAGAAATTTTTTAGTGCCCCGGTTCCTCATTATCCACATCAATATGTTCATTATCAGAAACTATACCATATCACATTGAAACACCCATATAGATACCTACATGATCAACTACCACCTCCTTCATTAAAAATTTCAAAAATTTAATATAATTGTGTCCTATTAAGGAATAAAAAATACAAACATTTTCCTTCAGGCAGTCCTCCTTGGAGTGTTCGATGGTTTTAAAATTAGAACCAAAGTATGGGAGCCGTTCATAAAAAATTATCATGTTGAGATAATTGTCAAGAATAAAAATAAATAACTTTTAAATAAATTTTTAATTCAAATATAATTCCATTAAAACCTCACAAAGTACCCAAACTATAATGACCCAAAATTTTATAAATGAAATTCCTTCTCTTTGAATGAATAAATTCATCATTAATAAATGATTTTATAGAAAACACATGCACTAATTTGGTTATTTTTAAATCTTAAATCCTATAAATTTCAAACACCATTAAAAATAATAACCATTGATAATATAGATGTTTAATAATGATCATATGATTAAAATAAATTAAGGGTTATGATAAAGTCTATTGATAAAGATGAAATAAGCGATGACTTCGACTAGTAGGATCATACCCTATGAAGCCCATTTATCCAAGATTTTGAGAGAGATATAATCTTTAATATTTTACCCTGAACAATCCCAAGATGATATTCATCAATTAAATAATTATAAAAATAGTTTATGGGAGAAGTTCAAGCTCATTAAGATCATGACCCAAACCATGTTCGCTGAACCACCCTAAGAAAATCACACTGTCACACACCATACCCTTAGGGAATTCATTACTATAATAAATAGATATGTATCTAAACCATAATAGAATTAATATTTATATTTTATTTTCTATGAAATAATTATTATATTTATTCCTTATTTATTTTACTTTATAAAATATTAAAAAGTGAGTTTGATAAAAATTAGATTTCAATATGACAAAACTAGAATTGTATTTTTGGGTAATAATAAATTTCAATTAAGAATTTAATTTTGAATAGTTAATGAATTTTAAAAATAAATTTTATTTTAATAAAATAATATTATTAAATAATATTTATTAATTATATTTGAAAATATAATTATGAAGTCAAAAATAAATTTTATAAGGGTCATAAAACTGTTATTGTAAAAAAACACAGTATTTTTCAATAAACATGGATTTTTATTTAAAAATATAAGTTATAATATTTATATATTTTTTTGGATAAAATAAATATTATTTTTTATTGATAATATTTAAATTATCCAATGGTTAATTTTTCATAATTTTCTGAGACAAGCAAATTTTTGGGTAAAAATTAAATATTGTATAAATATATGGTATGTATTATGACATCATAATGACCCAAAAGTGATGTAATATATTCCATAAAATGAACCCAATATAAAATATATATTTAAAATTTAAAATAATGTTTTTCATGTTATTTTATTAATTTTATTAAGCCATTATGATTCCTCCAAAATATATACTATATATTGTAGTTTTAAAATTGTTTCTTTATAAATATGACTCGCTTCCACATCATCAAGGGAAATATTTTAATGATTTAAGTTCTTAGAATTATAAAATAATGAAAAAAATCCTATTTGTTATAATCCATGGTCAAAAATCATGGTATGGATTCTGGTTTTCATTACTTTATTGTACAGAGTCCAAAACCTAAATTTGGAAATTAATGAATAACTCCCATCTATTTTCATATATAAAACCACAAACCATTTTAAATTTAACTAAAAAACCTTGGATCATGACATTATTATGGTAATTACTCTCTAGGTCCCTCCCATGGTGCCCATAATCTCTCAATCAGATCCTCCCAATCTTTTAGAAACTCCCCCTCAATGTAAGAGATCTCTCTCTCTTCTTTTCCATTCAAGAACCACTTTTGTAATTATCCTTTTGAATATGAAATTGGTTTTGTTTTCATGATTTTATTAGCATCCTTTTACTATAAAATTTATTTTATAATAATGATATATCATTTATCCCCTCTGTTTATGACTGCTACCTAAGCTGTTACCATGCCAAAAGTAGGGGATCCTATCCTTATCCTCTTTGTTCAAGCACCCTATTTATTTCATGCCTTTTGATTTTCAATTAATAATATTGGGATATATTTTTATAGAAATTTAATAATTTAATTTTTATTTCCAAATAATGTGAGAACCATTTATCTCTCATTAAATAGTTTTATGAATCATTAAGTACAGGCGATATACTACCTAAATTTCACTTTGATTTTTCATGCCCAACGATTGTGAAGTGAGTTCTCATACCCATTTCCAATCAGTGGTATTCACATATATGTACCTATAATTATTTTATTGGTTAATTATATATATATAAAATAGACTCATAAATCATGGGTTTAATAGATATGGAAGACATTATTATGTAATATGATCTATATGACACACTTATGCATGTACTTGTTAGGATTATGATGGGTGCACACATATAATTATCCACTGCATTGGGTAATATTTTAATCTCATAATATTCCATGTAAGGTGAAAAATAGGTTATCCCAAGAACACTATGTTATGATTTCTTAGTGTTTAACCTTGACTTGTGCTTATGATTCCATGTTTTAAGTTGTTGACACATTCCCATATTGCCATTATGTTAACATGTTATATCATGAATCATTGTTCATGATTAAGATTCTCACCTATTATGTTACATTGTTATGACTATTGGATCACATTTATTTATTTAACTTATTACATGATTTTTTATTCCATTATTGGGATTTATATCTCACCCCTTCCTTATGTATGTCCCTAGGTTATCCCTAGTAGTTTTAAAAGATATGGAATATTTGAAGCATGTTAAGGATGTTTTTAATAATGTTGTTCTATTCATATTTCAACTTGATATGTTATATAACTAATTAACAAAGATAATATACTTCACATTCTTATGGTATTGTGTCATGTGTTTCATTATATAATAAATCATGAAATAAAGTGTATTAAAGTTATGGGTTGTCATAGTTGGTTCATAATAATGTTTAGTTATTTTTTGGGATTAGGATTATAAAACTTTAGTAAGTGCCTTGGGGATAAGATTAAACATATGAAAACATTCCTAAAATGTGGTAAAATATAGAGTAAGTGGTTTATAGTATAATGAATCCCAGTCTGGATATTACAAGTGGATGTGGCTCTAGAACAAATGTAACCAGGGCTAACAACCCTGAAAACATCGTATTGATCTAGACTCAGTTAGGAACTGGTTCATGACAACAGGGCTTGCTCCACACATAGTTTAACACTCCCGGGGGATATGATTTGGAAAATTCACAAGCTCATTATGAACCATTATTAAGGGAATAAAAAATTCCCATTAGATTTCATATTAGGAAACAGATTATGGATAACTTATAATGAAGCCTAAAAATTCACAGGTTAAGGAATACACATTATTTATGGGTTATCCATTTAATGTTTATGGTATCCCATTTATGCAATTAATATTTTGAAAATTATCATCCCTAAGTCTACTTAGTATTAAGTAAATTATTATATTGAGAATCAAATAATGAAATGTAGGATTATCATCAATGGTTCTATGAATTATTTTTTAACTTGAAAATTTTGTAGAAAAATTAAAACACCACAAAAAAGCATGGAAGTAGAGCTATCGGTGATAATGAAAAATGGGTGAATTATTGAATACCAGGTTTATAACTCATCCTATGTCCACATATGCAATATTAAATTCCTATAAAACCTTTTCATACACCCTTTAGAATAATTTGATGCTATTATAGGTACAAATTGACTTTCCTTACATAGAGCCGACATATAATGCTAAGAAAAGGAAATCAACCTCCATATCGTGAATCACCCTCCAATTATATACAGGTTCAAGGAGGAGGCATAATATTCTTTAGTGTCAACATATCAATCATGGATATTATTTCCTTTTTAGAAAGAGTATATAACTCAAATGATTGAGACTAAGGGAAAAAAAATCCTTGAATACATTTCTATTTTGAGGGAATACACTGATATGTTTCCTAAAGAATTACATGGTCTTACTCCTAGCTGAGGGGTTGAATTTTAATTTGATCTTATACCTATATATTTCCAAATTTCCAAGATTCCATATAGAATGGAAGTTTTTGATTTCAAGGAACTAAGAAACAATTATAGGAAAATCTGGATAAAGATTTTATTCACCCAAGTGCTTTACCATGGGGTGCACCTATCCTCTTCATCAAAAATAAGGATGGGTAAATGCACATATGAAATGATTACCATGAGCTCAAAACAATCATGATAAACACATATCCTTTGACATATATAGATGATTTGTTTGATTAGCTATGTGTATCCTAGTATTTCTCTAAGATTGATCATTGGTCAAGATATTATCAAGTAAATGTAAGGAGGATATCCCAAAGATGCTTTCCATTTAAGTTATGGGAAATATGAGTTCATAGTGATTCCATTCGGACTCGTAAATGCTCCAAAATTATTCATGGACTTGATGAATTGAGTCTTTAGAGATTACCTTGACCAATTTGTGGTTGTATTTATAGATGATATTCTTATCTAATATAAAATAATGGAGGAACACGAGGAGAATTGAAATGTTGTACTAAGGACCTTGTAGAAATAAAATATGCATGAAAATTATAGTAAATGTTAGTTATGGTTGGACAAATTGAAATTTATAGGGAATATCATAACCAACTAAGGGATATTTGTGGATCCTTCAAAAATATAGATGATTGAAGGGTGACCTAGACCAACCTCTATGATGGAAATATGTAATTTCCTTGGATTATCTTGGTATTATCATAGTTTTTTTTGAAATTTATCTTGTTTTTCAAGACCCCTCACTAAGATAATTTGGAAAGGATTCTAGTTCATCTGGAATGATTAATGTGATGAAAGTTTTAAAGAGATGAAGATGATGTAAATCAATACACCTGTACTCACATTACCCACAAGTGGTGAAGGATTTGTGATCTATAGTGATGCATATAAAAATGGTTTGGGTTGTGTACTCCTGAAAAATGAAAGAGTGATAGCCTATGACTCCCACCACCTAAATATACATTAACATAACTACCTGAATCATGATATTTAATTGTATGTAGTAATATTTGCATTAAATATTTGGAGACATTATCTCTATGGGGAGAAGTGTGATATATATATATATATAAACCATACAATCCTCAAGTTTATATTCACAAGAAAGGATCTTAATATGCACAAACATAGGTGGTTAGAGATGATGAAGGATTATGATTGTTCAATCCATTACCATCATCAAAAATAAAACAAAGTGGTAGACGATTTGAGTAGAAAGGATCCCGCAACTCTATCCATTATGAGGATTACAAGGGATCCAACATTATTAAACATGTAAAGGATAGAAAATGGAATAATAAAAGGATCTTCATCCTACCTTTATCAAATAACAACTCAACCATATTTTCATGAGAGGATAAAGGAGACTTAGAAAAATGACAAGTTTCAACAAAATAAGGTAACAAAAATTCTAGAGTTCAACTTTGCTAAAGATGGAGTTATATGGTTTGGAACCCAGATATGTGTCCCATAAAATCCAAAACTTAAGAGGGAACTTCTAGATGATGTGCACAACTCATCCTAATTTATTCATTTAGGAAGAACTAAGATGTATAGAGGTTTGAACAAAAATTTCTAGTATGATAACATGAAGGGAGAGATTGTGTAGTTTGTATCTCGATACTTGGTATGAAATCAAGTCAAGGAGGAATGAAAAAAGTCTAAAGTTATGATGAATCAATTTCCCAAACCAGTTTGTAAATGGGAAAAAATAATCATTGATTTTCTACCTAAAGGAAATAAAGACATATGGGTGGTCGTATACCATACCAAATCAATGCATTTCATTATTATTAAGGAAGATTTATCTCTCCAATATATACATAAGTGAAGTGATAAGACTGCATGAGGTGACACTTTCTATTATATCTGATTGAGATATGAGATTTACCTCAAGGTTTTAGAGAATATTTCAACAAGCATTGAATAAAGAACTGAGCTTCATCACTTCTTATCACACTCACACAGATGGTTAGTCTGAAATAAACATTCAAAATTTGGAACATATGCTGAGATCATGTTAAATGGATTTCAAAGGATCTTGGGATCAACACCTTCCCATAAGGAGTTCTCATATAAAAATAGTTTACATTAGATAACTTAAATGAATCCTTATGACGCTCTGTATGGGAAAAGGTTTCAAACTCTGACATGCTGGGATGAAGTTAGAGAGTGGATTTTAATGGGACCTGATCTTATCCAATAGATGACAGAGAAGGTTCAAACCATTCAACATCCTAGAAAACCTGTATAAAGTCTATAGAAAAGATATGCAGAAAATCATCGATGAGACCTGTACTTTGAGGTTGGTGATAAAGTGTCCCTTTGTATATTTCCATTTAAATAACACTTATAATTATTAATATTTTTATTTTATATGATACTAATATTATATAATTATTAATGATTAATATTTATATAATAATATTAATTAATATGATAATTTTTATATAATAATAATTTCTTTTAGTTTATTTAATATTGAAATTATAGTAAAATTAATATTATATGCATTATATATAGTTGGATATACACACAAATGTGTTGACTTTACCAATAATACACACACATGTCTTTAGGTTCTTCAGACATAAAGACACACCACACACACATATTTATATGTGAATAATTTATATATATATAATATTACTAATATTATATACATTTATATTATTAGTAATTATAAGTGTTTTTATATTTGAATGCATGAAAATGATTTCCTTCTTTGGGTAGTTTTTATTGTCTAACCCCACCCTCTCCTTTCTCTTTTATGTTTTTATTTGATAAAAGGGGTTTGACCCCATTGGTAATTAATTTTATGTTTTTTATATAGAAATTATAATAAAATTAATATTATATAAATTATATATAATTGGATATACACATGTATGTATTGAGTTCACCTATACACATATGCCCTTGGGTTCACCAAACATGTACACACACATACAAACTCACACATTTTTGTGTGAAAAAAGACAATCATATATGTAAATCAATAATTTTAAAAATGCAACATCAAATCTTTAAATATATTTCTAAAATGAACTTAAATTTTAAATTTTAGTACTTTTATAATTTAATTTTTTATATTTATAATACTAAAATTATTAATTAATATTTATATTTTAGTAATGTAAATTTCAAATCTTTACGTATGTCTACATATAATTATTTATGAATATAATTATACATTTATATAATTAATGTTATTTTTTAAGAAATATTTATTCATTTATATAAATAATTATAATTATAAATAATTTATAATTATTTTTTATAATATCATTACAATATAATTGTCTATTATTAGTAATAATAAAATATCTATATTCTAGAAATTATAAATCAATTTAAATATGATTATTAAAATTTTTAATTTTAATTTTTAATTTTTATAATTAATAATATATTTTGAAAAAGTTTATATATTTATATTTTTCATATAGTTGATAAAAATATTATATTATTAATTTATATATATTCTTAAAATAAAAATAATTTTTTATTATGTTAAATATAGTTGATAAAATATTTAAAATTAATTAGTAATGTAGTCAATATAATCATCTATAAATTGAAACAAGGTTATTAATAATTTTAAATATATATATAAGTAGACATATTTTTAACATTAAATATTTATTCATTTATATATTTTTAATTTGTTTAAATATTATTAAAAGTATATAAATATAATGATTATTAATATTTATAATATATATAGCATTATATACATTTATACAGTTACTAATTTACTATAAATATTTTTTATTTTAATGTAATTTTTAATAATTATTCATTTTTTGTATATATTTTTTAATTTATATAATGAATATTATTTATACATGTTTTGAAAATATTTTTTAAAATTAATTATTTATCATTTATTCATTTTTATTCGTTATTAACATTTTTTCATTAAATATTTTTATTCATTTTTAATATTTATTAATTTTTAATATTTTTTAATTTATTTAGTTTTAATATTTTTTCATTTTTAATATTTATTAATTTAATATTTTTGTAATTTAATCATTCTTTAATATTTATTTATTAACATAAATTTTTTTAATAAGATTTAAATTTTTATAATTAATACTTATTCATTTTTAACATTTATTCATTTTTATTTTAATATTATTTTACTTAAATATTTATACAATTGTTATTTATTTATTTACAACTAGTAATTTAATTTATCTTTTGTATTTAAATGTAATGTTTATTATTAATTCATTTTTATTTTAATATTTATTCATTTTTAATATTATTTTATTTTTTATAATTAATATCATTTATTAATTTTAATATTTTTTTTAATTTATTCATTTTTAATATTTATTAAAAATGTAATTTTGAAATTTTTAATATTCATTTTAATATAATTTGTAATTTAATGTAATTTTTAAATGTAATTTTTAATTTTTAATATTCTTTTCTTATATGCTAATTTTTTATTTAAAGAAAAAAACATTACATATTAGGAAAAGACCTTACATCTTGATTAAATTTCATAAGTATTAGGTGTTTATCAAAATTAAAAAGGTACTGATAAAAGCATTCTATATCAGCGCTCATCGTTTTAACTCTGATAAATGCACTTTTATCATCAATTTTTTAGCTCTGATAAAGTCATGCCTTTATTAGTCCTAAGTTTATCATTGATAAAGGATTTCTTTATTAGTTCTTATTATTTTTAGCATTGATAAATGTTACATTTATTAGTGTTTTTTTGTTAGCGCTACTAAAACCCTATCCCACTTTTTATAAGAACCCTAATAGTTGCATTGCTCCTCCATTCCATTCATGATTTCATGGAACCTGAACTTTTTTGTCACTTATGTGAAGTATTTTGGACAAATAAACCCATAAAAAATGAAGTATTTCCATTTATAACAATTTTTAAGGATTTCTCAACCGACTGTGCATGAATTTTCATGATTTTTTTGGTTGCTCTTCTTTTAATCGACTATAAATATGATCCCTAATTCTCTATATATGTAAATTTGTATTTCTTTGAATGTGTGTAAATTTATATATATATAATAGGATTAATTTCATCCCTAAATGTTTTTATTCTTCACATAATCATATGTATGTATTTGTGTACACATACACACACATATAAATGTGTGTGTTTCTTCAGTTTTATATGTATAAATTTATATATGTGTTTTGTTTGTGTGTGTTTATGTATTTATATATTTGTGTTTATGTGTGTATATAGAAATTTATATATTTATATATAAATAAAAACATACATAACAATAAGTAGGTTAATTATATTTATATGTATTTTTTGTATACTATATTTATGTATATCTCAAAATTTTCAAGAATGTTATTAAAATTTATATTTTATTAGTTGAATTTTTTTCTTTCTTTAAATAGACACACACACACACAAATATTTATACATCCATATTTATATGTACACACACACACATTTATAAATATACACACATATATTTTATTTGTTTACATATCTATGTATATATATATTATAAAATTATATTTATATATACCAATTTTATTAGAAGTATATATTTTTCAATGTATTATAAAATATAAGCTTTATATATATTCTTTAATATACTCTATATATGTATGTATTATGATTTATAATTATGTTTTTAAAAGTTATGCATTATATAATTTACACATGTTAAAAAAGATACATTATATGCATACGTTTTGTGTATATATTTATTTATTATAAAATATGAATATTGTTGAACCAAATAGCATAAATATGAACTGAAAATGGATGGATGTTAGTCATATAACAAAAGAGTATGTGGATGGGGTTAATTAGTTCTTCAAGTTTTCAATAGATCCTGGAAATGACCCTTCTCAAATAAATTTTTTATGTTTACATTATTGTTATTCAAGATGAATTTATCCAGATGAGTTGGAAGAACACTTTATCTATTATAGAATAGATCAAAGATATAAATGATGGGATAAAAATAGAGAAGAATTGAATTTAGCTATTGACTATTTTAACACTACAGTTTTGGATTGTCTTATATGAGTACAACTATAAATGATAAAGGAAATCATATTGAGGAAATGAAAAGGTAGTATAAGATATAATTTTTGATTATACAAAGATATTTGGGGTGTTAAATATTTGTGCATAGATTTTATTGTATGATTATTTTACTAAATATGCAGTATTATCAGCCGTACTAAGGTTATATAATTTGAAAACTTATGACATCATCTTTATGAAACTAATTTATCTCTTAAATGATATGTTACCAGAAGATAATGAGATTCTTTTTCAAACAAATAATGCGAAATGAATGTTATGTTCATGGGGTAGGATCTTTGAATGAATACATGGATTTCCTAATGATTTTATATTTTTTCACAAGGATAATAAATCACTTAAATATTTCCATAAGCGTGGTGTAACTTGATACATGAATTATAAATCATGTCCTTTTAAAAGTTTATAATACTTTAAAATCATTACACGGTTTATATAGATATATGGAAGTGAGGTGACTACAAGGAAATTATGGTGGCACACAGATAGAAAAATTTAAAATGAGAAACATCACCACCGACCAGACTCTCCATAGTAGAATAAAATTGACCCAGAGTATCTTAAATTATGAAATGAGTCAAGAAATATACATATTGTGTTATATATAGATATAATGAATCTTTTTTATTTAAAAATTATCACTCATAGTAAATATCTGGTTATGTTGGAAAATTATAACTTTACACCATGGTTATATGTGAAGCGAAAGGACATTATGCAGTCTCCTGTTATATCAGAACCAAAAAAACCTAATAAAGATATTTATGTTTATTTGTATCCATTGATTAAAGATTTTAAATTGATGTGAGATTCAAGTGTTACATTATATGATGCTCATAAAAATGAATATTTCTCATAGGGAGAGATGTTGTTTAGGTTGATAAATTAATTTCCAACTTATTAACATTTCTTGGGATACATAATTAAAGGAATGTTAGGGTGTCTCATTTTTGAATAAGTTCTATACATAGTTAGGTTGAAACATTCCATTAATATAGTGTTTCTATTAAATCATAAATTTTTATGCCGATAACATAAACACTAATCATAGAAAACATTATTCAATGGGAATTCAGAATAAGGTGCAACACTTTTTCCATTAATAGGTGATGAATATTTTGAGAAAGTTAATTATATTTCCACTATTTTTGGTAATCCTTTTTCGATAAACCTTATGAAAACTAACTATAAAAAGTGACTAGTATATATTGAATTAATATATTAGAATATATAGTACATAAAAATATTTCTTGATGTCATGCAAATAAGAAAAATTTTATGTAATAGTGTCATCGTAACATTACTAAATGAACTTAGAAAAAAATATGATACTATTATGGCTAGGTTAGGCATGATTAATATGGGTATAAGTGAAAAGTTGGCACTAGTGAATAGTAAAATATAGATTTTTATTCCTCTAATAGCTTACACTCTTTCCTAGAAATATAATATCATAATGATGACTGATTTTAAGTCAAAGGACTTAAAATCCCATGATTTTCATGTTTTGATGCAAGATTTAGGGTATATGGATTTACATTACATTCTAGCTAAAGACGTTTGACACACATTAATGATGTTTTTCTTCTTTTACAAAGATATAAATAGTAATTTTATTGACCCATGAAATTTTCCAAGTTTGGAAAAATAAATTTCTATCATATTATATGGATTGGAGATATAATTCTCACCATAATTATTTGATATATTGGTTTACTTTTTTTCACTTGGTTAAAGAGATCGGACTATGTGGTCTTATACATTAAAAAAGTATGTACCCCTTTGAACATTATATAAATATATTTGAAAGGGTATATAAAAAACTGATGTAATCCAAAATGTTTTATTATAGAGTGACATATTTTTAAGGAATTCATTGAATTATTTAAATACAACATGTCCTATGTGGATAAGATCAGTATCAAAATTTTTTTGTCACAGTGTGTGCCTTTTGGGATAATGAATTTTTAAAATATATGTTATGAAAAATATTGTTATATAGTATAAGAAGGCTCGTCTATATATTTTATTTAACAATATAATTGTTTCACTATATATTGAAACTAATAAATTAATTATTAGGTATTTAAATTAATCAAGGCATAAAATTTGGATACCAAATACACATAATCAATAGTTTATAGAGTGGTATCAAGACCATATTTTTAACGAGTAATCTATAAATCTAGAAAAAATTTAATTCCTAGCCAGAGATCCAATGTACATATATTATCTTATAATCATTCTAAATTAATAGTTGCATATCCTATACAAAGGAATATGATAAATGTATTATAATGTAAAATATTGAAGTTAATCTTGTGGAATGAGTGATTAATGTATATATTACCTAGAAAATATATCTAATTTATGAGAATATGTCATACTTTGGCATCATTGAAGAAATATGGGAGTTGGATTATACAACATTCCATGTGCTATTTTTTTTATGCAAATGGTTTGATAACTATAGTTCAATTATAATCAATGAAATAATATTCATTAAAGTAAATTATAGTAAGTAAGGGTACAATGAGGTATCATTCAAAATATAATGATATTCAATATAAGTATTGTATGTCATAGATCTAGAAAATGAAAATTGGTCAATTATTCAAGTTTCAAATAAAACAACCACAAGGTCAAATGAAAATTCTATTGAGGATAAACCTTTCATTGAGAGATCACAATAATTTACTCATGGTCCCAATGTATGCAAGGTATTTTATGTTAAATAGGACCAAAATGAGGATACTTAGACAATGTATACAGGGGTAAATCCTTTCAACCATTAAATTAAAAAAAAATAGTTCAATGAATTGGTCAAATATCTCTGATTTTTTAATACAATTCATTTCCTCATAATATTATGTTTTCACTACTAGATTTATGTAATCTAAGTTAAGTGTTTAATTAATTTCATAGATAATGGATTCCCCACTTTCTCATACTACCAATAGAAAAAATATAGGAAATATTGAAATGAATCAAAATTTAAAGGGTGAAGAAAATATCATTGAAAAAGATAGGACTGATATAGTGTGATGTTGTTATAAAAATTATTAATGTGAGAAGTAAAGGTCTTGATGTTCCTTAGGATCATGAGAACCATAGGGGGGTGAATCATTGGTGATATTTTAAAATTTCAATTCTTTATAAATTATCCCTTGGAACTTGTTAGAGTTATTATCCTTATCAAATTTATAAAAAACCCACAAGTATGCAATGATAAGAAGTAAACAAGGCACACATGATTTACAAGGTTTGAACGCAGTGTGATAACCAACATCCTTATCATGGTGACTACCTTTAATCAATGTAAATTAAATATTAATTATAAGTGAATACACATTTATCTAACTCCCATTAGACTCCTTATATCTCCTAATTGGAAATATTTTACCGACTCCCATCAGTTATAAAATTTTTTCTTATGAAACTGATCAACAAAAAATATAGGAAAATATTCCAACAGATCATTAAAAGTTGTTCTGGAAGAATATCAATATGATTTTCTCTATCTGGTAGGTGTCTATCCAGTGTTCCTTGACTTCATCTGGTGTACTCCATTCGGTGTGCCTCATTGATAATTCACCCGTTTTCTAACATACATTCTGTCTAATAAACCAAAACATTTCACCTTCAAAACTACTCAAAATTTCTATATGATACTCTCTATATAGTATAATTTGATCAAACCCTATGTCTAATGTCCCAATAATGAATCTATTTCCATTATCTCAAATAAGAAAAATCTTTCTAATTAATTTGACTTGTTCCCCTATTTTTCAACTAGTTTGTTTAGAAAGCATCCCTAATCAATGTTTTGGATTTTGTCTCTTCATCTAATATCTCTATCTGATATATTTTCTATAATAATTTAACTCTCAGGCATTCATGAATAGAATTTAAGACTCAGCCCAGTTGTTGAGGACTCTTATGTGCATCCAGGCGACCCGAGATCAAATCCAGGCGGAGGCACAATTTCCAGGTTACTGTAGCAGTACTGTAGCAGGAACTGTGTAGTATTGTAGAAGGTACCGTAGCAGGCACTATAGCATGTACTGTTTGGCACTGTAGCAGCCAGGAATTTTCCCCCGTTTGGGACTTCGGGCCACCGATTTGGTCCCCTAGTCCTTTAAGGCATTTGGGCCACCCAAGACTTTGGGCCAGTAATGCCTTCGGTCCACATCAAGGACTTCAGGCCACCTTATGTGAAGATGAAAACTAGACAACCTACAAGGAACAAGCTCTATAGGAGGATGAGCATGGAGATTTCCCCATAGAAGAAGCTACACGAATTGCAAGAATGAGAGGTTATGCCACCTGCCATTAGGACAAGCCTGTGCATACATGGGAAAGCCTAGCCGAACAGCCATGCGAAGGTGGAGAGCTGATTTCATGATGAAGATACTAGGGAGGAGTACTTCCAAGTAGTTATTTTGGGTTATATGTAATGTTTTAAGCCTATGGGCAATGAATTTTTCTAAGGCCTACAGGCCATGTAATACTTACGCCTATGGGAATTGTAAGGGTTCCAACTCACCCCTTGAAAGGAGGATTATCAAAATCAGTAAAAAATGAAGGCCTTCGGGCTATTTGAGGAGGACATCCATGAATAGTTCTATTTTTTACTATACTTTAACCCCATTTATAGGTGCACTCTAAATAAAAAAAGGTGGAAAATACATTTATTTACCTACATATTGAAATCTCACTTAATACTTCTCAAGAATTCTAGAATAGTCTAGAATATTCATAAGAACTTAGTTCCATATTCAACTCTTAAAAATTCCTTAACGTCAGTGTTAAAAAACTTATTTGATCTTCTTTATCTCAGCTAGATAAAAACCTCTGTTTGAATATCTCAACATCATCATGGTAATTGTATTTAAAATGTTATGTAAATATTCTTGAAATCTCTATTTGTTGGAATATTTGTCATGTGTATTCTATAGGAACTAAAATTTTCTATAAAGAATCTTTACTTACCAAATTTTATTCATCGAACCGACTCTATTTGGTTATCCTGACTCAGCTTAAACTTCATACATTTATTTGATTCAAAAAACTCAGTCTCTTATAACTTATCTTAATCGTTCATCCAATGAAATTGATAATGTTTTTCTAATCATCATATTTATGATTTAGCCTTTTATGTCTATTGTAATTCCTTAAACATGTTCATATTTTCCTCATCTAATAGCTTTGTCAGTCTGATGGTTCATCCTTCGATGGACATAAACTGATGCCTTCATAACTCAAACTTCATAACGTTGAACTTGATAAAATATGAAAAAATATTTTCATTTAAAATTATTATTCAGAAAGATCAATGTAACTTTGATTATAAAGAAGTATATTCAATTTGTTAAAAAAATTCACTTTCAAAACATCCAACTAAACTTTCATCCATATCATTTTTGTATAATTAGGGCTAAATACAACATATTCTGGTTTTGTTGTACTCAAAGTAACTGAAAATTATTTCGTACTATTTCATCTCACACAAAATTATCCCAAAAAAAGGTTCCTTCTTGATGTTGAGTTTTTATCATTATAATATATATCCCAACACACATATGTGTATCCCATAAATTTCACATCACAAATTCTTTTATATATCTAGACATAAGAATATGTTCCTTTAACATACATGATAATTATTTTAGTTTCCAATATATGTGATACCACATGGTTTCTTTTATATCTTTCACATAATATAACAATATAAAAATGTCTATCCTTAAAGATATAAGATATATAATTCTTTATATCAACTTTCAAAAGTTTTTTTGATTCAAACTTTTTCCAACACAATCTTTACTTATCTTCATGACAATAGAAATGGGTGTAGAAAATTATTTGGAATCTTCCTTGCTGAAATTTTATAACAACTCCTTGGAATAATTTTCTTGTTCTATAAAGATATATAACTCCCAATATTTAACTTGTAACCCCATAAAGGAATTAAACTATTTGAATAGTGATATTTCAAACTTCTTCTTTATTTGTTTAGAAAACACTTCACATGTTTTATCTATGTCACCTAAAAAATTTATATCTTAAATGGACAAAAATGATAATAAGAGTAAACTTGGTCACTTCTTTAATATAAATGTTTCTATCAACGTTTACTTTAGAAAAATTCATATATTTCAAGAAACTATCATGTTTAGAGTACCATAAATGAGGATCCTATTTCATCCCATATAGATCTTTCTTCATCTTACACAATTTGGTTCCATTTTTATCAATTAATAACCCACTAGGTTGGTTAATGTAAAATTCTTCTTCAATTTATCAACTTTTAAAATAAAACTTGACATATATCTAATAAACTTTGTAACAATGATGTATAGCGACTTCTAAGAACATTCTTATAGTTTCCAATCTCACAACATGGGAAATTTTTTCTTCGAAATCAATACCTTCCACCCGTGTGTAACCTTTTCACACAATTTGTTCTTTGTTTCTTGAAATTTATCTATGTTCATTCATAATTTTTCTAGACATCCACGTTTTTACTTTAAAATTCTTTCCTACTGGTCATCGAACAAGTTCCCATATTTCATTGTTTTCAATCTGACCTAACTCTTCATTCATTACTTGAACAAATATTTATGTTCAACTACCTTTGAAATAGATTGTGGTTCCACCAATGATATAAGTTATCTATGATTCTCAAATATCAACTTACTTCTAATTTTAATTTGTGATTTATGATTTCCAATAATGTTGTTATGTTCAACCTATTTCTATAAGGTATGAAATTTGATATTTTTTTTACCTATCTCAATTATTCATGACATGATTCATCTGAATCTTCTTAAAGAAATTTTGGATCATATTAATATTCACTTTTGTTATCCTCATTGTAAATATTCAACCCTTCTTCCATAAAATCTTAAACAAATTTTGCTAATATGGATAGATTTTTTATTACATTCACATCACAAGAATCCACCAATTTTTTTAAATGTTTATTCCAAAACATATAAATTATTCCATCGAATAAATATCCCCTAAAAATTACTTCCTCTTATTTTTCATCAAATCTCCCCATGATTTGGATTTTTGATATTAGGAAATCTAGGAATCCCAAAAACCATGAATTATTTCACTGATGGTTTTTTCTTATACCATATCTCATAGGAACTCATTTTAGATTTTATCCAAAACAAACATCTATTTTTTACATGAATAATAGTAATAAAAACTTCTCTCAATAAAAACTAAGAAATTTTATATTCAGTCAACATATTTATTCTCATTTATACTAAAATTATGTTTTTTCTTTCTACTACACCATTTTTTAAGGAGTGTATGGAGCACTGTATCAGTGTTTGATTCCATGTTTCTTAAAAAATATTTTGAAATAATTTCTTGTTTACTATCTTATGTTTCTAGTTATTAGCTTTAGTATAAAAACAACCATCTCTATTTCAATTTCTCTTCTGAAATACCTAAACATTTTCATAGCCTCTATTTTATGTTTTATGAAAATCATGTTGGTCATATGAGTTAATTAATCAATGAAATTAATGAATTATAAATCACATTTTGTTGACTGATGTCTCAATAGTCCAAAAATATCAGAGTCAATGAAATCAAGTGTTCTGGTGGATTGAATTTCAGCTTTCTCATGCCTATTACTAAACATATTTCCTTTCTAAAAAGTTATACAAATAGTAACATATTTCCTCTTCAGTTGTGATAAGTTTATTAGATAATTTTCTATAGAAATTATGCACAAAATCTTATGTAAAATATACCCAAGTATTATATGACATAAATTATTTTCATCCTCATCACTTAAGTAACACGAGTTACAAATATCTCCATTCAGGAAGATATTTATACTGGTTCTTTATCCATTTGTAATAATTTTTCCATCTTTCATGTTTTTGATGATACAAAAATAATTCCTGAATATAACTTCCTTACCATCATCACAAATTTGGATAAAACCAATTATGTTCTATTTGATCCCATCAACATACAAAACTTATTTTTATTTCTGTTTCTGATATTCAATCTTAGTAGTTTATATTCCTCTAATTTTTAAGGAAGTGTAATATCCAAATGTAACTACTCCTCCATGATCGTCAAATTTTATCAATATTTTTACATAACCTTTCATGTGTGAGGAAAAAAATCTTTTAATAATCTAAGGTTTGTTCCTTTTGATATATTTTAGAGTTGTCTCAAAATCAAAACCCCTTTTCCTATATTTTTTTCATTCCAAATTACTTTTCTTTCCTAGTGTAGGAATATTATCCCAGAAGATTTTTCATTCATTCTTCAGCAAAGTGACCCATTTTATCACATCTTATATAAAATAATTTAAGGAAATAAAAATGGTTTTTCTTTGGGAACTTTATAAATCATGAAGATTATTTTTCTTTCCTTTTTTATCTTAGTAAAGTTACTCTCTTTTCTTCTATTATTTCTCCCCTCAACTCATTACTACATCCAAGTAGAGACATGATGTGCCAAAAATTATAATATTTGGTACCATATATACTACAACACCAAAAATATCCACCAAATATTGATCTTTTGTTGAGAAATTATATAACCTAATAATTAGTTTATTTAGGTTCAACATATCTTTCTATGTATGAATCTACCTAGTGCGGGAAATATTTCCTAAGAGGGGTATTTTCAACTTTTGTTGATGTGAAAGATTTGTCTCACCCTTTCTCATTCCAATTTTTTCTATTGTTGCTTCTAAAACATGTATGATTGAAAGGACTAGGTGAAATTTTATGTTTAGTAGGGAAATATATCACTTGATTCATATGAATAGGTTTCTCATCATCTTAAGATGTTTCTTATTTTACCTCTGAAGCCTTACTGAAATTTTCTAACATATTCTTTAAAGTAAATTTCAACCTCATGAAATATTGATTGAGTTTTACAAATGTAATATTCTTTATAATAAATTTTCTTTCTGATATCATCCACTATTTTCCTTATTCTTTAACTTCTTGTTTAAGGTTATTAATTTCCTCAATGCACACATCTTAATTTTTCAAAATATATCCCTTTCCCACACTCATTATGACACCGTTTTCTTCATCATTTATATTTGTTTCTTTAGTTTTGTGTTTTTATCAATACATCCAACAATTTATGAAAACAGATGATATTCCCTATATGTTTATTCAACTCCTTTCCCACTATTTGAGGAATCTTTTTTTCTCTCAAAATTTTCAAAGAATGTTCTGAATTTATTTATATTTTCATCTTTTGAGGATTTTTTGTTATTATATTAATATTCAAATCTATTATTCAACACACCTCATCTATTTCCATCAAACATTTTCTTACTTCCAGTAGATTTTTTATCTTCCTTGTAAGTTTCTCCCCACTTATCGAGGTTTTTCATCAGAATCATATCCATATCGTCCAATATTCTTATTAGGAAATTTCATAGAAAAATAACCAATTCTTCTACACTCCAAACATTAAAGTGGAGGTTTACCTCCACATATTACTCTACCTCTTTGGTAATTTTTAGAGATAAGAGATGTGAAATTTTAATTTTTTTCATAATTTTCCTTATCTTATGAATCACTAAGATAAAAAATATTATGAACACCATCTTGGATTTCAACATTCTCATAGCTTCAAAATCCATTTCATACTTGATATTTTTTTAATGTTGGATATTTCCTCACATAATAAGTAACAATCCATTTATGTGATTCATTAAGAGAGTTATCTTATAAGGAAGAAATTTTAGAATCAAGCCTTTCTGGAAAGTTTCTCATGATGTTTCAAAAATGTTATAATCTTACAAGACATATATAAATCCTATTATGTTGCTAACAACTTCATTGAATTTTGTGAAGTAATCATTAATGGTTTCATAATCTTTAATTTTTGATATCTTTGAACTTGATTCACTGGATTTTTAACTTTTATTCATTCATTTTTGTGTTTCACCTGAGGATACTTTTAAGTTTATACCAAATTTCATTAGCTATTTTAAGACCCACCACCTTCATATAAACATTTTCTTAAAAAAGCATAAGAATATCTTTTATATATTTCTCATAAAACTCAAGATTTCTTTTGTTAGTGAATTTTATTGGTGAATATTTCTCAATGGGTGGAAACCCAATAGTAGTTACATAAATTACCTCTAGGTCAAGAGACATAACATATGGGTTTTCTATTTTTCCAACCATGATAATTTTTCCCCTATAAGGTATGAATACCTATTATTTTAACTAAGTTGTGATTATCTATGATGAGAATCAAATTGAGGAACCTTGGATCTGATACCAATTGAAGCTTCTTAGGATCATGAGAACCACTGGGGGTGAATTAGTGGTTTTGTTTTGCAATTTCAATTATTTATAAAACCCATACAACTTTTTATATTTATCATCTTTATCTACTTTATGAAACAACCTCACAAACACGTAATGATAAGAAATTAAACAAGTAACACAAGATTTATAAGGATCGAACTTAGTGTGAGAACCTAAATCCTTGACTTGGTGTGTATCACCAGTGTATGGAAACTCAATAATAATAAGTGAATAAAAATTGAGCTTTCTCATTAGACTCATTCTATCTCCTGATAGAAAATATTATAAAGACTCTCACCAATTACAAAATTTTTACTTATGAAACTAAGCTAGAACTAAAACTAAAAACTTTTCCACCGTCTCTCTAAATGTTCATCCAGAAGAATATTATTTCAATGAGTGTTTATATGGTGTGACCTAAATTTATTTGGTATAATCCATTAAATGTGACTCATTTATACTAATCCTATTTTCTAACCCATGTTTTTTCTTATAAACAAAAATTATATGCTTTAGAAACTTCTATGAATCTCTATATAATACTCTTTGTCTGGTATAATCTAACTGGATCCTACGTCTAATGTATCAATAATGAATGTTTATCTAGTATCTAAGATAAGAAAAATATTTTTGATTAATATTATTGGTTCCTTTCTTCTTCCATCACTTCAATTGGAAACTCTCCCTTATTGTACTTTTGTACTTTGGATCTTCATCTGATATCTCTGTTTGATATGTTTTCTATAACACTTTAACTCTCTGACACACATGAACAATACTCTTTTTTACTATACTCGAACCCTATTTATAGGCTCAATCAAAAGATAAAAATTACGAACTAATTTTATTTTCCCACTACAAAAATTATAAATAGATTATTCCCAAGAATTATAGAGTATTATAGAATATTCTTAGAAACTTAATTTCAACTTTAATTATTAAAAATTCTATAACATCGGTGATTAGGAACTTATTGGATATTAATTATCTCATATAAATAATATCCTATGATAGAACAACTCAATATCATAATTTTAATGGGATTTACAATGTTATGTAAATCCACTATAAATCTTCATCTGGTGGAATGTTTGTCTAGTGTCTTCTTAAGAAACTCCTTTGTCCGCTGAAAAATCTTCACTTCTCCACTTGTATTCATTCATATGACTCTATCTAGTCATCCTACCTCAAATTAAAATTCACATGTTTCTTTGATTTTCAATACTCAGTCTCATATAACTTCTCTTAATCATCCATTTCATGACATTAATAATGTTTATTCAGTGATCATCATCTAATAGAGCCTTCTGCATCTGTTACACTTCTTTGTATCTAATCTAATTTTCTATATCCAATGGATTTCTTGGTCTGATGGTTTATCATATAATAGAGTCAAACTGATACCTTCATAAATCATTCTTCATGACTTTAAAATTCATACAACATGAAACAAACTATATTGATTTGAAATTCATACAGAGTATTCTTCCATAAATAATTATCATCTTTTTATTTTGAATTTTTTTCTAATTCTCTATCGACACACATCCATTCAATGAATTTCATACAATAACTTGCATCTGGTAACAAATTTGTACCTATCTACATTTTTATCAAAACCTACAACTTTATCTTGGATCATAAATTTCTTTATGTTGTTAGAAACATTGAATAATAAATTAGTATCATCATACTTTCAGGAATGTTTTCCTAACATAGTTATGGAAAATTTTCCTTCTCTAGCACTTAATATGAGAAATTTCTTAAGAAATTTTAGAAAATCTTTCTATCATGTTAAAAAAACCATTATCAATAGAAATATGTTTTAAAAAATTAAAAAACATGATACAAAAACTTTGTAAATGATTTTTAGATATGAAAATTTTCATAGGATGGAATGCATGTGGTTAACCTTTTAACCCCAACAAGTCCATTTTTATTTGTTACATTGGGTATAATACTCAAATTCATTTTTCAGTTAATATTGATATTCTTCACATTTTTGTGCCAATATTTAAGGAAATAACTTAGGAAGACATTAAATTAACATTATGAAATAATTTTTCTTTTCTACTGAAAAAAATGAATCATTGATTTACTCTTAATTACCCCTTATGGAGTAAATTTATATTTGAATATTTCATATGAAATTCATATTGATAGTAACTGTAATTTATTATTGATCATTTCAAACACTTCTTATAAAAAATATTATGGATGATGAGGTGAAATTAAAACCCCACACACTAGGTATATATGTACACATCATAAACTAATAAAACTTAAATTCTTTCATTGGTCATCTAGAGGAAGAATCATTTAAGATACATTGTACCTCATATTATTATATTTTTCATTATGTGTATTATTCCCTTTGATTAAAAGAATTTAATTTATAAAACAAAAAAGCAGTGTAGAAAATAAATAGTATAAATTGAAACCAACATACCCCTACCATAAATCAATGATGTGGTATGATTAAATTGAAAAAAGGTGTGTATTTTAAATATATAGTAAAAATTTTATATGATATAAAAAAAATTACATTTTTTGTTTATATACTCATTAATGAATCAGAATCTCAAGCAAAATTTTCATAAATCTTGGACTTTGAAAGGATACTCATATAAATAGAAAGTAATAAATAGTAGATGAAAACACATTGAAATTATGAGAATCATGTGTAAGTATGACATAATATATATTTTTTCCTTTAAAACAAAATTTCATAATAATGAATACATGTTTTCATATATATGTTTATCTAGTTTAGACAAAATAAGAATAATATATTGTACTTGATGAACAATAAATTTTTGTGTGTAATTAAAGTGTGAAACACTGTATGATCATGTTATAGGTGTAGATTTTGGTGTTTCACACAAAGTGTACATTTAGAAAGAAAATATATGGGAGATAAAAATGAGAAAATGAAAGACATGTATGCATAGATTGATTCTCCAACAGAAAAACTATTTGGAAAGATGATGCGGTAAAACAGTTTCTTCTAATGGATAAATTAGAATAATAAACACATCAACAACCACAATATGAGGATCCACCCCCATCATTGAGGCTTTCCATTCACTTCAAAGGCCTCCTTACACAAGGTAATCATTTTTTTCATAATATTTTCTATTAAACGTGAATCAAACAACTATCGATACCCTTCTGGTATTAAAATTTATTATGGTTAAATTTATTTTGATTTATATATATCAGCACCCACTCATCTTATTATTGTTAGAGGTATAATATACAATATCTAGGTTGATATTCTACCTAATAAATAACATCTTATAGGTCAATTAAGAGTAGGGATTTATGTTTCTTAGGAGATGATAACCGATCCACCTTTTCCCCTTAATGATATTTAGGTTCACTTGGTTGAATAGCTATTTTAGCTTTCATAACAAGTCTGTTTAATCGTATAAACATACATGGTGATAATGTTGTGTTTAATTTCCAATTTATTTTATATAAAAATCATTTTCAATTCATGAAAAAATGTATTAACTGAGTTATTTTTTTATAGAGGGGGAAATGCATGGGGAAATGGAAGGCCGTGTTAAGAAAATTGATGAACATGGATTTTTCTAACATGTTTATCAAATTTTATCTTAATTTTAATCAATTAGTTTAATCATTTTTAGTGTTTTTAGTTTATTTTATTATTTCATAGTGTTTTAGTTTTTTTTATTATTATAATTAATTTTATATTAATATTATCTATTTTTAATAATTTTTAGAATATATTTATAATTTTATTATTCTGCCATGGTGCAACTTAGTGGTAGAAGCCCCTGTGATGTCTCGACAAGGTCTTGGGTTTGAGCCACACTGAGTTATTTTCTGTTACTAGTGTGATATTTCCATTGAATTTCTCCCCCTCCACATAACCTTGTAAATATAATAGTATTATTTTTATTATTATTAAGATGTGTCTAATTTTATAATTAAGTTGATTTTATTTATCTTGTAACCTTAGAATATCAAATTGTTTATATATAAAAATATGTATTTCTAACTGTTTGACTTAATTATTTAATGTTTTTTGTTTTCATCATTAGTTTTATGTTTATTTAAAGTCTGGGATTTTAAAATTATTTTTTTGAATACTACCTATATGGAATGTAGTGAGCAAGTTGAGACACACACTAAAATTTCCTGGAACTCGTTAAATTTTCATCATCTTCAAAAGTGTCACATACATGAGTTGGTCCTCTATTCTTTATCTTTATATTTCATACTTGAATCACTACATAGTGCCTCTCCACCTTCCCCCACATTCACTGAAGCAACCTACTCTCATCCACACCTTCTGCTCACCATGACAGACCGATACCCTGGTAAACCTCCTCTAGATATGTAGCATAAAACCATACTACATTCCTCTCCTCTACACATCATTCACCAGTAATCCATGGTGGAAATACATATACGAATCTTTCTCTGCCTCCCATGCATTCATAATATGAACATCACATGCCACATACATGAAATTTGAGCCTACATATTGTCAAATCCTTATGTATCATCACTCCCACTTCTCACTCTAGTTTCTTTTAAATTTTCATCCAGCCAATCTAACTTTTCTTTTCATTTAGTACTTATTTTAGATTTCATAGTAGCAGAGGGTTCGATTTCACATTTTTAGGATTGATTGGAGATGAGTTTCTTCATATGATGAGAGTTGTGTTTAACACAACACTATTTATTAATAGAATGATATTTTTAATGATTTATTATTTTTAGTACCTAATTAATTATTTCATGATGCTAAGATAAATTATTTGTTTATTTAGGGATGTTAATTGAGTGATATGAACTGATGTTCATAACTTTTTTTTTATATTTTTATTTTGTGATTAATTTATCAATTTAATTAATTTTCAATTTAATTTTTATGTTCATAACTATATTTTCAATGAAGACAATTTGAATTAATAAATCTAGTCAATTTAATTCATAGTTGATTCATTGGTACTACAAAAGTAAACTGTTTCACGTGATTATAACATTAATTGGTGTTTTTATTTTTTGATAAATGAGTTCTGCCGTTTTTCCAAATAGTCCAACACTCAAATTGGTTTACTACTTTATTTATAACAGCATAGAATTGAACTTTACTTAAATTAAGTAATATAATTTGGATTTTAAAAAGGCTTATAAATCTGGAACTGGTTATAATTAGGAATGATAATTATTTAATCACAAGTAAAAAAATATTTTTATAGAATGAAAAACAATTTATATTACCATTTTAGCATACAAAAAACATTTTTTCTTAAATATTATCTTCTTCATTTAATTGAATTTTTATTCCATTTCCATATTAAATTTTAGTTTAATAAAATATAAAAAAATAAAAAAAATAAAAATGAATAAAAAAATTTCCCTTAAAAAATTATATGCCTAATATGGTTGAAAAATACCAATTCAGTTAGCTAGATCTCATGTTTATTGCGGTTTTACCCAAATTTATGCTTAAAAAATATCCAAAAGGTTATCAATTTCTATATTTAACATGCCTCAATGATATTTAAGAAACTTTTAGACCATTTCTAGAGAGAACATGCTATTCTAGAATTAGAAAAATCTTGATTAGATGTTAATTTATAAATAAGTTATTAAGATAATGAACACTTATAATCCATATCAGTCAAAAAACAAGCCACCAATCATCCCATAACTAGAAAAAAAGGAAAGGGAACGATATAATTGGTAGAAATTTTAATAATCATATGAATCCATAGTATGAAAACATCAAGACACACATTATAGTGATTCCCAGTGGACAAATCCGTCCCCTTTTTTAGAACCATCTCAATGATCACTGGTCGAGGAGTACTGTGAAAAAAATTGAGACCCAATAAATTAGGATTTAGATCATTCATTGTAAAACAAAGGTTCAAAATGACAAACTTTGAACTAAAGTATTCAAGAATAGACTTTCCACAAAAACATGTCCAATTCCATGGATCGAATAGTGAATATCCTTAAATGTATGTGAATAAATTTATATAAGTCCGTGACAAATTAAAATATAATGGGGTGATCGAAAACACACTGATCCTATGATTTTTATTTTTCTCATTATAGGTAAAATATAAATAATTGTTGGAAAGTTTTGAACCAAAATCTATTTTGACCTGGGAAGGGTTGAGAAGGAAATTTGTAGATCGATATTACACACCAACACAATCATTGAAAATTAAGAGAGAACTAAAATCCTTTTGATAAAATTAATACGAATCACTGGGATAATATTGTGAATGATTGAAGGCCTTGTTAAGGCATTATCATAATTATGTAATGATGTTTATGAAATAATTATAGTATGTATAGTATAGACTTCAACCAGGGAGTAATTAAACTATCAACACAACTTATTGGAAATAAATTCATAGAGATGGATATTGGATATCTATAAACATTCATTCAAAACATTGAAGAACATAGTTTCTAGTGTCATGATTTTCTTTAATAAGGAAAGAATGATTTTATCAATTCAATTCTTAGAAATTCTTAGTTTTATAATTTAAAGCTCCCAACAAGAGGATATAAAACTTGCTATTGAGTCTGACTTTGTCGGTCCATGAAGTTCGTGTCAGGTATTATCCTAACTATAAAGGTCCTCATTATTATTCAATGTTTTTATATAATAAATCTATAAATCACATATGTAAATATAAATTTTTTATTTACAATAGAGGAATTTATGAATACTACAATACAAATTGGAAAATAATAACCAAATCTCAGTTGGAAGGAACCGCTGGCTACTCAACCATTCAATAAGAATATGGGTTCATATGGGTTCTTCGCTCAAGCTGGATTTTGAACTGTAGAGTAATTTTAAGGTAAAGGGTCTTAATAAACATATTTATCATCATATTATAAGAAAAAATAACATAAATTAAAAAAATTACAAACTATTCTCCTACTATAACACAAGGAAAACTATATTTGGAACAAATCCTAGAAAAGTTCATGTCGAACACTCAATCAAATTTTGATACATGAGAGATTGAAACCCACAACATAGATACAAAAAATCAAAACATAAAGGATTATATACATAATATGGAAATAAATTGGGTTATATATATTCCTAAATGCATGAGAAACAATATGTAACTCTACTGGGTAATAGAAGGGTAAACCTGAGAGAATAAGGAAAAGCAGTCACATTATACAGTGGTACAAAATTTATAGAGTGAAAAATTACTACTACTTAACCAATAGAAGAGACACCTACTCACACTAGTATGGATTTTAAATCTAAAAATAGAGAGATCCATGCTAAATAAAATGATAAAGAAGATAAAAAAATATAGAATATCAAAAATCAAGAAAAGAAAAAAAAAGAAATCATTCAATGAAATATTGAAAGATTAAAAACCAAATCCTCTATTTCAATAAAGATCAAAGTAGGGGACATTGGTTTTTTAATTTCTTAAATTCATGGTGATTTTGAAGAAGCTTCAAATAAATATTCCTTTTCTGAAATCTATCATAAAAATTCCCCATTATGCTAAATTTTAAAAAGATATTATGTTGTAATGAAGAAAACTTGATGATGTGGAAATTATTTTAATACATGAGGTATATTGAGTCTTCATACCAAAATTTTAACCTCCTAAAATGAGATAGCCTAGAAATTTCACTATACCCAAAAATATTAGAGGATATTGGTTGGAGAGAGCTTTGTGTGACCTTAGATCTAGAATTATCCTCATGCCATCTGTGGTTATTAAAGAACTTGGGATCATATATTTAAATCCCATTAGGTTTTCATTTCAAATGGAAGACTGATAAGTAAATCATACTCAAGGAATTTTAGATTACATCATCATTAATGTTGATAAATTTTACTCCACCACTGACTTTATCATCCTTGATGTGGAAGAATATAAGGATGTTTAGATCATTCTTTAGAGACCCTGTAACATCCCAAGTAATTATAGAATAAGAATTTTTTCATATTTATTAATATTTTTAAATTAGATAGTGATTTTACCTTAACAGGAATGCTATATCCGATAGAGTACTTGACACACAACAATGGGTTTCTCTGAAATCTGATGTTTCACGCAAGATTGAGTTATAATAAAATAAAATATATTGTTAATATTATTATTTTAAGTGGCAGTTATTTCCTTTCCATTATATTGGTAGGAATGAATAGAACTAACTATATTATGTTTTTACATGTTTATTAAATGTTTTTATGTTCATCCACTAAATTTTATAGTCTTAAAATGAGAATAAATCCAATTTTAATGATAAATACTCTAATATTTTTAAAAGGTAGATTTCCCACCTTTTGATGGAGAACCTATTTTAAATATAGTTTTTATAACATTTATAAATTATATTTGATAAAATAAACTTTTTTCTTTAGAGTTTTATTATCAAAATTTACTTTGATTGAATTTTTGAAATTTTTCTGAAATTTTTCATTTTTTGATGAATAGTGAAAAATATAGTATTATAGTTAAAAAAATAATTTTTCATTTAAATAATTATTCTACATTAAACTATTTTTTAAATTAATAATATACCAATAATATATGAATTAATCCAATTTAGTTCATTGGAAAAATTTTTATATTGAAATTATATATAAAGACTTATTGAAAGATTGATGGTCTCTTTTACCCGCCTTCTTGCCACATCTCTAGGATTAATGTTAAACTTAATTAACCACTTCCATGAATTGAATTTTTAAAATAAAATATACATGGTTGTAATCATTATGAAAAATTTTATCTAATAGAATCAACATAATTTTTGGTGAATGATAACTTTAGTATTTTATTTACCATGGTTAATGGTAAATTAGGTAATTAAAGGTAAAAATAATATTATAATAATATAAAATTACCAAAAAAATTTCCCTAATTTAATTTTATAAGAGGGTTTCAACCAAAATAAAACTTATGATAAAGATATAACTTTTTTAAGCCACTTGGGTAAGAATATTTCATTTAATATAGTTTATTTAAAGATAAGTTAAAAATATCATACTCATATTTTTAATAAGTAAATCATTTTTGGTATATTGTTATAAAGAAGATAAATTAAACAATAAATATCCATTTGAAAGATAAAATGTTTATCTACATCGTTATGATTTATTTTTTATTTTTATACATTAAATAATTAAATTTAGTTGAGAAATAATTATGATGCTGTAATAGATTTACAAAATGAAGAATCAAATAAATGATATTAATAATAATAAAATAAATCTAATTTGAAATATTTAATTCCATAAAAAATTATTTTAGAAGACTATGAAATTTTAAGTATGATTTAATGTTGTTTCTTTACGGAATCAAGTTGTTATGATTTAAAAAAAAGTCATGTCATTAATAGTGTCAAAATTGACATAATTCACATCTTAAAACATAAAATATTTAATTAAATGATATAATAGTTATAAAAACAAATGATTCGGCCAAAAATTTTATATAAGCCTATAAATTTTATAAATTACTCATTAATTATTCGTTTGCAATGTGATGGTAATTATTTTAACTCTCAAAGTCTAAATTACTTGATAAAACAGTAAGAGTTAAAAGGGGTTAAAACAAAAAGATAAGGATTAAAAAATATTCAAACTTGTCTAATTTTTATTGGATGATTTTATTTAGACCGATACACATTATATATTCTAAATAAATCAATTTTGTCCCATTTTTAAAAGAAAATGAATTTATATTAATTTAATACTTTTAGTAATTCCAAGAGTACCACTACCGTCTCCTATAAAGGGGTGCCCATTAACCTCTATTACTAAAACTTAAAAGACCATTTTGGATTAGCCAATATCTACCCAAAAGACTTAATATTATACCTCCTAAATTATATAGGCCTTATAATAGGTATAACACTAACTTTAAAGGTGTTAACGTGTTAAGAAATGGGATCATTTGAAGGAATGCTAATGTTTTTATTTAAGTGTTTCTATTTTATTTCTTCATTCACTTCCATCAAATATTATTAATCCACGATGAAATAATAACTACAATATCCTAAATATACTTATATTATATTATGTTAATATCATCCCCTAAATCCATCTCCACTTCAATTAAAATACACTACAACATTAATAGCATTTTGCAGCGGTTTTTAGCGGGGGTTTACTAAACCGTCGCTAATATTTTTAGTAATGATTTAGCAGTGGTTTTTTATAAAAATACACTATTTTTTTTTCAATCCCGACACTTACCCCCACCCCCCAGAGACCCCCATTCTCCACTTCACCCCCGCAAGACCCCCCCAGGTGACCCCCGAATCCCTTGTTTCCACACCACCTGGCCGCCTCACCGCCTTGCCACCTTGCCGCCTCACCATGCCTCGCCAATACCCCCATTCTCCCCTATAACCCCACGATACCCCCCCTCGGCGACCGCTAAATCCCTAACCCCTCACCGTGTCGCTGCCTCGCCGCCTCGCCACATCACTTCACCTCACCGATTCTTCCTAAGTTCATCTTAGGTAGTCTTTTATCCTTCAAATTTATTTGAAACAGATCAACCGATTATGTTTCATAAAATATATTCATCTAAGTTTACTTCAAGTAAATAAAATTCCATAACATTATCTTTAATAGTGTTGGACTGATATAACTTTCATTCTCACATTCTCTAGGTTTTATTCCAACCATGATTGGAGATTAAAATATCTTAAAATATTATATATATAAATTTTTTAGAAGATTATTAGTATATTTTTCTTGAGAGAAAAATATGTATTCAATTTTTTGATTCACTTGCAGCCTAAGAAAATATGTGGTTTCTCTAATCATAGATATTTGAAACTATAGACTCATCAAGTTAGTAAACTACTCAATTATTTCCTTCTTATCTCTTCCAAATATGACCTTATTTTCATAGATGAGTACAATGAATTATTACTCAATGGATACATTCGTATAAATATTACAGTCAACACCACCTCTCTTCAATTCAAACTTCTTCAAGTATGTATTCAATTGATCATAAAAATCTAGAGGTGTTTGTTTCAATCCATATAGATTCTTCTTAATATTCAATACCTTTTTTTCATCATCATAAAATTATAATCCAATCATTTATTTAATATAGACCTCTTACTTTCTCATTCCATTAAAAAATGTTACCTTTATATCCTTTTGGTAGATATTGAATATCCATTGTATTTCGACCGATAATAATAATCCAAATGATTAAAGTCATGAAAATAGTGTGAATGTTTATTCAACATCAATTAACTCCACATGGTAATATCCTTTACATATTAATCATGACTTATCCCATATAAAATTTCAATGTTCATCATGTTTTTTCTTGAACACCTATTTTATTTTATTGCCTTTTTGATCATCTGACCTCTAAACAAGCACTCATATCTTGTCATTTTCAATTTGATCTAGTTATTAATTCACAGATTTAGCCTATGATTCATCTTTTTTTTAAGATATAAGTTTACTTTAGATATCAAAGTTGTTTTCTTGATGTTTCTCATCCGCTGGGTTTATATTGGTTTTTTTTTCATCAAGAATGTTTTACTCATAAAATTCAACCCTTATTACTCTCTTTATTATTTGAGTTTGTGAATGACTAACCTAAATACCTTCTTAATTTATAATTTATTCTCAAAATACTAGGGTTGATACCAAGATTATTAATCATTTATCAATAGTCACTATTTTGAATTCTCATCATGTAATGATTGTTTTTCCCTTTGATTGTTTTGTTTGTGACACCCTTTTCATTTTTATGTTCATTGATTTCTATAAACTTGTGATTCCCAAAATATATTTTTCTTTAACCTTGGTGTATATATATATTTTTTAATAGTATTTCAAATAGGTTTTAAAATAATTGTTTTAAAAATGTTTTAGTGAAATGGTTTTGTTTTATTTTAGGTGAAAATTAATATTTTTTAATTTCTCAGGTTATAAAATAAGTTTTTATTTGAATAACCCATTTCATTAAATGGATCAAATACAAGATTTCATTTTAGTCAGACATCGTGAATTCAAAACCCTATATAATTTATATTCCAAACATGAAAACATGGACTACATAATGAATTTTATTTCATAGATTCAGTGGGTCACAATGCTTACATAAATATTTTAGGTTTCAATTCATGTTCTGGAATGGGTATCTATCTTAGGTACATGATGATGAGTGGGATGTGGTAATAAATCATGGGTTCATAGAGAAGGTATCACAATGTGATTCGGGTTTGGTTTTACATTTTGGTTGCTATTGTTTTAATTTTTCCTTTTATCCCTCTCTTATTTTAAATATTGGGCACTATATATATATATTATTTGTTTAATGATTTAGAGGATTATTTAGTATTTCATTCTTATTAATGTTAATTTATTATTTAATGGATAAATCATTAACAATGTATTGTTTCATGATGCCCAAGAACATTTTCCTATCCTATATAGATCGGGAACACCCTTCAGGATAGTGTTGGATTGGGTCTGTGTCGGTTTTGGTAGTATTTCATGATGGATTATTACAAATGGTATTAGATCCATATATACCATAAGATCCTAGGCTCTATAATTCTCAACTGTTATTTGGTTAGATTGGTAGAAATGAAAATAGATCTATTAGAAATCAAGAGGTAGGTGCAGGGAGGGCCTCATGGTCACTTTCTATCCTCAATTATTGAGTGACCTTGGGTTTTCAAGAATTTGATTTTATTCTGATTATTTTTTATGAATTGATATTTGAGATGTTGTTGTTCGATATTCATTAACATCATGCCAATTAACTAGGAGATTTTTATTGAATGGATATATTTTTCCACTCAAATAACATAGACAATATAATCATCAAATCATTTGATGGTATTTTGGTAGGTATTTTATACAAACTACATTAAATCACCAAAAATTTTCCAACTGAGTATACTACCCAAAATGGATGTCTTATACTTATAAATACACAATGTGCACGTTTATATTGAACCACGTATTTTGATGGATATTAATCTTGTTAATAAAATGGTTATGTTAACCTAAAATTTTCTTTAGAACCCCATGATAATATAAATTATCCTTACCAGGGATGGATCTATACATTTGGTTTTGGTTTCATTCTTACATAACTAATATATTTTGCGTTTACATATGTAAAAATTTAATTGGGTGATTTTTCTAACATATGAAAAAATATTCTATATCTTTCTCCCTACATCTATTCCTCTAGATCCACCTCTGAAAATTTCCTGTCATCCCAACATCTATTTCCCTTCCTCCATGATTCCTCCATCAGTATCCTTTATCACACATGGGATATTGGGAAAAAGTTTCTTTGACGATTTTTTGATCTAATCCTATACTTTTTCAAATCTTTAAAATATTTATATATTTTTTGATCTTGTATATATGAATCTATTTATCAATTTATTAATAGTTATGTGTTTTAATTTTTTAATATTATGTAGGCACATTGTTATATACATGAATAAAATCTGGATCACATTACCGAGAAACACACCTCAGGGTGTTAAGGGTTTGGGGGAGTTTTTAGAATTTTCAATTTCCAATCGATCTGTTGAAGGGAAAATAAGATTTACATGTCCTAATTGTAAATTTAGAAGATGGTTGAAGAGATATTAAGTTTATAAACATTTAATATTTAAGAAATTCTGTAGTCAATATTTGTGTTGGATTTGGCATGAAGAATCAAACGTTATAGAAAGGTTGAGCACATATTTCAATCCACTGAATGAGCTCCCAACTTTGTTGAAAATGGGAAATGAGATGTAAAACCTTATAAATAATGCATTTTTCACTGAAAGACACCACCATCAACATCAAAACATATTAGAAAAACTAGATGAGGGTGCTACAAATAGAAATGTGACAAGTGATGTTTTTGAGAATTTATGAAAAAAAGATGAAGATTGTAACATATCAATGGATACTTCTCTTAATTATGTGGAGACTAATGTAAGAGAAAATATCAATGAGGAAAATAAATTTCATGATTTAGTTGATGATGGAAATCAAGAGCTGTATAGTGGGTGATTGAAATATTCAAAACATTATTTTTTGCTGATGTTGTACCATATCAAATGTATATGTGGAATTACAAATAAGGCAATGTCCCTAATATTGGAATTTTTGTGTGATGAATTTCTTGAAGAAAACATCCCTGAGACTTTTTATGATATAAAAAAAGTTGTTAATAGGCTTGTTTTTAATTATACAAAAATACATGCCCATCCCAATGATTGTACGCTTTATTGGAGAGAGGATTCAAGTAGACAGGATTGCAAAAAAATGTTCTTCTTCAAGATGGAAGTCAATGGGTGATGTTGGAAGTCTGAATCAACATACTACCATGAATAATAAGAAAATGAACATACCTGCAAATGTTTTTCATTACTTTCTTTTAAATCCTCGATTTCAAATATTATCCATGTCATCAAAAACCACCAAACATATGAAGTGGAATTCTATAGATAATAAAAATGATGGGTTAATGCGACATCCACGAGATTAACAATCATGGAAGGAATTTGATTTATTACATCCATATTTCTCAGATGATCCTAGGAATGTTTGATTGGGATTGGATGCCAATGGAATCAACCCATTAGGGACTTTGAGTACAAGTTATAGCATTTGGCCAGTTGTTTTGATCCCTTACAATCTTCCTCTATAGATTTGTATGCAACAAATGTATATTATAATTTTGATGATTATTAATGGAAAAAATTCCTAGAAATGATATTGATGTATATTTTCAGCCTTTAATTGAATAATTATTGGAGTTATAGAGAAACAGTGTCGAGAATTTTGATGCTTATTCTAAAACAATGTTCAGAATGCATACTACCTTAATGTGGACCATTAGTGACTTCTTTGGGCTAGGGAATTTATCTGGTTGGAACACTTACACGGGTTTGGTTTGTCCTCTTTGTAACTTTTATTTCAAGACCAAATGGATACCTCTCAGTAGAAATTGGTTCTTCTTGTGGCATCAAAGATTTCTCAATGAATCTCATAGATTTTGGATGAATAGAACAAAATTTAATGGTTTCATTGATCGTACACCACCTCCAAAGTTGTTAACTGGTTCTGAAATATTGACACAACTTGGAAAAGTTGAAACATAATTTGGGAAGGTTTATCATTTGAATGATAGCGGGAAACGGGTTCGAAGTGCATCATCAAGTGAAATTGGAACACAAAAATGTAAGAAAAAAATTATATTCTTCAAACTTCCATTTTGGGAATTTAATTTGTTGTGGAATAATCTTAATGTGATGCATATTGAGAAGAATGTTGGTGAAAATTTGATCTTCACATTTCTTAATGATCATGTAAAGCTGAAGGATCATCTCAATGCTCAGAAATACTTACATGTAATGAACATAAAATGTGATCTCTGGCCAGATGAGAATGAAAAGTATGCTCCGAAATTTTTTGAAATGAAAAATAGGGATAAAGATACATTCCATCAAATTTTAAAGAATGTGAACATATATGATGGGTATTAAAGTAACATATCATGGTGTGTTGAATTAAATTATTGTAAGTTACATGGATTAAAATGTCACGATTCACATATTTTGTTACTGCAGTTACTACCATTGTCATTACGTACATTGTTACCTGAAAAAGTTACTGCTATTGTACTCAAATTCTGCACATTTTTTAGGCAACTATGTTAGAAATATCTACATCCATTTGATCTTGAATACCTTCAGGAGAGGTTTTTATTGAACCTTTTTGAAATGGAGATGATCCTTCCTCTGTATCTTTTTACTTTCATGATGCATTGAACTGTGCATTTGGTTGAGGAAGCTAAATTAGGAGGCCCCGTTCATTATCGATGGATGTATCCAATTGATAAGTACTTTATTTATATGTTTTTCAGTTATGTAAACAATTTTTGGCACTTAATTAAATTCACAATTATGTTTGTTTATTTTGTTTCACAAATATATTAGGTATTTTAAATCATACGAGAGAAATAAAGCTCAACGAGAAGGCTCTATTGCTGAAGGCTATTTGGCAGAAGAGTGTATTACCATCTATTATAGATACTTGGATGATATTGAGACAAGATTTAATTGAGTTTGATGTGTTGGCAAAACATCAACTCAATATCAAATACATGGTAAATCAAAAATATTTCCTGCTATTAGCCGATCAGTTGGGTACAATGATAGAAATGTAATTATTACATGCACATAGATATGTGCTATTGAATAATGAAATTGCAGATCCATTTATTAAAGAGTTTAGGATATAAAAAAATAGAATAATGAGAGGACGAACACGAAATGAAAAAGATATAACAAAAGATTTTAATAATGAGCTTGTAGAATGGTTTACACGACGTGTAAGTTCATAAATATTGCAATAAATAAGAATATTAGGTTGACACATATATTTTTTAATTCTAATAAAGTATATTTCTTTTTTTAGATCATGAATACTGATACTCGAGTAGTGTTTTCAGAATATTTTAAATTTCTTTCTTGAGAAACTCTAAAACAAGTTAGAAAGTTCGATGCTTACAACGTGAATGGATTTAGATTTCGTACAGTCGATCGAGAAAAGGGTTTGAAAACACAAAATAGTGGTATATTTACATTTTCTAAACTAGGATACTATGGAAAGCTTACTGATATTATTTAATTAAACTACCATGGGAATTTTTCAGTTGTTTTATTCAAATTTAATTTGGGTCGATATTATCAGAGGTGTTAAAAGAGATTCCTTGCAATTTACTTCTGTGAACTTCTCTCACTTGATGGACGTTGGTGATCATGAACTGCATGGTCCATATATCTTATCATCACAAGAGAAAATTGTATATTATGTGAATAATGTGGTAGATTAAGGGTGGAGTGTAGTTTATCATGTTAGACAAAGATATTTTTATGATATGGGTGATGAAGTGGAAGATTTGACCTTTGACATTGAATCTTGTCAACAACAAGAATAGGAATTATTTGTCCACCATGATATTGAAAATATTAGTCTAGCAAGGATGAATGAAGTGGATGAAGTAATGGAGAAGGAAACTGACATGATTTAAGGAGAAAATGATTGTATGTACAGTTATGCATTCATTTAACAACCACTTATTTCATTTGTGCAATCATTCATTATCATTTTTATGTATATTTAGTTTGTTAGTACTGTGGATTTGTTATCTTTTTCAAATTTTTAATGAATAATTTATTTGAAATATTTGTTTTGAACTTAATTTTATTTTATTAAATGATAGGAATTCTAAAGAGAAAGCGATATACTGTTTCATCGACCACTACGATAGATGACGATCAATCTGTCTCCCTCCCTACGACATTTGAGCCACCATCCGACTGACCCCTACACCATCTCCCCCTGCACCATCATTCACACCCTCTGTGGGCGTCCCTTCAACAACTCAGTCATCAAATCCTACTTTAGGAGCCTCATCAGTGGGGGAGCGGTGCACCAATTCTAATTCTTCATGGCTATATTGGAGGGTGACTGTTATAGGTACAAATTTTAATATGAATAAATTTATTGCACATTTTTTATAATAACTATTTGTTCATTAAATATGGAGACAATGAAAGTATGGAGAAAAATATCAAAAGTTTATATGTATGGAATATGACTGAAGAGAAGATAGTTATCCCATTTGATTCATATGGGGTCCCTATGGATGACGCTGTAGGATTACTTGGCCAGATTTTAGGCTAGCTGGCCGTGAAGCCTATTTCTCTTCCAATTTCATATGATGATTGGAGACATATGACTTCAAGTTGGAAAAGTTAATTTTTTTTATTCCCAAATATAGGTAATTTTAATACATTATGGTGTAATTTAATGTCATGTTATTAATATTTTCAAAATGAATTTCTGTGTACAGATATTTTTCCACTTTACGGTTGGTAATGTGATAGTTTGAAATTGGAAATTGAAAAGTCTTGGAATAAAAAGAAAAGACTTTAAATGGAGATTGTGGTGATATGTCAACGATACTTCATTGACCGCCCAACATATGTATGACAAGATACCTGATGGGGTACCCAAAGAGAAATGGAAAGTTTTTGTTGACATACATCGTGACGAGAAATAGATGGTATTTAAATATATATTACTATAATAATATCATTTTACATTTATACACGTAAATGAAGAGGATATGACATTTAACACATTACTATTAAATTTAATTTAATTTATTTCAGGATCTTTTAACAATGAATGCATCAAGCCAGGCTAAGAAGGTCATCCCTCACACTTCGGGGTCATAGAGTTTTTCTAGAAGACGATCTGATCTGGTAATCTTTTCATTAGTTTCAATATTTATAAGACAATATTATTTGTTTAATATATTAATTTTTTTATTAATTTTTTTTAATTACATCGCAGAGTTTAGGGAATGAAGCATCCCAAATAGAAGTTTGGTTGAATGTTCACAAAAAATCTGATGGAAGTTTTGTTGACGAGCCTGCCATAGAAGTTGGGGGTATGAACTCATTTTTCATTATAAAAACATATTATAATTTTTTAGTATGTTAATATATATTTCTTCTAATATGAATACTATTTGATTTATAGGTAAAAAATAAATAACAGTGGGTTGCCAATCCTGTATAGTCCTACTCAGTCTCCCAGGATAACCCGATTGCTAAATTCCTTAGGAAGGAAACTCTTGGTAGAGTGTGCGGGATGGGTTTGGGACCCATACCATCTAAGGTCTTTGGCAGGAAAACATGGATTTTAGCTGCATCTACTCCTAGTTGTAGTCAGTTCATACCCCAAGAGACTCAGAGATAGATTGTTTCTCTATGAAACACAGTTCATGGCCAGGGGGCTTAGATATCTGCTTTGCAGAAAACGTTGATTGATTTATCTCAGAAGACGAACAGATATTCCCCCGGTGGTATTGAATCGACTGGTGGTGAGAAGGTAAATAAAAAAAATCAAAATCATTTAGTTTTCAAACTTTTATTGGTTTTATGTTTAAATATAAATATACAACAATATTTAATTTTCAATAAAATATTCTTTCAGCTGGTAGCTGGATGTAGAGATGGAGGTGGAGAGGGTGACAAGCTTTGTTCATCATTGGACTGTAATTAGCTATTTTGTTGATTTTTTTGGAAAAATATGGTCACCGTCGGTTTGTATAAGTATCATGTGTGGAACATAGTTTCCACCAAACATTTTCATGACCTAACATTTTCTTGATTTCTTATGTTTTATTTTTTCTATTTTATTGATTTATGATGTTTCCTTTTATGTCTTGATTTATCAAGTGTGTTATGCACCATATATACTGATTTTTTTGTCATGATTCATTTTTTATGATTAATGTTTCCTAAATTTGTTAGGTTTGTTACCCAAGGATGAACGATAAAAAAGACATCCTATAGTAACAGGAATCAATCCATTTATAGTTCTTGGAAAGGTCCTATATAAATTTTTTTACCATGTATAAGAGGAGAAGGATGAGAAGTATGGGAACCATTATGTGAGAAAGAAATAAACAAATTTATGTGAATGAGTAAGGGTCTCTCCTTTAGGGTATAACCAGTGTGATTATAATTTTCACTAAGGCCTATTATAGGAGATCCCAACATCATTACATATATTGAAACATCATGAATAAATCCACATATAGTTTTTATATAATACCCCTACACATATTAGTATCTTTCATAGGGTAAGATTCATTTTCTTCATAACATAGGTTTATGGATAAAGAACCACATGCTAAGGATCTATATGTATATTTGGATAATATGTAGAGGACGATAGGTCTTACTTGGTAGACTTCTCTAAGAAGTTTCAAGTCTTACAATTCTTCACATAGATTAACATCATGTGAAAATGACTAAAATAATCTATAGTTTAAGATCATATGAAAAATACCTTATTATATGAGGTTTAATGTAGTTTAAACATATGTTTAATATGAAATTAACTAGTCTTGATGGCAACCCTATGGATGGAAAACCAATGTGAATGAAGAAACCCAGTCACTAAGATAAAGTGGGGGATTTGATATTGATTTTTTGGTTGGGTTTGAGATAGGATATCTTGTAATGAATATGTATCCCTTGAAAATAGGAATCAATCCACACATAGTTCTTATAATTTTGCAGAAAATATGATCACCTTGACTTATAATTGAGAAATAATAGGGAAAACAAAATAAATAGAATGAGTGTAATGGTACATACCCTTTATAAACTTCCCTTTGTGCATCATCAAGTCTTGGGGATGTTTAGGGAGAGTTTTGTGGTGATTTTGAGGTTTTAGGTGTTGTTTTAGCCTTTTAAAGGCCACCAAGTCTTGTGCAATGACTTGTCTGGATATGAAGGAGGTATTTTTATGTTGGGCATGCTCTTGTGCAAAATGGGATATATAACCACGACTTGGGGATTCCATGGTTCTATGCGTGTTGTCCTAATGGTCTTCTTAAGCACTATGAGAATCTTGAAATTCCCTTGGGTGGGCATGGAATATCGGGGGACCACCTGTCCAAAATAGAAAATCTAAGCTCACCACATTGTAGCCTTGGTCATGGTGAGGGTAAAATGGTTGAGAAATGGGAACTAGGTCATAGATTTTATACATGGAAGAATATATAAGAACCAATATGGCTTAGAATACTCCATGTTCTAATATTTTTAGGAGGCCAAATTCAATTTTAAAATGGGAAAAAAAGATAAAACAATAATGAGGGTTCTAGATAACACTTTTACCAAACCCACCACATGAGTTTTGGATATTAGCCATGTTTTGGTAGAGTTCAGTGTGATTCACTTATAAATAGGAGTTTTATTACCTCATTGTTTTGAATTTTATACTTTCCCTCAATTCTTGGTTAACCCTTACTCATCCTCCCCTTCCCAAGTCACCTCCCTTGGTGTTCCAAACCACTTGGATAATATTGGATCATTTAGATTAAAGTTAATTGATTCATGGTAGCCCTATATTTCCCCATTACTCCTTTATCATATTTCTATTATATTCAAGAGATCATTATGGTGGTAATTATACTCTTTTTGGGCATTTTTTGATGGAGTCTTATTATTCATTAGATTCAATAGTGATTCACATGAGATCAGTGGTAGTTTATCCTTGGTTCTTGTTCATTTCTCCTTGAAGATTCAGTCAAGGTTGGGGATCCTTCATCTCCCCTACTTTATATGTACATTTATAAATATCATACTTTTTTATTTATTTGGTTAAATAGTAAATAATAGTAATAAATATAATAAATAATCTTAATTGAATTTTAAGGGGAAGGGGGAAATCACATGATTTTTACTTATTCTTGTTATTTATTATTATATGGCCACACTTACTTGGTTTTCCAGTTATAAATTACTAATAGATAGTGTGTTGTTTTGGTTTTTATAAAACATTCTATGTATGTTTGTATAACCTCACCACATATGAAAATGACTAAGAATATATATCGAACTATTAAATTGGTTTCCCATGAAATATTGTATTTCTGTGAGAATACCCTTTATAATAATTTATTAATTATGATAAAAATACTTATTGAAAGTAAATTATGTGTGGTGGTTGTGATGTGTAGTGGTTATGATGTGTGGTGGTAGTGATGTGGGGTGGTTGTGATGTAGGGTGGTTGCGATGTGTTGTGGTTATGATGTGTTATATGTTATGTTAATTGGAATGGGTTTTTAGGGGATTGGTAATGGACCTGTAGTATTAGTTTCACTTTTTTGTAAATATGGATTTTGCGGTGGTTTTAACCACCACTACAATTACGGTATTTTTCTATCTTCTGTGGTTAAAACCGCTGCTACAGATAATAAACCGCTTCTAAACACTTTTCATATTCCTTTATTATATAGCAGCGGTTTTAATGGTTTTAGTGTAAGTTTTCCTTAGAGAAACTGATATTTTTTAGCGGCAGTTAAAACCTCTGCTAGATAGTTTTCATATTCTTTTATTATATCGAGGTGGTTTTAATGGTTTTAGTGGCAGTTTCCCCCAGGTAAACCGCCACTAAAACCATTAAAACCTCCATGAAATGCACCCACTAAGACGGTTACCATAAACCACCACAAAATCGAGGAAACCTTTGCATATTGTATGCCAACACACACTTTAGTGGAGGTTTCAAAAAACTTTAATTGAACTATATGGAGGTGGTTTAAACCGATGCCATTTCCAAAAAAAATTGTTGGGAAATGGTCTTTTTCCTGTAGTGAGGGAAAATGATTAATTGTTCGTGCGTACGTGTGAACTAGAACCTCCAAAAATTGATATAATTAATTTTCTATAACCATTTATCATGATTAGTTATAATAATTGAATTAATGTTAATATGTGATATCCATCACATTTTCATCATTATAAGATAATAATATATCAACTACGCTCTTACTTTACATGTGAATAAAAATGATAACATCGTTTGTGCGTACATGTGACTCGTTTTTATTAATTACATCACTTGTATGATATATATATATATATATATGTATAATTAAATGATTAATATGATATTAATTATTTTATTATCATTATGTAAAGTTAAAATAATACTTACCTTCTTTCCATAACAATCAATGAAAAATGAAAAACGTTATTCATGCGTATGTACGACCTATCGTCTCCATGATTATAACACTTTTCATTTTTCATAACGACACTTAATGGTTTTATTTTAAAGTTTAATTTATATATAAAAATTATAATAATTTCATGAATATTATTCTTGAGATGATGAACTTATGCCAACATGGACTATTGATATCATACAGAGTTCATTTTCGACTCAAGTACCAAATATCGACAAAACGTCTGACATGAACTCAATAATTCAGTAATTTTTATAACATGGTAGTAAGTGATATAAAATCATTTATAAACATGAAAAATGGTCTCAATAAAGTATAAATTAACCTATGTTTATTATTCATGAAGATAAGGAATGTATTAGATGAGTCAGACTCTAGGTAAGGGACTTCACCTCAATCTCCTTTCATTGAGGCATATTTTGATGTTATACACCAACTTATTTTATAAGGTGTATAATCAACCCCTTTTACCATTAAATTTATTCAATGGTTTTCAAAAGGAATGTTTTTATGTAAAGTGTTTTACTTTCATTAAAAAATGATAAAAGGAATGTTTTTTTGACGTATGCGGTGACAATGCCTTCTCAGCCATTGTAACCATTATTTGATATTTGGATTCCTCTATAAGACTTAATGTTTTTCAAAAAGAAAAGAAATAAATTACTCTACTTTTTGGGTATTTTAGTACTAAAAATTGTTTTTAAAGTGGATTTATTATTTCAATATCTAGAAATTATTACTTTTGATTTCAAATTTTATGAGTGAAATATCAATAATTTCAATCTTTTATGTGTTATGGTTATATAATGGTACTTAGACTTTTGATGGGTGATTACATGATAAGCCAAAGATGGGATATTCCATGATAAAACAAGGATGGGTGGTTATGTTATAATCTCTAATTAATTGGGTATGAAAGTCGACCATATGAATATTCTATTTATAAGAGTGACATGTATGGAAGTCGACTGCATGATTATTTCATTTAAGTATGGTTATTTCCCAAGTTAAATTTATATGTTATATGTTATTTATATGGGTTTTTGGTAATATATTTATTATAAAAAAGGTAAGTAATTATTTTATATTCGAAGGAAATTATTTAATACTATTTAAGGGTGAAATGTATTAATTTATGATAAAGTGTTCACGGGTTAACTTGATTTCAGAAGACTAATAGTTTTCCTTATTTTTGTATACCTTAATAATATTTTTATGTTTATCCCAAGTTTTAAAATGTTTTTCATAGGATTTAAGGGATAATAGAGATAATGGATGAATCAAGGGAAAATTTGTGACGATTGAACATGAAAAGAAACAATGTATCATTATTTTTTGTAAAAAAATAGATAGCGAGTAAAAGTGTCTACATTGAAATATGAGAGTTTTTATTTATGTGTTATGGACTAATTCTATAAATATATAAATGTGAAAATATCCTTGATCTAAAATAAAGTAAAATTATCGACTTAACTCAAGATTATGTAATGTTTAAGGTCAGGTCCTTATAGTTCGTATCAAATGTTAGTTTAGATAACTTTAGGGTTTAGGATATTGTTAATAGAATATCCTTAAATAATTTTTACTTTATGGTCAAATTGAAATGATATAGAATTTTAATATTACCATGTTTTATCATCTAAGATATGTATCTTCATAATGGTTTTCCACAGAGGAAACATGGAAGCTCTGCTTGGAAGGAATCAAGAGGAAAACATCATTCTAAATCAACATCCTTAGATGGTCAGATTCGGAACTTAGTAGTTTTTTGCAGTGATGGATCGGTTGACTTAGGCGATAAATTGTAGTTATGTCCATTCATGAGATTAATAAGATCAACCATTGAGGAATATATTGGTAAAGGATAATTTCATGAGGCAATGTCCCCTATCATTTAGAGGATCATGTCAAACAGTGCAAGATGAATGGTGGATTAAAGAACTAGAAATTTTATTTGAGGTAATGGGGTGTTCAGATAATTAAAAAGTTAGTCTTAATGCTTATCATTTTGAAGGTGAAGCTAATAAGTGGTGTTCAATGGTTAAAAATATTATAGGAAGTAACGAGATTGATTCCATGGAATGAGATGAATTTAATAATATCTTCCTTGAGAAATATTTTTCTAATGCTATTCGAATTAGGATAGAGAATAAATTCTTGGAATTGAGAAAAAAGGAGGAAAATTCAGTGGTTTCGTATGAAGAAAATTTCACATGTTTTTCAAGGTACATCCAAAATTTTATCCAGGATATTAATAGTAAGATAAATCGGGTTTACTTATGATTGATGCCAAGATATCGAAGGGAATTAGCTTCTTGTGAGTTAAAAAGATACAAGAAACTAGTTCGATGTGGTGAGAAAGTAGAAATGAAGTTTTATGATGATCACGTGTTCCATGAGAGAAATCAAAATAAGTGGTCCAATTGGTAGGAAATGGGAAATCATTCATCAAAGAAGTTTAGAGGTAATATAACTAAATTTACATCTTGTGAGAAGTGTTGTAAAAAGAATCCTGTAGAGTGTCTATAAAAGTATGGGAAGTGATTTTGATTTTCTTAGACTCTTCATATTTATCATGACTATAAGGGAGATGCTGAGGCAAGAAATGAAAATATAATAGTAAGATGTTTTATTTTCAATTAATTAAGGAATTACTCCAATTTCTGTCTAAAGTAGACTACCTAGGGTGGAAACCAGCAAGATCAAAATCAGAATGGCATAAACAATCACTTGTTTCTATTACAGTTGATGTGGTAACATCAAATGAAGTGGTGAAGGGTATGTTATGGGTTTTAAAAAAATATTCCAATACTCTTTTTGACTATGGATCCTCACATTTGTTCATTTCTAATAGATTTGTAAGTAAATTGGAAATATCACCTCACACATGTGATATAGAAATATTGGTGAACACTCTAATTGGAACTATTAAAGAAACCAAGATTTATAGGAATATTCCTATTATCATTGGTGGGATGATATTACCTACAAATATTTTTGACCTTCCTATAGTGGAGTTTGATATCATTTTGGGTATGGATTGGATTTCAGTTTAACATGATAAAATATATTACAAAGACATGAAATTTTTATTCAATGATTTCATACCTCTGATAGAATAGAATTAAGTTGATAGATTAATTAAAGATGAGAGTAAAAGTTATCTATCTCATGTTGTTGAAAATAAGGAAACAATTTTAATTAGTGACATTCCATTAGTGAATGAATTGACTAATGTTTTTCCTGATGAACTGCTTGGTATTATTCCTGATCATGAGGATGAATTTACTATTGATTTAGTACCTGATACTAAGACTATTTCTAAACCCCCTTATTGAATGGATCAAGTATAATTGGTGAAATTGAAAAACCAGTTGCAAAAATTTCTTTATAAAGGTTTCATTTGACCTAGAACTTAACCATGGAGTTCTCCTGTTTTATTTTTGAAAAATAAAGATGGTTCTATGAGACTTTTTTTTGATTAGGGATCCTTGAATGAAATCACTATAAAGAAAAAGTATCATTTTCCTCATATCGATGATTTGTTTGATCATATCTAGGGAGATCAGTATTTTTCAAAGATTTATTTGAGGTCCTGGTACCACTAGATGAAGGTGAAAGAGTATGACATTCCAAATATAGAATTCTAAATGATATATGGGCATTATGAGTTTGTAGTTGTGACCTTTGTGTTATATAATGTTCCTATTGTATTTATGAATATCATGAATGGAGTCTTTCATAAGTTTTTTGATCAGTTTTTGGTTGTGTTTATAAATTATATTTTGGTATATTCTAAAATCCAGAAGGAACATGAAATTCACTTAAGGATTTTTTTAAAAACTTAAAATAAAAAAAATATATGTAAAGTTTAGTAAGAGTGAATTTTGGTTGAAAAAAATTTCATTCCTTGGTCATATCGTTTCTAAAGAGGGCATAACTATTGACCATTCTAAAAAAAGTTTCTGAAGAGTGGCCAAGACCTACCAATGTCACAAAAATTCATAGTTTTCTTGGATCAACAAGTTATTACCGATGGTTTTTTGAAAATTTTTATAGGTTATCTAGCCCACTAACTAAGTTAACACATAAGGTAATTAAGTCCATCTGAAAAAAATAATGTGATGATTTTTTTCAATAACTGAAATGAATATTGGTAAATGCTCCAGTTTTGGCCCCGCTATCTAGGAATGGTGAATTTCTTATCTACAATGATGCTTCATTGAAAGGGCTTGGTTGTGTCCTAATGTAGAATGACTAGGTAATTGCTTCTGCTTCATGTCTGTTAAAACCTCATGAGTTAAATTACCCTATACATGATTTAGAATTAGCTTCTGTTGGTTTTTCATTAAAAATTTGGAGGAATCATTTGTATGGCATAAAGTGTGAAATATATAATGATAAAAAAGTTTGAAGTATATATTCACTTAGAAATAATTGAACATGATACAATGGAGATGGCTAGAACTAATCAAGGATTATGAATTTTCAATTCATTACCATTCAGGAAAAGAAAATAAAGTGGTTGATGATTTGAGTCAAAAAAGTAATGCTATATTAACCATGATATGTTTGGAACACGATCCTTTGGTTAATGATTTGATTAATTTTGTCTTGGAAGTTTTTGGTGAAGGAAATTACTCTATTTTTTTAGGTGTTAGTACAATCATCTATATCATACATAATTAACCAAACATATAATGAAGATAGTGAGTTGTAAAAAAAGCTAGAATTTCTTTATATAGGTAAATTACTTAAATTTAACATTGATAAAGATTTTTTTGGGGTTTTGGAAGATATTATGTGTGACTTTTGATTAATAGTTGAAGAAATATTTGTTATTTGAATCTTATAGTTCTCTATTTCCATTTCATCCGGGCATCACTTAGATATATAGAGACCTTCATAAGTATTAATGGTGGGATGGAATGAAAAGATATATTTATAAATTTACCCTGAGATGTTTGTATTTTCAATAGGTTAAATAAGAGAGACAGTTACCAAAAGAGATGATTTAGCATTTTTTAGTCCCAGAGTGGAAATGGGAAAATATATCCATGGATTTCGTAGTGGGATTACCAAATACTTATCAAGGAAACAATGCGATCTGGGTTATTGTTGATTGATTGACTAAATCTTCTCATTTTATTCTTATTTGAGATACTTGGTCTCTAGTTCAACTTTCTCAATTATATATTAAAGAGATATTCAGGTTACATGGATTTACCCTCTCAATTATATATGATCATGACCCCAGGTTCATTTCTAACTTTTGGAAAGGCCTTCAGAAGTCATTGGGTACTGAATTAAATTGTAGCACAGCTTTTCATCCTCAATAAGATGAGCAGTCAGAATGATCAATTCAGGCAATGGAGGATATGCTATGCTCATGTTTAATAGATTACCAGGGAAGTTGGGATCAACATATTTCTTTGGTTGATTTTTCTTATAATAACAGTTTTCATTACATTATACATATGACACCATTTGAGGAATTATATGGAAAGAGATGTTGAACTATAGGTTTTTGGGATGAAGTAGGTGAAAGGAAGTTGATGTGACCAGAATTGGAAGTGGAAATAATAGAGAAAGATTAGTTTATTCAGTGACACATGAGGATATCCCAAAGTAGGAAGAAAAGTTTTACGGATAACCAAAGTAGTGATCTTTTTTTAGGTAGGTTATCATGTTTTTCTCAAAGTCTCACCATGGAAAAGTGTGATGTATTTTGGTAAAAAGTGGAAGATGAGTTCATAGTTCATTGGAACTTATAAAATCCTAGAGAAAGTTGGATCGGTTTCCTACCGAGTTGATTTGCCTCTGAGTTTATCCCAGGTACACATTTTTTTATATCTAAATGTTAATAAAACATATGCTGGATCCATATCATGTTTAGAGTCTATAAGCAGTTTAGTTAGAAGAGAATCTGTATTATAAGGAATAGCTAGTTCAGGTTCTTAACCGCAGAGAAAAAGTGTTGTGAAATAAGGTGATTAATTAGGTAAAATTTAAATTTAAAAACCATATGGTTGAAGAGGAAACATGGGATTATAAAAATTCTATGAGGGAAAAATGACCCCACTTATTTAATAAGTGAATAAAATTGTGAGGACATAATTTAAAATAAGGGGGAAGGATGCAACATCCCAGGTAATTATTGAATAATACCTTTTCATATTTATTAATATTTATGAATTAGATAGTGATTTTACCTTAAATGGTACATAATATCCGATAGCTTACTCAACATTAAACAATGGGTTTTCCCTAAATCTTACATTACATGCAAGATTGAATTATAGCAAAAATTAATATATTTTTAATATTATTATTTTAAGTGGTAGTTATCACCTACTTGTTGAATCAACAGGAATGAATTGAACTAACTATATTATGTTTTGGAATGTTTATTAAATGTTTTTTACATTCATATAATAAATTATATAGGATTAATGTAACACCCCAATATTTCATAGTACGTTATTTCTTCAAAGTAATTCAATAACTTCCACTACACGCACCACCAAGTTCAAGCTTATCACGACTTACCAAACTAGCCATTCAAAAGTGGTTATGAATAGTATTAATAGAATTTTGAATTTTATATAATCCTTATAATTTTAGAATCCATATTATGAGTTTCTTAGACATAATATAAGAACAAATTCATTTTTTTCAGATAAAAGAAGTAATTTTTAAAAAAATGAAATTTTACGGCCTTTTAATAGAGAACCCTTTTTAAATACAATATTTGAAACTTTTATATATAAAATTTGACAAAATAAACTTCTTCTTTATACTCGGGTCATAAAAATTTAGTTTTGATAAATTTTTGGTGTTTTTCTTAAAACTTTTATATTTAGGTGAATAATGAAAGATACTAAATTTTAACTGAATAAAACCTTTTTAATAAAAATAATTTATAGTGATCAATTATAAATTTGAATGGTTTGTAAGTATAATTAGATTATATTTTTATCATTTAATATAATTTTGGTCATTATAAGTAATTTCAAATTTAAATTTGACATAAGCACATGTTAATCTTTTGATAGTTTTTTCTTTTTTTAAAAACCCGCTTTTTGGTTTTGACAATGGGAATTAATTTTAATTTAATAAATGCAATTTCTATGTTTTCAATTTGGTAAAATGGACTTCATTTTTTAATTCGTAATATCAAAATTATCTTCGATTGAATTTCTGGAATTAATATAAAATCTTTCAATTTTTGATGAATAGTGAAAACACTGTGTTAGCAGTTAAAATCGACATTTTATTTAAATAATTATTTATTTTGTAAGAACCCGGTTCATATTTTTGAGGTACATGCTTCTTCTTTTCCCTTTTCCTTAAGTGTTTTTGAGAAAATATGGAAAATGTGGAAAAATCCTAAATTTTGGAACTACACGTCGTGTTCTTTTCCACACGCCGTGTACTTTTGGCCATGTTGGGATGAGTACACAGGGCATGTAGCCATGTTGGTGATGAGGGGTGTAGGAACTGACTACATGCCGTGTAGTGGTACTTTACACGCTGCGTAGTCAGTCGGCAGGCCGAAATAGTAAGGCGGTGGAGCAGCCGCCAGCTGGGCGACAGTACACGCCGTGTACTCAGGAGTACATGCCATGTAATCATGTCGACAGATGAACAGTGTGGCGGTGCCGCCAGAGGAACAGTTAAAGGAAGGAAGTACACACCGTGTACTCCTAAGTACACGCCGTGTACTTTGTTTTTTTGGCTTAAAACAGGCAGTAGCCTCCTCATTTGGCAAAGGAGGCATTTGAGCCATTTTGGAGCCAAAGGAGGAGGCCGAACCTTTGAAGATCCTCCGAGAGTTTGTCTGGAATCAGTTTCTGCCTCATATGATCTCGTTGGAACCACACGGGTAAAGGCTTCCATCTCCTTAACTACTTCTTATCAATTCTTCTCCTAACAGGAGTTATTTGAGGTTAAGCGAGTTTTGTTCTTCGTCAGATCTACGCCGTTCTTAGGCGTTTCTCAAGTCGACATTCGGGTATACCGCTCATTGGCCTATAAGGTAGGTGGCTTGGTATTTTTTTTTCCAACTTCAGTGTGCTTTGTGCATTTTTGTGCCACGAACCCATGTTGGGGTGTCGTGTGGCTGAGGCCGTTGCTATATTTAATGCCTAGAATTGCATAGGTGATTAAATTGTGATAATAAAATGTTGGTTGGGATCGTTGTTTGGATTCAAAACCACCCCAGGGGTGTGTTAAACTATTTAGCCATTTGGCCAGGGTACCCAAGGGTATGCCTTTAATGTAGTAATTATAGAATTTCCTTGAGAGGAATTGCTTGTTTACTACATTTTGACATGTTGGGCATGGACCGGTTACCTGTTTAGCCTAAGGGCGTTGTTATGATTAGACTGTGGGCACTGCACTATTTAGCCTGTGGGTAGTAGTTATTTCGTCCTAAGAGAAAATTTTTCCGTGCCTATGGGAAACTGAATCTGTGCCTGTGGGCGACACTACCTACGCCTGAGGGAAAACTCTGTTATGCCTAAGGGCAGATTATTGTGTTGGATACTCTTTACCTGAGGGTAGGGGTTTACATGTCTGAGGAAATTAGCTGGTTATTTAGAATATTCACTGTGGTAATATTTTAATTAAATGAATTAAATGGATAATAAAATGGCAATATAACTGGTAATTAGTTACTTTTGTGTACTGCTTACTTTATTGCATTTTACTACTGCACACTATTGTTTCATGCTTACACGTAGTTGGGCACGAGCCTTTGGTGGGTGCCTACTGAGATATATTTCCCACACCCTGTTTGGGTCATGCTTTTCGGCCCAAACAGATTACGTTTCTACAGGTGTGTCTAGGGGCGAGATTCCCTATACAGGTACTTGAATATTGCTGTGGAGTAGGAGGGCATGAGACTGAGCCTAGGCTCGCGATGCTGCTGCCAGCTGTTTTCTTTTCTTTGTTGTACTCTGCCTTTTGTTGTACTGTATTGATGTATAACATGTTCTAGATGTTTTCTTATAACTTGAGACATGTAGCATCATTATTTATACACTGTTGGTTATATCCACTACTGTTTATTATTTCAGTTGGGTATGGTTTACTTCTTCCGCTGTCGTTGTATGTTTTATTTCATTCCGCTGCGCTACACTTTGAAAAATGAGGGCATAGTTTCCACACTATCAGACCTAGGCCCGCGCTGCTAGTCGGCAGCCTCTGGCGTTTGGGGAAATGCGCTTGAGGTCATGTGGCGAACCGGGTTCGGGGCTCCCGTTGAGTGGAACCCGGGTCCGGGACGTTACAAAGTGGTATCAAAGGAGTTCTTTTCTATGACTTACTATTTGGAGCCGTAGTCAGGGATAGGAAGAACGGTAGCTAGTAATAAGTTGTTCCCGGGCGTAGCTAACTCGTGTATAGGGAAAAGCCAGTCTACCTCGTATTTTTTCAATTCTTTTGATTTTGCACATTTTATAGTTGATTTGATTTCACCATTGGGTGACGCACTTGGATTGTTCTGTTTATATTTTATCTATGGGTTCTATTTAGTTGCAACCCGATGAGATGAGGGTATGACATCTCATGAATCATATAGGCACATGCTAGATATCACATTCCATGCATAGTTTCAATGCCATGTAGGTGCATTAGAAATTGCATGTTGTTGTGATAGTTGTTGTGTTAAGAAATCATGCTGTTGTGATAGTTGCTCTGATAAAATACCTACTGTGTGATAGGGTAATTTTATGTGAGCCTGTTTATAGAATGAACACCAAACATCGGTTTTTGGGGAGTATAGACCCCCATTGACCGAAATTTGGTGGCTCATTGACTCTTTATTTTTTATAACACAGATAAGATGTCAGACTTTGATTCGTGGGGAGTATGGGCCCTCACGGGTCGGAATTTGACACTTAGGTGTTGTTTTTCGGTATTTTCTGGGTTCCGGGGAAGTTTCTGAGGCATACTATCTGGAATCCCAGAATACATGCCATGTAGTATCTTTATACACGCCGTGTATTACCTTCTGTTCGGGAAGAAAAATTAACTTTTTGAGTACATTCCGTGTACCCTGAGTACACGCCATGTAGTCTTTTTCCGTGTCACAAGCCGTGTGGGCAGCGACACGTGGTAGGGAAAGGCTTGGGTAAAACATGTTGTGTAGCTTTTGTATACGCCGTGTAGTGTTGACCCGGATTCTGGACGTGTAACTAACAACACGGGTCGGTGAACTCCTATATAGAACACGCCGTGCCAATGATGCACACGCCGTGTAGTGTGACCTAGGGACTCGACCGTGTAACTAGCAACACGGGTCAGTGTCACCCCTCCTGGAACATTCCGTGTACCTTTGGGACACGCCGTGTAGTCTTGTCCGAGGACAGACCATGTGGAATTAGCCGTGTGGCAGGGAAAAAGGGTGGTGTACACGCCGTGTGTGGGTGTAACACGCTGTGTAGTTTCAATCCAAGTAGTCAGCCGTGTCACAGACGACACGGGCAGTTGGAAAATAACACCTTACACACCGTGTAGTTTTTGTTGAACGGAAGCCGTGTGTCTTAGCCGTGTGTAAGGACCTGGGCAGGGGAAGGGAAGTCAAGTACACGCCGTGTAGACAGTATACACGCCATGTAGTCTTGTTTTAAAATTTTTGAAATGCCTTCTTCCTCTTGTTCCCTTTGTGGTTCCTTCACTTTCAGTCTTAATAATATTGAATCTAAGGCGTTCCTTTGACCTTGTAGTGTCATGCCGCCTAGACGACCGCGCATTGTTCGCCAAGAGAGCGGCGACGAGTATACTCTAGAGATGGTGGGCCATGGGCTACCAGTTGATCCTCTAGTAGAGCCAGATGCGACACCAGCTACTATACCGGACACTGGTGCGGAGGCGCAGTTCCGTGAAGGTTTTATGCGATTCATGCAGACCTTTCAGGGAGCACCGCAGGCTGCCACATCTATGGACGAGCTGACACGTATCTTTCTGCAACAACATCCGGCTACGTTTTCTGAGGATGGCGGACCACAGGATGCAGAGTCTTGGTTGGGGTCGATGCAGACTATTTTCGAGCATCTTGAGACACCTCCATGGTGGAGGGTCAAGATCGCAACTTACATGCTGCGCGATTCCACCAAGAGGTGGTGGGATGTTACCACCCAGTCAGAGCATCACAGAGACAAGGCATGGGATGATTTTCAGGCAGTCTTCTATGAATTCTTTTTCCTAGAGACGCTGAGGGCAGATAGAGCTCGAGAGTTCATGAATATGCAGTAGGGGTCTATGTCGGTGATGGACTATTCTGCTCGATTTACCGAGCTTCAGCGCTTTGCACCCATGCTGGTGGGTGATGAGACGTTGAGAGCCAGCCGTTTTGAGGATGGTTTTCGGTATGACATCCAAGCACTGGTGAATGTTTTCAGGTTGCCTTCAGTACACACTATTGTGAATCAGGCGCTGATTATAGAGAGGAACCTATGGGAATCTAGTGGTGTGGGCCAGGGCGGTTCAGCACCAGTTACTGGTATTATTTCTGCTGGCAAGAGGAAGAAACTGCTGGACTTCTCTCAGGGCTGCAGTACCAGTCAAAATAATGCTTTAGGTGGCTAGGTAATGTGATACCTGTGTGGTAGAGAGGGGCACAAGAGGCCACAATGTCCACGTGATCCAGTGGAGTGCCGAGATTCTGGCAAGATGGGTCATCTATAGTGCTTTTGCAGGGCGTTTCCACCAGCGGCTAGTGAGAGGGGTTCTGTGCAGACTCCGCATGCGGGAGCAGGACCAGTGGCTTATTACCAGTCAGGGAACTGGAATTCGTCAGGGCATGCAGGAAGAGATGGTGGTCGTGGCTGTGGTAGCCAGACACCAGGATCTCAGAGGCAGTAGGGCAGGACAACTCAGGGTAGTCAGGCTGTGTCGCAGGGCCGCGACACTGGGCATGCTTATACAGTGCAACAGACCCAGCAGGAGCAGGATCCCAGACCTTCTACAGTTAGAGGTACTATTTTAGTAGCTTCTGTGTTATGTTCAGTACTTTTTGATACGGGTGCTACTCATAGTTTCATATCTGTACCCATTGTGTAGAGCCTTGGGCCCCGTGTTTCTAATTCTTCCGATATCATGACGCTAGACATTCCGTTGGGGACAAGAACGGCTGGTGTGCGTCAGTGCAAGGAGTGCCCCCTTAAGGTTGGTGGGTGTCACTTTCTTTTGGACCTCTATGTCTTAGAGATGACAACTTATGACGTCATTCTCGGGATGGACTGTTTGGTTCGCTTTCGAGCTTTTGTAGACTGCTATCATCATAGGGTGCGTTTCACGTCACTAGAGGGCAGAGAGTTTCTATACATGGGCGAGTGGGATGTTCAGGCAAGTCGAGCTGGACCAGAGCATCATGGGAGAGGTGGAGTCATAGCCCAGATTGCAATCTTATATCTGGATTATTAGGGGACTTGTCAGACAGATTTCCCTCCAGTGGTTGATCATTTTAGGGATTTTTTCTCGGACGACTTTTCAGGTCTACCTCCAGAGCAAGAGGTGGATTTCTCTACTGAGCTTGTGTCAAGAGCAGCACCGGTGTCCATTTCTCCTTATAGGATGGGTACACTTGAGCTGCAGGACCTCAAGAGGCAGTTAGAGGAGTTATAGGAAAAGGGTTTTATCTGACTCAGTACTTCTCCTTGGGGTTCGCCGGTCCTTTTCGCGAAGAAGGCGGATGGTACCCTCAGACTTTGTGTGGATTATCGGAAGCTGAACCAGTTGAAGGTTAAGAACTGATATCCCTTGCCGAGGATAGATGATCTTTTTGATCAGCTTTGTGGAGAACGAGTGTTCTCAAAGATTGACCTGAGATCAGGATATAATCAGCTGTGCGTGAGACCATTGGATATACCGCTTACAGCTTTTCAGGGCAGATATGGTCTGTACGAGTACTTGGTTATGCCGTTCGGACTCACGAATGCGCCATCAGTTTTCATGGCTCTGATGAATCGTGTGTTCCATCCGTACCTTGATTCTTTTGTGGTAGTATTCATGGATTACATCTTGGTGTACTCTCGCACTCGATACTACCATGCCACCCATATTGAGATCGTACTGAGTACACTGAGAGAGCAGCGTCTATATGCTAAGATCTCAAAGTGACACTTTTGGATGGACCAGATTCACTTCCTAGGTCATATCATCTCAGAGGCAGGAGTTACAGTAGAACTAGAGAAGGTGAGAGCAGTAGTTTCCTGGGAGCAGCCTAAGAACATGTTTTAAATACGAAGTTTATTGGGGCTGGATGGTTACTATAGATGCTTCATACAGGACTTATCCCGCTTAGCAGCACCGTTGATGGGTCTGACTAAGAGGGGTGTGAAGTTCGTTTGGTCAGAAGCTTGTGAGACAGCTTTTCAGGACCTAAAGGGAAGGTTGACATCAACACCGATCCGGAAACTCCTAGAGCAGGGGAAGAGCTATACAGTTTACTGTGATGCATCAGGTATTGGGCTGGGAGCAGTGTTGATGCAGGGCGACTGAGTTGTTGCGTATGGGTCTCGGCAGTTGAGGCCGCATGAGCAGAATTACTCGACACATGATCTCGAGTTGGCTGCAGTTGTTCATGCGTTGCGCTGTTGGAGACACTATCTGTTGGGAGATCATTTTGTGGTTTTCACCGACCAAAAAAGCCTTAAGTGTATCTTTACTCAGCGTGACCTGAATCTGAGGCAGAGAAGGTGGGTCGAGTACCTACAGTCCTTCGATTTTGAGCTTTCCTATACACCTGGTAAAGGTAATGCAGTAGTTGATTCACTGAGCAGGAAGACTAAGATACAGGCGGTGCAGGAGGCCAGTGGTGAGTGGGAGCTCATGGATTTGTTCTCTGAGATGCATTTGGAGGTTCATGACAGTCAGGGGAAGACTTATCTTTCATCATTAGCTGTGACTTCTACCCTCCTGGACAGAGTGAGGATGAGACAGCTATCTGATTCAGAAGGCCTAGTTCTACGGGAGTCAGTGGAAATTGGGGACCCTTCTCCTGGTTGGAAGATAGGCGGTGATGAGGTTTTTTCGTTTCCATGGACGAGTGTGGGTTCCAAGGGATATACGCGAGGAGCTGATGCGGGAGTTTCATGCTTCAGCTTGGGCAGTTCATCCCGGGGTTACCAAAATGTACTGTGACTTGAGGCATCAGTACTGGTGGCCAGTTATGAAGAGAGAGATAGCTGGGTTTGTTATGAGGTGTTCCACCTGTTAGCCAGTGAATGCAGAGCACCAGAGGCCAGCTGGGCTGTTACAGCAGTTACCCATTCCAGAGTGGAAATGGGATGATGTCACGATGGATTTCACGATGGGATTGCCGAGGTCACCTTGTGGCAATGGCGCCGTGTGGGCTGTTGTGGACAGAATCACGAAGGTAGCTCACTTCTTGCAAATCAAGGAGACCTTCGGTGTTGATGAGATCAGATGGTTGTATATCCGAGAGATCGTTCGTCTTCATGGGGTCCCTCGTTCTATTGTTTCAGATAGGGACACCCGCTTTACATCTCGTTTCTGGGAGAGTTTTCAGAGGGCGCTTATGACAACCCTGCTTTTTATTACAACTTAAACATGATTTATTACATAAAACATCACTTGATACAACAAATAAGATCGAGTGGTTTAGTGTCTTTGGGGCTTAGGATCATTACATAAAAACTTAAAACATGAAATACAACATCTTTATTGAAAACTTTCTTTACATGACCACTACATTCCCTCGTACTTATCATTGCATGGGATAACCTGAGGACATTCATAAGAAAAGGGTGAGCTATAAAGCCCAGTAAGGGAGTACACATGGAATAACATGAGGAGTACAATACATGTTAGAAAATAGGCATATCAATAGAGCATAAAAGAAACATGAACATAAAGGCATGATAAAGCATGATAATCATAACATGGAAATGTGGCAACAACACTTAACATGGAATTAGCATGAGCCAAGGCTCATTGCACATAAAGCATGAGTAAACCCTCATTGCACATGAAGAAAGAGTAAACCCTCGTTGCACTTGAATTATCATGATTCAACACTCTTTGCATATGATGTATCATGATACTATACTGTACCCAATGCATTGGAGCGCTATAAGGGCGCACCCTTCTTAAACATTTCATTTCATGCATAAGTGTGCCACATAGATCATAAAACATGGATTCATAAAACATAATCATTTATTACACGATAAATGAATGTGGAATTCATACATGAAACTTTGTAATCAATAAGTAAAGGTGCATAAAGGTGGATACCCTTGATGGAGAAATGGTCATGGTATCCACTACACAATGGCATTGGCTTAGAAAATCGATGCAATTTCGGCAGCGTAACGACATGACATAAGAATTCATAAAAAAGGTTGATGAGAGAGAAAGGGGTTCCTCATCATATTTAAATGTAATGGAAAGTAAGGAGGTCGTATAGATACATGTCCCAACAATTGTAATGGAATTTAGATTCATGATACAAAATTATTTTCTTGAATGTTAAAGAAGAGAGAGAAGTTCATTTCGGAATTTCGGCATAGTAACGGGTGTACATGGGAGGCATTTAATGAGAGAGAAAGGGGTCTCCCATCATTCAAAAAATAAGAGGGTAGTATGGGGGAGGTGAGAAACCATACCCCAACATTCATAATTTAAATTAAAAGGGCAATACAACTTAAAGAAAATTGACAAAAATGACAAAGGAAGAAAAAACCCTTACTTGGAAGTGTGCTTCCAAAGGCTAGAGAGAGGCTTGTGAGAGGCTTCTTGGGAGCTTGGGGAACCTTGGGAGGATTATAGAGAGATTAGGGCAGAGGTTGGATGAACTCCAAAGGATTTTAGTGAAGAGGAAGTGGGATTTTGGGTGGGTTTATATAGGAAAGGTGGGAGAATTATTTATTATTTAGGTTTGGGACCCCTTATATTAAACTAATCCAAACCACAAACCATACCATGGTTTCTGGAAAAGGAAAGAGGAAAACAATATTTTACAAGGACAAGGTACGAACTTATTAAAATATTAGGGTTTCTTATGTGGAGGTGAGTCACACTCCCATGGAAATTAATTTAAAAAGGCAAAGTGTTAAATATGTCTTGAGGGGTTCATTAATGCTTTGAAAAGTAAGTCAAAAAAACCCAAAATCACATTATTTTAATGATAAAGCATATATTTTCCGAACATAAGGATTGTGGTATTTTATTACATCACCATTGGGTCATTATGATGTCATAAAACAAATTATATATTTAAACGGTATTTAATTTTTACCCAAAAATTTGACTATCTCAGAAAATTATGAAAAATTAACCGTTGGATAATTTCGACGTCATGATTCCAAAAATGACATTTATTTATCTAAATAATTTTCTAAATATGTGAATTTTCAATTTTAAAATAAAAACCGACATTTATCGAAAATTCACGGGTTTTGACAGAAATGGCTTTCAAACCTTAATAAAAATTTTAATTTCATTCATAAAATTATAAGATCATTTATATTTAATAAAAATTAATTTAATAATAATAATATTATTTTATTTAAATATTATTTAATTCAAAAAATACCTTAATTTAATAAAATAGATTTCTTAATTAAATAATAACTAAAAACACCATTTGTACTTTAAAAACTATTTACAATGTATCAAAAATGACTAGAATTTGTACTCATTATTATATAAAAAAATAATATACATGAACATAGTACTACTTATTTGTTACATAACCCCTTAAAAAAGCCGCATAAGACCTAAGGGTAAGGTGTGCGATGGTGACAGACACTTGGGGTGGCTCGGATAACATTGCTCGAGTGGTAATTTCAATCAACTTCCACTTTTCCCGTAGAAGGTCACGTTCGAGCTTGACATAATGAAGCTCAGCTTGGGCTTGGTCAAGGGCGAAGCCCAAGGATGCCACCTCTTTTTCGATCTCCAACAAATGGGCCTCGTAAGGGTCAATTCTACTAGATGAGGCCATCACTTCCTTTGTCTGAGTAAAATTGGGTTCGTTAAAGCCTTATATTTATACTAATAATGTGATCACTATTCAACGACTATATTAACAACGATCACAATTATTAACATAAAACCAAGGAAGTTGACATCTTATAAAAACATTTTTTCATAAAGATACATTTAATAATATCAAGAGGGATTTCCATTAATGAAACTTTGGGTCGTTACAATATTCCCCCCTTAAGAAATTTCGCCCTCGAAATTTTTCCTTTTCCCACACTAAAACAAATGTGGGTAACTCAGCTTCATCATATCCTCCGACTCCCAGGCCGCTTCATCAAACTTGTGGTTTTTCCACAAAACCTTGACGAGGGGAATTGTCTTATTTCCTAGAACTTTTTCTCTACGATCTAAGATCTTCACTGGTTTCTCCTCCTAAGAAAGATCATCTTCCAATTGTACCACCTCAAAAGAGAGTTCATGTGAAGGGTCTGGTTTTTACTTCCTTAAGAGGGATACATGAAATACATCATGCACCTTGGCCATGCTAGGTGGAAGTACTAGTCGATAGGCCACAACCCCAACAAGATCAAGAATCTCGAAGGGGCCGATGTACCTTGGACTTAACTTCCCTTTCTTTCCAAACCTCATGACCTTCTTCCATAGAGATATGCGTAGAAAAACCATGTCTCCAACTTTAAATTCAAGGTCTCGTTGACGATTATTTGCATAAATCTTCTGTTGACTTTGGGCTGCCTTGATATGCTACTGAATGGTTTTCACCTTCTCTACCATTTCTTCGACCATTTCTGGTCCAAGCAGCTTACGTTCACCAACATCATCCCAACATGCCGGTGTTCTGCACCTTTTCCCATACAGGGATTCATATGGTTCCATTTGTATGCTCGATTGGAAACAGTTATTATAAGAGAACTCAACCAGAGGATGATGTTGATCCCATCCTCCTTTAAAGTCCATTGATCACGCTCTCAACTTATCCTCAAGTGTTTGGATAGTCCGCTCGGATTGGCCATCAGTTTGAGGATGATAGGCCATACTGAAGTTCAGTTCAGTATTCAGAGCATGTTGAAGACTCTTCCAAAACTTAGAGGTGAATCTTGGATCTCGGTCAGACACAATAGATAGTGGTACTCCATGAAACCTTACCACTTCCTTGATATATATCCATGCCAGTTGATCCAAAGAGAAATCCTCTCGAATAGAAATGAAGTGTGCAGTCTTTGTAAGACGATCCACAACAACCCAGATTGCATTATTGCCTTTGGATGTCCTTGGAAGTCCGATGACAAAGTCCATGGTGATATTCTCCCATTTCCATTATGGTATGGGCAATGGTTGCATCATCCCCTTAGACTTCTTCCTCTCTGCCTTCACTTGCTGACACACCAGACACTTTGATGTATATTCAGCGATGTTCTTCTTCATATTATCCCACCAAAAGTTTTCTCGGAGATCTCGATACATCTTTGTGCTCCCTGGGTGAATAGAGAAATTTGAACTATGTGCATCATCCAAAAGTTTCTTCTTTAGCTTCGGACTTGATGGAATACATAGTATTTTCCCAAACCGCACAATTCCTTCTTCATTAACATTAAACTCTAAGGATTTTCCCTTTTTGATAGCTTCTACTTTTTCTTGAATTCCCACATCATCCTTTTGAGCATCCTTTAACCTTTCCAAAAGAGATGATTTATCAATCATTTGTGAAAGGATTGACGATGTTCCCTTTTTTATTATTCCCACGTCCATCTTCATCAAGTCTAAGAATATTGGATCCTTCTCAATTCTCATCATTGATAGAATCGCTGGATCCTTTCTACTTAGGGCATCTGCCACCTTGTTCGCTTTCCCAGGGTGGTAATGTATTGGACAGTCATAATCCTTGATGAGCTCTATCCATCTTCTCTGGAGTATATTAAGCTCTTTCTGTGTGAATATATATTTAAGACTTTTGTGGTCAGTATATATCTCACATTTCTCTCCATGTAGATAATGCCGCCAGATTTTCAAGGCAAAGATCACCGCCGCCAACTCTAGATCATGCATTGGATAGTTTCACTCATGGATTTTCAACTGCCTTGAGGCATAGGATATCACATTATCATTCTGCATTAGCACACAGCCTAAGCCCTTCTTTGAGGCATCGATGAATACCACAAAAAGTTCCCCACTTGTGGGTAAAGTGAGAACGGGCACAGTGATAAGCCTCCTTTTCAACTCTTTGAATCTTTATTCGCATTCATAATTCCAAGAAAACTTTACTCCCTTTCGAGTTAGCTTGGTAAGAGGGTTGGACAATCGTGAGAAATTTCTCACAAATCATCGATAATATCCAGCTAACCCCAAGAAGCTACAGATATCTGTTACCGATGTTGGCCTCAACCATCCCTCAATTGCATCTGTTTTGGAGGGATCCACAGATATCCCATTGCTTGTGATGATATGGCCCAAGAATGAGACTTCCTTCAACCAGAAATCACACTTGCTGTACTTTTCATAGAGCTTCTCCTTGCGCAAAGTCTCTAGTATAGTTCTTAAATGCTCCTCATGATCCTCCTTGGTTTTGGAGTATATTAGAATATCATCTATAAAGACTACCACAAATTTGTCAAGGTAATCTCTAAAGATTCTATTCATTAAGTCCATGAAGATTTTTGGAGCATTGGTGAGTCTTAAATGCATTACTATGAATTCATAGTGCCCGTATCTTGTACGAAAAGCAGTCTTGGGGACATCTTCCTTCTTCACCCTTACTTGATAATATCCCGAACGCAAATCCACCTTGGAGAAGAATTGTGCTCCACGCAGCTGATCAAACAAGTCATCGATTCTTGGGAGAGGATACTTGTTCTTTATCGTGATTTTGTTAAGTTCACGATAATTGATGCAGAGCCGCATTGACCCATCCTTCTTCTTGACGAAGAGGACCAGTGCACCCCATGGTGAAGCACTTGGGCATATAAACCCTTTATCCAGATTCTCCTGTAGTTGTTTCTTCTGCTCTTCAAGATCAACAACATCCATTCTATATGGAGTCTTGGATATTGGTAATGCCCCATGTATAAGTTCAATTGAGAACTCAACATATCTTCTAGGAGGAAGACGAGGTAGTTCCTCGGGAAACACTTCCGCGAATTCCCTCACAATAGGCATTTATTCAAGGATGGTTTCTTCTTTGGAATCAATCATCTAAGACAGATACGCGTGCTCATAGGGCAGTAATATCCATGCTTGAGATGATGGATCTAAAGGAGATTCATCTTCCTCCTGACACTTGTAAAGAATCGGGGGTCGATTCTCCATATGGAGTGTGATTTCCTTATCCCGAAAATTTATGTTGGATCTATATAAGGAAAGCCAATCCATGCCAAGAATTGCATCAAATTCCACTAGAGCGATTATGAAAAGGTTCTCCGGGAAATTCAATCCACAAATTATAACAGGGGAGGACTAATACTCATGGGATGCAATGATTGCCCCATTTTCCGTACTCACCGATATCTTTACTTCCCTGATTTGTGATGGTGCTGGGATTGTTCTACTAAACTTTAGAGATATAAAAGAATGCGTAGAACCTGAATTAAAAATTACGTTCTCTATTCATGGATGAATAACTAGCATACCTGTCACCACTTCGTTGTCGGGGTTCACTTCGGCAGAAGTGATGGAAAAATCTCTTCCTTGCTGTCTTGGAGGTTGTTGGTTGCCTCTGATAACCCTTGGATTAGGGAACTGATTTGAAAAATGAACCGGTTCTTTTCATTTATAGCATTGAACAACACGTTGAGGTTCGAACGGAGCATTCCTCTCCTCTGTCGCAGCTGCGGGTCCTTCTTGCCGACAGTTAACAGCTAGGTGCCCTTCTCTTCCACACCTGAAGCATTTTCTCGTCCCCTTAAGGCAATTTCCAGGGTGATTCTTTCCTCACTTTTGGCAAGTGGGGTGCTGGAACTTCTTAGCGCCGTTGGATTTATCCATCAGACCACCAGCATTGAAGTCTACCTTATGCTTCTTATCCCCATGATACCCCTGTGATTCTCCGATATCCATTTCGACCTTGAGGGCACATCGGACAATTTCCTCATAGATGTCGAAGTCACGAATCGCTAATGCTTTCCGCAAGCTAGGCTTCAGCCCACCAAAGAAGCAGTCAACCTTGCATTTGGGGGTAACGAAAAAGCCGAAAGCGTATCGTGCAATCCTTGTGAAGTTTGCCTCATACGCTCCAACTGATTCTTCATCTTTTTTCTTGAGGGAAAGGAAGTCCCTTTCTATCTTAAGACGGAGGGTGCGCGGAAAATATTTATCGAAAAACATCTTCCGGAATTCCTTCCATTCTAATACCTCAATCTCCTCCTCAGGATTCGTATTTTTGATCAACGTCCACCATTGATCAGCTTCACCCTCCATACGATAAGCAGCCAGGAGAACCTTCTCTTGTTCAGAACATTGGAGGATGGAGAAGATCTTTTCAATGGAGTTGATCCATTGTTCAATGATCGTGGGATCAGATGATCTACTAAAAGTAGGAGGCCTTTGTCTCATGAAGCTCTTGATAGCAACTTGTTCTTTCTTAGGGGTGGTTGAACGTTCCTCTTGACCCGTGTTTCTATTCAAAACTTGAGTTAGCCGAGAGAGAAGCGTGACAAAGTTTGCAATTCCCACTCCCATTGGATTCGGCATCTCACTAGTACAGTCATCACACTGATCTTCACAAAGGTTGTTAGCCCGAGTCCTCCTATTACCGGCCATTGGCTGGAATAAAAGGAAATTTATGGGTAACACATAAAGGGTAATCCAAAGACAAAAGTTGATGACTTATAAAAAAACTTTCATTTCCTTAACTCATGAGTCTATAGGCTTCAATCTAGGATTTTCATGATCTACTTTCGAACATATATTCTTAGGGGCAATTTTTTTAATTCCCTTAATAAGGGTTCATACTAAGCTTTTGAATTTACCAAAGCATATCCCCCAGGAGTGTCGTAACCAAGAGTGCAGCAAGGCCCGTTGTCATGCACCAATTCCCGTTCGAGTCTAGCTCAAAGCGGTGTTTTCAGGTTTTACCCTTAGGATACATCTGTGCCAGAGCCGCCTCTACCTGCTCGTATCCAGGAAGGGATGTATTTGGTTGATAAACCACTTACTGAATACTTACCAAAACATAGGGATGTTTTTGTTATACTTAGTCTTATCCCTAAGGATTTACTAGGGTTTTTCTAATCCTAATCCCAAAAATAACCAAACCTATCCTCTGATACCAACTATGACAACCCTGCTTTTTATTACAACTTAAACATGATTTATTACATAAAGCTTCACTTGATACAACAAAAAAGATCAAGAGGTTTAGTGTCTTTGGGGCTTAGGATCATTAAATAAAAACTTAAAACATGAAATACAACATCTTTATTGAAAACTTCCTTTACATGACCACTACATTCCCTCGTACTTAGCATTGCATGGGATAACCTGAGGACATGCATAAGAAAAGGGTGAGATATAAAGAACAGTAAGGGAGTACACATGGAATAACATGAGGAGTACAATACATGTTAGACAATAGGAATATCAATAGAGAATAAAATAAACATGAACATAAAGGCATGATAAATCATGATAATCATAACATGGAAATGTGGTAACAACACTTAACATGGAATTAGCATGAGCCAAGGCTCATTGCACATAAAGCATGAGTAAACCCTCATTGCACATGAAGCATGAGTAAACCCTCATTTCACTTGAATTATCATGAGTAAACACTCATTGCACATGACGTATCATGATTCTATACTTTACCCAATGCATTGGAGCGCTATAAGGGCACACCCTTCTTAAACATTTCATTTCATGCATAAGTGTGCCACATGGATCATAAAACATGAATTCATAAAACATAATAATTTATTCCACAATAAAGGAATGTGGAATTAATACATTAAACTTTGTAATCAATAAGTAAAGGTGCATAAAGGTTGATACCCTTGATGGAGAAATGGGCATGGTATCCACTACACAAATGCATTGGCTTAGAAAATCGGTGCGATTTCGGCAGCGTAACGACGTGACATAAGAATTCATAAAAAAGGTTGATGAGAGAGAAATGGGTTCTCATAATATTTACATGTAATGGATAGTAAGGAGGTCGTATAGATACATGTCCCAACAATTTTAATGGAATTTAGATTCAGGATACAAAATTATTTGCTTGAATGTAAAAGAAGAGAGAGAAGTTCCTTTCGGAATTTCGGCATAGTAACGGGTGTACATGGGAGGCATTTAATGAGAGAGAAAGGGGTCTCCCATCATTCAAACAATAAGATGGAAGTATGGGGGAGGTGCGAAACCATACCACAACATTCATAATTGAAATTAAAAGGGCAATACAACTTAAAGAAAATTGAAAAAAATGAGAAAGGAAGAAAAAACCCTTACTTGGAAGTGTGCTTCCAAAGGATAGAGAGAGGCTTGTGAGAGGCTTCTTGGGAGCTTGGGGCAACTTGGGAGGATTATAGAGAGATTAGGGCATAGTTTGGATGAACTCCAAAGGATTTTAGTGAGGAGGAAGTGGGAGTTTGGGTGGTTTTATATAGGAAAGGTGAGATAATTCTTTTTTTATTTAGGTTTGGGACCCCTTATATTAAACTAATTCAAACCACCAACCATACCATGGTTTTTGACCATGTTTTCTGGAAAAGGAAATAGGAAAACAATATTTTACAAGGACAAGGTCCGAAATTATTAAAATATTAGGGTTGCTTATGTGGAGGTGAGTCACACTCCCATGGAAATTAATTTAAAAAGATAAAGTGTTGAATATGTCTTGAGGGGTTCATTAATGCTTTGAAAAGTAAGTCAAACAAACCCAAAATCAAATTATTTTAATGATAAAACATATATTGGCCGAAAATAAGGATTATGGTATTTTATTACATCACCATTGGGTCATTATGATGTCATAAAACACATTATATATTTAAACGGTATTTAATTTTTACCCAAAAATTTGACTATCTCAGAAAATTATGAAAAATTCACCGTTGGATAATTTCGACATCCTGATTCCAGAAATGAAATTTATTTTATCTAAATAATTTTCTAAATATGTGAATTTTCACTTTTAAAATAAAAACCGACATTTATCGAAAATTCACGGGTTTTGACAGAAATGGCTTTCAAACCTTAATAAAAATTTTAATTTCATTCATAAAATTATAAGATCATTTATATTTAATAAAAATTAATTAAATAATAATATTATTTTATTAAAATATTATTTTATTCAGAAAATCCCTTAATTTAATAAAATATATTTCTTAATTAAATAATAACTAAAAACACCATTTATACTTTAAAAACTATTTACAATGTAACAAAAATGACTAGAAATTATATTCATTATTATATACAAAAATAATATACATGAACATAGTACTACTTATTTGTTACATAACCCCTTAAAACAGCCGCATAAGACCTAAGGGTAAGGTGTGTGATGGTGACAGACTCTTGGGGTGGCTCGGATAACATTGCTCGAGTGGTAATTTCAACCAACTTCCACTTTTCCTATAGATGGTCACGTTCGAGCTTGAAATAATGAAGCTCAGCTTGGGCTTCGTCAAGGGAGAAGCCCAGGGATCCACCTCTTTTCCGAGCTCCGACAAATGGGCCTCGTATGGGGAAATTCTACTGGATGAGGCCATCACTTCCTTTGTCTGAGTAAAATTGGGTTCGTTAAAGCCTTATATTTATACTAATCATGTGATCACTGTTCAACGACTATATTAACAATGGTCCCAATTCTTAACATAAAACCAAATAATTTGACATCTTATAAAAACATTTTTTCATAAAGAGACATTTAAAAAGATCAAGAGGGATTTCCATTAATGAAACTTTGGGTCGTTACAGCGCTAGGTACACAGGTGATTCTGAGCACATCATACCACCCTCAGACAGATGGCCAGTCAGAGTAGATGATACAGGTGCTAGAGGACATGCTATACGCATTTGTCCTAGAATTTTGGGGCTCTTTCTAGAAGCATATACCCTTAGTCAAGTTTTCCTATAATAATAGTTTTCATGCAACTATCGAGATGGCACCATACAAGGATTTATATGGTAGGCCATGTCGATCACTTTTGTGCTGGTTAGAGGTAGGTGAGGCAGCTTTACTGGGGCCACATCTCGTGCAGGAGACATCTGAGCAGGTCCAGTTGATTCGGAAGCGGATGGATACTGCGCAGTCTCGATAGAAGTTATATGATGATCACCGCAGATGACCCTTAGAGTTCGTGGTGGGGGATCAGGTGTTCTTGTGTGTTTCGCCGAGGCTGGGACACAAGCGGATCAGGAGACATGGTAAGATTTCACCGAGGTATGTGGGGCCATTTGAGATTCTGGAGAGAGTCAGGCTGGTTGCCTATTGGTTGCAGTTACCGCAGCAGTACCGAGCTATGCACAACGTCTTCCACGTGTCTCAGTTGCGTTGCTACCATTCAGACCCGTCTCACACCTTTCAGCCAAAGGAGGTTGAGCTTTAGCATGATGCGTCCTTTGAGGAGCATCCGATCCGTATCATTGACAGGAGCACGAAGGTTCTCTGAGGCCGGTCTATAACGACCCATACTTTACATACATTATTAATACTTCAAAATTAAAGCACACTTATTACAACATATGACAAAACCACAAAGGACCGTATAGGTATAGTGTCTTTAGAAACTGGGAAACATAAACAAATGGTTCATAAATCTTCTACAGTGTCTCCCATTTATTTCATCATATCTAGGGTCCCTTTTAGCATATTCTACTTAATATCCATCTTCCTGACCTGGGGAAAAGAAAACATAAAAGGGTGAGCTCAAATGCTCAGCAAGGGCAAATAAAGGAAATAAAAATCATATCATATCTTTTTGAAAATCAAAACCTGCAAAAGAGATCATAATATCTTAACATGGAATAAATCATAGAAGTGAAAATGAGATCCCCATAATCATAACATAAAACTTGAAACTTTGTGGCATGCACACATAATCATGGAAAATCATTTCTTGTTAGTCATGACTCATTGCCAAGACTATCTTAGTGGACAAAGTCCCTTTCTGAATCGAGTAACCCTCGTTTCAGTCCTGTTTCACTGAACCGGTATAACCTACCATTCCAGCCATGTCTATCTCATGAGATATAAAATCTTTACCCAATGCATTGGAGGGAGATATAGGTCCCACCCATCTCATAATGAATCCTTTCTTATGTGTGCCACATAATCATAAACCATACATCATAGCGTAACCCATGTAATAAAAATGGGATTCTTAAACAACAAGACATCATAAAACAATTCATATAATATAAAGGAATTCATAAAAATATTTCCATCACAACATAATCAAATCCATGTAATAATAGGGATAAAAACAGAACCCTTTTATTATCTTAGATGGAAAATAATTTGGATAAAATACTTGAACTCCATTCTTGAGGAAAATATCCTTTCTACTTCAAAAACATTTTTCCTTTCATAACATGTCATACGACTTTAAAATAAAAGAAGTTGATTAAAAATAAACTTGAAAACTTGTAAAGTAAGCTTCTTGGAAATAATGTTTTAAAAATCCATTCATGCCGTATAAGTTAAAAAAAACATTCTTTGTACTTTTGTCGGAAAAGTCAAAAAGTACCTCGTACGAAAAAACGACAAAAGATTCCTTTCATATTCTTTACTAAAAACTCACCGAAGGGTAAAAATTGGATTTAAACTATTGTAAGTGGATGTAAATAATATTACATATAGATGAAACATGGATGTGGATGATAAAATACACCCCAGTAAATACTTACGAATAAACAATCTCGGATAAAAATGAGATTGTGATATTTCCCTTACCTTAGGTCCGATTTGCTTTGTATGTGTCCGAAGCTCCTGTATAATGGTTTAAATAATGTTATTGACTTATTCCAGAATCATAAATATTGATATGATATCATATATGGTCATATTCTTAGCTTCTTGTTAGTAATATTTCATTGTTACGTGTTACTCGGGTCTTTATTGCCTTTTGTTCTTATGCGTGTTTTTCCGAATAAATTCTTATTCTTCTTTTAAGGTTATAGATACCTTATTTCCAGAATGGTATTAGTGTAACATATATCATATTTATTCATTCAATTCATTTATATAATTACTATGTAATGATGATCATGTAGAACGAGTCGCATCACATCGTGGAGACGGTATTCCGTACGTACGCACGAGTGATGATATCGTTCCTATGATCATGGAATTGTATTGGAGTATATGTGTATTATTTCAGTATCAATATTAATTTATAATAATCATAAATAGTTACTCATTACACCATTATACCCATCCTTGTAAGGTGATGGTGGAAAATATATTACACCACGGCGTGGAGACGGTATTCCGTACGTACGCACGCGCGGTGATTTCATTTTTCCGCAGGATGGATAGAAGGTGAATTAGGGTTGTTTCATATTTATAATAACATATCAGTATGTAAGTAATACTGATGTTATTAATTTATCATGAAACAACTAAAGAAGAATAAGTTGAAGAAGAAAGAAATTGAAAAGATCGGTAATGGATATTACCTCTTCTTTGGAACGCTTCTTTGAATCCTCCACTTAGGGAACTAAGATTGGTCTTTGAAGAAGACCAGGACCTCTAGGATTATTCTAGGGAAGTGTAGAGGAGAAAATGGCAGGGGTTGGCTGAGCTTGAGTGCTCAAATTGGTGTGAGGAGGAGGGGGAGGAGGTGCCCTTTTATAAGGGAGGAGAGGGGAACCTTAGGAATATCTCAAAATATTATTTTATATTAAAGTCAAAATCGGTTTATAATGGTTCCAAAGGGTCTTATTTCGAAGATAAAGTGGGGATGGGTCGAAATCCTATCAACCAATAGGATTTAGAAAAGTTTAGGTTATTATTTTAACCTTATCAATTAGATTTAACTCTAAGTTAAATAATTTAACTTTTACCGTGTCTTTTTGTTTTCTTACACTATATGGTTAATACAATTACTATAACATGCCAAACGAACCCCAAATTGTTAATTATTAATATATATATCCTTATCTAAGTCATTTGGCCGAAAATTAGATTTTTAGGAATAAAATAACAATTAGTAATATAATATTTTATTTAAAAACTATTTTGTGTCAATTTTGACACTATTTGATATATGATTTTTGTGAAAGTCATAACAGAATTATATGTTCGAACCAAATTGATTAAATCAACAATAATATATCATAGTAACCTAGAAAATTAGTGTAATTCATAAAAAGTCTCAAATTACATTTATTGTGGTGTTTATAACATCAATTATGTCAATATTTCATTAATAAGATAATTACTGCATCATCATTGTGTCATAAATAAATTAAATTATTTAATGTCTAAAAATTATAAATAAAATATAATTATGTAGGAAATCTTTTTAGCTTTCTATTTAATATTTATAGTCGAATTTATCTTATTTATAACCCCATATTAAAAATGTTTTAGTTATTAAACTTTGATTTTAACTATTTTAACTATTCATTAAATAAAATAATATTAAATGTCATAATCTAATCCAAGTGGACCTAAATGGTCATATTATATTCATAAGGTTGTTTTTGGTCGAATTACACTTATCCAATAGAATTAGGACATGTGTTAGGGTAATAGTAATATCATATTTACCCTTAGTTACCCTATTTACTATTAACCGTGGTAAAAAAAAGTAAAAAGTTACTATTCACCAAAAATTATTTTCATCTCATTGAACCACATTTTAGTCCTTGATATTAACCGTGTTTGTCGGATTTTCGAAATTCCATTCACAGAAGCGGTAAAATTAAGTTTTATGCCAAATTCAGTTTTTAACCTACCACTTAGTGGTTTCACTATTCATCAAAAATTGAAAGTTTTCAGAAAAATACCAAAATTTCACCCTAGGCTAATTTCGGTATTCCGAATCCAAAAATGAAGTCCATTTTGAAAGATAAAATTTATAAAATTTCAAAAATTGGTTATTACTATTCATAACGGCTAGTTTTAATAATATTTTAATAGCATATCGTTGTTTAGTGAAACTCGGTATTGCGTACGACGCAAGCTATCGAGGAAGGTCACGATTTCGTGTAAAGCAAGCCAAGCAAGTGTTGTGTAGAAAAAGATTCCTTTGATGATTTATATAACATAAAAGTCTCGGGTGTTACATTCTACCCCCCTTAAAAAGAATTTCGCCCTCGAAATTCGTCACTTTGTAATAAACAGATGAGGATACTTCTCCCTCATCATATCCTCAAGCTCCCATGTAGCTTCTTCAAGTTGGTGGTTCCTCCATAAAACTTTCAACAATCGAGTGGTCTTGTTTCGTAGGACTTTTTCGCTACGATCCAGAATCTCTATCGGTTGTTCTTCATTAGAAAGATCTTGCTCCAGCGGTACAACTTCTGAGCTGAGTACATGTGAAGGATCAGGTATGTACTTTCTCAGGAGAGATACATGGAACACATCGTGAACTTGAGAGAGATTCGGTGGAAGCGCCAATCGGTAAGCTACCTTTCCAACACGATCCAGTATTTCGAAAGGACTGATATATCTAGGGCTCAACTTCCCCTTCTTTCCAAATCTCATAACCCTCTTCCAGGGAGATATTCGTAAGAACACTTTATCACCCACTTCAAACTCTAGGTCTTTTCTTCGGTTGTCGGCATAACTTTTCTGTCGACTCTGAGCTGCTCTTATGTGTTGTTGAATAGATCTGACCTTTTCTGCCATTTCATCAACGAGATCAGGTCCTAATAGCTTTCTTTCCCCAACTTCATCCCAGCAAGTTGGAGTCCTGCATTTCTTTCCATAGAGAGCTTCATAAGGAGCCATATGAATACTGGAGTGAAAGCTATTATTATAAGAAAATTCCACCAAAGGTAGGTGTTGATCCCAACCTCCTTTGAAATCCATAGAGCAATCTCTCAACATATCTTCTAGGGTTTGAATTGTTCTCTCAGACTGACCATCTGTCTGGGGATGATAAGCAGTGCTGAAACTCAACTCTGTATCCAGAGTATGCTGAAGACTTCGCCAGAACTTCGAGGAAAATCTCGGATCCCGATCAGATATAATAGAAAGTGGTACTCCATGCAATCTTACCACTTCCTTTACATATATCCTGGCAAGCTGATCTAGAGAGAAATCCTCTCTAATAGCAATGAATTGTGCAGACTTTGTAAGACGATCAACTATGACCCAAATAGCATTATTGCCTTTGGATGTTTTAGGAAGTCCTGTGACAAAGTCCATAGTGATGTTTTCCCATTTCCATTCGGGTATGGGTAATGGTTGTAACATCCCCTTAGACTTTTGTCTCTCAGCTTTAACTTGTTGACAAACCAAGCATCGAGAGACATATTTAGCAACATCTCTTTTCATGCCATCCCACCAGAAGTACTCTTTCAGGTCCCTATACATCTTCGTGCTTCCAGGATGAATAGAGAATGAAGAACTATGAGCCTCATCCAGCAGCTCCTTCTTTAATTCGGGGATGGGAGGAACACAAACCCGATTCCTGAACTTTATTATCCCATCACAATCAAGGTTGAATTCAGGAACATTTCTCACCTTCTTTTGTAACTCGACATCTTCTTTCTGTGCCTCTTTAATCTTCACATGTATAGATGGTTGAACATTCATTTGAGAAAGATAAGATTTTTCACCTTCCATTATAATTCCAAGATCCATCCTTTGTAAATCCATAAATATTGGATTTTTTGTGAACCTCATCATGGATAAAGTAGCATGGTCTTGTCGACTTAATGCATCTGCCACCTTGTTTGCTTTCCCAGGGTGGTAATGGATTGAGCAGTCATAATCCTTAATCAGCTCCAACCATCTTCTTTGACGCATATTCAGCTCATTTTTTGTGAAAATATACTTTAAACTTTTATGATCAGTATAAATATCACACCTTTCACCATAAAGGTAATTCCTCCAAATCTTTAATGCAAAGATTACCGCAGCCAACTCCAAATCATGTGTTGGGTAATTTTGCTCATGGATTTTCAACTGTCGTGAGGCATAAGCTATCTCCATATCATTTTTCATAAGAACACACCCCAATCCCTTCTTGGATGCATCACTGTAGATCACAAACCTTTCTCCACTATAAGGCAGTGTGAGCACAGGTGCACTGGATAACCTTCTTTTCAACTCCTTGAAATTCTCTTCACATTCCTCTGTCCAAACAAACTTAACTCCTTTCCGAGTCAACTTGGTGAGTGGATTAGATAATCGTGAAAAATCCTTTACAAAACGTCGATAATATCCAGCCAAACCAAGAAAACTTCGGATCTCAGTTACTGTTGTTGGTCTTGACCATCTTTCGATAACCTCTGTTTTTGCTGGATCCACAGATATCCCCTCTTTTGAGATTATGTGACCCAAAAATGCAACTTTTTGAAGCCAAAATTCACACTTGGTAAATTTGGCATAAAGATTCTCCTTTCCCAGGGTCTTCAATATAATTCTCAAGTGATCTTCATGCTCTTCCTTTCTCTTTGAATAGACAAGAATATCGTCTATAAAGACTACCACAAATTGATCAAGATAGTCTCTAAAGACTCTATTCATTAGATCCATGAAGATAACAGGGGCATTAGTAAGACCAAATGGCATCACTATAAATTCATAGTGTCCATACCTTGTACGGAAAGCCGTCTTTGGTATATCCTCCCTTTTGAACCTTAATTGATGATACCCTGAATGAAGATCAATCTTGGAAAAGTATTGAGCTCCGCGTAGTTGGTCAAATAAGTCATCAATGCGTGGGAGAGGATATTTTTTCTTGATAGTGATCTTGTTAAGTTCTCGATAATCAATGCAGAGTCTCATTGATCCATCTCTCTTCTTAACAAATAGAACAGGTGCTCCCCAAGGTGACGCACCAGGGAGTATGAATCCCTTATCAAGATTCTCCTGGAGTTGCTTCTTCAATTCCTGCAACTCAATTGGGGCCATTCTATAAGGTGTCTTTGAAATAGGAAAAGCACCCGGTACGAGTTCTATTAAAAACTCAACTTCACGATTTGGTGGAAGACCCAGTAATTCCTCTGGAAAGACATCATCAAACTCCCGTACGATGGGCATATTCTTAATCGCGAGTTTCTCACCAACCATTTGAGATAAATAACTTTAATTTAGTGGAATCAATACCCATAAAATGGAAGAAATTTCCACTGGAAGGTTATGTTCATCCTTGCATTGATAGACGATCATAGATTGATCTGGAATATGAAATGTGACTTCCCTTCTTTGGCAATTGATATGAGCTCCGTATAAAGAAATCCAATCCATGCCAAGAATCACATCAAATTCCACTATAGGAAGGATCACAAGATTTGCAGGAAGCACTTTCCCACAAACTTCGATCGGAGAAGAATTATAAACTTTTGATGCGATTGATGTGCCATTAGGTGTTGTCACAGCTAACTCAACATCTAATTATTGAGGTAATATGGTGATACCCTTAGAAAATTCTTCAGAAATAAAAGAGTGGGTGGATCCAGAATCAAATAAAACATTTGCTACTTTAGAGTGGATGGTAAGTGTACCTTTCACCACTTCGTTATCGTACTCCACATCGCTGATAGAAATTGCATGTGACTTTCCTTTGTCTTTAGCCTTAAGATTTTGTTGACGTCGACCATCATCATCAACCCTTGGATTTGGGCATTGATTGGCATAATGCCCCATCTCCTTGCACTTGAAACATTGAAGTGTAGTAGGTTCATTCTGTGTATCCCTTCCTTTGTTTACATCATTAGACATCTTCTTCCCATTATCGCGGCATTCAAATGCCCGATGACCTTCCTTTCCACATTTGAAACATTTACTTGTCCCTTTAAGACAACTCCCTCCATGTTTCTTTCCACACTTTGAGCATAAGGAAAATCTCATCTTCTTTTCCGTGTGCTCTTTAGATTTTTCTTTGAATTCCATCTTCCTCTTCTTATCAAACCCATGTGACTGATGGGTTACTCCAATCTCCATCTCGACTTTGAGAGCACATCGAACGATTTCCTCGTAGCTATTGAAGTCCCTTATGGCTAACGCCCTTCGAAGACTTGGTTTTAAGCCACTAAAGAATCGATCGATCTTACTCTCAGGTTGGATAATAATACCAGAAGCGTACCTTGCAAGTCTTGTAAAATTTGCTTTATAGGTACCAACAGATTCATCATCCATTTGCTTCAGTTCAAGAAACTCTTTCTCCATCTTTGTTCGGAGAATACGAGGGAAGTACTTATTAAAAAATAAGTTCTTGAACTCGTCCCATTCCATAGACTCAATTTCATCCCTTTGCCTCGTATTCTTAATAATATTCCACCATTGATCAGCATCTCCTTCCAAACGATACACTACTAGGATGACTTTATCATGTTCAGAACATTGAAGAACTGAAAATATATTTTCAGTAGTACTAATCCATTGTTCAGCAACTAATGGATCAGTAGACCCACTGAAAGAAGGTGGACGCTGCCTCATGAAGGATTCAACAGAATTTTGCTCCTTCCTTTGCTCGTTTGGAAGTCCTGCATGATTCATAGCTTGAGAAAGTTGTGTGAGCATGGCTACAAGATTTTGCATTCCAGCTCCCATATCGTTTGATTGCTTAGGGGGACAATCATTGCATTGCCCATCGCATTCCGCATTAACACGGTTCCTTCGGGTTCCAGCCATTGACTAAAACCAAGAAGAATAATGTGAGCAACACTAATTATAATAGGAAAACCACATAATTCAAGAATAAAATTTTCACGCTTAAGGTCTTATCCTAGGTTATTCATGGCCATTTCTAAAACACTAATATTGTGTTATATGCTTAGACTTATCCTTAGGGTTCTTACTAAGGCTTTCACATCCTAGTTTCCAAAGGTTGACTATACCTTTCCTTTGATACCAACTATAACGACCCATACTTTACATACATTATTAATACTTCAAAATTGAAGCACACTTATTACAACATATGACAAAACCACAAAGGACCGTATAGGTATAGTGTCTTTAGAAACTGGGAAACATAAACAACTGGTTCATAAATCTTCTACAATGTCTCCCATTTATTTCATCATATCTAGGGTCCCTTTTAGCATATTATACTTAATATCCATCTTCCTGACCTGGGGAAAAGAAAACATAAAATGGTGAGCTCAAATGCTCAGTAAGGGCAAATAAAGGAAATAAAAATCATATCATATCTTTTTGAAAATCAAAACCTCCAAAAGAGATCATAATATCTTAACATGGAATAAATCATAGAAGTGAAAATGAGATCCCCATAATCATAACATAAAACTTGAAACTTTGTGGCATGCACACATAATCATGGAAAATCATTTCTTGTTAGTCATGACTCATTTCCAAGACTATCTTAGTGGACAAAGTCCCTTTCTGAATCGAGTAACCCTCGTTTCAGTCCTGTTTCACTGAACCGGTATAACCTACCATTCCAGCCATGTCTATCTCATGAGATATAAAATCTTTACCCAATGCATTGGAGGGAGATATAGGTCCCACCCATCTCATAATGAATCCTTTCTTATGTGTTCCACATAATCATAAACCATACATCATAGCGTAACCCATGTAATAAAAATGGGATTCTTAAACAACGTGACATCATAAAACAATTCATATAATATAAAGGAATTCATAAAAATATTTCCATCACAACATAATCAAATCCATGTAATAATAGGGATAAAAACAGAACCCTTTTATTATCTTAGATGGAAAATAATTTTGATAAAATACTTGAACTCCATTCTTGAGGAAAATATCCTTTCTACTTCAAAAACATTTTTCCTTTCATAACATGTCATACGACTTTAAAATAAAAGAAGTTGATTAAAAATAAACTTGAAAACTTTTAAAGGAAGCTTCTTGGAAATAATGTTTTAAAAATCCATTCATGCCGTATAAGTTAAAAAAAACATTCTTTGTACTTTTGTCGGAAAAGTCAAAAAGTACCTCGTACGAAAAAACGACAAAAGATTCCTTTCATATTCTTTACTAAAAACTCACCGAAGGGTAAAAATTGGATTTAAACTATTGTAAGTGGATGGAAATAATATTACATATTGATGAAACATGGATGTGGATGATAAAATACACCCCAGTAAATACTTACGAATAAAAAATCTCGGATAAAAATGAGATTGTGATATTTCCCTTACCTTAGGTCCGATTTGCTTTGTATGTGTCCGAAGCTCCTGTATAATGGTTTAAATAATGTTATTGACTTATTCCAGAATCATAAATATTGATATGATATCATATATGGTCATATTCTTAGCTTCTTGTTAGTAATATTTCATTGTTACGTGTTACTCGGGTCTTTATTGCCTTTTGTTCTTATGCGTGTTTTGCCGAATAAATTCTTATTCTTCTTTTAAGGTTATAGATACCTTATTTCCAGAATGGTATTAGTGTAACATATATCATATTTATTCATTCAATTCATTTATATAATTACTATGTAATGATGATCATGTAGAACGAGTCGCATCACATCGTGGAGACGGTATTCCGTACGTACGCACGAGTGATGATATCGTTCCTATGATCATGGAATTGTATTGGAGTATATGTATATTATTTAAGTATCAATATTAATTTATAATAATCATAAATAGTTACTCATTACACCATTATACCCATCCTTGTAAGGTGATGGTGGAAAATAGATTACACCACGGCGTGGAGACGGTATTCCGTACGTACGCACGCGCGGTGATTTCATTTTTCCGCAGGATGGATAGAAGGTTAATTAGGGTTGTTTTATATTTATAATAACATATCAGTATGTAAGTAATACTAATTTTATTACTTTATCATGAAACAACAAAAGAAGAAGAAGTTGAAGAAGAAAGAAATTGAAAAGTTCGGTAATGGATATTACCTCTTCTTTGGAACGCTTCTTTGAATCCTCCACTTAGGGAACTAAGATTGGTCTTTGAAGAAGACCAGGACCTCTAGGATTATTCTAGGGAAGTGGAGAGGAGAAACTGGCAGGGGTTGGCCGAGCTTGAGTGCTCAAATTGGTGTGAGGAGGAGGGGGAGGAGGTGCCCTTTTATAAGGGAGGAGAGGGGCACCTTAGGAATATCTCAAAATATTATTTTATATTAAAGTAAAAATCGGTTTATAATGGTTCCAAAGGGTCTTATTTCGAAGCTAAAGTGGGGATGGGTCGAAATCCTATCAACCAATAGGATTTAGACAAGTTTAGGTTATTATTTTAACCTTATAAATTAGATTTAACTCTAAGTTAAATAATTTAACTTTTACCGTGTCTTTTTGTTTTCTTACACTATATGGTTAATACACTTACTATAACATGCCAAACGAACCCCAAATTGTTTATTATTAATATATATATCCTTATCTAAGTCATTTGGCCGAACCTTAGATTTTTAGGAATAAAATAACAATTAGTAATATAATATTTGATTTAAAAACTATTTTGTGTCAATTTTGACACTATTTGATATATGATTTTTGTGAAAGTCATAAAAAAATTATATGTTCGAAAAAAATTGATTAACTCAACACTAATATATCATAGTAACCTAGAAAATTAGTGTAATTCATAAAAAGTCTCAAATTACATTTATTTTGGTGTTTATAACATCAATTATTTCAATATTTCATTAATAAGATAATTACTGCATCATCATTGTGTCATAAATAAATTAAATTATTTAATGTCTAAAAATTATAAATAAAATATCATTATGTAGGAAATCTTTTTATCTTTCTATTGAATATTTATAGTCGAATTTATCTTATGTATAACCCCATATTAAAAATGTTTTAGTTATTAAACTTTGATTTTAACTATTTTAACTATTCATTAAATAAAATAATATTAAATGTCATAATCTAATCCAAGTGGACCTAAATGGTCATATTATATTCATAAGGTTGTTTTTGGTCGAATTACACTTATCCAATAGAATTAGGACATGTGTTAGGGTAATAGTAATATCATATTTACCCTTAGTTACCCTATTTACTATTAACCATGGTAAAAAAAAGTAAAAAGTTACTATTCACCAAAAATTATTTTCATCTCATTGAACCACATTTTAGTCCTTGATATTAACCGTGTCTGTCTGATTTTCGAAATTCCATTCACAGAAGCGGTAAAATTAAGTTTTATGCAAAATTCAGTTTTTAGCCTACCACTTAGTGGTTTCACTATTCATCAAAAATTGAAAGTTTTCAGAAAAATACCAAAATTTCACCCTAGGCTAATTTCGGTATTCCGAATCCAAAAATGAAGTCCATTTTGAAAGATAAAATTTATAAAATTTCAAAAAGTGGTTATTACTATTCATAACGACGAGTTTTAATAATATTTTAATAGCATATCGTTGTTTAGTGAAACTCGGTATTGCGTACGACGCAAGCTATCGAGGAAGGTCACGATTTCGTGTAAAGCAAGACAAGCAAGTGTTGTGTAGAAAAAGATTCCTTTGATGATTTATATAACATAAAAGTCTCGGGTGTTACACGGTCAGTTCCTCTCGTACGGGTGCTATGGCAGCATGGCGGAGTGCAGGACGAAACCTCGGAGTGGGAGACTGAAATACGTGCTCTGTGGCCGGAGTTGTTCATAGATATATCTTCACCACCCTTGGAAGGGTAATTCGGGGATGAATTGCTATAAGGGGGGAAGTTTGTAAGAACCCGGTTCTTAGTTTTGAGGTACGAGCTTCTTCTTTTCCCTTTTCCTTAAGTGTTTTTGTGAAAATATGGAAAATGGGGAAAAATCCAAAATTTTGGAACTACACGCCATGTGAATTTCCACAAGCCGTGTACTTTTGGCCATGTTGGGATGAGTACACAGGGTGTGTAGCCATGCCGACGATGAGGGGTGTAGGAACCGACTATACGCCGTGTAGTGTTACTTTACACGCCGTGTAGTCAGTTGGCAGACCGAAACAGTAAGGCGGTGGAGCAGCCGCCAGCTGGGCGACAGTACACGCCGTGTACTCAGGAGTACGTGCCGTGTAATCATTTCGACGGATGAATAGTGTGGCGGTGCCGCCAGAGGAACAGTTAAATGAAGGAAGTAGATGCCGTGTACTCAGAAGTACACACCGTGTACTTTGTTTTTTCAGCTTAAAATAGGCAGTAGCCTCCTCATTTGGTAGAGGAGGCATTTGAGCAATTTTAGAGCCAAAGTAGGAGACCGAACCTTTGAAGATCTGCCGAGAGTTCGTCTAGAATCGGTTTCCTCCTCGGACGATCTCGTTGGAACTGCACGGGTAAGGGATTCCATCTCCTTGGATACTTCTTACCAATTCTTCTCCTAACAGGATTTATTTGAGGTTAAGAGAGTTTTTTTCTTCATCAGATCTACACTGTTCTTAGGCGTTTCTCAAGCAGACATTCGGGTATACCGCTCGTTGGCGTATAAGGTAGGTGGATTGGTGTTAGTTTTTCCAACTGCCATATGTTTTGTGCGTTTTTGTGCCACGAACCCATGTTGGGGTGTCGTGTGGCTAAGGCCGTTGCTATATTTAATGCCTAGAATTGCATAGGTGATTAAATTGTGATAATAAAATACTGGTTGGGATCGTTTCTTGGATCCGGAACCACCCCGGGTGTGTGTTCCACTATTTAGCCGTTTGGCCAGGGTACCTGAGGGTATGCCTTTAATGCAGTAATTGTAGAATTTACTTGAGTGGAATTGCTTGTTTAATGCATTTTGAAATGTTGGGCATGACCTGGTTACCTGTTTATCCTGAGGGCATTGTTATGATTAGCCTATGGGCACTGAACTATTTATCCTGTGGGCAGTAGTTATTTCGACCTGAGGGAAACTTTTTCCGTGCCCGTGGGATGCTGACTCTGTGCCTGTGGGTGACACTAACTACGCCTGAGGGAAAACTCTGTTATGCCTGAGGGTAGATTATTGTGTTGGATACTCTTTACCTAAGGGTATGGGTTTACATGTCCGAGGAAATTAGCTGGTTATTTAGAATATTCACTGTAGTGGTATTTTAAATTAAATGAATTAAATGGATAATAAAATGGCAATATAACTGGTAATTAGTTACTTTTGAGTACTGCTTACTTTGTTGAATTTTACTACGGCACACTATTGTTGCATTCTTACATGTAGTTGGGCACATGCCTTTGGTGGGTGCCTACTGAGATATATTTCTCACACCCTATTTGGGTCATGCTTTTCGGCCCAAACAGATTACGTTTCTGCAGGTGTGGCTAGGCGCAAGAGTCCCTATACAGGTAATTGACTATTGCTGTGGAGTATGAGGGCATGGGACCGAGCCTAGGGTCGCGATGCCGCTGCTAGCTGTTTGATTTGCTTTGCTGTACTCTGCCTTTTGCTGTACTATATTGATGTATAAAATGTTCTGGCTGTTTTCTTAGAACTTGAGACATGTAGCATCATTATTTATACACTGTTGGTTATATCCACCGCTGTTGATTATTTCAGTTGGGTATGGTTTACTGCTTTCTCTATGGTTGTATGTTTTATTTCATTTCGCTGTGCTACACTTTGACAAATGAGGGCATATTTTCCTCACTATCAGACCTGGGCCCTCGCTGCTAGTCGGCAGCCTCTGGCGTTTGCGGAAATGTGCTTGAGGTCATGTGGCGAACCGGGTTTGGGGCACCTGTTGAGTGGCACCCGGGTCCGGGTTGTTACATGTTTAAATTTATTTATGGTCAAAATAGATACATAATACCTATATAAGTTCAATGTAATTCATTGGAGTCATTTTATAATTGGTTTAGATATATAAAAATTTTATTGAACTTTTACCGTCTTGTACCCACCTCCTAGGAGCTTTTGCAAATTTGCATAAAACATAATTTTACCACTTCTGTGAGTTGAATTTTGAAAATCCAGGAGACATGGTTGATATTAGTAAGTAAAATTTGGTTCAATAAGATGAAAATAAGTTTGGGTGAATAGTAACTTTTGACTTTTATTTACCACGATTAAAAGTAAGTAGGGTAATTAAAGGTAAAAATGATATTAATATTACTATAACACATTTCATAATTCTATTGGATAAGTTTAATTCGACCAAAAATAAAATTAGGAATAAAATACGATCCTTTAGGTCCACTTGGATTTTATTAGGACATTTATTATTATTTTCTTTAAAGAAGAGTTAAAAGAGTTAAAATCAAAGTTTAATAATAATTTTTTTTAATATAGGGTTATGCATAAGATAAACTCAATTATAAATAATAATTAGAAAGAAAAAAATATTTCCTACATAATGGTATTTTATTTATAATTTTTAGACATTAAATAATTTAATTTAGTTATGAAACAATGATGATGAAATAATTACCTTATTAATGAAAGATTCAAATAATTGATATTATAAATATCCAAATAATTAAAATTGGAGACTTTAAATGAATTACACTAATTTTATAGGTTAATATGACATGTTAGGGTTGATTAAATGAATTTTTTTCTAAGTAATAATGCTGTTATAAATTTAACAAAAAAAAATAACAAATAGTGTCAAAATTGACATAAAAGATTTTTTAAAACAAATATTATATTATTAATTGATATTCTATTCCTAAAAATCTAAGGCTCGGCCAAAGGTATTAAATATTACTATATATGACATTAATGAACCACTTGATATTTTCTTGTAAGTTTATAGTAAGTTTATTATCCGTATAATATAAAAATACAAAGACACATGATAAATGTCCAACTCATTAACTAAGAGTTAAATCTAAAATATAAGGTTAATATAGTGACCCAAAGCTATCTAAAACCTATTGGTTGACTAGTTTTAGACCCATAAACACCTTATTCTAGAAATAAATCATTTTTGAGCCATTATAAACCGAAAATTATTTTATTATAAAATAATATTTCAATCTTTTCCTAAGGTGCCCCTCACCCCTCTTATAAAAGGGAACTCACCCTTATCTCAAATTCACACTTCCAAAGCCATTTGGCTCGGCCAAAACCTACCCAAATATCCTCCAAACTGTCCTACCTTCATCCTAGAGGCCTTAATTTTGTCAGAAAGCCAACCTAAGGATCCCTTTTGATCAAATAAAAAGGAAGAACCCGAAGAAGAGGTAAACATTTCATCACATCTTTCAAGTTATTTTCTTCTTTCACTTCTTATTTCCTTGTTGTTTCCATTATAAAATAATAACTCCAGTATCTTCTATATAATATGATGTTATTATAAATATGGTACAATCATATTCATTATTATACCCATCCTTTGAATGATATGTCACCATACGTTCGTACGTACGACTTACCGTCTCCACGCCTTGGTGTAGTTGTTATTCAATACATTATTATTTGGATGGGTATAATATTGATGTATAATTGATTTAAATAATAAATATAACATGATAATTATTCTTTATATATGATATATCATCCAATTATATATGATTTTAATATCAAAATAATGATATTGTCGCTCGTGCGTACGTACGTATTACCGTCTCCACGAACGCGATGAGATTAATCCCCATCATATCCATTCAAGAATAATTTTCATTTTATAGTTAAAAATAATGTTCAAAGACATAATATAATTATGTATATAAATAAAATATATACTATTCATAAAAAACATGTCTTACGTAACCAAGCATATAAAGGAGAATGAATCAGTTAACACCCGAAACGACGATAATACTAAAATATTACTAACAAAGCAATATTAGAAGATTGTATATCATATCATATTTGTGTATATGGTTCTTGTATAATTTAATAAAAATTATTTAACTATTATACAAGAGGTTAACGTACCCTCGACCAAGGAAAAGTACAAGGTAAGGGTTAATTTCACAATCTCTTTATTATCCGAGGTTGTTTTTACGTAAGTATCTACTAGGACCTCTTTATCATCCACATCAATGTTTCTTAAAAATGTATTTCAAAACATTTTTAATATTTACTAGACAATGGTTTATTGTAATTTATACCATTATTTGACCTTATATGTTTTGGAAGGAATCTTTCCATCATTTTACAAACAAGGTACATTATGACCTTTTCGACAAAATTAAGGTAGGAATGTTTTTTTAACTTATACGGTGGGTGTGGCTATTTTCCGCCATTATAACATATTATAAGATTACCTTACAAGATTATAAGAATATTTTCAAAATAAATGTTTTCTTTTATAATTATGTGACTTTAAATTATTTCAAAAAAGAAAGAGATATTTATCTCAAGTAGTTTTGATTTCATCCATGTCAACATCTATTGATGGATTTTATACTTGTTTGAAGATGATTAATTATTATACAAATATTCCATATTTTATTGAAGGTGTTGTGATATGCTTGACTATGGATGTGTTATTTTTATACCATTCCTAGTTTATGGTTAAAGTATTGACATTTCATATGCTAGTTTTAATACGAATATTTATGTTCTATTTCAACCTTTTCATATGAGGAATGTATTGGACTTAGTATGTGAGGGGTGGAGCCCTCTATAGCTCCTCAATTCATTGGTAGGTCTCATGAAACAATTAGATGTGGAATTGGATGAGGCCTTTCCCAATTTTGATATATGGTATTGGACAAGGCCTAAATCATTTTTAGACGTCTTGGTGGAGGCCTTGACAAAATTTTTTAGAATGTCCGACATTATACATTCCCTTATTATAAAATTAATATTGATGGTTCATGTGGTTATTCAACTAGTAGAATAACCATGATTATGTTTTATTATGGAATTATTTACTCATCTCATATACCTGTCATAAAAGTGTTAATGTTTATTATTTTTAAAGGCATGTGTTTTCAATTATTCACCATGCTTAATAGTTATGTTATCTTCCACTATATTGTTTACCCTTACTGAGAGTTTGAGCCCACCCCTTTATTATATTTAATTTTACCAGGATCCTAGGAAGTGTTTTATGATAGAGATTCTGGGTTAATCTAAGGGAATAATGGTGTTCTAAATGAATTATTTATGCTATGTTGTATGTTAGAAAGAGTAATGTAACGTTCATGTATGTAATCTATTTTCCATGAATACTAAACTGATCAGTCCTTTGAGACTTGATTCCTTGTAATCATTCCAATTTATTATAATAATGCACAGACTCTGGATAACTAGGGTTGGGGAGTTACAATTAAAATGATAATAAATCCAATTTTAATCATAAAATACAATAATATTTTAAAAGGTAGTTTTACCACCTTTTGATAAAAAACCCATTTTAAATATATTTTTTGTCACTTTTATAAATTCTATTTGAGAAAATAAACTTTTTATTTATAATTTAAGTATCAAAATTTAAATTGATTGAATTTTTGGAATTTTTCTGAAAAGTTTCATTTTTTGATGAATAGTAAAACAATGTAGTTAAAAACTGATTTTTCATTTAAAAAATTATTTCACTTTAAAATGTACTTTTAAAGTAACAATATATCAATAATACATGTATTAATCCAATTTAGGTCAGTGGAATAATTTTTATATTTAAATTAGATATAAAGACTTATTGAAATTTTGAATTTCTCTTTTGCCCGCCTTCTCGCCACATCTGCAAGATTAGTGTTAAACTTAATTTTGACACTTACATGAATTGAATTTTGAAAAATTGACATAAATTGTTGTAATAATTAAGGAAAATATTATATAATAGTATCAAATTAATTTTTGGATAATTGTAACTTTAGTTTTTTATTTACCATGGTTAAGGTTAAATCGAGTAATTGATGTTATAAATAATATTATAATAATATAAAATTAACCTAACCCTTGTCATAATTTCATTGCATAATATGGGTTTGATAAAATTAAGCCTTATTAGGAAATTATAACCATTTTAAGCCACATGGGTAAGAATATTACATTTAATATGGTTTATTTAAAGATAAATTAAAAATATCATACTCAAAGTTTTAATAAGTAAATCATTTTTAATATAGGGTTATAAAAAAGATAAATTCGACTATAAATATTAATTTAAGGTATAAAATATTTATATACATCATTATGATTTTTTTTTTAATTTTTAGACATTAAATAATTAAATTTAATTGTGACACAATTATGATGGAGTAACAGATTTATTAAATGAAGAATAAAATAAATGATATTAATAATATTAAAATAAATATAATTTGAAATATTTGATGTCATCCAGAAATTTTATGGATTAATATAACATGTTAGGGATGATTTAATGTATTTTTTTAAAGAATAAAGTAGTTTTTATTTCAAAAAAAAGTCAATAAATGAATAATGTCAAAATTGACATAATTCACATCTTAAAATATAAAATCTTTATTTAAATGATATAAAATTTATAAAAAATATGATATTTTTCCATAAAGTTGAGTTAATTCTAAAAATTTAATTAAATAATTATTTATTTGTCATTTTTCATGTTATGTTAATTATGTTAACTCTCAATATGTAAATTACTTGATAAAATGGTAAGAGTTAAAAGGGGTTAAAACAAAAATATAAGGATTAAAAAATATATTCAAATTTGTATAATTTCATTGGAAGATTCTATTTTAAACCATACTTATAATATATTATAAATAAATCAATTTGGACCCATTTTAAATTGAAAATGAATTTATATTAATTTAATACTTTTAATAATTCCAAGAGTGCCCCTCCCCTCTACTATAAATGGGAACCCATTCACCTCTATTCCTTACACTTCAAAATCCATTTGGTTCAGAAAATATATGACCAAAAACATTAATATAATTACTACCCACATTCTATAGGCCTTATTTTAAGAAGAAAACTCACCTTATAGGTGTTAAGGTGTTATGAAAGGTGATCATCCGAAGAAAAGATAATGTTTTTATTTAAGTGTTTCTATTTTATTTCTTCTTCCACTTTTTTCAAAAAAAAAATTCATCCATGATGAAATAATAACTATAGTATAATCAGTATAATTAGATTTTATTATGTTAATATAATCACCTAAATCAATCTCCACTTCCATTAAAATGGAAAATAATTAATCGTTCATTCGTATGTGTGAACAATCAACTCCACGAACTGATATTTTTTTTCCATAACTGTCTCTCATGATTGGTTATAATAATGTAATTAATGTTAATATGTGATATTAATGACATATTAATCATTATAAGATAATATTATAACAATTATTTTCTTACTTTCTATGCAGATAAAAATGATAATGTCGTTCGTGCGTACGTGTGAACTATCACCTCCACAATGTGATGCGACTCATTTTTATTCATTACATAAATTATATGATATATATAAGTACATTTAAATGATTAATATGATATTAATGATGTTATTATCATTATTTAATGATAAAATAATACTTAATTTCTTTCCATGATGATCAATGAAAAATGAAAAATGTTACTCATGTGTACCTACGGCCTACCGTCTCCATGATTATAACATTGTTCATTTTTCATAACCATACTTACTGGTTTGATTTAAAAATATTATTTATATATAAAAATGATAATAATTTCATGAATATTATTATATAGATGACGGAATTATTACCACATGGAATATTGACACCATACTTATAAGGCCCCATCCTTAAACCTTACTTAATCTTGAGTTATTACAAGATTACACATTGAGGATCTTTTCAGGTTTAGAGTTTTAGAGAATTAGAGCATAAAACTTTCATTACATTCCACATATAAACAAAGTGGTTACATAAAGATAGTATTCTTTTTTCCCATAAATGGAAACATATTTAAAATAAAACATGGATTCATTCTTGACACTTCCTTGACACTATCATCATATCATGTACCTTTCCCTTGACCTGTGAAAAACATTTCAAAAAAACTTGGGATGAGCATAAAAAGCTCAGTATGGGTTATAAAAATATGTAAAGGAAACATAAGTTCATATATACATAAGAATGAAATCATACTTTACCCATAAAACATAAGCACTTTAACATACCTCATCAAATCATGAATAAATCATAGAAATCATAAGACATAAAGGTAACTTGAGGCATTCATAACATTCTTACGTAGGGAGTAACCCTCTTGGTTATGTTTGGAATACCCATCACAATATATTCCCTAAATATCTTCGGAAAAACCTTAACGTTTCACTCCTTCGCGTTACCCAATGCATTGGAGAGCTATATCGGGCTCACCCGCCCTTAGTTTATCACAGAATCACCCGTCTTCATAATAATGCCCAAGAACCTCAACATAATCATATCACATAAAAATGCATAAAGGAAACATAACATTTCCACCATTCAATCACAAGATATCAATACAACATATTGATATAAAAACATTATGAAAACCATTTTCAATACCAAAATAAAAGAAAATTAAAACATGGTATTTATTTTTCTTTTAAAAAGAAGGTATGGCTTGTAGAGGAAGCCGAAACTCAAATAACGGTCATGGCGGTGGAGAAGTTGTTGTCGCCGCATACGTACGAAAAAAACATTCCCTTTTGTCATTTAGTAAAATGCTTCTTATAAAAAAGATTCCTTTTGGATAAATGTAAAAGTCAAAGGGGTTTATATACCGTATAAAATAAGGTTGTGTATAAAACAAAATATGCCTCAATGAAAGGAGATTGAGACGAAGTCCCATACCTCGGGTCCGACTTGACTCGGTCGTTCTTTAATCTCCTGAATAATAAACTTGAGTTAATTTCTACTTGTTTAAGAACCTTTTTAAAGTTCATTATTCCTTTTATATAACTTATTTCCGTGTCATGAACACTATGTAATTATTTAAGTTAATAACAGTCGTTTTAACGGTCATTGGTACTTGAGTAAAAAATAAACCCTTTATAATTACAAGTTTTCCATGTATCCATTATATCCAGAATTATAATCATGATGTATATATCATATATATCATATATATCTAGTATATACATGCATTTATAATATTACATAATCATTTAGAGGTAAGAAATGAAATGTACCGTTCATGGAGACGGTAAGCCGTACGTACGCATGAATGCTACTTTCATTTCTATTTCGTATTTTATAGAATGGAATAATAATTATATAAATGTATATTATAATTCCAGTGTAATATCATATATAATATCATAACTTCATCCTTTATACATCCCACATATGGTATTAACGAATCAAATCACTTTGAGGGGGCGGTAGTCCGCACTTCCTTAAATGATGATATCACGTTTACCCATAATGTAAACCATAAAGGTATGCCCAAAATGAAAAATACAGAAGTTTAAGGAAAACAAAAACATATTATATATCATATATAAATATAGTGTCATCTTAATGGCCAACTTTTAAGGTGTTAAAATAATGTTGAACAATCATCGTTTCGGGAGGCAGAAATTCTCCATCCACAGAAACAATATGTTCTTTAACCATTAGATGTAGGTATGTGTAAGTGTAGCTCTAATACTTCTTATAAAAACATCCTAGTATATTGAATATACTTTATTTGTTACAAAATAAAAGAATAAAAAGAGTTTAAGGGGTTGGAGAAGCAAAATAATACAAAAGGACTCAAGTGAAGACATTACCTTAAAATCGGGTAACTCCCTTTGGTTTGAGCTCAAAGGATTCCTTGGGAGGACTTATGCCCAAAGTGAGGCTTCAAGGAGTAATATAGGGAAGTGGAGAGACAAAATGGGCAGGGGTTGGCTGAGCCAAAGGCTTTGGAAGTGTGGGTAAGGAGGTAGAGGTGGGGGCCTTTTATAAGTGGAGAGGAGGGGCACTCTTGGAAAGTAAAGAAATGTTATTTATTTTAAAATGAGTTTCGGATTAAAAAGGTCCCACATTGATATAATTCGAGGGTAAGGTGATAAGGGTTCTAAATCCACCCATCCAATAGGTTTTGGACATGTGTAGGGCATAGATTTTACATTATCATTTCATTTTATTTAAATCCTTTATTAATGAGGTAATCGCTGCATCATCATGATGTCAGAAATAATTTAATTTGTTTAAAGTCTAAAAATTATAAAAAAATACTATGATGTAGGAAATATTTTTAGATTTAAAATGAATATTTATAATCAAAACTCTGACATGTATAACCCCATGTAAAAATTGTTTTAGTAAAATAAATCATGTTTGTGTCATTTTTACTTTAACATTAAATAAAAAGTTATTTATGTCATTTCACAAACAAAGTGGCTCCATGGGGTCCCCAAGTTGACCCATGGATTGTCTGGGTCGGCCATGACACATCCAATGAGGGTAGTACATGTGTCAAACTCATCTCATATTATTAAAACATTATTTTTACCTTAAACTACACTAATTACCTCTAACCGCGATTAAGAACTTAAAAGTTACTATTCACCAAAAAATTATTTTAATCTCATTGAACCACATTTTAATTCTTAATGACAACCATGTATGTTGGATTTTTGAAAATCAAATCACAGAAGTGGCAAAGTTTCATTTAAACGAAAAATCAGTTTCTTTAACTACCACTTAGTGGTTTCACTATTCATCAAAAATTGAAGTTTTTCAGAAAAATTCCAAAACTTCACCCTAAGCTATATTTGATATTATGAATTCAAAAATGATGTCTATTTTACAAAATTCAAAACATATAAGATGCATTAATTAATTTAAAAATTAATTCCCACTGTAATGACAAATAGCGTGTTTTTATGAAACAATAAGTATCAAAAGATTGACACTAGTTTAAGCCCAATCTCAAAGTGAAATTGATTCCAATGACCACCATTGGATTAAATGGTAAAAATATATTCTAATTTCACTTTAAAACCAATTCAAAAGATAATCTAATCATATAAATAAATTAGATTAAAAAGAGGTTTTGAATTAAAATACAACATTTTTCACTGTTCATTAAAAAATGAACTTTATCGGAAAAATACCAAAAATTCACACAAAGTAAATTTTGATGTCCCAATCATAAAGAATAAGTTTATTTTGACAAAAATAGCTTATAAAATTGTCAAAAGATAGATTTAAAAATGGTTTTCCATTAAAAGGCAGTAAAACAATCTTTTAAAAATATTAGTGTATTCCATGCTTAAGATTGGATTTATTTTCATTTTAAGCCTCTAAAACACTATCTAATTCATTAATAGGCATATATAAAAATATCTATTATTAATTACTTACTTAGGATGTTACATCCTTCCTCCCTTTAGAAATTTGCGTCCCCGCAATTTATTTACTTATCGAATAAATGGGGGTACTTATCCCTCATTTCATTTTCAGATTCCCATGTTTCCTCTTCCATCATGTGGTTTTTACACAAAACCTTTACCTAATTAATCACCTTATTCCATAACACTTGCTCCCTGTGGTCAAGAATATGGACCAGTTGTTCCTCATATGATAGGTTCTCTTCCAGCTGAACTACCTCTGGACTCAAAACATGAGATGGATCCGGCATGTACTTTCTCAGCATCGAAACATGAAAAACATTGTGTGCCTGAGATAAACTCGGAGGTAAAGCCACCCGGTATGAAACTGATCCAACTCTCTCCAGAATTTCATATGGTCCAATGAACCTTGGACTCAGATTTCATTTCTTACCAAATCGCATCACACTTTTCCATGGTGAGACTTTGAGGAAAATATGATCTCCTACCTCAAAAGATAGATCCTTCCTCCTATTGTCCGCATAACTCTTCTGCCTGCTCTGAGCTGTTCTCATGTGTTTCTGAATCAACTGAACTTTTTCTGCCATCTCTTCTACCAATTCTGGTCCCATCAGCTTCCTTTCACCCACTTCATCCCAAAATGCTGGAGTTCAACACCACTTCCCATATAACGCCTCAAATGGTGCCATCTGTACACTGGAATGAAAACTGTTATTATATGAAAATTCAACCAAAGAAAGATGTTGGTCCCAACTTCCCTGATAATCCATCGAACAAGCTCGTAGCATATCCTCCAAGGTTTGAATTGTTCGTTCTGACTGGCCATCTGATTGAGGATGAAAAGCTATACTAAAATTTAATTCAGTACCCAATGACTTCTAAAGGCCTTTCCAAAATTTAAGAGTGAACCTGGGATCACGGTCAGATACAATGGAGTGGGGAACTCCATGTAACCTGACTATCTCTTTAAGATACAAACGGGAAATTTGATCTAGGGAAAATGTATCTCGAATAGGAAGGAAATGAGCAGATTTAGTCAAGCGATCAACAATAACTCAGATTGCATTATTACCTCGAGATGTATTCGGTAATCCCACAACAAAGTCCATGGATATATTCTCCCATTTCCACTCTGGCACTGGTAGAGGCTGAAGCATCCCTTTCGGTAACTTACACTCTGCTTTAACCTACTGACAAGTCAAACACTTCACAGTAAAATCAGAAATATCTCTTTTCATTCCATCCCACCAGTAATACTCCCGCAGATCTCTGTACATCTTAGTACTTCCAGGATGAACTGCAAATGGAGAACTATGAGCTTCACATAACAACTCTCTCTTCAACTGTGAATCACAAGGCACACACAATCTCTTCCCAAATCTCAAAACAAAATCATTATCAATGTTGAATTCAGGAAACTTACCTTTCTAAACCAGCTCTACCTTTTTCTACAACTCACTGTCTTGATTCTGTGCTTGCTTGATTCTGTCTGATAGAGAGGATTTCACTTATACCTAAAACAAAACAGAAGAACATCCTGTACCAACAACTTCTATGCCAAAGTTCATCAAATCCTTAACCAAAGGATCACGTTCCAAATGCAACATTGCTAATGAAGCATTACTTTTTTGACTCAAAGCATCAGCCACTTTATTTTCATTTCCTGGATGGTAATGAATTGTACAATCATAATCCTTGATTAATTCTAGCCATCTCCTTTGTCTCATGTTCAATTCTTTCTGAGTGAATATATACTTTAAACTTTTGTGATCAGTATATATTTCACACTTTACTCCATACAAATGATGCCTCCAAATTTTTAAAGCGAAAACAACAGCAGCTAATTCCAAATCATGTGTAGGGTAATTTACCTCACGAGTTTTCAACTATCGTGAAGCATAAGCAATTACCTGATCATTCTGCATTAGGACACAACCAAGTCCTTTCAACGAAGCATCATTGTATATAACAAACTCACCATTCCTGGAAGGTAGTGCCAAAACTGGAGCATTCACCAATCTTCTTTTCAATTCCTGAAAAAAATCATCCCATTCTTTTGTCCAGATAAACTTAACACCCTTCCGAGTTAGCTAAGTCATTGGACTTGATAACCATGAAAAATTTCTAACAAACCTTCGGTAATAGCCTGACAAACCAAGGAAACTACGAATCTCTATTACATTTGTGGGTCTTGGCCATTCTTCAACAACCTTTGTTTTTGCAGGATCAACGGTTATCCCATCTTTAGAAACAACGTGACCAAGGAAAGAAATTTGTTGCAACCAAAACTCACACTTGCTGAATTTCCCATACAATTTCTTTTCTTTCAAGGTTTGAAAAATAACCCTTAAATGTCTTTCATGCTCCTCTTTAATTTTAGAAAACACAAAAATATCATCAATGAAAACCACCACAAACTTATCCAAGAACTCATGGAAAATTCTATTCATTAAATCCATGAATACAACAGGTGCATTGGTTAGCCCAAAAGGCAATACTAAAAATTCATAATGGCCATATCTTGTACGAAACGCAGTCTTCGGAACATCTTCTTCCTTTACCTTCATCTGATGGTACCCCGATCTCAGGTCAATCTTTGAAAAATACTGAGCTCCCTGGAGCTGATTAAACAAATCATCGATATGAGGAAAAGGATATTTGTTCTTAACAATGATGTTATTCAAGGCTCTATAATCAATGCAAAGTCTCATAGAACCATCTTTCTTTTTAACAAATAAAACAGGAGCACCCCATGGTGATGTGCTAGGTCTAATGAAACCTTTCTCTAATAAATCTTGCAATTGTTCCTTCAACTCTAAAAGTTCAATTTGAGCCATTCGATAAGGGGGTTTCGAAATTGGCTTAGTATCAGGAACTAAGTCAACAGTAAATTCAACTTCCCAATCTGGTATTATTCCAGGAAACTCATCAAGAAAAAACATCAGGATACTCATTTACCACTAGCACACCATTAATCTGAACAGTTCCCTTGTTTTCAACAATGTGTGCAAGGTAACATTCATTTCCATCTTTTACAAGTTTCTCGGCCTCTTGATATGTTATCAATAGTAAGGGTTCATTCTTGTACACAAACTGAATGTCTTTCTGAAAAGAAACTTCTTTAGATCTACAGTCAATCTTAGCATGGTAAATAGGGAGCCAATGCATACCCAGGATAACATCAAACTCTACTAGAGGTAGAACAACAAGGTTTGCAAGTAGGTTCTTTCCACAGATAAGGATAAGAAGATTCTTATAAATTATTTTTGCCTCAACATTTCCCCCAGGTGTTTTTACCACAAGTTCAGGAGTCATTTCTTGAGATGGTATTCCCATTTTACTAGAAAAGGTTTCAGAGATGAAAGAATGTGTAGACCCCGAATCAAACAACACACTGGAATAATCTGAAAAAACAAATTAAGTACCTGATACAACTTCATATGATGGCCCGACATATGCTGAAGTAGTTGCAAAGGATTTCACTACCCCTTTCTTCTTGTAGTCTAACTACTTCACATCACTCTAGCTCTTTGTCGGACACTCATTTGCATAGTGACCCACCTCATTGCACTTAAAAAATTTCACTAACTGTAAATCAAATTTGGTCTTACCATCAACCTGATCTTTTTCAGTGCAATCACGAGCCTTATCTACCATCTTACCGCATCGGTAGCACTTTCCATAATTCAGAAGACATTCCCCAGCATGCTTTTTACCACACTTATCACAAAATGGAAACTTAGTTTTCTTACTATCAGAATTTTTTGAAGAATTATTCCCTTTCTCCTGCCACCTCGGTCTCTTCTTCTGCTGGTTGTTATAGAACACTTGGTCATTGACAAACTCCATTTCCACCTTCTCAGCACATCGAACAAGATTTTCATAACTTTTAAACTCACGAGAATCTAATGCCCTTCGATATTTTGGCTTTAATCTTGAGTAAAAACGATTGATTTTACTATCAAGGTCTCGGATAAAATTTGGAGCATACCTTGCCAGTCGAGTGAACCTTTCTTCATAGGTATCCACTGAGTCTTACTCTTGCCTCAATTCTAAGAATTTATTTTCTATCCTAAGTCGAACAGCCTTAGGAAAATACTTTTCAAGAAACATACCTTTAAATTCATCCCAGTCAAGAGCATCAATCTCATCGTCATCCCTGATATTTTTACCCATCGACCACCACTGATCTGCTTCACCCTCCAAACGGTAAATAGCAAGACTAACCTTTTGATTGTCTGAACACCCCATGACATCGAAAATCTTCTCCAGTGCTTTAATCCACCCTTCAGCTAACACATGGTCAGATGATCCTCTGAATGATGGGGGATGTTGCCTCATGAAATGTTCCACCACTGACATGTTCCTCTGCGGTTGATCTAGCTGATCTCGTGCATGGATACCACCTCCATTTATCGCTTGAGTCAACTACGCCATTACTGCAACAAACTGTTCAGTTCCAATTCCGACCATCTCAGGATGCTGATTCGGAAGGTTATTTCCTTCTGTATGCCTTCCTAGCACTGCTTCCCTGTTTCCTCTGCAGAATACCATTCTGAACAAACATGTCTTAGATGAAGCAACACGGTAATCTTCAAATGCTATATCATTTCAATTTGACCGTTAAAAAAATATTTTTGGATAATCATTTAATAGAACTCTAACTCCTAAAGTTATCTAAACCGACCTCTGATACCAACTATAAGGCCCCAGCCTTAAACCTTACTTAATCTTGAGTTATTACAAGATTACACATTGAGGATCTTTTCAGGTTTAGAGTTTTAGAGAATTAGAGCATAAAACTTGCATTACATTCCACATATAATCAAAGTGGTTACATAAAGATAGTATTCTTTTTTCCCATCAATGGAAACATATTTAAAATAAAACATGGATTCATTCTTGATATTTCCTTGACACTATCATCATATCATGTACCTTTCCCTTGACCTGTGAAAAACATTTCAAAAAAACTTGGGATGAGCATAAAAAGCTTAGTATGGGTTATAAAAATATGGAAAGGAAACATAAGTTCATATATACATAAGAATGAAATCATACTTTACCCATAAAACATAAGCACTTTAACATACCTCATCAAATCATGAATAAATCATAGAAATCATAAGACATAAAGGTAACTTGAGGCATTCATAACATTCTTACGTAGGGAGTAACCCTCTTGGTTACGTTTGGAATACCCATCACAGTATATTCCCTAAATCTCTTCAGAGAAACATTAACGATTCACTCCTTCGCTTTACCCAATGCATTGGAGAGCTATATCGGGCTCACCTGCCCTTAGTTTATCACGGAACCACCCGTCTTCATAATAATGCCCAAGAACCTCAACATAATCGTATCACAAAAAAATGCATAAAGGAAACATAACATTTCCACCATTCAATCACAAGATATCAATACAACACATTGATATAAAAACATTATGAAAACCATTTTCAATACCAAAATAAAAGAAAATTAAAACATGGTATTTATTTTTCTTTAAAAAAAAGGTATGGCTTATAGAGGAAGCTGAAACTCAAATAATGGTCACGGCGGCGGAGAAGTCGTTGTCGCCGCATATGTACAACAAAAATATTATCTTTTTTCGTTTAGTAAAACGCTTCGTATAAAAAAGATTCCTTTTGGATAAACGTAAAAGTCAAAAGGGTTTATACACCGTATAAAAGAAGGTTGTGTATAAAACAAAATATGCCTCAATGAAAGGAGATTGAGAGGAAGTCCCATACCTCAGGTCCGACTTGACTCGGTCGTTATTTAATATCCTGAATAATAAACTTGAGTTAATTTCTATTTGTTTAAGAACCTTTTTAAAGTTAAATATTCCTTTTATATCACTTATTTCCATGTCATGAACACTATGTAATTATTTAAGTTAATAACGGTCGTTTTAACGGTCATTGGTACTTGAGTAAAAAATAAACCCTTTATAATTACAAGTTGTCCATGTATCCATTATATACAGAATTATAATCATGATTTATATATCATATATATCATATATATCCAGTTATATATGCATTTATAATATTACATAATCATTTAGAGGTAATAAATGAAATGCACCGTTCATGGAGACGGTAAGCCGTACGTACGCATGAACGCTACTTTCATTTCTATTTCGTATTTTATAGAATGGAATCATAATGATATAAAGGTATATTATAATTCTAGTGTAATATCATATATAATATCATAACTTCATCCTTTATACATACCACATATGGTACTAACAAATCAAATCACTTTGAGAGGGCGGTAGTCCGCACTTCCTTAAATGAAGATATCGCGTTTACCCATAATGGAAACCATAAAGGTATGCTGAAAATGAAAAATACAAAAGCTCAAGGAAAAAATAAACATATTATATATCATATATAAATATAGTGTCAAATTAATTTCCACCTTTGAAGGTGTTAAAATAATGTTGAACAATCATCGTTTCGGGAGGCAGAAATTCGCCATCCACAGAAACAGTATGTTCTTTAACCATTAGATGTAGGTGTGTGTAAGTGTAGCTGGAATACTTCTTATAAGAACATCCTAGTATATTTAAGATACTGTATTTGTTTCAAAATAAAAGAATAAAAAGAGTTTAGGGGGTTGGAGAAGCCAAATAAAACAAAAGGACTCAAGTGAAGACATTACCTTAAAATCGGGTAACTCCCTTTGGTTTGAGCTCAAAGGCTTCCTTGGGAAGACTTCTGCCCAAAGTGAGGCTTCAAGGAGTAATAGAGGGAAGTGGAGAGACAAAATGGGAAGGGTTTGGCCGAGACAAAGGCTTTGGAAGTGTGGGTAAGGAGGTAGAGGAGGGGGCCTTTTATAAGAGGAGAGGATGGGCACTCTTGGAAAATAAAGAAATGTTACTTTATTTTAAAATGAGTTTCGGATTAAAAAGGTCCCACATTGATATAATTCTAGGGTAAGGTGATAAGGGTTATAAATACACCCATAAAATATGTTTTGGACCTGTGTAGGTCATATATTTTACATTATCATTTCATTTTATTTAAATCCATTATTAATGAGGTAATCACTACATCATCATGATGTCATAAATAATTTAATTTTTTTAAAGTCTAAAAATTATAAAAAAATACTATGATGTAGGAAATATTTTTATATTTCCAATGACTATTTATAATAAAAAATCTGACTTCTATAACCCCATGTAAATTGTTTTAGTAAAATAACTCATGTTTGTGTCATTTTTACTTTAACATTAAATAAAAAGTTATTTATGTCATTTCCCAACCAATGTGGCTCCATGGGGTCCCCAAGTTGACCCATGGATTGTCTCGGTCGGCCATGACACATCCAATGAGGGTAGGACATGTTTCAAGCTCATCTCATATTATTAAAACATTATTTTTACCTTAAACTACACTAATTATCTCTAATCGCGATTAAGAACTTAAAAGTTACGATTCACCAAAAAATTATTTTAATCTCATTGAACCAAATTTTTCTTCTTAATGACAACCATGTATTTCGGATTTTTGGAAATAAAATCACAGAAGTGGCAAATTTTCATTTAAACAAAAAATCAGTTTCTTTAACTACCACTTAGTGGTTTCACTATTCATCAAAAATTGAAGTTTTTCAGAAAAATTCCAAAAATTCACCCTAAGCTATATTTGATATTCTGAATTCAAAAATGATGTCTATTTTACAAAATTCAAAACATATAAGATGCATTAATTAATTTAATAATCAATTCCCGCTGTCATGAAAAATAGTGTGTTTTTATGAAACAATAAGTATCAAAAGATTGACACTAGTTTAAGCCCAATCTCAAAGTGAAATTGATTCCAATGACCACCATTGGATTAAATGGTAAAAATATATTCTAATTTCACTTTAAAACCAATTTAAAAGATAATCTAATCATATAAATAAATTATATTAAAAAGAGGTTTCGAATTAAAATACAACATTTTTCACTATTCATTAAAAAATGAACTTTATCGGAAAAATACCAAAAATTCACACAAAGTAAATTTTGATGTCCCAATCATAAAGAATAAGTTTATTTTTACAAAAATAGATTATAAAATTGTCACAAGATATATTTAAAAATGGTTTTCCATTAAAAGGCAGTAAAACAATCTTTTAAAAATATTAGTGTATTCCATGCTTAAGATTGGATTTATTTTCATTTTATGCCTCTAAAACACTAGCTAATTCATTAATAGTCATAGATAAAAATATCTATTATTCATTACATACTTGGGATGTTACAATACTATGTTCATTTTCGACTCAAGTACCTAATATTGGCGAAACGTTCGATATGAACATAAATAATTATGTAATTGTTATAACATGGTAATATATAATATAAAAGGAATAATAAATATGAAAAAGGTAATTAATACAGCATAAAGCAACTGAATTTTATTATTAATGAAGATAAAAAACATATGAGATGATTCAGACTCAAGGTAAGATATTTCGTCTCAATCTCATTTTCTTGCGGCATATTTTGATGTTATACACCAACTTCTTTTATAAGGTGTATAATAAAACCATTTGATATTTAATTTTATTAAAAGGTTTTAAAAATTAATCTTTTTATATTAAGTGTTTTAATTTCTTTACAATGTGATAAAATAAATGTTTTTTAACCTATGCAGTGACTATGACTTTTCTGCCGCTATAACCATTATTTGATATTTGGCTTCCTCTATAAGACATAATGTTTTTAAAAGGGAAAAGAAATCCCTTATTCTATTTTTTGAGTATTTTGGTATTGAAAATAGTTTTTAATGTGTATTTATTATTTCAATATGTCTAAATGATATCTTGTGATTGAAATTTTTATGAGTGAATTGTCGATAATTACAATCTTTTATGTGTTATGAGTATGTAATGGTACTTATACATTTGACGGGTGGTTACGTTATAAAACAAAGATGGGTGGTTCCATGATAAACCAAGTATGGGCAGTCATGTTAAAACCTCCAATGCATTGGGTGTGGAATTTAGTCATACAACTATTCCATTTGTAAGAGTGACATGTATGGAAGTCGATCGCATGGTTATTCCATTTAAGTATGATTATGTCCCAAATTAAATTTATATGTTATATGTGATTTATATGAGTTTTATGGTAATATCTTGATTAAAAAAATAAGGTAAGTAATGAGATTATATTAAAGGGAAGGTATTTAATACTTCTTAAGGGTAAAATGTATTACATTATGATAAATTATTCACGGGTTTACATGTTTTCAAAATATTAACAGTTTTCCTTATTTGTGTATCACTTAATGAGATTTTTATTATCATCAAAAGTTTTAAAATGTTTTTTCATAGGATTTAAAGAAGAATATAGAAAATGATGTAATCAAGTAATTTTTTTTCATGATTGAACATGAAAATAAACCATGTTTCATTTTAAAAGTTTTTGTTTTTTGAAAAAATAGATAGCGAGTAGAAGTGTCTACATTGTAATATTTAAGTTGTTATGTATGATTTATGGCCTAATTATATAAATATATAAATTTGAGAAGATCTTAAACGTGAAATAAAGTAAAATTATTTATATAAAATAATATTTTGTAATTTTTAAGGCTGATTCTTTATAGACCCTTATTAGATACATATATAGCTCTTATTGATATCCAAGTGGAAACATTAATTTTTTTTTCATGTAAGAAAACCTAACATTTTACATACTGAAATATATTTAAGAAATTTCAATATATGATTGTTATTTCTTGGATATAATGAAGAATGTGATGAGTTATTTTTAGAGGCATTGAATCATCAAGATTTTTTTAAAGAAATGGGGGAGTTAATTGAATCACTATAAGAAGTGGAATTCATGAAAAAATAGTTGTGCCATTAGATATATAATAATTCACATAATTGAATACATGACTTATAAAACATATAACCCTTGAACATAAAAAACCTCAAAAAAACATAAGATACATATTTTTGGTAGATTATTACAACTTTATAGTTCTCATAATTGCCAATATTTTTAGTGAACACAAAATTAACTTGTTCAATTAGTTGTCTCAAATAAAGCTATTAATAAGTTGGATGGTGGGTTATTTGAAATGTATAATTCCTACCATATGAACTCATATAATACATATGGAAGATAATTCCAAATATTTTATCAAACCATAAATATGATTAACACATACTATAAAATAAGTAGTCAAGAAATAAGTTATTAAACCTCTCAATATTGTATTAATATTTCATATCCATGATAGTCACTGGGTTAGTCCATTCCAAGTGGTACCTAAAAAGACTGGGACCACATTATTTGAAAATGTAAAAGGATAATTTATAACCACTAGAACAATGACTAGATGAAGAATGTGAATTTACTATACAAAATTTAATTAATTGGTAGGAATGTATCACTTCACAATTCCCTTAATTGATAAAATCATTGATATTGAGGCAGGATGATATTGATATTGTTTTATTGATAAATACTCTGGTTAGAATAAAATAGTTTTCACACTATAAGATCAAGAGAAAATAATATTCACCAATCCCTACAGTACATTCACTTACTGGTGAATTCCTTTTGGAATTTACAATGCACTAGCCACGTTTTGATGATGAATGCTGAAAATGTTCATGACCATATCCCTATAAAGGAACCCCTTTTGGAATGTAAATGGAGGAAGAGATATAATGATTCATGAAGACCACATACAATAGGACATGATTTGGATAATATCACTGAGGGTATATAGTCACACACATGGGTGTAATTACGTACATAAATATTTGATAATTAAGAGATAATATGAGAACAACTACCAAAAAACTCAAGTTCATAATAATTAAAGAAGAAATCGCAATACATGATGTGATTTCATACACAACTGGATACAACTAAAATGAAAAATGGAAATTATATAAATCCTGGGCTGTGACCACAAATCTCAAATAGAACCTAAAAAACTCCTTGAACTAGTAATGTCCAGGTCAATCACCAACTAGATATTGCTAACATGAAAAATATATTATATATAAATAGAATAAGAATAACATGTATACTTAGTTGGATCCACCCTGAAACCTCTCATGAAAATGATAAATAATCATACTAAATCCTAGTAAGTAAATAAATGAATCTAACTCATCACCTAAACATGTCTACTATTATTTTCCCATCCTCATCATGGTACACTCATCAAATAACACATAAAAGTATAATAAAAATACTAAGAACACACACACACACACACACAGATATATATATATATATATAGAAATGGGTACCATGAGACCACTTTCCCACTAGTTTTCTGCTCCCATGCTCCAACATCACACATCCTGAGATCCCATCCCATCCATAATAATAATTTTTGAAGACATCTAGGTAGTTGTAACATATCATGTACCTCGTGACACACATCATCACATAAACATCCTCCATATAGTAACCATGTATTTTTCAGAATCCACTAGAGCCTATGTATTACATACTATACCTTAGACCATCATAGATCATACATGACACATTTGTAATAATCCTTCTGATATAACATCCATAATGCATGCATGCATAATAACCTCAATCCATCCCATCCTACAACAAACATGTATATGAAATCACCCTCATTCATAACCTAATTTAATAGTAGAACCGAAGATAGATTAGGGGAGAGGGGGTGTAACACCCCAAGCTTCCATGGTACGTTTCCCTTTGAATAATGCAATAGCTTGCATTGTATGTAACTCTGAGATTCTAACACACCACGACCAATCAAAGTAGCCATTATGAATAGTAATACCCACTTTTTGAAAATTTATAAATTTTATTATTCAAATAGGACTTCATTTTTGGATTAGGAATATCAAAAATAGCTTAGGGTACATTTTTGGTATTTTTTTGAAAATATTCAATTTTTTATGAATAGTGAAAAACACTGCGTTATTGGTTAAAACCGACTTTTTATTTAAATAATTATTTATTTTATTTATATTTATTTTAGGTCAAAATAGATATATAATACCTATATAATTTCAATGTAATTCATTGGAGTCATTTTATAATTGGTTTAGATACATAAAAATTTAATGAACTTTTTACCGTCTTTTACCCACCTCCTAGGAGCATTTGAAAATTCGAATAAAACATAATTTTACCTCTTCTGTGAATTGAATTTCAAAAATCTGAGAGACACAATTGATATCATTAAGTAAAATTTGGTTCATTGAGTTGAAAATAATTTTTGGTGAACAATAACTTTTTACTTTTATTTACCACGGTTTAAAGTATATAGGGTAATTAAAGGTAAAAATGATATTATTTTTGCACTAAAACATGTACTAATTATATTTGATAAGTGTATATCAACCAAAAACAACCTTAGAAATAAAATATTATCATTTAGGTCCACTTGGATTAGAATATGAAATTTATTATTATTTAATTCAAAGAAGAGTTAAAAGAGTTAAAATCAAAGTTTAATAACTAAACCATTTTTAAAATAGGGTTATACATAAGATAAATTTTAATATAATTATTCATTAGAAATATAAAAATATTTCCTACATAATTTTATTTTATTTATAATTTTATAGATTAAATAATTTAATTTATTTATGACACAATGATGATGCAATAATTACCTTATTAATGAAATATTAAAATAATTGATATTTTAAATAACCAAATAAATGTAATTTGAGACTTTTTATGAATTTAAATAATTTTATAGTTTAATATGAAATGTTAGGGTTGATTAAATGAATTTTTTTCGAAGTAATAATTCTGTTATGAATTTAGAAAAAACAAAATACCAAATTGTGTCAAAATTGACATAAAAGAGTTTTTAAAACAAATATTATATTATTAATTGATATAATATTCCTAAAAATATAAGGTTTGGAAAAATTAATTATATAAGGTTATATATATTAATAATGAACCACTTGGGATTCTCTTGTCTTGTTATAGTAAGTTTATTAACCATATAATATAAAAATACAAAGAGACATGGTAAATGTCAAACTATTTAACTATGAGTTAAATATAAATGATAAGGTTAATATGTTGACCTAAACCTATATAAAATATATTGGTTGAAATTATTTCTACCCATACCCACCCTATCCTCTAAATAAGTCACTTTGGAGCCATTATAAACCGAATATGAATTTATTATAAAATAATATTTTATGTTTTTCCTAAGGTGCCCCTCACCCCTCTTATAAAAGGGCACTTCCCCTTATCTCAAATTCACACCTTCAAAGCCTTTTGGATCGGCCAAAACCTTCCCAAATATCCTCTAAACTGTCATCCATTCATCCTAGAGGCCTTTATTTATTCATAAAGCTAACCTATGTAGCCCTTTTGATTAAATCAAAAGGAAGAACCCGAAGAAGAGGTAAATATTTCATCACCGCTTTCAAATTATTTTCTTATTCCACTTCCTCTTTCTTTGTTGTTTCCATTATAAAATAATGACTCCATTATCTTCTATATACTATGATGCTATTATAAAAATGGTACAACCATATTAATTGTTCTATCCATCTTATAAATAACAAAGTCACCATACAAGCGTACATACGACTTACCATCTCCACGTCGTGGTGATGTTTGTTATTCAAACACTTCACCATTTGGATGGGTGTAATAATGAGTATAAATGATGTAAATAAAAAATATAACATGATAAAGATTATTTATATATGATATAACATCCAATTATATACTATTTTAATATTAAAAGGATGATACTATCGCTCGTGCGTGCGTACGGAATGCCGTCTCCACGAACACGATAAAATTCGTTTCCCCATCGTAACCATTCAAGACTAATTTTAAGTTGATGATTAAAATTTTTTAAGGACTTGATATCATTAATGATATGAATAAGATACAACCTATCCATAAAAAACATGGCTTATGTAACAAAACATACAAAATAAAATGAGTAAGTTAACACTCAAAACGACGATAATAATAAAATTTTATTAGCAAAGAAATATTAGAAGATCATATATGATATCATATTTATGTATATGATTCTTGTATAATTTAATAACTATGATTTAACTATTATAAATGAGGTTAACATACCCTCGACAAAGGAAAAGTACAAGGTAAGGGTTTATTTCACAATCTCTTCATTATCCGAGGTTGTTTATACGTAATTATCTACTGAGACCTCTTTATCATCCACATCCATGTTTCTTAAAAATGTATTTCAAAACACTTTTAATATTTACTAGAAAATGGGTTAAAGTAATTTATACCCTTATTTGACCTTATATGTTTTGAAAGGAATCTTTCCGTCATTTTCCAAACAAGGTACTTTATGACCCTTTTGTCAAAATTAAGGTAAGAATGTTTTTTAACTTATACAGAGGGTGTGGCTATTTTATGCCTTTATAAAAACGTTGAAGATTCCCTTACGAGATTATAAGAATATTTTGAAAAATAAATGTTTTATTTTAAAATTACATTACTTTTAAATTATTTCAAAATTGAAAGAGATATTTATCTAAAAAGGTTTTGATTTCATCTATGTCAACATCCTTTGATGGATTATAAGTTGGTTTGAAGTTGATTTATTATGATACAAAACTTCCATATTGTATTGAAGGTTTTGTGATATGTTTGAATATTAATTTGTTATTTCATAGCATTCATTGTTTATGGATAATTTATTGAAATTTCGTATTCTAGTTTCAATACAAATGTTTATGTTATGTTTCAAAATTTTCATATGAGGAATTCATTGGACTTAGTAGGTGACGGGTGGAGCCCACTATATCTCCTCGATGCATCGGTAGGTCTCATGAGAAAGACTAGTGTCTTGGCATATGGGCTTCACAAAATCTTATTTTTAGTCTTGGAACAAGGCCTTGACTATGTGGTTCTGAAAGTCTAGCATTATGCATTCCATCATTATGAAAGTGGCTATTGATATTGCATGTGATTATTCGACTAGTAGAATATCCATTTGAATAAGTAAATGGAATTATTTGATTTTATCTTTTCTATATTATGATGAAGCTCATGTTTAAAAGGAATCTATTTTGGTCATATAAATTTCCTTAAATGTTTATGCTTATTTATGAAATTTTCTGCTATATTGTTATCCTTACTGAGCATTTCAACTCACCCCTTTCTAGGTTTAATTTTTCCCAGGATGTGAAGAAGTATTTTATGACTGACCTGCAGGGATAGTCTGAGGGGATATGAGTGTGGTCTATAGAGAAAATTTTGTTTTAGTTTTTCATTTTATAATGTAATGTTAAACTTATGAACGTATCTAGTGCTTCCAAGGCTACTAAACTAATCGGTCTTTCGAGACATGATCTTTTGTGATCATGCCAATGATACGTAATAATGAACCAACTCTGGGCTTCTAGGGTCAGGGTGTTATAGTTGGTATTAGAGTAATTTTAGTACAAACCTTGGAAACTAGATTTAGATAAACTCTGATTAGAGCACATTACCCTAAGATAGACTTTGAGGATTAATATAGAAGAAATTTCTAGAATTTTGGTAATGTATAAATTTTGTGTGTTTTCTGAGCAATACATCCATGTCTAGATATGAGAAGGTTGAGTCGGATCTAGCACAAATGTACCTATGGATAAAACCCGAAAACATCGCTTTGAGCTTGACTCGAACAGGAACTGGTGCACGACAACGAGCCTTGATGCACTCTTGGTTACGACACTCCCGGGGGATATGCTTAGGACAATTCTAATTTTCTTTACAAACAATTATGAAGGTTTTATGAGTATATAATTCCTCAAAGAATTTTCTTTATGATTATAGATGATATCCATAAACTGTTCAATTTATGTTAAGTGTTTTACAAGTTTGGAATTATGTATTGCGATTGATAAAATAATCTAGTGTATGCCATTGTTTAGAAATGGCGCCTAGTGGAAGAAATGGAAATCGTATCATTATACATAATCCATGTAGGGATTTCCCCCCTACTCAAGATAACTATAGTGGACCTGGTGATGCAACTGTTTCTGATTAGCTTATCACAATACTGGGACAACTCACTCAGGTTATGAATAATAACCTTACCCATATAGAGCACCGTGATCCACAATGTGGAGGATCAATGTTAGATTTCTTCATGAGGACACAACCAGAAAAATTCAATGGTAGTACAAATCCATTTTTAGGTGAGCAATGAATAAGTTCCTTAGAGAAAATATTTCATGCTTTTGGGAGTAGCAAAAGGGAAAAAATTTTCATGGTAGTTTATCACCTCACGAGAGATGCTGATCAACAGTGGTCGTTGATTCAAAATAAAAAGAAAGATGAATAAGTATCAAGTATGGAATGGAGGGAGTTTAAAGAGATTTTATTAGAAACATAATTTCCTTATGACCATCGAGTGGATATGGAAAGACAATTTCTGAGTCTGAGGCAAAAGGAGGACGAAAATGTAGAAAATTTTGAGTCTAACTTTACAAGGTTAGAAAGGAATGCTGCATATTATATACATAACCCAACAAGTAAGATTGATCGTTTATTTTATGGGTTAATACTATTTATCCGTCGAGCATTAGTCTCACAATACTTCTTGTAGTATGAATATATTGTCTCATGTGCTATCAAGACAGAAAAAAAATTCTCTAAGTCTTACAACTTTAAAGAAAAGAAAGAGAAGAAGAGATCTACTGATCACTCTCGAATTAGAAATAAGGGGAAGACGGTAAGAGTTTAATATCCATCCTGTAGTAAATGTGGGAAGAAACACCCTGGTACTTGCTTGAAGGGAATGGGAGTCTTTTACAAGTGTGTTGAAAAAGGCCACCGAGCTCATGATTGCAAGGGGAAGAAAGAAGCTACCGATGTTCAATGCTATAATTACAGGGATATGGGACATTATGAAAATTAATATCCTAAGATCCATGGAAACTTACCACAGAAAAGAACAAGGGATCAAGGACAAGCTTATGTTATCACTACTGGTGAGGTTGAATCTCCTAAAGACGCAGTGGTAGGTAATTTAATGGTTTCCTCAAGTTTAGCCGATGATTTAATTGATTCTGGATCATCGCATTGTTTCATATCTTCCCAGTTTTCTAAGAAAATTAAATATTTCCAATTTGATTTAACAAGGGAGTTGTCAGTCAAAACTCCTAAGGGAAGTATCATTGCAACAAATTTTTGTGAATCAGCTCCCATTAGAGCATATAAATGTTATTTATCTGCTGATCTCATTGTTATACCCATGATTGAATTTGATATAATCCTCGATATGGATTGGATTTTGGACCATGATGTGAAAATTTATTGTAAGAATAAGGAGGTTACAATTTTCGATGATGATAAGGAGTACCTTATCTTTAGAGCAGAAATGTCACCATCTGATTATTATCTAGATCCACCCCCAGTAGCTCAACTAAATTAAATTATTGGGGCAGAAGAGAATTAAATAACTCTGGGTGAGGAAAGGAATGTTCGAATAGATTATGTACCTATTGTACAAGAATATGCTGATGTGTTTCTAGAGGATTTACCTGGACATCCTCCAGAACAAGAAATTCAGTTTTCCAGTGACATAATTCCTGGTTCAAGACCCATATCGAAGACCCCTTATAGAATATCCACTATGGAATTAGTGGAACTAAAGAAACAACTAGAGGAATTGAGTAATAAAGGATTTATTCACCCTAGTGTTTCTCCATGGGGATCCCCTATTCTTTTTGTTAAGAATAAAGATGGATCTATGAGGGTGTGCATTGACTACAGAGAGATCAATGCTATAACTATAAAGAACAAGTATCCCTTACCTCGCATTGATGATTTATTTGACCAAATTCATGGAGCTCAATATTTTTAAAAGATTTACCTTCAATCCAGATATCATCAGTTGCGTGTGAAGAAGGAAGACATTCTGAAAACAACATTTTGAACCGGGTACGGGCATTACGAGTTTACAGTAATTACTTTTGTGGTGACTAATGCACCAAATGTTTTCATGGATCTAATGAACATAGTTTTGAAGGAATATCTTGATGAATTTGTAGTTGTATTTATTGATGATATATTGGTATACTCCAAAAGCTTTGAAGATAATGAAAATCACTTGCGCACCAATCTGAAAACCCTCAGAAGAAATGAATTATATGGGAAGTTTAACAAGTGTGAATTTTGGCTTCAGGAGATTTCTTTTCTTGGCCATATTGTCTCTAAGGATGGAATCTCTATTGATCCTTCTAAGAGAAAGGCAATCCAAGAATGGCCAGCACCAACAAGTATAACTGCGATACACAGTTTTATTGGTTTAGCAGGTTATTATTGGCGTTTTGTCCAGAATTTTTCCCGATTGGCTAACCCATTAACCAAGCTCACACGTAAAGGGGTTAAATTTGTTTGGACAAAAGAGTGTGAAGAATATTTCAAAGAAATAAAGAGAATATTAGTCAATGATCCTATCTTGACTCTACCATCAGGGAATGATGAGTTTGTTATTTATAGTGATGCATCAAAGAAAGGACTTGGTTGTGTCCTTATGCTGAATGATAGGGTTATTGCATATGCGTCACGACAACTAAAAATTAAAGAACAAAACTATCCTACTCATGATCTTGAGTTTGCAGCTGTAATATTTGATTTGAAGATTTGGAGACACTATCTCTATGGTAAAAAATGTGAGATATATACTGATTATAAGAGCTTGAAGTATATTTTCTCACAAAAAGAACTCAACATGAGGCAAAGAAGATGACTTGAATTACTCAAGGATTACGATTGCACTATACACTACCACCCAGGGAAGGAAAATAAGGTGGCAGATGCTTTGAGAAGAAAGTATCATGGAATTTTGAACAAGATCAGAGTTAAAAGAGTTCCTATTTTCATAGATATAGTGAAGATGGATATGGGAATTACCATGGAAGGTGAAACATCAATACTTTTTCAAATTGTTTCTAAACCATATTTACTAGAAAGGATGAAAAGTTCTCAGGCTGATGATGAGGAATTTCAAAAGAAGATTAAATCTATGAATGATGGAAAATTAATCAACTTCGTATATGAAGATGGAATTTAGAAATTTGGGAAGAGACATTATGTTCCTAAAATACCTGATCTAAAAAGAGAATTGTTGGATGATGCTCATAGCTCCAATTTCTCTATACTCCCTGGGAGTACCATGATGTATAGAGATTTGAAGGAACATTTTTGGTGGGACAACATGGAGAGGGAGATTGCTGATTTTGTGCCAAGATGTATGGTTTGTCAACAAGTGAAAGCTGGAAGGAAATAGCCTGGAGGATTCATGAAACCTCTTCCCATACCTGAGTGTAAATGGGATAATATTACGATGAAATTTTTCATGGAACTATTAAAGACTCCTAGAAGGAATGATGCAATACGGGTCATTGTTGATCGTCTTACCAAGTCATCACATATTCTTGGTATAAGAGAACATCTACCACTTGAACGTATAGAAAGACTATATATTAATGAAGTTGTGAGACTTCATGGAGTACCCCTATCGATTGTTTCTGATCGTGATCCACGTTTTACATCAAGATTCTGGAAAAGTCTTTAGAAATCCCTAGATACTGAACTTCGTTTGAGCACTGCCTACCACCCCAAAATGATGGACAATTAGAATGAGCTATTCAAACATTACAAGACAAGTTGAGATCATGCTCACTTTACTTTCAAGGTATGTGGGATCAATATTTACCTATGGTAGAGTTTTCCTATAATAATATCTTCCATTCAAGTATTCAGATGGCACCATAAGAAGCGTTATACGGAAAGAGATGTCTCACACCAACCTGTTGGGATGATGCTGGTGAAAGAAAACTCATAGGCCCAGAACTTGTGGAGGAAATTATGGAAATGGTGATGGTAATCCAAACCCACATCAAAGCAGCTCAAAGTTGGAAGAATAGCTATGCTGATAATCAAAGGAAGGATTTGGAATTTAAAGTCGATGATCATGATTTCTTGAAGGTATCTCCATAGAAGGGTGTTATATGTTTCGGTAAGAAGGGTAAATTGAGTCCTAGGTACATTGGACCTTTTGAAATTCTAGAACGAATTGGGGCTGTAGCATACCATTTGGCAATGCCGCCAAGTCTCTCCAAAGTTCACGATCTGTTCCACCTATCACTGTTGAAAAAATACATGCCTGACCCAATGCATGTACTCACCTATGAGGAATTAGAACCGGAACCCGATCTGTCTTATTGTGAAGAGCCCGTCAGGATTCTTGATACCAGAGAACAAGTATTGAGAAACTAGACGACTCGTCTGGTAAAAGTTCTATGGAGAAATCATAAGATGGAAGAGGCAACGTGGGAACCCGAGGAACTTATTATGAAGAACCACCTGAATCTTCTTGTGTGGTAGTATTCTAGAAATTATGAGGATGAAATTATTTGAAGGAGGGTAGAATGTAACACTCAAAGCTTCCACGGTACGTTTCCCTTTGAATAATGCAATAGCTTGCATTGTACGCAATTTTGAGATTTTAACACACCACGACCAATCAAAGTAGCCGTTATGAATAGTAATACAAATTTTTTGAAATTTTATAAATATTATTATTCAAATTGGACTTCATTTTTGGATTTGGAATATCAATATTATCTTAGGGTGATTTTTTGGTATTTTTCTGAAAATATTCAATTTTTGATGAATAGTGAAAAACACTGCGTTATTAGTTAAAACTGACTTTTTATTTAAATAATTATTTATTTTATTTAAATTTATTTTAGGTCAAAATAGATACATAATACCTATATAAGTTCAATGTAATTCATTGGAGTAATTTTATAATAGGTTTAGATATATAAAAAGTTTATTGAACTTTTTACTCTCTTTTACCCACCTCCTTGGAGAATTTGAAAATTTGCATAAAACTTAATTTTACCGCTTCTGTGAATTGAATATCAAAAATCCGAGATAAAAAGTTGATATCAGTAAGTATAATGTGGTTCAATGAGATGAATATAATTTTTGGTGAATAGTAACTTTTTACTTGTATTTACCACGGTTAAAAGTAAATAGGTTAATTAAAGGTAGAAATGATATTACTTTTACCATAACACATGTCCTAATTCTATTGGATAAGCGTATCATGACCAAAAAAAACCTTAGGAATAAAATATTATCATTTAGGTCCACTTGGATTAGAATATAAAATTTATTATTATTTAATTCAAAGAAGAGTTAAAAGAGTTAAAATCAATGTTTAATAACTAAACCATTTTTAAAATAGGGTTATACATAAGATAAATTTGACTATAAATATTTATTAGAAAGATAAAAATATTTCCTACATAATGGTATTTTATTTAAAATTTTATACATTAGATAATTTAATTTATTTATGACACAATAATGATGCAGTAATTACCTTATTAATGAAATATTAAAATAATTAATATTTTAAATACCCAAATAAATGTAATTTGAGAATTTTTATAAATTTCACTAATTTTATAGTTTAATATCACATGTTAAGGTTTATTAAATGATTTTTTTTCTAAGTAATAATACTTTTATAAATTTTAAAAAAACAAAATACCAAATAGTGTCAAAATTGACAAAAAAGAGTTTTTAAAACAAGCATTATATTAATAATTGATATAATATTCCGAAAAATCTATGGTTCAGAAAAATTACTTAGAAAAGGTTATATATATTAATAATGAACCATTTTGGGTTCTCTTGGCTTTTTATAGTACGTTTATTAACCATATAATATAAAAATACAATGAGACATGTTAAATGTCAAACTATTTAACTAAGAGTTAAATATAAATGATAAGGTTAATATAGTGACCTAAATCTCTCTAAAATATATTGGTTGAAAGGATTTAGACCCATCCTCACCCTATCCAAGAAATTAGTCACTTTGGAGCCATTATAAACCGAATATTAATTTATTATAAAATAATATTTTAAGCTTTTCCTAAGGTGCCCCTCACCCCTCTTATAAAAGGGCACTTCCCCTTCTCTCAAATTCACACCTTAAAAGACTTTTGTCTCGGCCAAACCATGACAAAATATCCTCTAAACTATCCTACCTTAATCTTAGAGGCATTCTTTTAGTCATAAAGACAACCTAAAGATCCCTTTTGATCAAATCAAAAGGAAGAACCCGAAGAAGAGGTAAATATTTCATCACCTCTTTCAAATTCTTTTCTTCTTCAGCTTCCTATTTATTTGTTGTATCCATTATAAAATAATTACTCCATTATATTCTATATAATTTGATGTTATTATAAAAATGGTAAAACCATATTCATTGTTCTATCCATCCTATAAAAAACAAAGTCACCATACATGCGTATGTACGACTTACCGTCTCCACATCGTGATGATGTTTGTTATTCAAACATTTCATCATTTTGATGGGTGTAATAATGAGTATAACTAATGTAAATAATAAATATAACATGATAATGATTCTTTATATATGATATAAAATCCAATTATATATGATTTTAATATCAAAAGAATGATATTGTCGCTCGTGCGTACGTATGGAATACCGTCTCCACGAACGCGATAAGATTTGTTTCCCCATCGTAACCATTCAAGAATAATTTTCATTTGATGATTAAAAATGTTTAAGAACTTTATATCATTCTATATATGAATAAGATAAAACCTATCCATAACAAATACAGATCATGTAATAAAACATATAAACGAAAACGAGTAAGTTAACACCCGAAACGTCGAGAATACTAAAATTTTGTTAACAAAGAAATATTAGAAGATCATATATGATATCATATTTATGTATATGATTATTATATAATTTAATAACTATGAGTTAACTATTATACAGGAGGATAACGTACCCTCAACCAAGGAAAAGTACATGGTAAGGGTTTATTTCACAATCTCTTCATTATCTGAGGTTGTTTATACGTAATTATCTACTGGGACCACTTTATCATCCACATCCATGTTTCTTAAAAATGTATTTCAAAACATTTTTACTATTTACTAGATAATGGGTTAAAGTCATTTATACCCTTATTTGACTTTATATGTTTTGAAATGAATCTTTCCATCAGTTTCCAAACAAGGTACTTTATGAACCTTTCGACAAAATTAAGGTAAGAATGTTTTTTAACTTATACGGCGGGTGTGGCTATTTTCCGCCATTATAACAACGTTCAAGATTCCCTTACAAGATTATAAGAATATTTTGATAAATAAATGTTTTATTTTATAATTACATTAATTATAAATGATTTAAAAATTGGAAGAGATATTTCTCTAAAAAGGTTTTGATTTCATCTATGTCAATATCCTTTGATGGATTATAAGTTGGTTTGAAGTTGATTTATTATGATACAAAAATTACATATTGTATTGAAGGTTTTGTGATATGTTTGACTAGGGATGATTTATTTCATACCGTTCATGGTTTATGGATAAATTATTGACATTTCATATGCTAGTTTCAATACAAAAGTTTATGTTATGTTTAAACCTTTTCCTATGAGGAATGCATTGGACTTAGTAAGTGACGGGTGGATCCCACTGTATCTCCTCGATGCATCGGTAGGTCTCATGAGTGAAACTACTGTATTGACACAAGTCCTTGACAAAAACATATTTTTAGTCTTGGCACAAAGCCTTGACTATGTGGTTATGAAAGTATGGCATTATGCATTCCATCATTATGAAAGTTGCTTTTGATATTGCATGTGATTATTCGACTAGTATAATATCTATGTGAATAAGTAAATGACATTGCTTGATTTTATCTTTGCCATATTATGCTGAAGTTCATGTTTAAAAGGCTTTTGTTTAAGTATTATACATTGCCTTAAATGTTTATTCTTATTTATGAAAGTTTCCACAATATTGTTATCCTTACTGAGTATTTAAGCTCACACCTTTATATGTTTAATTTTTCCTAGGATGTGAAGAAGTATTTTATGACTGAACAGTAGGGATAGTCTGAGGGGATATGAGTGTGGTCTGTGGAGACAATTTTTTTTAGTTTTTCATTTTATAATGTAATGTAAAACTTATGAATGTATCTAGTGCTTCTGAGGCTACTAAACTAATCGGTCTTTCAGGACTTGATCTTTTGTGATCATGCTAATGATACGTAATAATGCACCGATTCTAGGATTCTGGGGTTAGGGCGTTACAAGGGGGTAGTAAGCCATATATATCCCCCCCAACTTGGATATTGGGGAAAACCCATCAAACCTCTAGTTTTCAGTTCTCTTTCAAAATGGGTGGGGTTCATATTAAATTACAAAACATATATAAAATATATAACTCACAACGACCCTATTGGAAACTACCTAACCTTAGGCTCACATAGATCTATCGTCACATAGGACACCTAGATGTCACCACTAAGGTCTAAATATCAAATAATAATATAAGAATCAATATTAATTAATTCATTAGTAATTAATTAATATTATTGATTTTTTATTTAAAAGATTAATATTTTAATCTTTCAAGACATGTATGGATAACACTATTGTTTCCTTTCTTATATTCTCAAGTATATCCTCATTATAAGTAAGCATCAAGAACTAACACTTTTCATTATTTAGTTATTTTATTATTTTATAAATATTAGGCTATTCTAGGAATCGGGATATTCTACAACTTAAAAATATTCACTCATAGTGCATAGAATAAAATTGGGTCCCGTAGTTGGAAACAACCCAAATAAATATTAATAGGCCATTAGATGTAAGGAACCAGACATAAACATTAAATATTTTAGTGATTTTGGGCTATAATTCAATTTATTTTCCCAAATATATTTTAGGATTATAATTTTATAGAATTAGATCATAAATATTATATAACAAACCCATAAATTTTAAGGCGTACACTTCTACTCTATATACATTTTTACGATAATATAAAACTTTTAAAATAAAACATGTTTTAATTTTTATGAAAAATATTCATGGATTTAAACTTGAGTTATCAATTTAACTTACCCATCCTTAAAACCTTTGAAAAACTTTTTAAAACGTAGGATGAACACAAAAATATCCACTAGTACAATGAAAAGCATCAATACCCATGAAACATTTACCTTTATATCATTTTATTTTAGTGAATGTAAGAAATAATTTCCACATAAAAATCATACACATATTTTTTTTAAAATAAAACCTTTAAAACCCATAGAATGAATAGAAAATCCAAGTAGGAAACTTGGGACATCATTTTCATATCACTCTTACATATAAAGTAACCATCACATTTACACATGGAATAACTATTACAATTATAAATAGAGTAAATATCATAGTTCCACTTGTATTAACAATAATGGTTATACTTGGAATAAAAATAATAGTATATTCTAATAATATATTAGGAGAAAACTAATCAGTTACCAATATCCCATATTTGGAATGACCATTACAATATATTCCCATAATTTCTTAGGAGAAACCTAATCAATTAACTCCATCCCTTTACCCAATGCATTGGAGATCTATAACGAGATCACACATTCCTGGTTTATAATGGAACCAAATTTACACATAAAAATGATCAAGAACCACAAAATAATCATAATATATGAAATCCTACACTAATAAAAGTATTCTTTTCACCCAAAAGAAAACATTTTCAGATATTAATATATCCCATTCCTTTAAAACACATTTTCAAAACCAAAATTAGCTGAAAAAAGGAAAATAAGGGGTTTATTTAAACTAAATATGAACGATTATAAAGGAATAGAAATATAAAAAATAATGTTTATGGTTGTGGGAAAATTTTTTGTCGTTGTATACGTTAAAATATAACATTTCTTCTTGTTTTTTTGTTATGAAACTCAAAACATTCTGTAAAAAGATTATTTTTGAAAACCATTGAAATAATTTCAAAAGAGACATAAAATGTCCATTATAATTATTTTATTTCAATATAAATACATCAATAAAATAATTTTAAACAATATATACATGTAATAAAAAAGAGTTTCAAGGGAAACTACAAAATAAATTTTTTAAAAAGAAAGTCCCTTACCTCAAGTCTGGCTCACCACATATGTTATTTATCTATCTGAATAATAAAATTATGTAAAATTTTTACTTGGTTAAGTATATTTTACAATTTATTTATTATTTTTATTTTATTTAATACCATGTTATATACATTTACTTAATCATTTAAGTTCACCAAAGAAGGTATGTGATATTTGGTCAATAATCTAAAATAACTTTGGTCAGTTGACTATGGTCAAAGAGGCAATTATTTCATCATAAAAATAATGATAATTCTTAAATAATAATCATTATTATACATAATTTATTATTTTAAAACCAACAATAAAATATAATTATGTAAAATGAACTACGTTAAAATCATAAAGATGATAGTTTCTACAAATGTCTGAGTAATGTCTCTATTTTCAATGATTATTATGGAAAGAAGGAATTATTTTATCTTTATAAAATGATAATAATATAATAAATACCATATTATTTTTTAAATAAACTTATATACATCATCCATGTTATTTAGTGATGAAAAATTAATCACATTACTTTATGGAGGTGGTAGTCCACACATACACACAAACGACGTTATCATTTTTCAATGAATGGAAAGGTAATAAAATATATTATATTATATTCTTATAATGATAAATATTTTATTAATATAATATATAAATATTAATTACTTCATTATAAAAAACCATGAGAGGCGGTGATGTAAAATGAATTACATCAGTTCGCGAGGCGATAGTTCATCGTACACAGGAATGATAGATTCCTTTGCAATTTGATAGAGGTTGGAGATGGATATATGTTATGTTGTTAACATAATAAAATATTTTTATATATTATATAATGGTGTTATTATATATGTATGGTTTGGGAATATATTAAAGAGGTGTAATAAGATATAAAACAAAAGCACTCTGTTAAGAATGATACCTCTTCTTTGGACAACATCCATCACTCTACACCTTAAGTCCTCTAAGGTTGGTATTATGAAAAAAATAAGGCTTATTGAACATAGAGAGGGATGTTAGGAATTTATTTTGGTAGGTATTTTATGATCTAAATGGTTATTGAGGTGTATTGAAATGTTAATAAGAAGTGCCCTTTTATAAGAGAGGGGAGAGACACTCTTGAAACTTCTTAAAATATTAAATTAATATAAATTAATTTTTTTTGTAAAAATGGATTGTAATTGATACTATTCTATTATAATATGAGGTTAAATCAAAAAAATCTCATAAAATAAATTTTTACCAGTTTAGAGAACATTTTAACCCTTATATATTGGTTTTAAACCCCTTAACCCTTTTCATGCTTACTACGACAACATGGTTATTTACTATATAAGGGTTAAGATAGTTAATATAAATGAAAAAACACCCCATAAATGGAACATGGTTCATATTTAAAACCATATAATAATCACTTGGATAAATATAGGTTTTTTTGGAATTTATATCATTTAATAAAATATCATTTATTATAAAATATCATAAATATCAGTTTTAAAACTATTCAATACATTGACTTTAATAACATCAAGATGATATATAAAATTAATTTTATTAATAAATCAATAAAACTTTAAATTAATATATAATTTTTTTTCAAATTAATTTTTTCAAATTATATTAATTTTAACATTTTAAATATCATTTATTTGAATTTTTCATTAATTGAATAATTATCGTGTCAGTGTTGTGTAATAAGTTAACGTAATTGTTTCTTCACCAAAAATTAAAATTATATTACCCTGATGGATATAAATCATTTATATTTAAATGTAATATTTATAGCTGAACATATCCTCTTTTTTCCTCATGTTAAAAATATTACAGTTTTTAGAAACCTGAGTGTGATATTTTTTACTTTTATTTACATGAAATATTATACAGGTCAAAATCAAATTCAAATGAAAAAATACATATAACTGAATATTTTATGATTATTGATGAAATAGAATCATATAATAAAATTAAGACAATTTTTAGGGTCATTTTATAGTCATTATCATATTATTTTTAACTCCTAATTACCGGATTTACCCTTTACTATAGTAACCAAAATTATTAAGGTTACTATTCATATTGACTAAAAATAATTGGAAACTATTTAAAAAAATTTGACCCCCTGATTCCAAATATGGAATCCATTTTTTAAAAATTGTAAATATAGAAGTGGTAGAATTTAATTTTAAATCAAACCAGAAAAATGTGACGAAAAGTGTTTTTTCAAAAAATTCCCTTATAAAATATAAAATGTGCTTATAAAAAATTCAAGTATAAAATCCATTTAAAATTTTATAATTTTATTATTTTTGTTAAAAAAGTATCTAATTAAATTTTAAAACTATTTCAAAATAGAATTTCACTTTTTAAATACTTAAAAATAAAATACAATTTTCAATAAAATTCAATATTTTTCACTATTTATTACAAAATTAATATTTTCATGAAATTATCAAATATTAATCCTAAAATAATATTTATATTCTGAATTAAAAAATTAAATTCATTTTTTCCAAATAAAGTTTCTAAAATTTCCTAAAATTAATTATAATATTCACTCATAAAAAGTAAGAAAACGAGTTTTAAAGAAAACTTATTTTTGAAGACAAAAATGAATTTACTAAAAATTATGTGCTTATTTACAAATAATTAATCAATATATTAGAAATTATTAGGACCATTTTATATTTCATAAAGTAGTTAATAAGATTCATTCCCACCAATTTAATGGATAAGTTATAACTATCACATTTAAATAAAAATATATTGTTGTTCATTTTAGATTGGTGTTGCGTATATTGTATGATATAGAACATAGTATTTCCCTCTAAAATATTAGGATATTTAACTCAGACCCTTAATAAATTGTGTCCTCAAATATTTTTAAATTAAACTCGGTAACTACGATTTTAATTTTCCAAATACTTTTTTTGAAAACCCACATTGTCAAAAGAGTTACTAAAACTTCCTCTTAAAAAGAGGGGAAATAAAATATGAAGGTCATCACAAAACTAGATTTATGATTAATAGAAAATTAGTGGGAAGGGAAAATATGGATATAGAAGAGAGAAATAACCCCCAAGGACCGATAGAGAGTGATAGGAAACATTGTCAGGAGAAAGTTAACATCCAAAAAATCATAAATATGTGATGGGTGAAGAGACCATAGTTTCGTCAGATATGAATATAATAGGATATTTTTTATGTTTCCAGATCCTTTTCCCTAGAGTTTACTAATTCATTTACCATATAGAAAAAGTACATAAGTAAATATAATAACTTTAAAAGTATAATTTCTTCATATAATCAATTTCTACCATAATCTATTTTCCCCTCCAAACCATGAGTATTCAATAAGAATTATTCATGCCTCAAGCAATTGAATAAAATTATAATGGACCAAATAATCCACAAAATATTAAAAAAACATTCATCTTATATTTATATATTAATCAAAACTAAAATTTCTATCACAAGGACAGATAATTTCCAAAATTAATAAACCTTCAATTGAAGAAAAACTACTTTAATATCCAAAATTAATTATTAATACCCATAGTTCAACTTAAATCATTCGATAAATAACTATCCTTTAAATTCCTTAAAATAATATAGAATAACGTTGAAACACATAAATTGGATACATATTATTCTGAGATAAATTTAACATTTATCTCCAAATGACATCAATAAATCCTAAAGTTTTATACCAAAATGTATATGTCTTAATCATATAATCTACAAGATATGGTAATCATTTCCATAAATAACCTGACTTAATAAAATGATATATTAAAATTATTGCAAAATATAATTCAATCTTTATTCCTCAAATAATATCCCATAATATAATGTTTACCTTAATTAGATAATGCTCTCCAAAATAATGAACTTCATAATTTGTCATATAGTCACCAAATTAGTTTTCAATCCCATGATTGTCTATATTATATGTTCCAAAATTGAAATAACACATAATTAACTCAATATTAAAGATATGATAAACCCTAAAGCTCACTAATACCATTAAATTTATATCTATAAAAGTAATGGATTTCTTCCTCAAATAATACTTCACAATAAACCTAAGGGTTACATATACCTCAACCCAATAAAACAACTCCCAAAATGATATTAATTAACTCCTAGTTTCATTACATAAAACTTCAAATGGGATGTTTAAGACTTTTAAATTTTGATCAACCTTGAATATATCACTAAATAATAATTATTGAATGTATACAACTTAATCACTAAACATTATTCAAAATCCATTATACATGATTTTTTATATTATTCGTTGGAACTTGCTTCCTTTAAACTAAATATTAATCTTGTCTTCAGATTAAACAGTATCAAAACCTAAGCTAAGATATAATCAATAGCTTTCATATTAAATTTATAGTTTATTCATATTCAATAATAAAGGAGTTTGAAATTTCTAATTATTCAACTGTAAAGTCATTCTAATATTTTTCTTGAGGTTTACCACTCGGACATCGATTTGTATAATGCCCATACTCCATACATTTAAAAAATTCAATTAATTTATTGGGGATAATTTTATTCCACTTCATTATGTTAAATGAATGCTTCATTTATCATAGAATATTATTACTTTATTCCCCCTTTACCACATAAAAAACATATTATCATTATTTTAAGACATTTTCTGGGGTGCTTCTTCCCAAATTATCAACACATAGTTCATTGAATATTTTTACCTGAACTTCTAAGGAGCCTCATTTCTATCTTATTTGATGTGTTGGGAAACTCATCTAGATTATAGTTATTAATAATAACTCCTGATATTCATTTAATAATAACCAAAATATATTTCACTACAACTCTTATTTGGTTCAGTTGGTTGTTCAAACAACTGTTGTATTTTCTTTCACATATGTTGTTAATTTTGTGTTGGAAGGATATATCCATTTACTAAAACTAAATAGGTTAGTGTGAGAATATCAACAAAATCATAATAAACCATATTATGATGAGGATAATCAAAAATATATCCTAAACCATGTTATATTTAACTCTTTAGATTTATAAAAAATAACTATAATTCTCCCTAATTTACAAACTATTGTAGTTATAAAGGACTTTTAATCTTTTCTCCAATAACATCCTATCATCTAAATTTGTCTAAAACCTATTATGATACCAACTACAAGGAATCGACCTTAAAAATTACATATTATAGTGAATTTACCCTATAATTCAATTTATTTTTCTAAATTTATTTTAGGTTTATAGTTTTATATAAAATGATCATAAGTATTATATAACAAACCATAAATTACAAGGTGGAAAATTTTACTCCATATCCATTTTTCCCACAATATATATATTTTAAAATAAATCATGTTTTCTTTTCATAAAAAATATTCATGGCTTTTAACTTGACTTCTTATTTTCCCTTAAACATCCTCAAACCCAATTAAAAACATTTTAAAATGTTATTTGAGAACAAAAATATTGGTAAGGGACATAAAAATAAAAAAATACATTAGTCTAGGGAAAAACATGAAAACCCATGAAACACTTACCTTTATCTCAATATTCTTTGAGTAGATGAAATAAATCATTTACAAATGAAAATAACACACAAAAAAATCTTTAAAACCCATAACAAGAATAGATAATACATGTATGAAGCTTGGGTAATCATTTTCAAATCACTCTTATATATGGAGTAACCATCACAGTTACACATGGAATAACTATAATAGTTATAAATGGATTAAATATCATAGGTAAATTTTTATTAACCATCACGGTTTTACTTATAATAAACATCATGGTATATTACCATAATCTCTTAGGATAATCCTAGTTGGTTAACTCCATCCCATATTTAGAATAACCATCATAATACATTCCAAAAATTTCTTAGGAGAAACCTATTCTGTTAACTTCATTCCGTTACAAAACTCATTGGAGAGCTATAACAGGCTCACCTGTTCTTGATTTATAATAGAACCACCCATCCTCATAAAAAATTCTAATAACCATAAAATAATCATAATATATGAATACTTTAACTTATAAAAATATTCTTTTCACCCATAATAAAACATTTTCAGATATAAATATATCCCTTTCCTTTAAAACCCATTTTCAGAACTAAAATTCATAGAACAAATGAAAAGAGGGGTTTTTCATTGAATAAAAAAAATTATAAATGAATCCAAAAATCAGATAAAATTTATGGTGGAGGTAAAATTCATTATCAAAATATACGTTAAATTAGATTATTCCTTTTATATTTTGTAATGAAAGTAAAAACATTTCGTAAAAAGATTCCTTTTGAAGCAATTTGAATAAATGTCAAAATAGAAATAAAATTTATTTTATAATTATTTTATATCCATATAAATACATCCATAAAATAATTTTAAAAATATGGACATGGAATAAAAATTAAGTTTTAATGGAAACATTAAAGGACTGTTTTAAAAAGAAAGTCCCTTACCTCAAGTCCGAATCTGTGTTGTGTAAACATTTAATGTAATTATTTATGAACAAAAAATTAAAATTAAATTACCATGATGAATATAAATAATTTATATTTCATGTTACTATTTATAACTAAACATATACTATATATTTCCCCATGTTAAAATTTTATAATTATTAAAAACACGAGTGTTCCATTTTTGACTTTTATTTACATAAAATATTATTAAGGTAATAATCACATCCAAATGAAAAAAGGAAAATAAAACAGAATATAGTATGCATATGGGTAAAATAGACCGATTAAATAAAATTATGTCTAGTGTTTGGGTCATTTTATAGTCCCAATCATATTATTTTTAATGTTTAATTACCTGATTTTCCCTTTACCGTGGTAACAAAAATTACTAAGGTTACTATTCATATTGAAAAAATAAAAGGTTGTTTTTCACCAAATTTATATCAACTGATTATAAATATTGATTCCATTTTAAAAAATTCAAAAAACAAAAGTGGAAGAATTTAATTTAAAATCAAACCTGAAAAGAGTGATGAAAAATGATTTTACAAAAAAATTCCCTTTTAAAATATAAAAAGTTTTTATAATAAATTCAATTATAAAATCCATTTAAAAACTCATAATTTAATTATTTTAAATCAAAAGAAACTAATGATTTTTTTACAATTAACCAAAAATATAATTTTACCTTTTTAATAATTAAAAAATAAAATACCTTTTTCAATAAAAATCCATATTTTCACGATTCATAGAAAATAAAACTTTTCAGAAAATTCTAAAAAATTAATCCTAAGATAATATTAACATCATAAATTCTAAAACAAAATTAATTTTTTCAAATAAGATTTATAAAATTTCTAGAAATTAATTATAATATCCATTCATAAAAATCAAGAAACACCATTTTTGAAGAAAAATTAATTTAAAAGTCTATAATGAATTTAATAAAAATAGAGTGATTATTTAGAAAGAATTAATGAATAAATTATCAATTTGTAGGACCATTATAAATTTTATAATATGGCTAATACGATTAATTCCTTATAATTTAAAAGATATGTTTTATCAGTCACTTTTAAATAATAATATTTCATTATTTTCTTAAAATATATATTGCATATCTTGTATGCTGTCGAACAAAATATTTTATTTTAAAATATTAGCATATTATGTTGGAAATAAAGTAAGAATAAATATACAAGTACTAATTGAAAAGAAATCCTCAATATGAACTTTTCCTAAATGCCCTTGTATCCCACACCGTAGCGTAAAAATTACTTTTGGCATCTCATAACAATATCTTCACATTAAACACCCCTTTCTACCGTCATCATTATGACTTTCACCCCATTCCAGCATCATCAACATAACATAAACCATGTTTATAGTGACTAAATCCTTTTACAAAAAATATTACACAATTTTTAAAATAAATATCCATTCATACAACACAAAGATCATTATGCCTAGTGTCTTTGGAAGACTAGGATCATAATACATCAAAGGAAACTACAACATAGATTTGTTTTACTAAGTGTGATCCTAGAACTATTTGAGATTCTAAACTGAATAGGATAACTCGAGGAATAAATAATGAAAGTAGTGATCTAAAATTCTCTGTAAGAAAATATAAAAATGATAAAGAAGCATAACATGTGAATCAGAGGTATAACATGATATCATAAAAGAGAAGTCACATGAGTAATCACATGGGAGAATAACATAAATACCAAGGTATCATAAAAACACGGAATCATAGTAAATGTGTCAGCAACATAAAAAATGACATAACATAAGTCAATGATAACTATTGAGACAACATCACATGGTGGACAAATTCCTATAATGGATCATGTTCACATCCAAATTCCATACACGATGTCTCAAGATACTAGAGCATTATCCAATGAATTTGAGGGCTATACAATTCATGTCCCTCCCATCAAATAAATTTAATGTACAAGAATATGCCTTCCATATAGATATTTCAATCATAGGGCATAAACATAAGAATTACCCATAGAAAGAAATGGTTTTCATAATCTTTTCACATATAGTAATTAAAGGAAATTTTATAATGAAGGAATTTTATAGATAAAAATATTGTATGTATTAACTCATAATATTAATGGAGAGTGATAAAGCTATATATTGGTAAGAGACATATATAAAATATTTATAATCAATCCACAATATTAAAATCTATTGTCGTTGATAAATAAAAATTCCAAGAAAATATACTTCAAAATATATTTGAGGAAAAATCCATTTTCACTTTGAAAATCAATTTTAAAAACAATAAAACTTCCAGAATATTAGGATAAACAAATTTTTTTAAAAAAACTTATAAAATTATAAATATAGATTCAAATAAATTAATGGTCCTGATGGAGGAAATGCTTCTTTTATGATGAGTATATTAAAAACAAAGTTTCCTTTGATATTTTTGCAGGAAATGTCTAAATTACCTTGTCTTTAAAACAAATGTATTATTTTCTTTATTTTTTTTATAGAAATAAAATTATGGGTAAAAATTACTTTAAAAAATCATATTAAAACATTTTATGAACCCATTTTTAGAAAATATGGATTTTAAAAAAAGGATTTTCAACCGAAGAAACAAATGAAGTCCGATTTTACTAAAAAACATTTTTAAATCATTTTGATTACAAAAGAGTGGAAAATGGTACTATTACATGAGAAATTAATGAATAAATAGAGGAGAATAAAAATTTAAGTGATTTATTAGAAAATTAACAATTAATTTCCAACAATGGAATTTCAAGCATAAGAAATACCAATTAAAATAATATTGAAACATAAACCCTTAATGCTTTGGTAACATTTGAATCATTACTACCATGAATGACGTAAATGAATTGTTACATAAAATATCATGAATTATATGTTATTCATGATATAATTTGTAAATGGGTAGTATATACATCATTTAAAATATTTTAGGTTTATACAAGAACATGTGTCTCAAAGAAAGAAGTTTTGAGATGAAAACATTATATAGTTCATATCATTATGGTGGGAGATAATAAATGAAGTGATTATGTATAAAAAATTTATATCCACACAATGCAAATTTTAAATGCAACATAAATTAATAAAATTAAATTTCACACATCATAAAATCAACAAAGTAGACATATAACCTAGTGAACGGAAATTGAGTTAAGAAACCCCGCACCTCGAGCTCAAATCATCACGTTCCTTCCTTATATTCCCAAATAATAATTTTTTTTAATTATTTATTTTATTATGAATTTTTTTCAAGTTTATTATTCAATTTATTTTATATTTTAACTTTTCATATTCAATTAATTAACCAATTAATTTTACAACGGATGTTTTAAAGATAAACCTCACATATGTACAAAATCACTTTGGTAAGTTCAAAAAAATTAAAGAGATTACCATTTAATCATCTACATAATGGTATAATGAAATAATTATAATTTTTATTCATAAATTATACTTTGTAATCCAAACATGAAATATGGTTATAAAAAATGAAATACATTACAATCATAGATACGGTATGCCATAGCGTTTTTATTTTTCGATGATCATGATGGAAATATGTTAAACTTTATTTTCTAGGATATTTTATTTTTCTTATACTTACCCATATAATAATACTTAGAATTATCCCTAGATTTATCACTTAAGTATTCTCGTCCTAGTTTCCAAAGGATAACTAAACCATTGATATGATACCAACTATAATGACCCAAACCTTTTACACATAGTATTCCATGATTTTTAACATAAATATCTATTCATACAACCCAAATATCATGAGGTAAAGTGTCTTTATAAGGCTAGGATCATAATACATTAAAATAAAATTAAACATGGAATCCTTAATTTTTTCTTTTACATAGTGAGATCCTAAATCCATTTGAGATCCTAAAATGCATAGGTTAACCTGAGAAATATATAAAGAAATGGGTGATATAATATTCTCTATAATGAAATAAACATGATAAGGAAGCATAACAGGAGATTCAAAGGTATAAAATGATATCATAAAAGATAAGGTACATGAGTAATCAAACGAGATAATAACATAACGATCAGGGTACCATAATAACATTTAATCATAGGAAATGTTGAAACAACACAAAACACGACATAATAATAAGTGAAAGATAACTTTCAAGACAACATCACATGGTGGAAAATGTCCCACAATGTATTAGGTTCAATCCATAATCCTATACGGGACATATCATTATACTAAAACATTACCCAATGCATTAGAGGGATATATAATTATGATATCACCCATAAAATTCATTTCATGTATATAAATATGTGTTCCACATAAGGATATCAATAATAAGACATAAAAATAATAATTTCCCTTAAAAATAAATTTGTTCCAAAATCTTGTCACATATAATAATCAAAAGAAATTTCATAATGAAAGAATTGGAGAGATTGAAATAATGAATGTATTACCCTATAAAAGTATGGGATAATGAGAAAGTTATATATGTAAGAGACACATAAATGTTATTTAGAATAATTTCATAACATTAAAGGTTGTTGTATTGATTAATATAAATACCATGAAAAGATATTTAAAAACATTTTTAAAAAATAATATTTTTAATTTTTAAAATATCTTTTAAAGATTTGAAACTTCCAATATGTTAGGGAAAAATTTTATTTTAAAATCACCTTATAAAATTTTAAATTACGTTTCAATGAAATGAGTGGTTATGATGGTGGAAATCTTCCTTTCATGTCATGTATGTTAAAAACAAAGACTCCTTTCACATTTTTATAAGAAAAGTCAAAAGTGACTTGTTTGGAAAATGATAGGAATATTTATATTTAATTTTTTTTTGTAAAAATACAATTATGGGTAAAAATTAATTTAAAAAATCATAGTAAAAAATTATATCAAACCATTTTTTAGAAAAAATATATTTAGAAGAAAAGGGATTTTTGAGCAAAGAGAAAAATGATGTTAGATTTTATTAAATACATATTATCAATAATTTTAAGTACCAAAGAGAAGAAAATGGTAATATTACAAGAAAACATCATGAATAACTAGAGGATAACAAAATTTAATGGATTTATCATACAATGATCAAATAATTCCCTATAATGGAAATTCAAGCATAATCAATTCCGATTAAAATGAGATTGAAACATAAACCCTTTCCACTTTGGTAACTTTTTAATCATAACTCCCATGAATGAAGAAATTAAATTGTTAGTTAAAATATAATGGATTATATAGGATTCATGATATAATGTTTAATGGGATATTTTATACACTATTTAAAAGGAATTAGGTGCATAAAAGAACGTGTGTCCAAAGAAGGAATGTCTGAGATAAAATCCTTACAAAGTTCATATCATTAAGGTGAGAGTTAATCAATGAAGTGATTATGTGTAACAAATTTAGATATAAAAAAATAAAAGTTGGAATAATAAATAAACCAATAAAAGTAAAATTTAAAAATAATATTGGCACAATATAATCAACAATGTAGATGTATAACCCAATGAATGGAAATTGAGTTAAGAAACTCCTTACATCAATCCCGAATAATCACATGAATTAATTATATTCCTGAATAATAAAATTATGTTAATTATTTAATTTCTTAATAAATTTTCTTAATTTTATTATTATTATTATTTTATTTTTTACCGTGTCATATTAAATTATTGAACCACTTAATTTCATGTCAGACATTTTAACGATAAACGACTCATATGGACAAAATCACTTTGGTATGTTGAATAAGTTAAAAGAGATATTTATTTAATCATTTATATACTGGTAATATTGAAAAAATTATAATTTTAATCATAAATTATACTTTTAAAATAAACCATGAAATATGGTTATGAAAAATGAACTACATTACAATCATGGAGATGGTAGGTCGTACGTTCGTTTGAGTAACATTTCCATTTATTGATGATCATGTTGGAATCAAGTTAAGTGTTATTTTGTATTTACATAATCATAAATATTTAATAAATACCAATTTATTTTCTTTAAATACACTTATATATACCATCCCTGTGATTTGGTAGTAAAAATAAATGACATCGCTTCGTGAGGCGGTAATCCACCGTACACACGAACGATGTTATCGTTTATTCAGTGGATGGTAAGGTAAGGAAGTATATGATATATTAAATTTAAATAATTATTAATATTTAATTACTAACATATAAAAATTTTAAATTAATCCTTATCACCTTCCATGTAAAGCGTATGTGAAAAATGAATCACATCACTTCGTGAGGCAGTAGTCCGCTGTACACACGATCAACATTATCATATTCTCTACGAAATGGAAATTAAGAATGAGTGTGTGATATTATATTCAAAAAAGTATAATTATATCATATATATCATATATAAACATTAAATACTTCATTATATATTCCTTGATAAGTAGTTACAGAAAACGAGTTATGTTAGTTTGCAAGGCGGTAGTCCCCGTACACAAGATTAACAGTTTTGTTTCCCATTTGAGGGAAGAGGATATAGTTGTATATAATTAACATAACATAAAAAATCTAATTATATAAAATATACTGATGTTATTATATCATAATTATTTAATTATATTTTAAGGATGTGGAGGAAGAAATAAAATTAAACACTCGGTTATGGTCATCACCTATTCTTCAGAAAACTTTTTTAGGTCTGAACAAAAAGCCATCCTAGGTTGGATTTATGATCAAACCAAGGATTATATTATGTGGGTATAGAATTATTTAATTTATTTGGAAATTAATTGGAAATACCCATGGGTTTTGTAAGTGTGAAAAGGAGAGGAGATGAGGTATCATTTTATAATTGATGTGAGTGGCACACTTTGTAATTTTAAAAGATTATCAATAAATCCATGTCAATTTCTTGGAAATAAGGGTCAAAAATGATAAATTTTCTATAATTGGAAGATATAATTTCCAAATACGGCCATAAAATAGGAATTAGACAAGTTTTGGGTAATTTTTAACCCTAATATTTTTAGTTTAATCCTCAATAAACTTATTTTTACCTTAACAATGGTAAATATTTTTTTTACTATTTTCACAATTCATTATAGTAAAAAATTACATAGATCATATTATATAATATAAATAATTATTATTATAAATATTGAATCCATTTTTCCAAATTCAAATAAAATAAATTATTTTATTAAATTTAAAATTAAACCCACATAGGTGTCGAAAAAAATGAATTTTCAAGAAACGTATTTTTTAAGGAAAACATGACTCATATTAACTATATCACAAATAAAATTTACAAGATGAAGTTAAATTCATATTTATAGATATATAATCTATAAATTTCATAAAAATAAATCCTAATTAGGGGTTATTTTAATTATTTAAAATGGATAAACACCATACACTTTAATATAGCTTTTAAAAAACAAGTCTTTTAAAGCCTAAAAATTAACTTAAAATAAAATCTAGTGTAAATGTAACGTCCCGGTTCTGGAAGCCACCCAGAGGTGCGCCATACCCAGTTGGTCACATAGCCTCAAGTGCATTTCCCCAAATGCTAGAGGCTTCCGACTCGCAGTGAGGGCCTTGGGTGTGATAGTGGGGAAACTATGCCCTCATTGGAAGAGTACACAGCGGAAGAGAAAACAAATAAAAACAATAGCATAAGCAGTAGACATCCATACAAGAGTAAAAAATGGAAGACTGATAAATAAACAACTAGAGATGAAATATATGTAAATTATGCATGATACATATATGTCTAGGAAAACAACCAAACAAGTCACAATGCTGAATACAATAATAAACCAAAGTAGAAAAGAAAAACAGATGAGAAACTCCTCAGCATCGTAAGCCTCAGATCGGTCCCATGCTCTCCAGTTGCAGTGCAATCAAGAACCTGAAGTAGAAGGGTGCTTGCCCTTATCTATACCTGCAACAACATAGTCTGTTTGGGCCCAAAAGCATGACCCAAACAAGGTGTGAGACGAAGTCCCAATAGGAAACCACCCAAAGATCTGTGCCAAACAGTCAGTGAATATATGGCAGGTAAAGTACAGTAAGCAGTAAACAATAAGCAGTAAATAGGATAATACACAGCAGTAACAGTCCACAGTTTCTAGCATATAATCCACAAAGAAGAACCATCCACTCAAGAAAGTAGAACAAAAGGTAACCTCTAGGTTTTTCTCACAGTCTAACCCCTAAGGTTCAACCTACAAGTACTAGCAACCCTCTGGGAGGCACACACAGTCTCACCCCTCTGGTTAAGGTAAAGAATAGACTCTATGAGGAAGCACTCACCATCAATTCCCCCTATAGTCTCATATCGTACTAAAGGCTCTCTGGGGAAGCATTCAACATCAATTCCCCCTGTGGCCTGTGTAGAGGAACTATAGTCTCTCTAAGGAAACACTCAACGTCAATCCCCCCTGTGGTCTCACATTGTAAATTAAAGACACTCTAGAGAAGCCCTTACGTCCATTCTCCCTATGGTCCACTACACTAGGTTCTCACAGCCCTTTGTATAACAAACATGCATAGCATGCGTATCATCCCAAGTAAACCTCAAGATCTACTTGGCTATCATTCTAAGGCACAACATAATAGTACAACAGTTCCACTATCCTAAAACTAGGCATAACAACTGGAAAAATGCCAAACAAGTAAAACAGCATGGAAAAACATCCAGAGTACAATAAAATTTACCCTATTCACAAGAAATTACCTCTACTCAGGTAATCAAGCAAAGCAGGAAAATAACAAGGGAAAAACAGGAAACACACAATGCCCCGTTCAAGGGTATTGGTGGAAATTGCACATAATATTCAACGACTTCCTACAGAAAGGCACAAACTACCAACCTCGATGCTAGGAGAATGATATACGTGAACCACAATGATTGATTCTCCTTATAACGCCGAGGATCTAAGAAAACTTCCAAAATGATCAACCCACGATATCTTGAAAAAGAGGAAGAATTGGAAAACAAGGCTCTAGGAGAAGAGAGAACTCACCGCTGTGGTTCCAACACAATCGATGGTGGCTGAAACGGAGATCAGACGGAGGCTCAGAAATTCAGAGAAGTATTGCGGCCGTACGAGTCGCTCTCGGATGAAGAACCTAGAGAAGGAGTGTGTTCTGTCCGTCAGGCGTGACCCCGGTCCGTTTAATGAAAAAAAAATAAAATACACGACATGTACTTATAGGGTACACGACATGTACTATGTTTTTTCGTACTCCAATTTAAGCGGCTGCCACATCACCTCTACACACCATGTGTGTGGCCCGGACACGGCCAGCACACGGCTTCGAGCGGCAAGGGAGTACACGGCATGTACTTAGAAAGTACATGGCGTGTACTTCAAAATTTTCCAGAAACCCCTTTTTTCTCAAAAACACCCGGAAAATAAAGACATACCTGAAAACAAAGATTCGGGTTCTTACAAAATTCCACCCTTAAAGAAAATTTTCCCCGAATTTCCCTAACAAGGCAGAGAAGAAGAAACCCTGAACAGCTCCGGCCACTGCGATCGTACATCGGCCTCCCTTTCCCAGGTCTCGTCCTGTACTCACCCGTGCTGCCATACCACCCATAATAGAGGAACAGACCGCCCACGGATAACCTTCGTACTGGAATCGACAATCCGGATAGGATTCTCCTCAAACGATGCATCCGCTTCGAGCTCAACCTCCTTGGGCTGAATGAAATTAGACGGGTCTGAAAAGTAACATTAGAGCTGAGAGATGTGGAAGACATTGTGTATGGCCCGGTACCTCTGAGGTAACTGAAATCGATAGGAAACCATCCCAACTCTCTCCAATACCTCAAACGGCCCGACGTACCGCGGTGAAAGCTTACCCTGTCTCTGAATCCTCCTGTGTCTCAATCTTGGTGCGACACCCCAGAAAATCTGATCCCTGACCTCGAACTCCAGAGGTCGTCTCCGCTGATCAGCATAAGACTTCTGTCGAGACTGTACTATATCCATCCTCTTCCGAATCAACTCTATCGGCTATGAGGTCTCTTGAACAAGATGAGGTCCCAACAAAGATGCCTCTTATAACGACCCACACTTTACATACATTGTTATTACTTCATAATTGAAGCATACTTATTACAAAATATAACAAAACCACGAAAGGACCGTATATGTATAGTGTCTTTAGAAACTGGGAAACATAAACAACTGGTTCATAAATCATCTACGTTTTCTCCCATTTATTTCATCATATCTAGAGTCCCTTTTGGAATATTCTACTTAATACCCTTCATCCAGACCCAGGGAAAAGAAAACATACAAAAGGGAAAGCTCAAATGCTCAGTAAGGGTAAAAAAAATAAATATCAATCATATCATATTCATAAGAACATAACATTTTGAATATCTTAACCTGCAAAAGAGACCATAATATCATAACATGGGATAAATCATAGTGGTGAAATGTAATCCCAAATAATCATAACTTAAAACATGATACTTTTTGGCATACACACATAATCATAGAAAAGCATTTCATATTAGTCAAGACTCATTGCCAAGACTATCATAGCGGACAAAGTCCATTTCTGAACCGAGTTCACTCCCCGTTCCAGTCCTATATCACTGAACCGGTTTAACTTGCCGTTCCAGTCATGTCTATCTCATGAGATATAAATAATTACCCAATGCATTGGAGGGAGATATAGATCCCACCCATCTCATAATGAAACCATTCTTATGTGTTCCACAAAATCATAAATCATACATCATAACATAACCCATGTAATAAAAATGGGATTCTTAAACATCATGTCATCATAACATAACACATAAAAGGACATCATAAAAAAAATTCCATCATAACATAATAAAATCAATGTAAAAATAGGGATATAAACAGATCCCTATATTATCTTAGATGAAAAATAATTTTGATAAAACACTTGAACTCCATTCTTGAGGAAAATATCCTTTCTACTTCAAAAACATTTTTCCTTTATTAATATGTCATAAAATTTTAAAATAAAATAAGTTGATTAAAAATAAACTTGAAAACTTGTAAATTAAGAATCATGGAAATAATGTTCTATTAAATCATAAAAATCCATTCATGCCGTATAAGTTAAAAAACATTCTTCTCGTACTTTGGCCAGAAAAGTCAAAAAGTACCTCGTACTAAAAACGACAAAATATTCCCTTCATATCTTTTACTAAAAACTCACCAATGGGTAAAATTAGATTCCAAAAATTGTTGGAGGATAGAAATAATATTACATATTAAGGAAACATGTATGTGGATGATAAATATTCCCCAGTAAATTCTGAAGTATAAACAATCTCAGATAAAATGAGATTGCGGGATTTTCCCTTACCTTAGGTCCGATATGCTTTGTACGTATCCGAAACTCCTGTAAAATGATTTAAATAATGTCATTGACTTATTACAGAATAATATTCACTGTTATTATATCATATATGATCATATTTTTATCTTTTTATTAGTAATATTTCATTGCTACTTGTTATTCGGGTGTTTATTACTTTATGTTCTTATGCATGTTTTGTCGAATAAATTATTATTCCTCTTTTTAGGTTATAGATACCTCATTTACAGAATGGTATTAATGTAATATATATCATATTTATTCATTAAATTCATTTATATAATCATTATTCAATGAAGATCATGTAGAATGAGTCGCATCACATCGTGGAGATGGTAGGCCGTACGTACGCACGAGCGATGATATCGTTCCCATGATCGTGGAATTGTATTGAAGTGTTTGTATACTATTTCAGAATCAATATAATTTTACAATAATCATATATATTAATTCTTTACCCCATTATACCCATCCAAGTAAGTTGGTGGTGGAAAACAGATTACACCACGGCGTGGAGACGGTATTCCGTACGTACGCACACGCAGTGATTTCATTTTCCGTAGGATGGATAGAAGGTGAAATAGGGTTGTTTCATATTTATAATAAAATATCAGTATATGAGTGATACTGATGTTATTACTTCATAATGAAACAACTAAAGATGAAGAAGTAGAAGAAGAAATAAATTTGGAAGAATCAGTAACGGATATTACCTCTTCTTCGACACGCCTCTTTGAAACCTCCTCTTAGGGATCTAAGATTGGTCTTTGAAGAATACCAGGACCTCAAGGATGTTTCTAGGGAAGTGGAGAAGAGAAATTTATAGGTTTTGGATGATATTGAAGGCTTAATGTGGTGTGATGAGGAGAGGGAGAAGGTGCCCTTTTATAAGGGAGGAGAGGGGCACCTTTGGAATTATAAGAAATATTAATTTATAATAAATTCCAAACCCACTTAAAAACATCAAAAAATGACTCAAATACGAATCTTATATGAGATAGGGTTGTAATATTATCAACCAATAAAATTTAGAAAAATTGTAAATTTATTTTAAACATTATCAACATGATTTATCCTTATATAATCTATTTAATTTTATTTGTGGTAACAATATTCTAAATTTTAAATGATTATAAATAATTACTTATATGTTGTGAATTTTCCATAATTGTATACTATATAAATTTTTTGACCATATAAATTTTAATTTATAATTTTTAATTTTTTTTGTGATTTTTAAACAATTTTATAATATGTAATCTTGATAAAATGACAATAGTGTCAATTTTGACACTATTAATTTGTTTAAATTTAAATAAAATATAAACAGAAGATATTTTTGAACTAAAAGATTTAATAGATTCATAACATGTTATATTTATCTAGAAAATTAGTGGAGCACATTAAATAGTTCATATAATATTTATTTTAATACTTTTAAAATCATTTATTTGATAATTCAATCAATAAAATAATTTCAACATCACTATTGTGTCATAATTAATGATAATTATTTAATCCATAATAATTATAAATAAATTCACATGATGTATATAATTCTATTAGATTTCTATAGACTATTCATGTTAGAAGTTTCATGAAGTTTATCACTAAATTATAATTATTATACTTATAAGATTTAAGAGAGTGGCATGTTGTCACTTTCTTTGGTTTTAATAATAATTAAACTATTTTAATGGTAAAAAGTCCATAAAATGAATTTATTCCGACCCTTAGGTGATAAGGGTAGATTTTTAGTCATCAAATATAATTTTGGCAGGTGTTAGGGTAATTTTATAATCTTATTTTTACCCTTAATTACCCGATTTACCTTTAACTGCAGTAAATAATAATTACCATAGTTACTATTCATAATTTCAAAAAAATAAAAGTAACCTATTAAAAAAATTTGGACCCTCTGAATCCAAATATGGAGTCCATTTTTCAAAATTAAAAACAGAGAAGTTGTAGTAATTAATTTAAAATTAATCCTGTTGTTAAGCAAATAGGTTTTAAAAGTTAAAACATTGCCAACGATTGAAATGTTTTCACCTATGAATTCAATGTAAAATTAATGCTAATGACATACATTATATTAAATGGTAAAAGTATATTCTATTTATACTATAAACCATCCAATTTTATAATTAAACCATATAAATTATTACGATGAAAAAAGTTGTTTTTAATTTAAATATAGCGTGTTTTTACTATTCATTAAAATATGAAAGTTATCAGAATAATATGAAAAATTTATTGAAAGTTAATTTTTATATCATGATTCCAAATAAGAATTTTATTTTGTCAAATTGATCTTATAATCTTGTCAAAAACTAGATTTAAAGTTGGTGCGCCATCAAAAGGCGGCAAAACCGTATTTTTTGAAAAATACTTATTTTACCCGAAAAATTTATTTTGTACTCATACCATGTTCTAGAAAATATGTAAGATGAATAATAATGTTATAAAATTCAAAATTCAGTCAATACTATTCATAACGAATAGTTTATAATATCATAATAATATATCATTGTTTAGTGAAACTTGGTATTGCGTACTACACACGCTATCGAGGAAGGTCGTGATTGCGTGTAACACAATCCAAGCTAGTGTTGTGTGCAGTGAAAGATTACTTTGATGTTGTGTATAACATAAGACATGAAAAAAATATATTTCTCATAAAATATCAGGGTGTCAAACCTCTCCTGCCTCCAGCCAGCATAAAGGTGATCAGCATGGCCTACCGTACAAAGCCTCGTAAGGTTCCATCTGAATAGATGCCTGAAAACTATTGTTGTAGGCCAACTGCAAAAGTGGGATATACTTCTACCAAGAACCGCCAAAGTCTATAATGCAAGTTCGGAGCATATCCTCAAGCACCTGGATCGTACGCTCGGACTGACCATCTGTCTGGGGATGGAATGCTGTACTCAAAAGCACCTGTGTACCCAAAGCCCTCTAAATCCCCTGCCAGAACCAAGAAGTAAAGCACACATCCCTGTCTGATACAATGGAGTGTGGGACTCCATGCAGACACATAATCTCTCAGATTTATAGTCGTCCCAGATCATCAACACTGAAGGTATCCTTGATCGATAAGAAGTGATCAAACTTTGTAAGTCTGTCGACGACAACCCAAACAACATCATTCCCTCGAGGTGACCTCGGCAATCCGGTCACGAAGTCCATCGCGAAATCGTTCCACTTCCACTCCGGAATGGGTAACTACTGTAAAAGGCTTGCTAGTCGCTGATGCTCCACCTTCACCTGATGACAAGTAGAACACCTCAAGATGAAACCAGCAACATCCCTTTTCATACATGGCCATCAGTACTGGCGATGAAGATCCCAATACATCTTGGTGACGCCAGGATGAACTGCCCAAACTAAGGAATGAAAGTCCCGCATCAGCTCCTCGCGTATGTCTGCTGGCACCCATACGCGTCCCTGGAAACGCAAGATCTCATCCTTGGCCACTATCCATCCAGGAAGAGGGTCCTCTCCTGACACACTCTCCCGCAAAACTATGCCTTCTGAGTCTGATAGCTGCCTCATCCGTACCAAATCAAGAAGTGTAGAGGTAAAAGCTATAGAAGATAGGAAAGTATGTCCCTCTCTGTTGTGCACCTCCAGATGCATCTCAGAGAACAGAGCCATAAGCTTCCACTCACAGCTGGCCTCCTGAACTTCCTGAATCTGAGTTCTCCTGCTCAATGCATCTGCCACTACGTTGCCCTTTCCCGACATATAGGCAAGCTCGAAATCAAAAGACTAAAGATACTCGACCCACCTGCGCTGTCTCAGATTCAGATCATGCTGAGTGAAGATGTACTTGAGACTCTTGTGGTCGGTGAAAACCACAAAGTTCTCTCCCAGAATGTAATGTCTCCAACAGCGTAAGGCATGAACAACAACTGCCAACTCCATATCGTGCGTCCGATAGTTCCTCTCATGTGGCCTCAATTTCCAAGACCCGTACTCAACGAATCCATCTCCCTGCATAAGAATAACACCCAGTCCGATACCCAAAGCATCACAATAAAAGTATAGAAATTGCCTGGCTCTGGGAAGACTAGTATCGGTGCCGACGTCAACCTCCCCTTCAGGTCTTGAAAGGCTAACTCACAAGAATCTGACCATAAGAACTTTTCCCCCTTCTTGGTCAGACCTTTCAATGGTGCTGCTAGGCATGAAATGTCCTGAATGAAGCGTCTGTATTATCCAGCCAGCCCTAGGAAACATCGTACCTCAAAAACTTTCTTCGGCTGCTCCCAGGAAACTACAACTCTCACTTTATCTAGGTCTACAAATACTTCTGCCTCTGAGATGAAGTAACCCAAGGAGTGAATCTGGTCCATCCAAAAGTGGCACTTCGAGAGTTTAGCATAAAGCCGATGCTCTCTCAGTGTACTCAGAACGATCTCAAGATGGGTAGCATGGTCGTGTCGAGTGTGAGAGTGCACCAAGATATCTTCCACGAAGACCACGATGAAGGAATCCAAGTAAGGATGGAACAATCGGTTCATCAGTTCCATGAAAACTTCTGGTGGGTTCATGAGAACGAACAGAATAACCGTATACTCGTAGAGACCATACATGCTCCTGAAGGCTGTTAGAGGTATATCTGATGGTCTGACGCGCAACTGATGATAATCGGACCTCAAATCGATCTTCGAGAACACCCAATCTTCTCGAAGGTGGTCAAAGAGTTCATCAATCCTCGACACGGGATATCGGTTCTTGACTGTCAACTGGTTCATCTTCCGATAATCCACACAGAGCCTAAGGGTACCGCCTACCTTCTTCGCAAACAAGACAAGCTAACCCCAAGGAGAAGTACTAGGTCGGATGAAACCCTTTTCCTGAAACTCCTCCAATTGCTTCTTGAGCTCCTGCAACTCAGGTGTAGCCATCCTATAGGGATTAATGGACTCTAGTGCCGCTTCTGGAACGAGTTCAATAGAGAATTATACCTCACGCTCTGGAGGCAACCCTGAAAATTCCTCAGGAAAGACATCCCTGAAACGATCCACCACAGGAGGAAAGTCTAACTGTGAAGTCCCCTAGTTATCCAGATAAAGACTAGAAATCTGGGCTATCACCCTTCCCAACCCATCATGCTCGATTCCTGCTCGACTCGCCTGAACATCCCATTCGCCTCTATGAAGAAAAGATTCACCCTCTGGTGAAATGAAACTCACCCGGCAGCGATAACAGTCGACGACTTCTTGGAAGTGAACCAACCAGTCCATCCTGAGAATGAAATAATAGCCTATCAAATCTAAGACATAGAGATCCCATAAGAAACGATACCCTGCAACCTTGAGAGGGCACTCTCTACACTGACGTACACTAGGTGTCCTCATCCCCAAATGTGTGTCTAGTGACAACAATTCTGTAGAAGAAAGGATACAGAGCCCAAGGCTCTCCACAACAGCAACAAAGATAAAGCTATGCGTAGCACCAATATCGAAAAGAGATGAAGATATAACTGAGGATACTAAAATCGTACCTCGAACTGTAGAAGGTCCGGGATCCTGTTCCTGATAGGTCTGCTCCACCGCAAAAGTCTGGCCTTCCCCGCGACCCTGTGACCCTGCCTGACCACTCTGAGCTGAACCTCCCTGCTGGCGCTGAAGGAATGGTGACTAACTACCATGACCTCGACCTCCACCTCCGCCAAAACGGCCGGAAGAAATCCAGTTCCCCGACTGGCGAGAAACTGGTGGTGCTACTCCTGAATGAGGAGTCATGGAAGAACCCCCTTCACCAGCTACTGGTGAGAGAACCTGGAAGAAACGCTGAAGGTGACCCATATTGACATAAAATCGACAGTCCACTGGGTCTCTCTAGCACTGCGGCCTCGTGTGACCTGCCCTTCCACATTGGTAGCATACTACCTGGATACCTGAAGATGTATCCCGCCTCCTCGGATCACTATGCGCAGGCTTCCTACAACACTTCCTTCTGTCAACTGGAGGAACACTAGCTCTGGAAGCAGAACCGCCCTGGCTCGTAGCTCCAGAGTATCTCAGATTGTGCTCCGCAATCAGTGCCTGGTTGACGATGGAAGTGATGGAAGTAAACTGGAAGATATTCACCTGCGAGCGTATCTACCACCCGAGACCATCCTCAATCTTCCTTGCTAAGAACACCCCACTTACTTCTCAGAGGGGTGTGAAACGCTGCAGCTCGGTGAAACGAGAGGAATACTCCATGACAGAAAGAGTACCCTGCTCTAGACTCATTAACTCCTGGGCTCGATCAGCCCTCTGGGTCTTCGGGTAGAAGTAGTCGTAAAACACGCACTAGAACTCCTCCCAATCCATAACCTGCTGATGACCCGCCTGTGAGATCACATCCCACCACCTCTTGGAGGAGTCTCGGAGCATGTAGGTAGTGAGCTTGACCCGCCTCTCTGGAGGTGTTTCCAGATGCTCAAATATAGTCAGCATGGCTTCTTGCCATGACTCTGCAACCTGTGGTCCTCCTTCCCCTGAGAAAGTAATAGGATGGTGCTGTTGGAAAACCCGTGTCAAGTCTGCCATAGACTTGCAAGGTGGCAGTGCTCCCTGAAAGGTTTGCATTATCCTCATAAAGCCTTCCTTGAACTGCACATCCGCGCCTGCAACTGGTATGACAGCCGGTGCCAAGGCTGGCCCGAATGAAGGATCAGCAGGAAGTCCCTGATCAACCATATCTGGCGTCTGATCACTGCCTGACAACTGCTGTACAACTGGAGGACGTCTCAGAGGCATAGCTCTGAAAGATCAAAAGCATACCTTAGATCAGGAAAACAAGGACAGAGAAAAAAGATGTACAAAACCGAAACAGGGGAAGGAGATTTACAAAACATGACTACATGGGGTGTATAAACTCTACACGGAGTTTACTTAACTATATTACCCTACCCATGTCTCCTCGCATGGCTAACCCACACGGTCTTCGTAAAATGAGACTACACGGCGTGTTCCCTGTGGACACGGCATGTAGTAGACAAGGTTTCAACAACCCGTGTTGTTAGTTACACAGCCGGCTACACGGCGTGTTCCAGACAAATACAACGTGTACTTGAAGAATTTTCCTGACCCGTGTTGTTGGCGACACAGCCAAGTACATGACTGACCCTTACATGGCATGTTAAAAACAAACACGGCATGTATAGGAGGAGAGAACACCGTCCCGTGTTGTCCGTGACACGACTGGGTACTGAGGACAAGGATACAAGACGTGTTCATACAAAACACGGCATGTATGACGCGACCTCCCCCGACCCGTGTTGTTAGTTACATGGCCGGGTACACGCTCACTACTACACGGCGTGTACCTACCGTACACGGCGTATTCCTGGAGATTTCTCATGACCCATGTTTCTTCTCACACAGTCCGTGACACGGTTTAAAACTACATGGCGTGTATATATAAAGTACACGCCGTGTATTCTGGGTTTTTCCGGGCAGTAGCTCTGAAACTGCGCCGAAGCCCAGAAATCACTGAAAAACAAGCATGAAGGTGCCAAATTCCGATTCGTGAGGGCCCATACTCCCCACAAATCAAAGCTTGGTATCCAATACAGTTATATATAAGGAAAAACAGGTCAATGATTCACCAATTTCCGATTCAAAAGGTCCCATAACACCTCAAGAACAAAAAATTCATGTTCATTTAAGCAAGGTACAAAACAAAAAACCTTTCTATAAAAATCTAGAGATTCTATCAAATAATTTATTACAACAACACGCATAATCTACACAGAGTCTATCACAACAACATGAAATCTCTAATGCACATTGGATGGCATGGAAAGAATGCATGGCATGTGATTTCTAACAGGTTCCTATATGATGCATGAGATGGAATACCCTCATCTCATCTGGTTGCGACAGAAATAGAACCACAATATCAACAACAATAACAACATAAGGCATGTGAAACACTCTAGGTGAAATCATATCAACCGTAAATCTCAAAAACCAGTAAACTGCAATTAACGAGGTAGTATGGCTTTTCCCTATACAAAGGTTATCTACTTTTAAGCACAAATTAATACCAAGTACCGAATCCATCCTACCCCTGTCTAAAGGCTCCAAAAAATAAATCAAGAGAAAATAACTTCTTTGATACCACTTTGTAACGTCCCGGTTCCAGAAGCCACCCAGAGGTGCCCCGTACTCGGTTGGTCACATGGCCTCAAGTGCATTTCCCCGAACGCCAGAGGCTGCTGACTAGTAGCGAGGGCTTTGGGTATGATAGTGGGGAAACTATGCCCTCATTGGCAGAGTACACAGTGGAAGAGAAAACAAATAACAACAATAGAGGAAGTAGTATACATCCATACAAGAGTAAACAACGGAAGGCTGATAAATAAACAACTGGAGCTGAAATATATGTAAATGATGCATAATACATATATGTCTAGGAAAATAGACAAACAAGTCACAATGCCGCATAATGTACTAAACCAAAGTACAATAGAAAAATAGATGAGGAACTCCTCAGCATTACAAGCCACGGCTTGGTCCCATGCTCTCCAGCTCCAGTGCAATCAAGAACCTGAAGTAGAAGGGAGATTTACCTTATCTATACCTACAACAACATAGTATGTTTGGGCCCAAAATCATGACCCAAACAGGGTGTGAGACAAAGTCCCAATAGGCAACCACCCAAAGATCTGTGCCTAACAGTCAGTGAATATATGGCAGGTAAAGTAGAGTAAGCAGTAAACAGTAAGCAGTAAACAGGATAATACACAGTAGTAAAAATCCACAGTTTCTAGCATATAATCCACAAACAAGAACCAGCCACTCAAGCAAGTAGAACAAAAGGTAACCTCTGGGTAGTTCTCATAGTATAACCCCTAAGGTTCAACCTACAAGTACTAGAAACCCTCTGGGAGGCACACACAGTCTCACCCCTCTAGTTAAGATAAAGAATATACTCTTTGAGGAAGCACTCAACGTCAATTCCCCCTATAGTCTCGTATCGTACTAAAGGATCTCTGGGGAAGCACTCAACGTCTATTCCCCCTGTGGCCCGCGTCGAGGAACTACAGGCTCTCTGAGGAAGCACTCAACATTAATTCCCCCTGTGGTCTCACATCGTAAATTAAAGACACTCAGGAGAATCCCTTACGTCCATTCTATCTATGGTCCACTACACTAGGTTCTCACAGCCCTGTATATAACAAACATGCATAGCGCACGTATCATCCCAAGTAAACCTCAAGAACTACTTGGCTATCATTCTAAGGCACAACATCATAATAGTACAATAGTTCCACTATCCTACAACTAGGCATAACAACTGAAAAAACACAAAACAAAAAAAACAGCATGGAAAAACATCTAGAGTACAATACAATTTACACTATTCACAAGCAATTACCTCTAATCAAGAAATCAAGCAGAGCAGGCAAACAACAAGGGGAAAACAGGAAATACGCAATGCCCCGTTCAAGGCTATTGGAGGAAATTGCACATAATATTCAACGACTTCCTATAGAAAGGAACAAACCACCAACCTTGATGCTAGGAGAACGATATACATGAACCATGATGATTGATTCTCCTTATAATTCTGAGGATCTTAGAAAACATCCAAAACTCTCAACCCACACTATCTTGAAAAAGAGGAGGAATTAGAAAACGAAGCTTTAAGAGAAGAGAGAACTCACTACTGCGGTTCCAATGCAATCGACAGCGACTGAAACGGAGATCAGACGGAGGCTCAGGAATCTGAAGAAGTATCGCGGCCATACGGGTCACTCTTGGATGAAGAACCTGGAGAAGGAGTGTGTTCTGTCTGTCAGGCGCGACCCCGGTCCGTTTAATGAAAAAAAAGAAAATACACGGCGTGTAGTTCTGGGGAACACGATGTGTACTCTATTTTTCCATACTCCGCTTTAAGCGGCTGCCACATCACCTCTACACACCGTGTGTGTGGCCCAGACATGGCCAGCACACGGCTTCGAGCAACAGGGGAGTACACGGTGTGTACTTCAAAATTTTCCAGAAACCGCATTTTTCTCCAAAACACCAGGAAAAGAAAGACATACCTGAAAACAAAGCTCCAGGTTCTTACAGTAAATATGATTTAAATGTAATTAATTAGATTTAATATAAATAATAATACTTATATTAATTTTAAGTACAATATAAATAATAATGGTACTTAAATTATTAAAAAGGAATGATAGTTTTATAAAAAAGGGTATTTTTCACTATTCACTAAAAATTATTATTTTCTAAAAAATAAAAAAATTTCTGCATAAGTTAATATTGATATTATGATTTAAAAAATCTATTTCATTTTTATAAATTTGTTTTCTTAAATTAGGAAAAATTAATTTTAAATTATATGCACAAAGCACGACTAAACCACCTTTTAGACAAATACAGTTTTCAGAAAATTATTCTTTTTATTTCAAATGGTTTTTTGTTTTCTTTATAATATGTACATAACCATTGAATTTATTTTATACATGTCTATATCATATAATTTTCATAATTTTCTTATTCCTATTCATACCCTCTAATTTATCAGCTAGGTTATAACAATATACTATATTTTGGTTCATTTAAATTTAGGATTGCATGTTCCACAAACTATTAAAGCGATTGAGTTTATTTTAAAAGAAATATATCAAAGAGTCTAGAAGTGTTAAATTCTATTCTGAGTTTGATTTTTTTCATATAGGCTATCAAACATGTGGTTCCTATTTTAAAATATCAGGGTGTTATGATGTGCCACAACAATCATCCACACCACCATAACCTCATGCATCCCCACCAATTACTCATAATCACACCAATCATATTATGTAATCAATCATTAAAATAAAGGATCAAAATTCTAGAGCATACATAAATATAAAAATAAATTTTCCATAAATTATTATAAAGGAAATTACAACCATAAAATCATGGTATTCTTGCCCCCCCCGTAATCAAGAATGAGATCTCTCAACCCCAATCAATTCATATTTAACAAATATCCATTTTAATACCATATTTATTTAACTAGTTTATTTTTAATAGTTTTTCCATGTTAAAAACCTATATCAATAGCTAAAAGTAGCTATAAGAAATGTGACATGCTTCAAGCATTATTTATGTTTTTAAAAAATTCGAAGATGATTAGTAAATTTTCTTCTCTTGAATATTTAATTTAATAAATAATAACATTTATTTTTACATTTTTTATATGTTTTAATCACTCTACCATGATAAAAAATAAAAACAAAATAAATCCAAGTAGATAAAACACTATCTCCTAAATATCAAGAGGAAATAATAAACACATTCGATCAAAAATTATGATCCCATAATTTAATCCCTACATCATAAAATATTTTATTATCTAAACATGTAATAATTATCATTGCAATTATCTAATATCCATAATTATAAAATAATTCCAACTAACATTATTTATGAAATTTAACACAAAAAATTCTTTCATTTTTATTTTATCAAATAATAATTTCACTTAGGCATGTGGTTATCTATTTCTCTATCTTGGATAATTTCAAAAATAATTCTCATTATTCTTCATCATGTGATTATTTTTTTAACAAATAAAATATTACAACATGTGATAATTGATTTTATCTCTCCTAAATATCTTTTATCATTTAAATTATCAACAAAAATATTAATAATATTTTTTAACATGTAATTTTTCAAAACCTTAAGATAATCAAAATTATCTACAACTTACAATATTTTTTCTTATCCAGTTAAGAAAATAATAATATTATATTAAGAATATTTTACAAGATGAGATAAAATTATTTAAATTATTACATTGATTCCTTGTTTAAAACAACAATAATAAAAAACCATAATGTGATAATAATTATATACTTCAAATTTCATATTAAGAAAAAACACCAACAATCTACATGCAATAATTTTATAATATGAACCAAGTTGCTATTTCAGTTATTAAAATATAAATGGAATATATTATGAATATTTCACATCATGAAATTATCTTTAATATTAAATATTTTCAAAGTAGCATATTAATTCCCCTTTATTATTAGAATTAATAACCTACTTCTCATAGTAACTCTTACAGGTAAATTATTTTATTCCAATTTGTAGAATAATGATAATAATCACTACATGTGATAACATTTTCCTCTTCCTTTTTAAATTCAATAATAACATAATAATGTTATTTAAGTTACTTGAAATTTCATAATTATAGTTTAATATTTTAACCAAATGGAAATGAAATTCAAAATTTGAATAATCATATCAAATAATTTCATGTCATATAGGTTTGTAAAATAATGATAACACTTGTTATCCACTGCCTGAAATATACAAAAATCAGAGGAAAAAAATTTATTTATTCAATTTCAGATTGAGTAAAATTAATTATTTAGTGCCCAAATAAATTCTAGATATAATTACATAAAAATAGATATTAATAATTATTCCTCTTTATTTTTATATTTCCATATTATTGAATAATATTTATCTATGGGATTATTTTCCATATTATTTTATGATTATGGTTATTCAAAAACATTTATTCAAAGGAAATTTAGATATGATCTGATTACAAGTGCACTTTAAAATAAGGATATGTAAAATATCCCCTACTTAGAATTATGTATTTCATAGTGTAACAAAACAGAAGAGTGAAAGGGAGATTTCTTCAGCTCGTAAATCATAGGTCTGATGCATGAGGAAGAAACTTGATCCAATTATATATGGATTTCAAGACATGAAAAATAATGTTTTGGTTCACCAAGACTCAAGATAAATTAATATAAACTCAAATGATGGAAATATAGTATTATAAAATATAATGATAAAGGTTCCATGTGGATATTTAATTCTCATTAAATTCACTTTAAAACAATTTGTATTTTAATTATTCTTATGAATTGTTTTAAGACTCCAAAAATTATGGAGGGTTAAAGTTTACATTTAAAACTCTTAACATCTTCAAAACCAGTAATTTATTATTTTATTTACATGAATTTATATTGAAAATGTGTTATGGGTTGAAGGAGAGGTAAAAATGGGATTTTTAATAAAAAACCACTACCCTTACACAAGACATACTTGTTGAGAAATGGTAATAGGGGTTTACCCTTATGTGCTTGGCTACCCTCACACAACTGTCCACCCTAACATGACATTTAGAAATCATGGATGAACCTTATGTAAGAAGAATCTACCCTAGGGTGAGCATTATTATCCCCAACTTACCATTTTTTGGCTAAAGGACAACCCTTACAAGAGCTCAGGGAACTCAGATAAACCATTACATGAGGCCGAAGCTACCTTAACATACCAAAGGAAACATGGAATTTCCCTTTTGTAAAAAACAATAAGACTGCTTTTCATTTACATGACTCCATGGATTTCGATGATACAATTATCCAATAAGGTATGTACATTTATACAGTGTGTAGAATCAGTGGATAACCCTTATGTAGCTAATCTTACCTTTACCTATAGAATGAAATGTCAAGTTTACCTTCACAAAAAAATTAAAAAATAGTTTAACCACTAATAAGGGTATGAAAACTAAGGATTTACCCTTGCATACCATTTATAAAAACCTATTTACCTTTGGGTAACTTGAAAATAATGTGTGAGGGTAAATATTATAATAAAAATATTAAATTTATAATTAACCTAACATATAAATAATTAATAAATGAGTTTATTATTACTTTTAAAATCCCAAAACACTTCTAAAATAATTAAATCACTTTCAAAGCACCCAAATGAATTTCTAAATAAACATTTAAAATTTAAAATTAATATCATAATTTGAAAAAAAAAATTTAAGACCACTTCTTAAAACATGGAAAAATATTCAAAATACTAGAAACCCTAGAATGAAAAAGTAAATCTCAGGAATATTTTGGACATTTACATTAGATACATATCATGATGTCCTTGTCCTCAAGAACGATAAAAACTGGGACTAAGAGGGAAAGTATGGGTAATAAATCAACCACGTCATGAGACACCTCTCTAGGATATTTATTTATTTAGAACAAAACCAACACACTAGAGGAACAAAACAAATAACTACATAAAGTATTTATAAAATTCTCAAGACATCCTTCCAAGGGATATACATCTCAAAAAATGAACTAGTCTATTAAAAAACCATTGCATTAAGGAGGAGAATCAATCTCATATATCAACATGAGATCGGATAATTCATCCTTACAAAATGAAGTATTTAAACAACTCTGTGTATTGAGAATGTATCCATGAATCTCATTCCCATTTAAGGACACATAATCACAATAAAGGCCACATAGGCAACTTTAAAAAACCGAAAAAGTAATGAAAATCAATGGAATAATAATTTTAATAAATAAAACTACCGAAAGAAACACAATCAAAAACAATTTCTTCACATTGATTTAAATAGAAATCATTGAACATCATACATGATAAAACATCATTATGTCCATCACTTCAACAAATTTACTTATGTATTCCATTAAATGAAACTATATATATAATTTACCCAGATGTATCATGTTAGAATCATATTAATTATCAATTTAAAATATTATACTTATAATAATTCAGTATTTTATTACCAAATAAAAAATTCAGAACTTAAACATTTTTTCAAAAGATTACTTAATTGTTATACTTGCATTAAAAAATTCATATTGAAATTAGTTAAATTTAAAAATCTAAGTGATAAAAACTTTCATTAATACCCCCATATTAAAAAACAAACAAGTTAAAAAACCTAAAATTAAAACCCTTTTATACTTATTCATATCAAGGTATTTATCAAAATATTCAATTTGAAAACACTTTCAATAAAATTTTCCTATACTGTTTTAAAACAAATGAAAGTTTCATGGAAAGATTATAATTTTTTATTTATGAAAAAATTTTACCATGAAAATCAATTTTTATAAAATAAAATTTATTAGTAATCAAAAAAATATGATGAATTATAATTTAAACAGATTAATTCATCATGCATCATAAAATTTAATTTATCCACCCAATAATTTAATTAAAACCCAAACATGTTTTATGTTAAATTGATAGATAACTTTGGGAAAATATAAATGTTCAAAGAATGATATCTAATATCACATATTTGACATGATTTCCATGGTAACTCATATATACAGACAAGTTACACAATTTTTAATTTTTTTTATTCGGGTAAAACATTTCTACCATTATCTTTACCAAGTTAAAATCAACACACATAACTTTCACATTGGAGAACCCAATTTAACATATGAAATGGATAATAAAAAAACATGAGGTAGAAAAAATCTAATTTATCAAGATGTATTTTTTCCCCAATTATACCATTTACTATAGGTACATGCCATTACATTCAAGGGGTTTAAAATTAACACCAAATAACATTAATCAACCAATAAAATCACCTAGATGAACATATATAAAGCTACCACAAGAATACAATTCATTGGTATCCATCTATCACACCATAATATTATTTTCTTTGGATAGAACTGCCTCAGTTGTATAGTTTTAAAATGAATTGTGAAGAATAACATGTCATGATGGATAATTTCCCCCTCTATTAATTTTATCAAGTCTATAACACATGTTACCAGTATTAGATAAATCCATTATGGGGATGTAATCACATAATTCCATAGACACATCATAAATAAATTCACATGCACAACCCACATAATAAGAAAATTTAATTCAAAACCTAAAGAAAAATTAATATAATACTAGGCAGAAAGTAAATTCAATATAAACGTTAAATATATATAAATGGCCTAGAAATGGATGAAGAGAAATAATTACACCTGATTCTCTCCTTAAATAGTCCATGGGTTAGTGACTAGCATTTAGGGAATATAATCACACACATGGGAGTCATTAAAATTATAAATATTTGATAAGTAAAAGATAAGATGAGAACAACCATCAAGAAAATCCTAATCATAACAAATAAAGAAGAAATACCAATACATGTTTTGATGTCATACGTAACTAGATACAACTGAAATGAAAAGTAAAAAAGAGATAAATCCTAAAAAACAACCACAAATCTCAAATAGATACTGAACAAATACATGAACTAGTAATGTATCACTTGGTCACCAACTAGATCCTACTGACATGAAAACTAGTTTAGATATACATAGGGTGATTATAACATGTATACTCAGTATTATCCACCCTAAAGCCTCTCATAAAAAATATGAAAGAATCATACTAAATCCTAGTGAGTAAATAAATGAAACCAACTCATCACCTAAATAGGTATAATTTTATTTTCTCAACCTCACCATGAATCACTTACAAAAAAGTAGAAAAAAGTATATCTAAAATATTTAGAATATATATATATATATATATATGAGTACCCCATGAATACTTCCCCATTGGTTTTCAGCTCTCGCACCCCAACATTACACCTCTTGAGAAACCATCACTTCTTTAATAATAATTCCCAAAAACACCTTGGAAAGTTTAAAATTTCATGATCCTCATTCAATGCATCATCACATCCACATCCTCCATATAATAAATTTTTCTTTCAGAATCCACAACAACCTGTGTATTAGTTACTATACCTCGGGCCATCACAACTCATATATAACACACCTATAATGATCCTTCATGCACTACATCAAGAATAGATGCATGAAAAATAACCTCAAACCATCATAACATGTCACAAATGTATGGGAAATCACCCTCGTGCATAGTCACATGTAATAATATAGCCGAAGATAGAGTAAGGAAAATGAGGTATTCATCCATTAGTATCCTTTCCAATATGGATATTGGGGAAAACACCCCCCAAACCTCTGGTTTTCAGTTCCCTTTCTAAAATTACAAGGGTTCATATGAAATATTTAAACATATAGAAATGATATAGCTTATAACCACAATAAGGGAAACTACCTAGCCTTAGACTCATCTATCATTATTGTCACACATGACACTCGAATTCCACCAATAAGGTCAAGATATCAAATAATAATTCAAGAATCATATCAATTAATTAATTATCTATTTATTAATATTATTCCATTTTATTTTTAAAGATTAATATTTCAATCTTTCAAGCCAAGTGGTGATGTCTCTATTGATTTATTTATTGTATTTTCAATGATGCCGTTATTATAAGTAAGAATCAAGAACCAACCCTGTTCTTTCATTAATTCATTTATCACTTCATAACCATCTAGGTACTCTAGGACTCATCCTAAGCTACCAATTAAAAATATGAACTCATAATTCATATCATCAAAATGTGTCCCATGGTTTGAAACTAGAAATATAAACAACTATCATCCATTGACCATCAATTAAACATCAAGCTATAAGTAATAATTGATGATAATGACCTCATATGAAAACATCCCAATCACCTCAATTTCCTATACCATTGTGCATAAATTCCATATAGATCCTCATTCCAATATCTTTACATCCTGCATCTTGTTCCATCATCATCTTCATAACCGACACCCTATTCCACAACCACCATCAAAATCAGATCCTTTTACCACAAAATCATTAACACCACCAAAGCCTTGGAAATCTACACGCATTACTCATCATAACACTAATCATATTAGGTTATAAATCATTCACATCAAGGTTATATATTCTAGATCATATATACATATAAAATTTATTTTTCCACACATATTTTTAAATGAAACTATGACCATAACATCAATAAATTCAATCCTCCCATGATAAAAAATGAGCTCGCTCAGACCCAATCAATTAATATTTAACAAAAAACCATGTTAATTCTATATTGAATTAACCAGTTTATTATGCATAGGTTTTACACATTAATAAATCTATATCAGTAGCAAGATATATCTACAATCAATTTTACTTTCTTCACGCATTAATTCCATATTTAAAAAATTTCATGTTGAGTAATAAATATTATGATCATGAAACTTTAATTTAATTAATCATAAAATTTTTCTTTACATTTCTTTTATGTTTCAAGAATTAAACCATGATAAAAAAAAAATTAAAATCAAGTTTATAGAACATTATCTAGTAAATATCAAGAGGCAATACTAAACACATTTGGCCAAAAAATCCCAACTAATAATTTAAACCTCGCATCATGAAATATTATATTATCTAAACATGTGATAATTCCTATTTTATTTATCTAATATCCAGAATTAGAAAATAATTCTCATCATAATTATTTTTACAGTTTAACACCATGACATGCTATCATTACTATTTTATAAAATAATAATTACACAGTGACATGGAATTATCTATTTCCCCCTCTTGGATTTTTTTAGAATAATTATCATTATTCTTATTCATGTGATAATTTTTTTAACAAATAAAATCTCACAGGATGAAATAATTTGTTTTCTCTCTCCTATATAATTTCCATCATTTAAAGTATCAATAATAATATTAATAATACATTTTATCATGAAAATTTCAAAAACCTTAATATAATCAAAATTATCAACAGATTTCCATATTTTTTAAAATTTATTTTTATAAATAATAATATTATATTTATGATTTTTTACTATATGCGATAGCATTATCTATATTATTACTTTAATTTCCATTTTAAAAACAATAGTAATAAACAACTAAAATCTAATAATCATTTCTTATCTTAATTTCCATATTAAGAAAACAAATATTGGAAATCTATATGAAATAAATCTTCAACATGAACTAAACTATTATTTTGGTTCTTGAAATATCAATGGAATATATTATGAATATTCCAAAGTATAAAATTATCCGTAGTTTTATATATTATTAAATAAACTTGTGAATTAAACTTTATTAATGGAATTAATGACCTTATGTTTACATTAATTATTCTACGTAAATTATTTTATTCCAATTTATGGAATAATAATAATAATAATAATATTCACTATATGTGATAAGATTTTTCTCTAATTAAATTCAAGAATAAAAAAATAAATTTTTTTAAATTGAATGAAAATTTTAAAAAATTGTTTAATATTTTAATCAGCTAAAAATTAAATTTAGAATTTTAGTAATCTTATCATTTTAATACATTCCACACAGGTTGGTGAAATAATTATAGTATTTATTATATACTCCATGAGATAAACAATACACAAGAGAACAAAATTTATTTTTTGAACTTCTGATTGAGGAAATTTAATTATCTAGTGTCTAAATAAATTCCAGATATAAGAACAAAACAAGCGATATTAAAAATTCCTCCTTTTTATTTATATATTTCTAGGTTATTCAATAATTATTCATTTTGTTATTTTTTTCTAAATTATTATTTGATTATGGTTAATCGCACCCATTTAAAAAAAGGAAACATAGGCTTGATTCATTCACACTTTCACTTTAAAACAATGAGAAGTAACAAATACCCTACCTAGAGTTTTTTATTCTAAACTATAACAAAACATTGTATATACATATATATCTTCAACATGTAAATTGTAGGTTTAGGGTGTGTAGAAGAAACTCAGATCAAATTTAGATGGATCACAAGACTCAAACAATAAGGTTTTGGTTCATCAAGACTTGAGAGAAATGAAGAAATACTCAAATGAGGGAAATTTGGTATTTTAAAATACATCGATACATGATTCACATGGTTAACAAATTCACATTAAATTTACTTTATTTTTGTTTTCTATTTTAATTCTTCTCAAGACTCTTTTTAAGACTAATAAAATTAAGGATGGTTGAATATTTAATTTTAAAATATTGACAGATTCAAAACCACTAGTTTTACATTTAATTACATTAATTTATATTGAAAACACATTACAGGTCGAATGGAGAGGTACAAATAGGTTTTTTGAGGTACACTCACCACCACTACATGATACATACACACTACATAGGGGTAACAGAGTTTTACCCTTACATAATTGGCCACCCTTATACGGTATATAGAAGTTTCTAATAACCCTTATGTAGGAATAAAATACAATGATTCAAGAATTAGGATCCTCATATTAACATTACATGAATAATATACTACCCTTACATGATTCATGGGAACTTGACTAATCCCTTACATGAGGTCGAAGCTACCTTCAAGATTATTTTAGAAAACTATTCATAACTTTATATTCTGAAGGAAACATGGACACACCCTTATGAAATATATAAGAAAAATGTATAACCTTAATGTGACTCTATGTATTTTTATTGTACCTTTATGAAAATTGGGGTACCTTTATGTATTGCATGTAATTATTGGATACAATTTACACAATTTATCTTACCTTTATTTACTCAATTAAATATCAGGTTTACCATTACACAATAATTCAAAAATAGTTTTAAATTTTTAAATGGTATTAAAACTAAGGATTTTCCCTTATGAATATTCTAGAAAAAACTCCTTACATTTTCAAAACATAGAAATCATGTGTAAGTATAAATATTTTGTTGAAAATATTAAATTTCTAATTAACCCAACATAAAATTTATTAATAAATGATTTTATTTTTACATTCATAATCTGAAAATCACTTATAAAATAATTAAAACACCTTCAAAACTCCGAGACTAATTTTTTAATAATATTTTAAAACTTTTATATTTCATTTATAAATTTAAAAATAATTTTAAAAAACATCTTAAAACATGAAAAAGATATTCTGATGTAACAGACACCCTAAAATGAAAAAGAAAGGATCGATAATATTTCAGGGCTTTATGGAAATATTCGATAACGTGATTGAGTATTTCTTGGAAATATTCATGGATGACTTCTCTATTTCCTATAATTACATCACTCAATGTATCGATTATTTGGATAAATATTTAGTGATATGTAAAGAAAATAATTTAGGGATCAATTTGGAAAAATATCACTTCATGGTATAAATTGGGGTAGTTTTATGCCAATGATTTTTTAATGATGGTATTAAATTTGAAAAAACCCAGATCAGTACAATTTTTAAGCATCAGATTCCTACATTAGTTCATGTTATCAGATGTTTCCTTAGACATGTGTAATTTTACTAACACATAATTAAGGATTTTTATATTATGACCCTCCCCCTGACTACACTTTTGAAAAAATATGGTCCCTTCCATTTTGGGCATGAATTTCAAGAATAATTTCAATTGTTACAAAATTAGTAATATATACTCTTTTAATGATTTTCCCAGAATGGGAGAAACCATTTGAGTTAATGTGTGATGCAAGTGACTGGGTAGTTGGTTCATCATTTGGAAAAAGAAAATAGAGTATTTTCATAACAATCTATTATTATATCCATAAATTTAATGATGATCAAAACAATTGTACAAAAACTAAAAAAGTACTTAAAGAAGTAGTTTTTCCATTCAATAAATTTTGGCCTTACCTATTGTTCTCTAAGGAAACTCAGTATATGGATCACGATGACCTACAATATTTGATTAACAATGTTGAATTAATGATTGAATCATTTAATGATGAACAACTCTATTCTATCATGAGTAGAAAACCTTAGTATGTTGATTTCATTAATTAATTAGATTCATGTTTTGTGCATCCAAATTTATCAAAAGTGAAAAGTAGAATATTATTCAATGAATAATATCTTTACTATATGGATGAATTTATAATTTTCATGGACTGTGCATATGGAATGATCAGAAGGTGTATCCCATAGGAAGAAGTTGATAGTGTTTTGAATCCTTTTTATTCTAGAGAAGCTGAGGGATTTCATGGAGTCCATCAAACAATTAAAAAAGTTTTACAATGTGATATATACTATACTAACATGATGAAAGATATCCAATATTTCATCATGAATTTTTCTAAATTCCGAAGATCACGAGGCATAAGTTAGAAGCATGAGATTCCACAATATCCCAATATGGTTGCTGAAATTTTTCACATATGGGGAATCGAATTCATGATTATTTTTCTCAAATCATTTGGAAAATCATACATCACAACCTCTGATGGAAATGTGTCAAAGGGGGTAGAAGCTAAAGCATGTGAAGAAACACTAGACAATTTTCCATTATATTTCTGAAACAATACATCTTTACATAGTTTAATATTCCAAAACTCATCATCAGTGACAATGATACTCACTACAATAATGTTATGTTTAAAAAACTAATGAACTATAGTGGATGTCACCATTACACGAGCACTCGATATAATCCACATAGAAATGTTCGCGATGAAGTTTCAAACTAAGAGATCAGAGTAATCATAGAGAAAAATGTAAATACCTCTTCGATATATTGGTAGAGTAAAATTTATTAAGAAATTTGGTTACAAGACAACATAAAAAACACCAATTAAAATGTTTCCATACCAAATAGCATTTGGAAGAACCTATCAACCGTGAGAAGAACAAGAAAATAAAACATAATAGGATATATAGGAACTAAACATGGATTTTAAACCCACCCATTAAAATAACATTATGTAGATCAATGAATTGGATGAGATATTTGGAAAATTAATAAAAATATAATTTATAGGAGGAATAATTGTGTGATATAAGGAGGGAATTTTAGGAAAATGATATGATATATAAAGAGGAATATTGAGTAAAGAGTGATAAGATAATTCAATAGTTAAATATTTCATTGGGTGATAATTTCTTTATCTTCAACTCAAGGATTATGTTTAGGGAAGAAAATCCTAAATCAACATGGTCAGGGTAATAAAACATCACAATTGTATATCCTCATGGTGAATTTGAAATTTATTATGATAATATCAATCTAATTAATGTGAATTTTAAACACATAAAAAATTATCACAGTTTATATATGATAGGATTCATTGTGTAAATTCATTTAAACTGAGAGATTGTTCATTTGGATGAAGAAATTAAATATAATGCCAATTGGGAGGTATCTGGATTACTTTTAAATTTCATGGTCTCTATTTAATAACTTTAACTTTATAAGTGTTGTTGACCAAGATTCCTCATTCCATTGGATCCGAGATTATGGTTGATTATCCTATAAATATTTGTTTCAATATTCCTCATGAGATAAAAAACTGGGGTGAAAGGAAGATAAAACTACCTCATGAGTGGTTAATTATGGAAGCGTTAGAGAGGATGAACCTTATGAAGAGATATTTGATGATGGAGGAAACTTCTTCAAACCTAGAGAAGATAAAAAGTAATTATGAACCAATATAATAAACAAATTTATCATTGTCTATTCATTTGGGTAAAGACAGAATACATAGATCTTAATGGGAGGTAAACCAACATTTTTTCCTTTCTATTTTTTTTCTAGTTTATTTTAGGAAATAAAACAGGCATGTGTAGACCTTTTTCAGTCGTGATATCTATATTTCATGCATGTATTTTATTGTGTTTAAATGTATTGGTTTCTATATTTAATTGATATTATTTCCCATTATAGAATTATTTAACATTTTTTGTGATTTTTGGTGGGAACAACCGATGTTTGGAAATATAAAAAAAGTGACGAAATTTAGGATGCCGTCTTCCATTGTGAAAATTAGAACATTTCACACCTTATAATTTTACAGATTGTTTATGTATTGATAAAATGAAAAAAAAATTATGGGAAGATGAGGGTTTGATGACAGGGATTCTAAAATATACCCTCGTTCACAACTCTGAGAACATTTAGATGGGGAGGAGATAATAGAAAATTACAGAGATGATGTACATTGATCTAAAGCCTTGCTTCACTGCCATACTTTACTACCATTTTTCCTCAGGTATCCATGATTCTCACTCTCAAAATTCATATCATGAGAAAGTATTTTTATTTGTGATTGGTGATGTGATTATATGGGTACATGATTCTTATGGATTATTTATATTTTTTTTCTTGTTTTGGATTTCTGAAACCCCGTTTATCAATTCCAATTTTGTTCTTTTTTCAATTGAATGAAAATTTCTTTAAATTTGAGGTGTTTAATTTTATTACATAAATTAATTGGCCTATTTTTAATATTAAAATTATTTAATCTAGGTTATTTAAGTTTTAATAGGTTTTGGGTTTCCTATTTTTTCAGTTGCACCGAGTAGATGACCATTCCAAAGTTGAAATCACCTGATTAGTGAAGTGTACCAAGAAAAAGTATCCCTATTGACCCCATTCTGACACTAAATATGAGGGAAACTATAATCAATAAAATAACTATCACATGAACAGGAAAATCACAAAACCAGACTTGCCTTTTCTCATGAAATCAAACCCACTATTTGCTGCTATTTATCTTTCCCTCCAAATAATGAAACAATTGAAATTTCAATTTTTTTAATTAATTTAGAACATACATATCATAACTATGGGTTTGTAAATCATACTTTCTAAGTAATAATTTTTTTTTGGTTGTAGACATTTAATATATTATTAAGTTTATGTAGCCCCATAGTAAATTAATGATGCCTTGCGGGCTATCAAGTCGCTCCCAAAATTTTAGTGTATTTTCCTTTATCTTGAATACTTGATCTCATCTATGTGTTATCTCTATTATGTTTTATTTCTTTATGATATGATAGAATTATTTTTCTCTATCTATTAGATCATTATAGGTACATAATTTTTGGAGCTCCATTAGATAAATCCATCTTTTTTCCATGCTTATCTTCAATTACTTAATGAAGAGCTATATTTTCTCTCTTATATTATTTAAACTTCCAAAAACCCCTTCTAAAATAACTAATTTAATAAATCCAAAATAAACACTAAAAAATAAAACTAACTTCCCTTTCATTAATAAACCCCCATGAAAACTGCTATATTTCTATAGTAACACATTTGAGGGAATACTGCTTTTCCCCTAGTTAGTATAATCCCATGATTCCTTGTTTAAATTCTCTGATTCTTAATACCATGAAGTAGATAATTTTTGATATCATTCCACACTTGGAAAGGTTTATTCTAAAACATGTTTATTTTAGAGAGACCTATTTTTGTTCAGGCTCATTTGTATTTCCTGATATTATTTTTCTATATATGTTCGGACTCTATCCCCTTTATACATGACTTAATATTTCCCTTTTTCACAAGATCACCTCAACTATTTTATGTCTTATATTACTTTACATGTATAAACATCAAATTGATGGTAATTTATAAAGTTTCAATAAAATTATTATGGAATTCATTTGTTTTTGATAACCCTTTTGACCCACTGAGCCACCATTTTTTTCCCTATTTTGTATCCCTTAGAATCCATTAAGAATCCTTTTTAGGATGATCCAATAGCCGATACCCTTTATTTACAATAACTTGATTATTTTCAACATGAATTTCAATCTATGTGTGGGGGAGAGAGTTATTTAGTGAGTAGGTTGTATGAGGGGAAATGAGTCATTTGATTCAAATGGGTTAACATTATATCATCAGTTATTTGTGATATTTTTTCACCATAGCTCTATTATTTCCATATGTATTTTAATATGGGAATATCGATTCTTTTGGATCCAATAGTGAGTAAAGTTTTGGTTATTAAAAAGTAAAAATCATCTCTACAAATACCTATAAAAGTGATAATCTATTACTCCATAAGATAAATATTTTTTATATGACCTCCATTTATATTATATTGATTATGAGATACTTGTGTAATTTTATTTTTGATATTTTTTGATATTTATTCCTTGGGGTCTTGGGGATAATACTCACATATATTTATATCAATTATATTTAACAGAGTTGTTTCCCTAAAAAAGGAAAAAGTGAGTAATAAAAAAGAATAATAAAAATAAAAAATAGGTATGAAAAATTCAAAATTTGTTTGGGGGAAATTATATTATAATTTTCTTTGGGAAAAGGAATGTTTTATGTGAGGGGGAGTGATGGTTTTAGGGATAAATTTGGATTGATATATATCATGCATATATTTCAAGATTCAACCCTAATTCTTGCCCAAAAAAATAATTTTTTATGACTCACATTCCTATAAACTCATAGATCTTTTTATCCAAATGTGAATTCCTTAAGATTATTATGTGTTATTTTTTATTTTCACTAGAAGAGATGTGAAATTCATGGAAATCATAAGGTAAGAATTCACGTGTATAATAATTGTGAAAGGTTTTGATCTAAAATTGGTGTTGAGTAATTATTGTTGATGGGGTAGCTAAGATGATAAATGAGTGTAGATACTTGTTTTCAAAATAATTATAGTAGAATAGAATTTATTTTTTAAATTATGATTTTAAATGAAGAATTATATTTTTTGAGTAAAATATTAAATAATTTTTAACTTGTGGTTATGTTTCCCTTGTTTTATTAAGGGTGAATCTATGTGATGTTATCTGATTTTTCCCCATGTGTGAAAAAGTTAAGGCATGGAGGATTTGATGCACATAGATTTTGATAACATTTTTATAAATTAATAACATATTTTTAATTATTTTGTTTTACCACTTTTTGTGTTATTAGTTTATTTTTATAGTTTTTTTGTGTTTTAGTAATTTTTATAAATTTAGTTAATATTATTTTAATATTAGTTTTTTTATTATGTTTAGTATATATTAAAATTATTATTATTAAGATTTGTATTATTATTATTATTATTTTTTGTTTAATTATATAATTAATTTATTTCATAAAAATATATAATTAAGTTGAATTTTTTTAATCTCATAACCCTAGATTTATATAATTATGTTTATATGTGGAATTATAACTATTTTTTGAATTCAACCTACATGGAATGGAGTGGGTATGCTGAGTGGTATGTTTATATCTCCATATATTTTCATCATCAAAAGGGACAAAAACCCTTGCATGATCTCTCTTCTTCATCATCATCATGTAAATTTTTTTATTCGATGAAAAGGAATGTACAAGAGGAAGCCAACCTTCCAGCTCCCAACCCCAAGGACCAGAGCTAAAGAGGAAAAAAATAATAAAGTCCAAGGAAATAACCTCTAATTATATTAACCCCATCGGGCTTTAAGCTATCCACGTTATGAAAGAAAACATCCTATGAACCAAAAAACCAGTGAGGCCAAGTGATCAGCATCCTTGTTACCATCCTACCATGTTTGCTTCACATTAGTGTTGTTTCTAAGAAGACTCCTACAATTTTTAATGATCTAGAAGATCAAACATGTATAAACACCATATCCATGTAGAGATTTTTTCATAATCAAGTAATCAGTTTCAACTTCAAAGATATCCAAACCCCTCTGACTGCAAAGACTGAGCCCTATGAGCATTGACATGGCCTCCGGATGGAGAGAGGTCCCCTAACCCAACCTGACCGAGAAGACTATATAGACTGACCCGCTGGCATCATGAACCACTCAACCTCCTCTCATGACTCCCATGACACAAGAACCATCCGTATTGAGCTTCAAAACACTTGACAGAGGGCTCCATCAGACCCAGTTTCCCCCAAAACTGCTACTGGCAGGAGGAACATCGCATGACCCAACTTTGAACTAGATAAGATAAGGATCCTCCCTCCAGTTGCACATGATTCAGGCCAATTCATCAGAATATTTCTCATCTATGTAATGGTAGAGAAAACCGACATGACCAACTTCATGTTTAACTTCATTCCTCACCCTCCAAAGACAGCTGCATCCTACAAGTAACACCACTATGTGAGACAACATTTCCAGACCACCATCACCCGATCTATGGTACTATCTATCCAAGAAGGGGTAGTCCACCATGATAGAAGAGGATATAATAGTGAAATACCCAAATAAATTCAACACCTCCTTCCCCTACTCACTTTAAAAGAATAAGTGACCAGAACTTTCCTCACTGTGTATTGTACAGCAGACGAACCTGGTGGTTATATTGATACTGCACCGCTTGATGTTCTCATCAGCCGGAAAAAAACCATTACTGATCCTCCAAGAAAGGAAATTATATTTATTTGGAAGGATTTATCTCATAGAACCATATCCCATTAATATTCACGAGCCTGTAATTTATTGATATGAAAAAAATCCTTATAAGTGAAGGACCCTGAGGGAGATAGGGTAAACACACATCTATCCGGGTACGAGGAAAACTCGCTGAGATTGAAAAGGTCAATATGATCCTTATTTAGAACTGAATTAATGAAGGGAGTAAATCCACTGGCCTCTCTGAAGGAGATGTGGGTGATCGGGTACTTGGGAAAACCTAGAGAATACCCGTACCAATTCTGATGCCAGAAAGAGAGGTCTCTATCCCCGATAATCCAGCGGGAGTGCGGGCGAAGGAAAGAAATGAGTGGGCCAATGATCAACAATAATGTCTATGTTTGACCCTCCACAAATTCATGGTTCCCCAAAAATCTATTCATGGAAATACCCCATAGAGTACGGGGTTTGAGAACACCTCATGCAAGTCTTTCATGCATGCAGCCAAGGGTATCCTAGAGACCACGAATATTAATAACCCCTTCACTTACCGACCAAACCATCTTGCTTCAAGATACCCCATTCCCTTTTCCCTTTGAGAGAGGCTCCTAGATGAACCTATCAAATATACGATAAATATTCTTGAGGACACCCTTCGAGACATTGATCACCTAGAGGGCATGCACTATAGTAGCTAAAAGCACGCTGTTGACCACTGCAATCCTCCCTCCGAAGGACAGAAATTAGTTCTTCCAGTTAAGCACCCAATAATTAATCCTGATGAGGAGGGGTTAAAATCACATATTCTCATCATTAGAGACAAGATTGGGGTGCCCAGGTAGTCCATAGGAAGGGAACCTCTCTGTATTCCCAAAATATGACTCACAGATGAAACCCGCCAAGCATTACAACTACTGGATATAAATAAAGTACTCTCACTATTATTGATCACCTGCCCCCTCCAATGATAGTATTTCTCCAACACTTTGTTCAAGACTCATTAGGATAGTCTCATTTCATTCAGGAATAAAATGGTATCATCTGCGAACATGAGGTGGGGAACACTCAGAGTTTTCCTCATTCTAAACAGAAGAATATACCATTGTTGATGTTCCTTTGAGTGAGGCGGCTCAAAAAATCATGGACAAGGATGAAGAGAGTCTGAGAGATTGGGTTCCCATGTCTTTGTTCGTGGGTAGATTTAAATAAGTTGAAGGTTTTCCCCATGAAGGACACCGAGATCCAAGAAGATCTAAAACACCGAAAGATAATATCAACATTCCGAGAATTAAGACCCATACCAGCCAAGAATTTTTTAATGAAACACCATTCAACACGATCAGAATCCATATTCATATTGAGATTGATGGCCATATTATAACCATGAGTTTTTAAATTAATTTCCCTCATCATTTCCTAGGCAAAATCAATAGCCTACGATATTGATCTTCCCTTAACAAATCTATATTGTTCTAGTGAGACCCATATTAAGAGTTGAATTAAAAAAATATATCTTCTTCGGCTTTATATTTTAAGATCCTACAACCGTACAGGTCCACCCCACCTTCCCACTGCTTCATTGAGCTAACCACCTACCATACATCCCTTTTCCTCACTACTATAGATCGGGTTATAGTCAGCACTAGAAAAGGCCTTTATCAGTGTCAAAAAGTGTTGTTATTCTAAGCATTGTTAAAAGGGGGTTACTTTTTTCAACAGTAGAAAGTCAATAATAGGGGGGGGTATCCTTTTTGAGGATGGGCCACCATTATAGGATCTTTTCTAGCATTGATAATGTCCATACTACTACAATGTGTGATTAAAACTATAAGTCACTTAATCAACAAGTACAGATATATGGAAAATCCATAATTTAATTGAAATATAAATTACGTCATAAATACAAGAAAAAAATTATATTATAAAAATTTCATAATTTTTTTGTACAATTACATTAAAAAGTACAATTTATCACCAAAATTCAAAAAAATAAATGGTTTCATTATTTTGGTACCCAAACCCCTCTCAAAGAAGCCCGACCATGGTATCAGTTGCAGAACAAACCACCCCAACTAAAGTAAAAGAATCCACCTATGTAAGAAAATAGTTCTTAGGTTAATTATAAGGACCCGACCTTAAAACATTATATAATCACGAATTAAATGAATAATTCACATTGATGATATTTTCAGGTTAAGTGTTTTAGAGAATTAGGCTATAACTATTTCATTACATCTAAAAAATTTCTAAGTAGACACTTCTACTCAATTTCTATTTTTTCATAAAATAAATACTCGTAAAAAAGTTATGTCTAGTCCCATGTTTTAGATAGAATGTCTTTTCCTTGATCCCATCCTTGAACCTATTTATCATTAAGTCCTATGGAAAACATTTCAAAAACATGGGATGAGCATAAAAATCATCGTAAGGGTTATAAAATAAGGAAGTAAAACATTATCCCATCAACAAATACAAATTAATGAAACCAATACTTTTCAATAATAATATACCTTATTAAATCATAATATTTATGAATAACACACAGAAATCATAAATCATAACGGTAACTGATGGCATTCATAACATATTTACATTGCAGCTATCACAACTACATAGGGTGTCACATTTGGAATACCCATCACAGTATATTCCCTAAATCTCTTAGGATAAACATTAACGTTTACCTCCCTCACGTTACCCAATTCATTCGAGAGCTATCTCGGGCTCACCCACCTTAGGTTTATCACAGAACCACCCGTATACGTAAACAATACCCAATAAGCATACATATTGATAACACATAACACAAGCATAAAGGAAAGATAATATTTCCATATTTCAATCACAATATATCATATCATGATATAGACATAATCAATGATTTATCAAACCATTTAAAACATTTAATAATGATATTTTTAAATCAAAGTGTACCATACCACTTTGAAACTTTTAAAGGAATTATCATTTGAAAACATTAATGTCCATATAATTAAATCCTAAAAACCATTTTGAAAACATGAATAATAATGAGAAATATTTAAAAGAATAAATCTTTAAAACATTTAAAATGACATTTTAGTTAAAGAGTTTTTAAAAAAATGGGAGACGCTTGAATACAAATAATTGAGGAATAAAATTTAATCAGAACTTCATAATATCATGAGAATAATGGGATTCATGATATAATGTGCTAAAGGATATTATATACACCATATAAAAGTGAATTGGTGTATAACAACAATGAAGTCTCAATGAAATGTAAATTGAGACACAATCCCTTATAAAGACGGTATCCTTTGATTAAGGCTAAATCAATGACATAATTATGTGTGAAAAATATAAATACACCCAATATAAGTGGATATTAAGTGTAAAATAGTCATAGGTTATTAACACATAGTTATAGCACAACATAATCAATAAGTATAAGCTTAACCCAAATAATTGAAATTGGGTAAGGAAGTTCCCTTATAGAAATTCAACAGCTTAACGTCATCATTTTAAAATTCAAAAAAAAAGTTGATGAGAGATAAAAGGTTATATCATCACTTGGAAATAAAATTTACATCAATAAGGATATATAAGAACATATCCCAACACAATAATATGTAAATTAAAAGACATAAAAAAAAGAATTCTTTTAAAAAGAGGAGGGTGAAAAGTTCCCTTACCAATTTGGTAACTTTGGAAACATACTCCACATGAAAGAAGGATCATACAATGAAGATGTAAATATCCATAAATTAAATTATATTACACAAAGAGTAAAATCATGGTATGTAAATACACCACACAAAAGGAAAAATTTTCAAATATAACATTAATCTCACGGGAATAAAAAGTGAGATGAAACCCTTTACCATGTTGTAATCAATTGAGTCATAAGACCAAAAGTTAGTAACCACCAAATGAATCACATAATAACACGAATATAATGATTATAATTATAATATATATCAAAAGTCAGTACACAATACACCACATGCAATAAATAAGTGGCGAACAATGGAAATCTCACAGAATTAAAAGTGAGATAAGAAATCCCTTACATTGTGTCCGACTTGACTTGTTTGTTCTTTATTTTTCCTGAATAATAAACTTAAGTAAATTTATGAATGATTAAGAACATTTTTAAATTTTATTATTCCTTTTATATCACTTATTACCATATTATAAAAATTATGTAATCATTTAAGTTAATAATGGTTGTTTTGTCGATATTTGCTACTTGAGTAAAAAATGAACACCTTATAATTACAGGTTGTTCATGTGGTCAAGAGTAAATTTTATAAATAATGATATTCATTATTTATATATCATATATATCATATATATCTATTATATATATGTATTTATAATAGTATATAAAATTTGGAGATATGAAATGAAATGCACCTTTCATGGAGACAGTAAGCCGTACGTACGCATGAGAGCTACTTTCATTTGTATTTCATATTTTAATGGAATGAAAAACTAATGATACATAATTATATTATAATTATAGTATAGTATCATATATAATATCATTAACTCCATCCTTTATACGTACCACATATGGTATGAACGAGTCATATCACTTTGAGGGGGCGGTAGTCCGCACTTCCTCAAATGAAATTATCACGTTTACCCATAATGGAAACCAAAAAGGTATGATAGAAATGGAAAATACAGAATCATAAAGAAAACATAAACATAATATATATCATATATAATTATTTTTCCATCATAATGGCCACCATGACTGGCGGTAGGAGATAATTGAACAATCATCATTTCATGAGACGTTAGTTTTCCATCCACAGAAACAATATATTCTTCACCCATTAGATGGAGGTGTGGGTAAGTGTAGTTAGAATACTTGTCATAATATAATCCTAGTATATTGAGGATACTTTTGTTGTTATAAAATAAAGGAATAAAATGAGTTTTGGGGGTTGGAGAAGTAAAATAAAAGAAAAGAAGTGAAGAGAAACCATTACCTTTAATTTGGGTAACTTCCTTTGGTTTGAACCAAAATGACTTCTTGAAGTTACTTGTGCCTAAGGTAAGGATTCTAGGAGGAGGATAGGGATGTAGGGAGATTAATTGGGTAGAGTTTGGATGATAAAAAAGGCTTGAGAGGTGTGAGTAATTGGTTAAAAGTGGTCTCCTTTTATAATGGAGAGGAGGGGCTCTTTAGGAAAGTGTGCAAATATTATTTTATTATTTAAAGATATTTGGTTTCTAAAGGTAAAAAACTAATTAAAGTAGAATATAAGATGACTCATGGTCGAAATAAAATCGTAAATTTGGAATTTTATAGGTTTTAGATATTATTTTAAATTTATAATCTTATTTATTTAAATCATTTATTAATGAGGTAAACACTACATCATTATTGTGTCATAAATAATTATATTTATTTGATGTCTAAAAATTATAAAACAATTACCATGATGTAGGAAATTTTTTTATCTTTCTAATGAATATTTATAGTCTAAAAGATAACTTATATAACACCATGTAAAAATTACTTTACTAAAATATATTTGTTTGTGTCATTTTTGCCTTTAGATTAAATTAATTAATCTAAAGTGTCACTATCACTCCCAATTGGATCCATGGGGTCCCAAAATCGACCCAAGGATGCCCATGGTCGTCTAGGACTCATCCAATAAGGTTAAGACAAGTGTTAGGCTAATTTTGTATTATTATAATATTTTTTTTTCATTGAATTACCCTATTTACCTTTAACCGTGGTAAATAAAAGTCAAAAGTTACTATTCACTAAAAATTACTTTCATTTTATTGAACCAAAATTTACTTAATAATAACAACCATGTATGTATAACTTTTGAAATTCAATTCATAGAAGTGGTAAAGTTTCATTTAAATGAAATAGTCAGTCTTTTTAACTACTACTTAGTGGTTTCACTATTCATCAAAAATTGAAGTTTATCAGAAAAATACCAAACTTTTAGCCTAAGATATATTTGATATTCCAAATTAAAAAATGATGTATATTTTAAAAAATTTAAAAACATAGAAGTTTCAGTAATTAATTTAAAATTAATTAATGTTGTCAAAACAAATAATGTGGTTTTAAGAAACAATATCTATCAAAAGATTGACACTTGTTTATGCCCAATTTCAAAGTGAAATTAATTAAAATGACCAACATTGGATTAAATGGTAAAAATATAATCTAATAAATCTTTAAAACCACTTAAAAAGATAATTTAACCATATAAATAAATCTTATTAAAAGGCAGTTTTCAATTAAAATACATTATTTTTCACTATTCATAAAAAAAATGAATTTTATCTAAAAAATACAAAAAAATAACCCAATGTAATTTTTGATGTCCCGATTCTAAAGAAGAATTTTATTTTTTCAAATATAACATACAAAAGTTACAAAAACTAGATTTAAAAATGGGTTCGCCATCAAAAGGCATTAAATCGACCTTATAATGAATATTAGAGTGTTTGTGCTTAAAATTGGATTCATTCACATTTTAATCCTATATCTTTTGTTGGATAAATGTAAAAAAATTTAACAAACATGTATAATCATATTGTAGTTAGGTATATTCATTCCCGCCAATACACCGGCTAGGCGTTAACTACCATTTAAAATAATAATATTATATTATTAGTGTGCAACGTAAGATTCCAAAGAAACCCATTGTTGCGTATCGGGTAAGCCATCAAACATAGCATCCCATTTAAAGTAAAATTAATATTTAATTCACAAATATTAATAAATATAAATTTTTTTATTCTTTATTTTCCTGGGATGTTACATTAGTAACACTATAAATAAAAAAATTAAACATAAATATGAAATAATAAATAAATAAAATGTAAATTTTAAACTAAAACCACATAATTTCAGTCATACCAATCACACTATGTATTGGAAGGAGCTCCACAGATTTTAAGACTGGGAGTGTATGACCCCTGCCATCGGGACACGCCTGTGCATGCATGGGATAGCCTAGCCGAACAACCATGCGAAGGTGGAGAACTGATTTCACGATGAAAATGCTGGGGAGGAGCTGTTATAAGTAGTCAGTCTGGGTTTCATGTAATGTTTGAAGCCTATGGGAAATGAATTCCTCTAAGTCATACATGCCATGTAATATTTAGGCCTATGGGCCTTTTAAGGGTTCCACCTCACCCCTTGAAAAGTAGATTATCAAAAATCAATAAAAAATGATGGCCTTTGGGCCATTAGAGTACTAAATGATTATTTTCTTAACATATCAAAATAAATAGAATTAATTATATTACTTTTGAGTATGTCACATGAATTTTTACTAAAATGTTATTTTAAACTGAAAACATGAACTTTGAGTCATACTTGTCACATCATTTGTCATTTTGACAAGATACCGATTACAAAATGAAAAAATGGCCTATAAATAAGTTTCCCAATGTATGAAGACAATGTAAGATTTTTTTCTCAGTTTTCAGTGAGTGACACACATTTTGAACAAAAATGTCAATTTTAAACTGATAACGAACACTTTGATTCATACTGATCATGCCATGTATTATGATGAGTTATGACTAATTTCTACACATCATAAATGAATTATTTATCATTTTATTAAAATATCATAATGATATGAATGTGTTTTCTTGATTTTGAGTATGTGATGTGTGTTTTGAACTAAAATGTCATTTTTAAATAAAAATAAACACTTAGAGTCATACCAGTCACAACGTGTGTCGAATTTATGTGCGGTTGATTCCCACACGTGAAAAACAAATTAAGTATTATTTCAATAAAGTATGAAAACAATATGAATGTGGTTTAATTATTTTGAGTATGTTAGGAGTTATTTATACTAAAATGTCAATTTATACTAAAAAAATCTCATTAAGTCATACCTATCACATCATGTGTAATTTTGACATGAGATTGATTCCTACACATCAAAAATGACTTATGAATCATTTTCATAAAGTATTGAGACAATATGAGCATATTTTCCTAATTTTCAATGATCGACACATGTTCTGAACTAAAATGTCAATTTTAAATTGAAAACATACACTTTGAGTCATAATGGGAAGACCATGTATCTGATTAAGGTTTCAATGATTCATAGTTGTCATAAATTATTTATGGATTGTTTTTAATATAGTATCAATATAATCCTAATGTGTTTTCTTAGTTTTGAGTATGTGATGTGTGTTTTGAACTAAAATATTAATTTTAAATGAGAATACACTTTGAATCAAATCAGTTACACCGTACATTGGATTGATAAGTGGTTTACTCCTACACATAAAAAATTACTTAAGGACCATTTTCCTAATGCATCAAAACAATAAAAATGTGTTTTCTTGGTTTTTAGTATGTCATGTTCTTTTTTTATTAAAATTTCAATTTAAACTAAAAACACGCACTTTGAGTCATACCGGGCACAACGTGTGTCAGTTTTATGTGTTAATAATTCTTTCATGTCAAAAATGAATTATGAATCATTTTACTAAAGTATCAAGAAAATACGAGCACTTTTTCTTTATTTTCAGCAAGTGACACACATTTTGACCTAAAATTTCAATTTAAAACTAACAACATACAATTTGAGTCATACTAAACACACAATGTATCATATTGATGTGCATATAATTCACACACATCATAAATGATTTATGGGTCAACATTATAATGTATTAAAACAATATGAATGTGTTCGATCTGTTTTGGTATGTGACATGTGGTTTGAACTAGAATGTAAATTCTAAATAAAAAAGCACATTAAGTCATATCAGTAACACCATGTGTCAGATTGATGTGCGATTGATTCCTACATTGAAAAAATGTCTTATGGATCATTTTACTACAACATAAAAACAATATTAATGTGTTTTATAAGTTTTAATAATATGCCTTTTTTATTAAAATATCGATTTAAAATGAAAACATGCACTTTTAGTCATACTGGTCACTTCGTGTGTCAATTTTATGTGAAATTGTTTCATACACATAAAAAATGACTTATGAATCGTTTTCCTAAATTATCAAGACAATACAAGTGTTTTTTCTATGTTTTCAATTTCTGAAACACTTCTTGAACTAAAATATCAATTTTAAACTGATAACACATACTTTGAGTCATACTGGGAACACCATGTATCAGATTTATGTGTGACTATTTTTTAAATGTCACAAATGATTTATGGTTTATTTTAATAATGTATCAACACAATATGAATGTTTTTGATTTTTTTTAGAGTATGTGAAATGTGTTTTGAAATAAAATGTCATTTTTAAACAGAAAAGATTCACTTTGAGTCATACAGGAAATATCGTTTATCGAATTGAGTTGATGTTTATTCCTACATGTCAGAAATGTATTATAGATCATTTTTATAAAGTATCAAAACAATATGAAATTTTTTTCTCAGTTTTGAGTATGTGATGATGGATTTGAAAATAAAATTATGAAATAAAAACATATACTTTGTGTCATATTGATCACACTGTGTATCATATTGAGATAAAAATGATTGAGGTGTGCCTAATTCCTTCATTTTTCAAGACAATGTTCATGATAGATATTTTAGAAAGTCATAAATTTCCATTCAACTATTTCAAAATACCTTGGTAGATGCATCTTTACAATTCACTTCACATTTCAAGAAGCATGCAATTTCCTTTTCCATATAAAGGGAACATGCTATCTCTTTTTTGGATTGTTTCAGATAGTTGAAATAAAATCATGACTTCCTAAAAGATATGGGAAAAATGAGTATTAGATAAAAATGATAAGGGATTTAACTTAAAAATAATAGAATAATTGATAAAATAATTAACTAAATAAGTAGTATGAAGAACAAGAGTCTCAGCCTAGTTAGTGAGGAATCATCAAAGTGCATCCAAGAGATCCGAGTTCAAAACTGGGTGGAGACATATTTTTGGGTCACTATAGTAGTACTGTAGTATATACTATAGCAGTTATTGTTCAGTACTGTAGCAGATGGAACTATTCATCTGTTTGGGATTTCGGGCCACCAGTTTGGGCCTTGGGTCCTTTAAGGCCTTAGGGCCATCCAAAGCCTTTGGTCCAGTAAGGCTTTTAGGCCACCTCAAGGCCTTCATGCCACATCATGGTCTCTGGGCCACCTCAAGGCCTCCGGACCACCTCAAGGCCTTCAGGCCACCTGAAATTGTGCCTAATGCATAGACAGACTCTACAAGGAGCCGACTCTAGATGGGGATCAGAGCAGTCACATTCACCAGAGTAGAATAAAAGTGGATTTTTCAAAAAGACAGGGTATTTAATTTCCATGAGGACCAGCCTGTGATTGCATGGGAAGCCTAGATAAATAGTCATGTAAAGGTGGAGAGTTGATATCACGATGAATAAGCTGGGAGGAGGAGTTCCAAGTATAGTCTATATAATTTCCTAAGGCCTACGAGTTATGTAATCTCTAATCCTATGAGCCTTGTAAGGGTTCCCCCTCATCCCTTGAAGGGGGGTTATCAAAAATCAATAAAAAAGATAGCATTCGGGCCATTCATGCAAAGTAGTATGAAGTCACCTTTTCATGATGTTTGTATACATTTTTGACCCATTTCCCTATCACCATTATGTATATTTCATCCTTGAAGTCCAATATCTCATAAGAATTAGAAGCTTCGAACATGTTACTAGCTCTATTATATCAGGTACAATGTGTATTGTATTGGGTTGTGGTAGATTCCTACATGTCAAAAAGGACATATGATTCATTTTTCTAAAGTATTAGAACAATCCAAATACGTTTTCTCAATTTTGAGTATATAACATGTGTTTTAAACTAAAATGAAAATTTCAAAATAAAATCATAAGCTTTGAGTTATAATGGACATACTATACATCATATTGAGTTACAGTTGATTCCTACACATCAACCAATGTATTTTTATTCTCCAATTCATTAAATATTCAGGGTTATCTAACTAAATATCTATTTGATAACCAAGAATATTGAATACATTGTAGAATAAAAATGAAAAATGCATCATCGTGCATGAATCATACTCTTTGAGTTAATAATCATAGTACATGAATGCATTATGAGTGTATCATCATTCTTCATGATCTCTATGAAAATTGAAAAAATAACTATCAAATGAAAATGATAAAAGGAAATTAACTAAAAAATAGTAGATAAAATGATGAGAAAATTAATAATATAAGTAGTTAAAGTCACCTCTTTATGATGTCTATATACAGTATGACTCCATGTATTCTACCCATTTGTTTATAAAAAAATCTATTTCAAGTTTTGAATATGAGGTTTTTCAATAGTCTTATTAGTATGGAAAAAAATATAAACAAAGGATTAATAAATATTTTAAATGAAATTGTAATTATCATTGGAAGTATCTCTTTGGGGATGATAGTTTATTGGTATAATATAATATATTTCATAGATTTGAAAATAGAATAACCACAATCTTGGTAATTATTTTGATTCAAGAACTATATAATCCTTAAGAAAAATAAGTAATTCGTTTTGATATAAGTTTTTTAGTATAATTTTATTATATATACCCTAATACATATCCATTTTGTAGACGATGATTGTATTTTTTTGATCATGGACTGTTCTCATGCCATGATTTTGATGATATTTAAATATCACTCTATAATTACATAATTTTCCTTAAAACATAATATAAAATGTATAACATGATGTTTATTTGAAAAATGATTCATGTATTTTATTAAAAATTGATAAACCACATCACATGTGGTCAGTTTGTTGGATATCCATGCATTGAATCTGGAAAATAATTTTTTGGAGTGTCCAAATTTATTATAATGAGTAACTTATTCTACCTAAATAACTGAAAGAAATAAGTAATAAAATGAATGAAAATATATTTTATATGATTATTTTTTATAGCTTTATCCCTACATCATGTGTATAAGAAGATTTTGTCATCTATATGTTTTATTTCAAACATTGTGGACAAATTTTCCACTATTAGTTAATATTTCTTTGGTTACAATGAGAGTAGTTGTGTAGAAGTGATGCGAGGACTATTAAGTCCAAATATATGTTCACGTGGTTTTCCCTTAAAATAGTATTGATATATATGTCTAAAAAAGTTGTGAATTGTATTTAGTAATAATTAACATAATAGATCATCAATTAGATAAAAATCATGAAAACACACTTAATATATAAATTTACAAAAGTGACCCTTTTTCACTCATGCTAAAGTATTTAATTTACATTCTCAAGACAAATATATTCTATAATGGACTCTTCGTACATATATTCTTCAAAATCAGTTATGGTTGTATCACCAATTTTTAATTTTTTATGCACATAAACCTTTAATGTTAATAAATGTAGAAGATGAATGTGTGGGGGTAAAGTTACTTTATAAATATATTCTCAATAGGTTGGTTGATATTTAGATCATTTTGATTAGAACTTCCATTTCACCCCCTTAATTTTTTTGTCTGTAATAACATTCATTAGATTAGGCATTTTTTCATTTATTGTTATAGAGTTTTCATAAAAAATAAATTGTAAAGGAATTAATCCTTATCGACATGTATTTTCACAAGATCAAATGATTATTTTGTGAAAGTTCCAATAGCGAGCTTGATCGTATTAATATCCACATCATCAAGTGGAACATGATGCTCGATGTTCGACACATAAGTGATGTTGATCCCCACTCTCACTTGACATATTATAAGTTGTTTATTATATAGAATATCTAATTGGATATTATACATAGTACCAAACAAAATAATGAAATTTTTGGGTGTTTACATATATAAATCACAATCATTTTAACCCTATATAATATCAGTATAGGAAAGGTATTAGTCTCTTCTTGATTAAAATTTCATAGAAACAATTATGAACATATTGATTATTTATTGTAAGACATCCCATTGAGGGGAATGGATTACCTAAAACTTGAAATTATGTTTTTATTGAAGAGATTCTAATTGTACCTGTATATCTTCAATTTTTTTTTATCTTTATCCCCTATTAATTTCTTTTCTCAAAATATGCTTGGAGTGACACCCCAATACTCGCACCTCTAATGGGACCATACTATTTGGGCTGATTCAAGGCCAATGATAGTAGTTATTCATATGATACATATGATGATGATTCTTATGTCTAAGTCAGATATAAAATATATGAAAATAAGTAATAATTGTTATGTAATATCGGTTTAAATAATTTTATTATTATTACTTACAAATGATTCCCACACTTTTTTTAAATTTTATCTATTATTATCCCAACATTATTTACACGTGTCTACTTCTATAGAACATGACATAGGATGGAAGTGTCTTTTGATTCTGATTCATTATTCTATATACAAAATAATTTAAGAAATTATTTTGTTTGTGAAACATAAAAGTATTAATATATATTTAAAATACATACAATTTTTTTCAAGTGAAGCATACCCTATCCTTGGTTTGCGGTAGGGGTGTGTTGTTTTTTCTAAACGTTTCATATTTTCAGTACTCAATTATTGTTTGATAAATTAAAACCTCTTAACCAAATTGATTAATACATGTAATGGAAAATAATATATTTCCAATCATAATGCACGTAAAATTTGTCTTCTTACAATGAGAAAGAAATGAATTCTATATTTTTTAGTTTATCAGGTTTAAATGCATCTATGGTGGGTGCAGGTTTATTTTTTCCTTCAGCATATTTGAGATGATACTTCAAAAGAATTGTCTAAAAGCTTCTATGATTCTTTCCATTGATCATGAATATAAATTTTATTCATTATTAATCTACTATAAATTCCCTCTATAATGGATAATTAAGTGAAAATCAAAGTTTCATTATTTTTTTAGTAAAATAAATAAATAATATCATAATGTTACCCTAATTTATTCCCAAATTAGTGCCTTGAGCACAGGCAGAACATTGTGCTATAAATACACATCAATTAGAATATGTATTAGAGCGGTGAGCCCAATTTAACTACTGAACATGGCCTTTTGGGGTTAATAGGCTGGTAGCATTAATTCCATCCAACCTCAAATTTTATGCCTTTATTTATCACCTTAATAATTTTTGATAACATCATCATACTACGAAAAACCTATTTTTTTGTGGGACATAGGTTGTTCACCATCTACCATGTCCTCTGCTTTAAAATCATTAACATGCTGTTCCTTTATATTGGTAGTGTCAGCATGTGAAGTGGTTAAATATTTAATTTTGATTACATAAATATAGTAGTGAACAAATAATAATATGAGCTAAATCAATGTATATTACAAAAAATTATAGCAATATTTTAAAACTCCTTTTTTAAAGGATGAATGGATTTAACCTCCATATCGAGTATTGAAGTCCCCTCATTGTGGTCTCCTCTAACATACAATACCCGGTCTATATTGGAAAAAATGTTCAATTGTTATGACATAAAAATTAAAGGTTCATACTCAGTTGAATTGAAATATGACCCCTCAGTGGTTTTGGTGGATACAAAAATAATTGTCCACTTTCAATTTGCAGGATCAGGAACATAGAATAATTGTACTGCCTATGATACCATTATAAACGTTTCATATCTATACACTTCATTACTAAAATCCACTTTCACGAATCCCAATTTATCTATTTTAACTGCACTCCTGTTTTCAATCCACTTTCATTGAGAACTCAGCACTTGGAATGTTATATAATCGAACTCCCACATTTTTTTTAAGTTTCCAAAGTATAAAATATTCTCATAAATTTTATTTCTATCCTTGGTATTAGATACATGTGTCAATTCATCCACAAGTATAACTCTACTATTTTTCATGGTGTTATGGTCATTATGTTCATTTTTTAGAATATATAACCATTAATTAAATAACCATTATAATATAATACATGCACACTAAGTCATTTGGCTATCCATGAAAGTTTTTTTGAAATTGAATTCGAATTTTCAGTTGAATCCTTAAAAATATGTCCTCAAAACCATCAAATAAACGTTTGATTTTGTGTATTTGATATCCAACATTAAGCCCTTGATGGATTAAAATGACTAAGAATTAATTTGTGGGTTTCAACATATGGTGTAACCTCTAAAATATTATGAAATATGTAATGGTGATCCTGATCCTGCTCTATAAAATTAATTGTGACATGTAAGATCCCATATCTTCTTAAGTTATGTTTTTGTTTAAGTATTGGTGTGACCTCTTATTTTTGTCTAGATAAGTGTTTCTCCATGTTTAGGTGAAGGATCTGGGGTGTTTCAGGGGTTCAGGTCATGAAGGAGGAAGAAAAGGGAGTTCTTGGGCATGTTGCATGATTTTCTCATGATTAGTGCAAACTGTATGGAGTATCCCAGGTAACCGTACAGTCATGGACAGAAGCTTACGCACGTTTGATGCATAGTTTGGAAAACCATGTGGAATTCCCAGGAAACCGTGCGAAGGGGGTGATTTTTGGGCGGTAGCTTCTATACGGTTTACGCGTGGTTTGGAAAACCGTGTGGGTAAACTGTGCGGAGCAGAAACATTGAACAAATTACAAAAATTCCACCCTGTGATTTTAAAACCCAACTCGGGTTTCTCCTCCATTCCTCCCCTCTCAACACTAGTGATGAACTTGGATGACCCAAGCTTCCAAGAGGTATTTATCCTTTGATTATTGGCTGTTTTGGACGTCATTGGATGTAGATCGAAGATCCAGGTAATTTTAATCCTCTCCTCCCTTCTCTTTTTCGGAATAGGGATTATGGTTCCTCCCATCTCCTTATAAATCTCTAAATCCCTCTTTTCTTGGGTGATATTCAAGCTGAGGCTTCAAGTGATGTAATAATCTCAATCCAAAGCTGCGATTAATGTTGCATTCACCAAGGGATTCGAGGTAGGTAGTATACAAGTTATATTGCAAAGTTTTTCTCTAGATTTGTGCATGTGTGTTGGGGTTTTTACCTTCTCATGTTGTGTATTGGTTATCTTGGGTATGAATCGGTAATTTGTGTGTCGAAATTATTTCTTGAATACCCTCACGATCCTCATGAGATGCATGGAGGAGGACTTGACCATTTTAAGGCAACCCATGGGGTGCGCCGGCAAACCCAAACCTAGAGTGTGGTAGGGTGAAGAGAACAATTACCGAATAATAATGAGGAACCCATGTAGAATATGTCTTAATGGTTTATTAAATTGTAAATGGATTGATGATAAATATTACTAGGGTGTTAAAGTCATAAGGAGTTTATTGACATGACATGAAAATGGGAAAATTGGGTTTAATGGGATTATGTCAATTGTTTAACAAAATTTGATTAGAAATGCCTAAGAGGGCTAGTGCATATTAAACGGTAAACTTATAATTAGATAATGGAACGAGAAATGGGGATCATGTTTATGGGATTTATTAAGTAAATGGATGAATATGTTAAAAGGGTTAATACATGGGAATTGTGGTGCACTTAATGGTTGAATGTAATAAGTGGTTCTGTTATGAGATATGGGAAGTGTACTTGTAATGCATAAGTGGGTAATTATTGTGAAATGATAAATGGGTTAATTGGGTAAATGTATGGTCTTTAATGAATTTCACTAAGGCATAGGGGTTGTTGAATAAACATAAAGGTTTATGGCACATGAATGAGAATTTGGATAAATGACTATGAATTGTAATTGGTAAATGTATTAATGGGTTATGACATAGTATTAATTCCCATGTTATTTGTTATGCATTGTGATTGATAATTTCCAATGGGATTGGTTATATTATGTTCTGTTGTGGTATGATTGTGGTGATTTGATACATAACCATGTGCACATGGCTTTGTAGAGTGGGGTATTGACTGGAGGTTCTTTGCCAACAGGTCGAGTTAGACTGAGGCTCTAAAATCCACCCCAAAATGCATTGGTTAGGTAAGGGGGTGGTGGATCTATTCCCCTAACGGTTGTATTCCACCCAGACTGAGGCTTCGATTTTAGGATAACACGTTGATGTGATATGTGTGTCCCTAGTGAGATAGAGACTTGATTTATTTTACCAATGCATTGTGATTGATTTCCTAATGCCCCTGTGAAGATGATATTTATGCCTAACCCAGGGAACATGCGATTAAATTGGTTGAGTAATGAAGATGGTATAAGGAATGTAATTGGGATAAATAATGGGAATAAATTAAATAAACCTTTTTAACTTATGGCACCCGAACTGTCCCTTGTTTACTTAAATTTTATTTTTTACTTGCATGCTATATCTATTAGACTGTATATTTTGTAGACACCATTCGTGGTGGCCTACTGATTTTTGTGCTCACACTATGCTCAGGATGTCATTGGGTACTCGAGAAGATCTCTTGGTTGCAGGTCAGGACAAGGGAAGAGGCCCTACAATAAGATGTCGATTTGGGCTCGGGATGTACAAGGAGAAGGATCCATACTTAGAGTTGGGTATCATTAGGAATTTTAGCCGATTGTTTTATTTTGGGTTTCTTTCTCTTGGAAATACTAGTATGGTAGGGAATTGTTTTATTTGATTTGTGTTGTATCCTGTTTGGGGAAACGTTTGGTTATGAATGTTTTTTGGTTGTTCCATATTGTTTCCTATATTTATATTGTGTTCTGTTGTGACATACTCTGTTAAAGAGGGTATAGTCTCTCCACGAGATTCATTAGACCCTCACTGCAATTCGAAAACCTTTGGTGTATGAGGAGGTGTGCTTGAGGTCATGTGGTGACCCATCTCGGGGCACTAGTTTATTGGATTCTGGGCCGGGGACATTACATGATAACATCTATTTTTGGAAATCCATCCACCGAGAAGATTCCTGATGTGACATGATCTTGGTAGAACAATTCTTTCCACATCAGACTGGTAGTTGGTATAGAATTTAATGAGTTCCTCAAAAACATATTTCTCCACAATTCATCTTTCTCGATGACTTTAATTTTTGATATAAACATTCAAAATATTCAAATATTATTCAATGGAATACATCTATCTAGAATATATAGGAACACATAAACGAAAATATCTTACCAAGTAAACCATTATATCAAAGAATGTTGGCGGTAAGAACATATCCAATTCACATAATATGATAGAAATTCAAATATCCATATTTTTCAATTTTTCCATCTCTATAACTTTATTACATAAATCATTGAAAAATAAATAGATCTTGGTTAACATGTGATGGGAATTTTTGAAAAAATGCGACATAAAGCTAATGGAATTATTTCATGCATCAAAACATGAAAATCATGTGATTTCAAACTCTTTAAATTTAAATCAATCATCAACATGTTATTATTTATATTTGATGAATAACACTCTAGAACCTTTATATCAATAAAGAAGCTTCAAAACTAATATCTCTCTTTCCTAGAGAGAGTGTAAGCAGTTAGATGAAGAAAAGTCCATTTTCACTCTTCACTATAACCAAATCTTCCCATATTCCCATCCCAATCATGTATAACATATCCTTAATTCCATTATTTATTTTCTATGTTAATTTAGTTATGTACCAATTACACTATCAAATGAATTTTCTACATGAATAAAATCAAGAAAATTCTTGACTTACAAACAATTCCAGTATGGTATTTAAAAAAACTGATCACTTTTCCAACAAGAATTTGTAAGGTTTTTCAAAAATAGTTTACCAAAGGAAGTTTCCATATCTTTACTATTTAAAAATGTTGATCACCTGTTAATGGGGATGGTGCTATACCTTCTTCTGAACTTCCATCAAATGATGTCATCTAAGATCAATATTTATGTCATCGGGGTAAAAATATGAGATGTCCTAGAAACATAGTGTTTTATGAATATTTTAACCTAATTGAATGTATAATTTATTCACAAATGGGATACCCTTGAGTTCCTTTAATGTTATATAACAAAAAATTTCTGTAAGTTTGATAACCATTTATCATCCAGTACACATGGCTCTCATTTTGAAATCTTATTTTTTGTAATCATCAAAAAAAATAACACCTAAATCTCATAATAATTTCAAATATCCAATTAATGGATCCAAATAAACATCAATATCATTACCCTATTGTTTTCATCTTGATATAAAAAGAGATAACATAATGTATTTTCCTTTCACACACAACCGCGGTGGAATGTTATGATTGAAAAACATAACTGATCTTGTACTATGAGTGATTATTTTAAAATCAAAAGGATTAAAACCATCTATAGATAGAAAGATGAAGGTTTCTCAGATCATTTAAAAATTTAGGATACTCATGATCAAATTTCTTCACTTGAGGAGATTCTATCGGGTGATTAAGTTTACTATATTTAATTCATGTATTTTAATTCTTTGTCAATTACCTTGTAGTCTCATCACTTCTATATAGGTGCCTACACCTTGGAATGATTGGAACATACCACACATATTTTTTAGGGTCTGATTCATTTTTATTATATTAAAACACACCACACATTGGGATCTTTTTATGTTATTCATGATCCTTGAGAAATAATATAAAATCATTTTGACTGGCATGAATTCTTTTAGAGATCAAAACCATTGAATGCAGAATTCATTTAGCATCATATGTTTGGAAAGGAAACTCATTATTTTATGTGAGCATATCACTCAAGAGAGTATGTAGTTCTGTAAAACTCGCATCACTCCATCCATTTCCACATTTTATATTATATATATTTATCATTGATGAAAATACTATATATATAGGATAACCAGTATGAAATGGCAGATCAAGTGAATGATGGCCCCGTACTCACCTAAATCTCTTGGATCCCTATGCTCCCAATTCTCTCATTGCTTCCCATTCCCTTCCTCCCAGGTTTTCGCATGTCTGATCGATGGCGATGAACCTCTTTGATACACTTGGTTTCTTCATTTTCCTTCTATAATATTCTTTTACCCCCTATCAATTGATTCAGATTACTAGTGTAGACATCACTCGTTGATCACTACCCCTCTTTTGGTCTAGCCCTTTGCACCGGTCCCCCATCCTGGGTCTATGTGTTGGTGCTTTAGATGGTTTGGGTTGGCGCTGGTGGCAGTGAACAATGCCCTTTATCTCCATTACCCTTTCTAGCTTACCAATCGTGTTCAAATACACTATGGTTGTAATCGATTCAGGATCTAGGACTACTTGGGATAGTGTTGGAGAGGGGGTGACAGTGGTCTTGGTTCAGGTTCTTCCTCGACACTAGCCCTATCCCTTATTCTACCTTCTTTCTTCTCTCTTTTGTGGGTTTTGTGCTTCCTTCTAAATTTGTTCCTATTTTTTTGGATGATATGGATTTGGATATATTTTTTGTTGATTATGTTCTGGAATGGTGTGGATATTTCTCTATTTTGGGCTCATTATTTTAATTGTGGTATGTAGATTTATCTCCCCTATTGACGAAAATGCAGCTTCCGTCATGGTCCCCAACTGGGGCCTCCATCCGCTCAACCTTGCTTTGGATTCCAGATACAATGATCCCTTCCCATTCGATTTGGTGTGCAGGTCTTCAGGGGGTTCTGGGAGTTGTGGTTTTAGTTGATTAGGTTCTCTGAGAGGGGGATAGGATCACCGATGACGATTTGGAAATCTATGGTGTTCTGTTTTGATGTTTGTATGGTGGCAATGCTGGAGTTCTATAAAGGAGATATGAGGACAACGATGAAATTGGTCTCCAACGGTCTCCGGAAGTCTCTAAAAACTGGTGTGGTGATTGAACTCCATTTCGATGGTGGAGAAATGATGACAATGGTTACTCATGATGATACAGCTGGCGACCTGACTAATGCTGATGCGGGTGATGGATCGTGATCTCTTCGGGAGTTGTGTCTTTTGAATTTTGAACTTAATGTGGTTTTTGGTTCCTACCTGATGATGTGCAGGTTAACTCCCAACTTTTAAAAGTTAATTTTGAAAATCAATAAAAAAATAATTGTTAGTTTCAGTATACAATAGTACCCTTGCACATCACATTAACTTCTCAATTTTTTTTGGAAAATCACGAAGTTCATATTCAACTATCATTATCATTCCTCAATACTATATTCATCATTGGTCACACCTGTAATCATATCCATGATACAATCTTATTCATTGTTCACACTTGTGATCATATCAGATGATCCATAAAACGTAGTTTTACCCCAGTCACTAGTTATATTCACTTTTTCTCCATGTTTAGTCCAATATTTATATCTTTGATCAATTTCATGATAGATAAATTGTTCTTCTAACTTTTCTGGACTAATTATTGTTGAATAGAAAAAGTATAAACATGGGAAATGGATTTGAGAAGTGTAAAATGAATTATATTTTGAAAACATGATGTAATCTTTCACTCCATCCTCGTACTCTTTTTTCATATGATTGGCATAAATCCATTTTCAATTAATATCCACCCTATTTGATTCAATAATATTAATATTTAACAAAATAAATATATATACAACAAGTATGATCATAAAAACCATAGAAGGTCATTATTAAAGAATCATTTAAGATATATGAGGCCATTTTTATAAGATAATAAGAGACGAATGATGTATATCGAGATTGTTTTGTAGTGGTGTAAATCATTGAATGAAATAAATGCGTGACACATATAAATTTACAAATAATCTAATTAAATTTCCAACTATTAAAAAATACATAGATCAAGTATGGTTTCTTTAAATTTTTTAGGTGGGATTAAAACATGAGGGAGGAGTTAATGTTTATTCATTTCATAACATGGCACATGGAGGGTTATGTGGTGTTTTAGTGAAAGGATTATTAGGTTCCAAAGTTTATATTTTTTTAGATGATGAAAATGTTGATAGGACCTAATCACATGGTCTTGATATCCCAACATTTGAAGAAACTCTTTAATTTAAATTTAATAATGTAGAAGTATCAGGATGGGGTTCTCAAGCTACAAGAAAAACTAATTAAAAATCTAATTAGGGTTTAATGAATGCTTCAAATTTAAACAATTCACATGGATGGGATAAGGCCTCAAAGAATAGAAATGAAAATTATTTTTGGGGCCGAAAGGAACAATCAACTTCAACAAAAGATGAAGAAGTGTATTAATGGGAAGAATTGTTTTATTTTAATCCATGGGAGCAAGAATGATAGTAGAACATATAGAAGATTACCATCTATTTACTGCAAAAACCTGCCTACTTATAATCTATAGTCATTTCCTTACATGATAAGTGAGTAGAGTTTTTACGTTGCACACCTAGGATCTTCATGAAATCAGAGTGAGAAATTATGATGAATGAGTGAAATGATCATGAGAGAGAGGGAGAGGGTTAATAAAAAATTGCTCGAGGTGAGGGAGAGTTGGCAGAGAATCAAAAAGGTAGATGGAGGAAAAACAAGATCGCTTTCATGCACCATTCAATCCCTTTAAGAAAGTTAAGAACATGAAAATTTGTTCAAGGGGGAGTGATAGCTCACAAGTCATATACCATGGGTTTTGAAAGTGTCGATTCATCTAAGATATTCAAGGGAGGGAGCCGAAAAATCTATAGTTTCATGATATTTTGAATGGCATGAGGATGGAGAACTCTATTAGGGTTCTATTTAAAAGACTTGGATGAGTTTTATCAGTGCGTTATATTTAGTGCTGATAAAGATAATTCTTTATTGGCATTAAAAAAGCACTGATAAAGTCCAATATAATTATTTTTAATAAAAAAATTAATATAAATAAAAAATTTAACTGTATATAATTATAAATATATATTTATATAATTATAAATATATTTAACTAATTTTAAATATGTATTTATAAATATAATTATAAATAAATATAATTATAAACAAATAATTATTTATATAATTAAAAATATTTGAAAATAATTTTAAATATATATTTATAAATATAATTATATATATATATATTTATAATTATATTTATAAATATTAATATATAACTATAAATATATAAATATAATTATATAATTATATATATATATTAATATAAAAATATATATAATTATAAATATAATAAATATATTTATTACAATTTTATAAGTATTTAAATAAATATATATTATTATTTATAATTATATGAAAACTTTTTAAAAAAAATTATATATATATATATATATTAATAATTATAAATATATTTATATAATTAAATATATTTAAATAATTATATGTGTAATTATGAATATATAAATATATATAATTATAAATATAATAAATATATTTAGCATTTAAATATATTTATTATAATTTTATAATTATTTAAATATATAATTATTTATAATTATAAATATATAATTTTCTAAATATAGTAAATACAAATTTATAAATATTTTTGTTTAAATACATTTTTTTAAATATATTTTTAACATTATTAATGAATATATAAACTAAAATTCATGAATGTCCAAAATTAGTTAAATTGAATAATTAAAAATGAAAAGACTTTAAAAATTTTAAACAAATTGATACATTTTATTATTTTTGAAATAATTTGGGTTCAGAGCCATTTATTAAAAGAAAAGGAGGAACCTCTATTTGACTTGGTTAGGGACCCATTACATGTTTAGGGACCCAAATCACTTGGCTAGAAGATCTGAAAAAGAAAAAATCTAACAGAAAAACCGGAAGGCCCAGAATAAACATATATGGTCAGGAGGCCCAACAATTAGAGTGCATAATTAAAATAGATAAAGGTGGAAGGGTTTTGAAAACCCTAATATGTACAAAAGGGAACCCTAGTAGCCTCTATTGAACCAATCTTCATCCCACCTTTCTGGAGGTATGGACCAATCAACCCTTCATACAATCGTTGTCACTGCCACCCTCCTTATCAGTGATGTAATGCCTTCATCGATCCGAGGCACCTGCTTGTTAGTGCTTGCACTGCCCGGGACACCCGCTGCTGTAGAAGTGGTGCAAGACCCCTTCATTTGATGTCGAGCCACACTTCCCCCTCGACCCGTGCTGCTGTAGACTTCGATTAAACCTCCCTATCATGCTGGGGGTTCTCCACTGTCGTCTTCCCCCCTCGTCGATGGACAGATCCTACCACTTTTGACAAGGAGGCCATAGATCTCTGATCCACATGTTCTGTACACATATATATGCATCCCACATACATTTTCATATATACGTACATACATATATAATTATATATATGTAAATGAACAAAATATATATATACACATACAAAAAACAAACACACACAACATAATGCATACAGAAATATACACATAGATATTTATATAAATATATAAATTCAAATATCAGATATTAAGAATACACAATTTATATTCATATTATTTAAATTATTAATATATATATGAATATATCATATTTATATTAATTATATACATGAATTCTGTAATTAATGTATATAAATAAACATTAATTTTTGAATATAAATATTATAATTATATATATTAATAATATTTTATTTATTAAAAGTCTTTATCACTGCTAAAAAAGTGATGATAATGATTCACCTTTATCATCACTAAAAAATGTGATGATAAAGGGTGTAAGTTTATCAGCGCTTCGCATAGTGCTGATAAAAGTTATCTTTATCAGTTCTTTTATCTAGAATTTATAAAGGTTACCCTTTGATTAGAACTTTATGTTTAATGTTGATAAAAACAGGTAATGGATAAAGAGTGGTCTTTGGTATTCCCTCATTATGATGCACCAGTACCCCTGCCCGATCTTCTCTTGTTGTAAAATATAGAACAAACCCGAACCCCTCTTCTCTACATGTTTCACACTAGTAAACTAGACCGGGAAGCCTGATATATTTGGTATTTTCAATATTTTTTATGTTTATTTAAATGAATATATCCGCATAAATATAATATTTTATATGAAATTACATCATTTTTGGAATTTTGATGTTTTTAGCTAAATTGTGAAAATGCCCTAATTCTAAAAATTTAATAGTTTTTTAACACTTTGGTATTTTTGGAATAAATTTTTTAATACTAATAAAATTTTATAAATTATTATTTAGGAACAATTTTCTTGAGGGATTTAACTTATTTAACTAGGTCAAGTGTTGATTCAATCATTTGGAGGCCAAAAAAATCAATCAATTTGGAAAATCATTTTTTAAACTGAATTGATACTTTATCAGTAAATGAGGCATAACTTGGACAACATGTTTCCAATTGAGCTTATTACATCTTAAAAAAATAGTATTCAAATAATAATCTCCACAATAAATAAAAATATTAAATTAGGTTATTAATATGGTCATTGGGTGCGTGAATATATAGGAAGTTGAAGAGTTACTTCTTCCAGATAATGTTTTTTAATAAATCAACAATAAATTTTTAACCGCAAATCAAAAGGAGCTAAAATTCTATGGTTGAAAATTCAATGTTTATTAGAGAATTTTTTTAATACAAATCCATAGTATTCATCTTAGAGAAGTTAAAAAATAGAGCAATATTTCGGGATATAGAAACTGGATAACAGATTTTGACCCCTCCTCTTCTTTATATTTTCTTCTTCACTACATTTACGAGGACTATTGGATTGATGGAGGGAGATATTATAGATAATATATTCTATATAATATGATATATGTTGAATATAATCAATCCATGAAGGGATAAACTCAATGTAGTGGCGAGAAGCAAATATCCAAGGACTATTCTCTTTTGAGTTTGTTCTTTTCTTTTTTTCCATTATTTTTATTTGGAAACTATTTTTTAATTAATACGTCCTTTTATTTATTGAATTTAATTTATTATAAATTAGTATGTAATTTTTCTCAAATTATCAAAGTAAATTGGTTATTCTCATTGTTTAAATTTCTTTGGTGAGGCCTCTCATTTGAGCAAGATGAGTTTAATCTATTTTGGTTTCTTAGAGGTCTTTTGGTAATCAGTTCACTTTTATAAGGGGATAAAAACACATATTTGAGGTCTAAATATGGTTTCTTTGTAATTTAGGTTTATCCCTTAATGTATTTAGGTATACACTAAGAAATATAATTGGATAATTCATTTACACAATGATAAAGATAGTGTATGATGATAAAATTTTGTCCACCGATGCCTTCTTTTGTTTATTTTTCAGTCTAACTTGCTTCTTATTTCTAATATCTATCTTATATTTTTATTTATAATCTTATTTTATTTAGTTAAAAATATTTTATCTCAATTTAAATCCCCAATTTTAGTTTTAACAAAATATTTAACAAAATAAATTAACAAAGTTACTGTGGGAAAACTTAGTATGTAACCTAAGTTTGAGAAAATCCCATGTTCACCACTGTAATGTATTTATAAATAGGAAATTATTATCCAGGGGTTTAGGAAAAAATACCCCTGATTAAATTTTGTTTCATTTATGGATAAGTGTCCTAAGATGTTTTTAATTGATTCCTAAATCTTTAGGATTTTAACCACTAATTTAGATCCTTAAAAAAATAAAAAATGGAAAAATTGATTTTTCATAGTGATTACTCTTATTCTTCGATGGATTATCAAAAATTTGAAAAGTTTAATAATAAAGAATTTTTCTAATCTCAATTATATGAAAATAATTTCATGTTCCAAGAAATTAATTTCATGATCCAATATAATAATTTGGTGATTCGATAAAATATTCATGAATTAAGAAATCAAATGGAAATTCTTTCCAATTATTTAAAAGAATTGAAAAAAAATTAAAGCTAAAAAATATGATAAATAAATGGAAATTAATTCCACATAGACTTTTTATATTGAAGAAACCTTTTTGGGTGAGTTGAAAAATAAATTAGAATATTATTTATTAAATAAAAAATAAATAAATTATCACTTATTAACCAATTGATGTTTCTTTAAAAAATAAAACGTCTTTGGAAAATAATTAGGATGAATTTTTTGAAAATAAAATTTCATGTGAATCTCTACCCATTGAAATTGAAAATTATGAATCCTTGTATCAGTATTTGGATAAAGGGGATGGGAAACTTGAGATATTAACCTTTATAGAGCATGGGGAGGAACCTGAGCTACTACACAATTTTAATAAAACTATCATCCACTCCCATATAGGATTCAAACCTAATATTACATAGGGTTATGTCATAAATTTTGGCCCACCTTTTCCAAATAATTTTGATAATAACTTCTTAATTGTTTTTCCTTGTGAATATATAATACAAATTTATTTTCAGTGGATTGATTTTTTATATGATGGGGTAGTCAGGGATGAAATTGAAGAAATAATTCTTTTCTCGATTTAAGAATATAACGGTACATATAATGATGGTGGAAGAGAGTTGTTTTTAATAGAAGAAATAATTTTTGAATATAATCATAAATATGAACCACATCCTAGCCATATATTTAAATAACCACTTAACATCATTTATGAAGATAAAGTGTTGTAAAATTACCCTTATATTTTGTTCCCTCTACCACTAATCTATTGAAACATCAAAATCATGGAGGGTAATATGAATAAATCTATTTTTGGGAGATTCTAGAAGATGCATGAGCTGAATAAGTTTGGAGAAATTTCATTTTGGCAGTCCATGAAGAAGAAAACACACCAACTTTAGATTTGGGATAATCTTTTAGAACCACCTCACTAGGGGAAATGAATCCTATCACCAACATGAGGGTTAATACCAAGGATATTTTCCCTTCTATTTTTTTATATTTTCCCTTACTTTTAGTAAAAATTTTATGCTTTGTTTTTGTTTTTTCATGTATGTTTTCAATTTACAACTTTAAAGAGGATGACTCAAGGCTACCAATTCTAAATAAAAACTAGGTTTTATATTTCCTCTTCACTTATTTTTTTCATGTCTTATCTTATTGATCATTAAAAAATTTTTTGAACTACTATACACAGTGAATACAATGTTAATAATAAGTGGTGGGGGAGGACCACACTTGGTAGATTAGGATTTTCAATGTTTTATTTTAGTTTTTTTAAAACTTATGAGAATCAAAGTAATTACATTTTAGAATTGAAAACTATTTTCAATCAAAGGATCCAACATGATTAATTTACTTTAATTTAAAGGATTGCTGAATTGTTATATGTCCGAGATTAAAATTTTATAAATTCATGAAATTATCATTTACTTTTGAATTCCTTACCATAAATTCTATCCAAATTTAAAAATCAAATGCCTGTTAAGATTATAAAATATTTTCATCATGTTATTGTTAATTACCTCACTTCTTGAGTTAACAAAAGAATGCTTGTTTTAACTATAACATTCTGTTTCTCTGAAAACGTATTATATTTAAATAACTTGTGTTCAAAATGATTGGGGCAATCCATTTGTGATTAAATTTTCCCTTTTCAAGAGAATAATTTCTATTTTGGGATACCATTTTAATTTTAACCTTGTGAGACCATAGTATCCATGAACTACATGTTATATAGCCACATTATAAGCCTGTTTCCCTATCCATCCCACTCTAGAAGTACATTTCATGATTTTAGTCAAGATTATGTTTATGGGAGGTGATTTGTGGTGTGATACAATATTTGGGGCTAGTTTGGGTAAAAAATAAAATTCATAAGATATGTATTTGCTGTTGAAAATAATATTCTATCAAAATATATTCTTTCATATAGCTTTCAAGAAAATTTATTTTTTCCTTTATGCAAATTCCAAAGAAAGAAGGTTGTGCCTATCTAAAGCTTTCAAGAAAAAAGAGATAAGAGAAATGTTAAGAATTTGTGGGATTCCTATAAAATAAATTTTGAAGTTGTTTTATAGTTTATTCTATGATAATAATAAATATGAGAATATTATACTTGAGTGAAAATTAGAATCATGAAAGTTTCTTCAAAAAAGCCAAAAAATCCTTATACCTCAGAATTGTTGACATTTGAAATCCACCAACCTTCAAACATAATAACAAACCTTTATAATTCCTCATTATGGATATAATTATTTGAATCAATTAGGTGGAGATTTAGAATTTTTTTAATCCTATGGTGACCCATTTATTTATTTGGATGTATAATACTTCTTTCAAAATAAAAAACATGTGATGAGAGAAAAGAAGGTGAGGTAAGCATCCTTATTCCTGAAAAAATGAATGAAATGGGAATAGATTGAATGAAAATAATGGAGAATTTTTAATTTAAGATATTTAATAGGAATTATAAGTTTTTTTCCTTGATTTTGAAGATTTTTAATTTCAAATATGTTTTTAAATTTCATTAGAAATTTATTTTGAGTGACCACTTGTCTAGAAGTACAAGTTTCAAGTGTGGGGGAATTAACAGATATGATATTTAAAATATTTTTTTATTTTATATTTATATCTACATTTCAATGAATATATCCCCAAAAATATATCATTTTATGTGAAATTTCATCATTTTTGGAATGTTGAAGTGTTTTGAGCTAAATTGTGAAAATAGCCTATTTCTTGAAATTTAACAGTTTTTAACTATTTGGTAATTTGGGCATATCTTTTTTTAAAAATGATAAAATTTTATAAATTATTTTTTAGGAACTCATTTCTTGTGGAATTAAACTTATTTAATTGGGATAATTATTGAATCTATCATTCAGAGGCGCAAAAAATCACTTTATTATGAAAATCATTTTTCAGATAGAATTAATACTTATTTTGTAAATGAGGCATAACATGGACCAAAAGTTCCCAATTTAGGTGATTCTACTTGGAAAATAAATATTATTTTAAGAATCATATTCAAATAAAATACCAAGATTAAATTAAGTCATTATTATGGTCAGTGTAAATGTAAATGTGGAGGAAGCTTAATAGTCACTTCATTTAGAAAGTGTTTTTTCATTGAATTGGATATAATTGTTTCAGCACATGTCAAAATTTCTCAAATTTCATGGGTAAAAATTTAAGGTTCATTAATTTTTTTTATGAAGACACATCTTCAAGATTTATCCTAGTAGAGGTCCTAAATTGAGAAAACGTTCAGGATATAGAAACTAGACAATAGAATTTCACCCCTCCTTTCTATTCTTATTCACATCATTACAAAGGATGGTTGTATTGATAGAGGGGGATATTTTTGATAATATATTCTGGATAATATTATTTACATTTACGATAATTAATCCACGAAGGGATATGCTCCAAGTTTTTACAGACAGTATAGATTCGTTGACTCTTCTCTTTTGAGTTTGTGCTTTTCTTTGTTTTCCTTTGTATTTCTCTGGAGACTATTTTGTCATGAAGTATGTGGGTCATTTTATTTCTTTAATTAACATTATTCTAAGTCACTATGGACTATTTTTCACCTTATTAATTTAAAGTGGTTATTCTCATTGATTAAATTTATTTGTTGAGGTATCGCCCTTGAGCACGATATTTAATCTGTTTCGATTACTCAAAGGTCTTCGTGTAATCAGATCAATTTGTTAAGAGGATAAAAACCCATATATGAGGTATCAATATGGTTTATATGTAATTTATGTGTATAAATTTAGGACTTATGGTTATCATTGATAAATATAATGGGATAATTAATTTAGAAAATGATAAAGGGAGTGTCCAAAGTTTGAAGTTTGTCCATTGCTGCCTTCTTTAGATTGTGTTTTTAGTATAACTTGCTTATAATTTCTAATATATAACTTCTATTTTTGGTCATAATATTAAATTATGTAGTAAATTTTTTTATCTAATTTTAATTCCCCACCTTTATTTTTAACACTAAATTTTACAAAAAAAAATTAACAAAGTGATAGTTTGATAGCTTAGTTTGTAACCTTATCATGAGATAACATCATGGTCACCACTCTACTATATTTATAATGAGGAATTTATCAATTTCAGTTTCATGAAAAAAACCGTAGAATCAAAACCCAATGATTTTGCATCTTTCTTGGACTCTCTTTCATGTGTGTTGCGAAAATCATAGACCATGTGCCAGAAATTTAAGCCAACAACAACCCCAAAACCCTATGTAACATCATTTATACTTTTCAATATAGTTGCCTATGTGTTTTTATCCACCCAAAAACATTCTCTTTGTATTCATTGGTTCGTATCGAGTTTGCATTAGTAAAGGGTTATCGATAGGTGATTAGTCTATTCACATTCAATATGACATTATTTGGTAATGTGATGATATTTTTGATGATTTATTATTTTCAGCATGGTATGAACTTTTTAGGATGTCCAATTGATTTTATTATTCTTGTTGGGTTGTTAGTTGGGAGGGATAATTTTTTGTGAATTTAATTTTTATTATTTTTATTTTTTGATTAATTTTTTAGTTGAATTAATTTTCAAGTTAATTTTTATCTACTTGATTATATTTTCATTGAACATAGTTTGAAAATTTTAATCTTTAAAATTTAAATATTATTTGATTTAGTAGTTCTAAGAAAGTTAAGTGTTTTGGATGATCATAGTGAAAATAGGTGAAAAGACTTTGTAAGAAATGGGTTATTTCATTTTACTAAATAATTTACCACTACTACAAAACCAAATTTTATTTGCACTAGAAAAACCAATTATTAGTGCTAAAAATCACTAATGTTCTAAGTGTTGATAAAAAATTTTACTTTTATGAGTGTTGAAAAAGTGCTGATAAAGACATCTTTTGTTAGTGATAAAAAACACTAATAAAAGGTTCCTTTTATTAGTGCTGATAAAAGGTCCCTTTAGAGATAAAAAAGTGCTGATAAAAATGGTATCAACACTTGAAAAGAAATAAAAAATAAAAAAATAAACAAAACCCGTAAATAGGTGAGTGATTCATTGGGGGGACACTCCCTCCTATTTGATTTTATCTTTTATCTTTCAACTTTATCTCTATAATTATTATATTATATGATCATTTCAATATTAACAAGATCAAACCCCCATCAATTAATACATAAGGTGAGTTTAAAGGGATAATTTCCATTAAACTAAACAAAAATAAAGAAATGAATTAGAAAATAATTTTAATTATTAAGGATTAGTAAATATTTTATTAGTAAAAAAAATAAAATTCCCAATGAGTTTCAAACTAGGTGTACAGTAATGACCCACTCACTATCCCTAGGAACTATAACTGTTTAACAAACTCAATCAACTCTTTTTGGGATAAATACCTTGGAGAATTAGTTCCAAAACCACATCCACTTTTTTTGTGTCAAGATAAGAATTTTTTCATGATGTATTATACTTAATCACTTTTTTAAAATTATAAAAATGTTTTGGAAATCATTATTTAATAAAATAATTTGAAATCCATTTTAAATTTTTTTGTGAAAACATAAATTTTAAATATATATATATATATATAAGAAATTAAAGAAAACTAAAAATAAATGAGATGAATAAAAGAGAGTACAAATTTTAAATATATAATAAAATAAAAAATTAAATAGATAATAAAATAAAATTTTTAACTATATATGAGAAGAAAAATTTTAAAAAGGTAAGATAAGAAAATTAAAAAATAGATAAGAAAAGAAAATTTTTAAAATAGATAAGAAAATAAAAATCTAAAATATATAATAAAAGAAAAAAAATTAAAATAGATAAGGAAATAATTTTTTTAAAATACATTTGAAAATAAAATTCTGAAAGAGATTTGAAACGTTATTTATAAAATATAAATAAAAGAAAATTTCAAATAGAAAAGAAAAGATTTTTTTTGAAATAGATAAGAAAAGAAAAAATTAAAATAGATAAGAAAAGAAAAATTTCAAATAGTTTAGAAAAGAATAATTTTAAATAAATTAGAAAATAGAAATTTAAAATACATGGGAAAAGAAAAATTTAAAATAGATATGAAAAGATAAATTTAAAATAGATAATAAAAGAAAAATTTAAAATAGATAAGAAGAGAAAATTTTAAAACAGATAAGAAAAAAATTAAAATAGATGAGAAACTAAAATCCTGAAATACACAGGAAAATAAATTTTTTAAATAGATAATAAAATAAAATTTTAAAATATATATTAAAATAATATTTTAAAATTGATAAGAAAAGAAAATTTTAAAATTTATACATTTTAACTTCTATAAATACAAAAATAATATTATAATTATAGAGAGAGTGAGGAAATATAAGAGATCAAATAAAATAATAATAAAAAGAAAACAGAACAAAATTCAAAAGATATACTCTCTATTTTTATAAATAAAGAAAAGATGAGGGAAAAGGTTTTGAAAAATAAATTCAAGAGAGAACATTAAGGTTGATGTTTAAAACTTCCATGAGATGTAAATAGCTATACCCGTCACTTCGAGAATAAAAATTAAGCACATGGTGGGAAATAGTTTTTTATAAGAAATTTAAAATAATCATAAAACAAATATAAAAAAAATTAAAAAGAAATTAAAAATAAAATTTAAAATGATAATAAAAATTAAATTAAAAAATAATTTAAAAAGGAGATTAAAAAATGAAAAATGAAATTTAAAAAAAGTTAAAATAAAAAAAAAACTAAAAATGAAATTTTAAAAAATAATAAGGAAATTAAAAATAAATAAGAAAGAAATTAAAAATAAATTTAAAAAATATAAATTTAATTTGTGAACTTTTATTTTATTTTACTCAAATTTTATTTTATTTATTTGTTTTTGTTTATTAGTTTTACACAAAATATTTATTTATTTTCAAGAATATGTTTTTTTAAGGAATGATGCATTAGTTTTTCAAATTAAGTTTTTTAGTATTTTAATCATAGCTTGAGACCCAAAATATAGAATTGAGAAATTTTTATTAATACAGATGGTTATAGAAATAATATACATTTCATTTAAATACTTCAATGTCTAATTTTCTAATTTGTTTTTTAATTTTCAATCCAAAGCTTCATCAAATTTTTTAATATTGTTTTCATATTAAATTTTCTATTGTTTTAAGGATATGTTGATTCGGAAAATTTATATTGTGATGATTTTTCTACATTGTAAAGATAACTATATTATCTAAATAGTTTTCAACTCGAATGATGACTAAAAATAATATTTATAATGTCTAATAGTGGACAGAACCTAGTGTTATAAATCCGCTACGAATTAAAATATTATTTTTAATATATTAATATATTTATTATTTGAATTAAAAGTTTTATTATTTTATTTTTATTAAGAAATATTGCAAGAATAATTTTTTTATTAATCTATCTTTAAAATGCATATTTGAATTTTTAATTCCAAAAATATTTTTAAATGCGCATCTTCTAGTCAATGTATTTTATAGAAAGTTCCAAAATAATTTATTATAAAGATTAATTTTTTTATTCATTTAGGCATTCATTTTCAGGATGAAAATGAAATATTTTGGTTTTATTATTTTGAGTTGATTTCCATGATTTTAATGTTTCTAAATTCATGTTTGATGCTAACAATGTTATTAAAACGTGTTTTTATCACTTTTAATGTAGTATCTTCAAAGTTAGATATTATAAAATGTATTAATATAGAAGGTTATTTTAAATTTTACTTTTTAATTTTATAGAATAGCTTTATACGAGATTCTGGTATTTTCTTTGACCTATCTTTATGGAATTGTTTTATACTTTTAATTGAGTTTTTTAAATGAGTTTTTTTCCAATGACAATATTTTAGACAATATTTCTCTCTCTTATCAATAATTAAAAAATAATAATAATAATATTATATTCTAAATGCCTAAGTATTATCTTGGTATTGTTGAGTTAATTTTATAATAAATGGATTAGGATACTTGATTAAATGAACGTCAAGATTCATCAGACCTAGACTTTAATGACTTAAATATCTTGATGTATTCTAGAACATTAACAAAGGATGAGAAATCGATAAATAGAGATATTTAGAATCCTCGACAATCTACAAACATGACATCAGTATTCCTTGAAGATCATTCTCCAATTTTCATCGTGATAGACTTCTCTCAAAGTGATTTCATATCTAAATCTTATATTCTCCTACTAAAGTATGAAAAATTGTAATTTCCAAATCACTATCTTATTTTATTATCATTCTCACCTTGTGTTTGTCATATATCCTTAATAGAATTGAGACTAAGAAAAAAATATTATCTTCCTCATCTTTCTTCTTGTTGGTGCTCACTACCTTTAAAGTAAGGGACTGAAGTTTTCTTGTCTTTTTTCCTTTCAAAGGGAAAGGGACTATCACTTTGAGGTTTCATACTTCATTATTAACGAATTTGGGTCTTTGTATCTCATTTATTTTTACAAACTCCAAAGAAAGGGAATGTTTTGGTGTCATGGATACCATTAAATCCAAGGGACTGATATATTAAATCCTCAAGAGATTGAGGTTATTGACGTAGGGGCGCCTTTTGGAACTATTTCCGAACTTCCAAATATTTTTTACTATTTACTTTTGGAAATTTAATTTTTTTAAACATTTTGTCCATTCATTTCATAATTTGTTTAATCCATCAAGAAAAATTAATTAAATTATTATCAAATCACTTATTAATTTATTCTTACACTTTTATTATTATATTTATTTATAAAATCATGATTTCAATTATTTTATTATTTTAATTATTTATAATATTTTAATTTCAATAATCTTTTAGAAACAAGTTTTTAAATATTTAAAATTTAGAATTAATTTTTATAAATAGAAATTCACCTCCAACTTATTAGACTTTACCTCATGTCATCAGTGGTCAAATTGACTTCTTTATCATTAGTGGTCAATTTTTCTACTTTTATACTAAATTTAGATCAGAGATATGAGATAAAATGGAAAGAGGGGGTGAATATCCATTTAATTTTTTAAAGGGGAAAAATTATGTCTATAAATGTTCTTACATGTGTTTTTTGTTTTTTTATTAAACACAATATTTATAATTTATGAAAAATAAAAATTCCTCTTATAATTTTACGTGAAGATGAATTTTTTACTTTCTCACTACGTTTGAACTATATTTTGAGTTCTAGTTATCCAATTTTGATAATTACTATTTCATTTTAAATAAAACAAGTTTAAAAAATTTAAATTCAACTATTAAAAAGTTTAATTCAATATTTATCATGTTCTAATTTTTATGAGAACATCATACATGCTTTTGGTATAAACAATATTTTTTTTGTTATTGTGGCGTTAGATTTTTATTTTTTTATTTAATTATAAAATGAGTTATATAGAATTATTTCTTATGAAAATTATATTATTATAAATATAAAAAATTTATTTAAATTTAATTATAATAAATAGAAGTCTGATTTTATTGTTTAAGTAGTGAAAAAATTTCCTAATTTTATACAACAAATCCGAAATACTGGATTTTAAAGAATTCACAAATATTTTTCATTCAATTATATCTCTCAAGATATACATTATAATATCATGATGTTTCTTTGGTTATAAAGATAATATGTTTTTTTTCTAAATTTCATTCAATCAAATAAAAATATAAAAATTTCATTTCGATGCATTAAAAAATAGCGAAATTTTCAGCATTTTTTAGAGTTTTTATTTTTTGTTTTCACTATTTTTCCATCATATAATTTAAAATAATTGTTGGATTGAAGACCTTATTATTTATTGGTAAATATCTCTAAATAATTTTCATTTATCACATCTGAATCATCCTCTAATTCAGTCATTTTGATGGATTAAAAATTCATCAAAGTTTGTGTGTTCAACTTTTTCATGAAATAATACACTATTCATGAAATATTTTTTTTATAATGGGAATTATTATTTTTTAAAATCCAATTATTTTTAAAATACCAATTATATATTTTTTAAATTCCAATTTAGTTTTTTAAATGCTAATTCTTTTTTTAAAGTGATAATTAATTTTTTATTTCTAACGGGGACTTAATTTTTTATTTCTAATAGTGAATTATTATTTTTTATTTGTAATGTAAAATTAATTTTCGTAATAGTGAATTAATCTTTTTTTTCCAATAGGGAATTAATTTTTTTTATTTCAATTGGTGAATTAATTTTTTATTTAGAATATTTTTGTTTTTATATTTTATGTTAATTTTATGGAATCATATATTTTCAAAAAAATATTTAATGTTAATGATATTTTTCAAACATATTTTTTAATATCTAATGAAGTATAATTAAATGTTTTTATCAATATATGCTACATGAAATTGTAAATTCTTTTGAACCATCAATTTATCTTACTGTAATTATGAGATTTCTTTGACTTGATATTATGGAAACTATTTAATTATTTAATAGGTAATTAAATTTCGTTCAAATTGGTTTTAAAGTTTTAAAATCAAACAATTATCATTACAATAATTATTTAGGATGGATTATGTTATCACCGACAACATTTTTAACCAAAATTGTTTGAATTTAAAACTTAAAAACTAATTCAAACCAAATTGAATTACCCATTAAATAACTAAACAGTTTCCATAATAACATGCCAAAGAAATAAAATAATTATAGTAAGATAAATTGACGATTCAAAAGACTTTCCAATTTCATGTAGGGCATATTAATGAAAATTTTTAATTATACTGCATCAAATATTACAAAATAAGTTTGAATAATTTCATTTATATTAAATATTTATTTATAAAAATAATAAAATCAATGAAATTAACTAAATATATAAAAACATAAATATAATAAATAAAAAATTAATTTACTGGTAGAAATAAAAAATTAATTCACCATTAAAAAAATTCACCATTAGAAATAAAAATACTAATTGACCATTAAAACAATTATTTGATGGTACTTAAAAATTTAATTAGTGTTTAAAAAAGATATATTGACATTTCAAAAAAATAATATCCATTTTAAAAAGTAATTAATTTTCATTTAAAAAAATTAATTGGTATTTATATAAAATATATCATTTTGTAAAGATTAGATTGCATTTTAAAATAAAATTATTTGATGAATAATGCATTATTTCTTGTACAAGATGAAAAAGATTTGGTGAATTTTTAATCCATTTAATGACTAAATTAGAATTTGTTCCAGTATAATTAAATGAATTTAAATTTGAGACATTTCCAACTAATCTAGAAACACTAAAATTGCACAATTATGATAAAATATATGATAAAATAACTATGAAATAACCGAAAACTAATTTAAAAAAACGGTTAATTCATCCATTTTTAAGGAACCTAAATGAAATTTTTATATTTTTCATGTCTTTTAATTTAATATATAAAAAATTATTAGATTTAGAAACCATAAAAAACCTGAAATTCTTATTTATATCATGATATATGTCTTTGAAATAAAAATGATTTTGAATTCTGGAAATTCTAGAATTCCAGATTTATTTTATAAACTTTAATTTTTTTTGCACTACTGAAATAACAAAATTAGAATTAAATTTCCTTTAATTAATTATAGATTAATGTGTTAAATTTTCATAATTCATAGGTTTAAAAATAATTAAATCTATATAAATAATGTTATTATTACATAACCAAATAAATATAATGGTGCAATAAGAAAAAAATATTATTTTTACCAGAAGCACGTATCATGTTCAGATCAAAATACGAAGAAGTCATAGATTTAATTAGACTTATTCATTGTTTAAAAATAGTTTTTAAGCTTTTTATATTTTTAATGAAATATTAATTATAAAAATACAATTACTAGAACATAAGATATAGATAAAAAATAGTGAGCAAGTAAAAAATTTATTTTCACATAAAATGATAAGAGGGTTTTGTAATTTTTAGAAGTTATAAATATCGCTTATAATAAAAAAACATAAAACACTTACAGGAACTTGTAAAAAAAATCTTCCACTTTTTTTTATTACAAAAATTAATATTTTAAGCCATAAATTCCCCCTATTTTTGTAAATAATCAAAATGATAGCTATAAATTTTTTTAAATAAATATTATCATGAAAAACGTTTTATCCCCCATTCAACTTTTTGGATATGAAAATATTTACAAAAATATTAAATATGAGAATATAAAAATAACTTTAACTTCCCCTAATCATATTCTATATGAATAAACATTTTATAACATGCTATAAATAATAAATAAAATAGTTAAATCCCCCATAAAAGGAATAGAAATTTTGATAGAAGAGCTCCCCCTGAATGAAATTATCAGTTTATATAAAATAAAATTCTAAAAACTCCCTATATATCAATTAACTAAAACATTATTTAGATATTATCCACCATTTGTTTTAAATTTTAAGAACATGTGTTAGATTCCTAAAAAAATCAAACAAAAGCATTTTTTAGTACCCATGCTATTTTGGGTCCAATTAGATTACTAATAAATTTTTTTGATACCCAAATAGAATTTATAAATTTATTATAAGGAACATGAGGGGATAATTTTTTTGATATAGAAACTATAGTAATAATGAGTTATTGAGGAAACTTTAGATAAAATTCATCCACATAATTTCTTTGTAATAGGCATTTAAAACAAATAACTATATAAAAATTCCCATTATAACTTTTAATAAAATAGGTCTTGTGAATTTTAGGAATATGATTATTATAAAAAAATAATGATTTACATTTATTTAGTTTAATCACTGACACCATATTATCATTTTTTTCTTTTCCATGAACAAAGTTAGATACCCTTTTTTAAAATTCAAAATTTTATTTTTTAGATTAACATTCTCTTTTTGAAATATTTTAAGGTCATCAAAAACTTTATCTTTTATAGATGAATTATATTTTCATAAATTGTGATTTTCCTTTTCAAGATTAGAAATTTTATTTTCCATATTATTAATTTTATCATTTTATATATCAAACTCATAAATATTTGTTTTCAATTTTTCATTTTCAAAAATAAGATTTCTCTTTTCTTTAGAATTTTTTTTGAAATACATAGTAAAAATTTCATAATTTTTAGAAATATTTTCAATTTCCATTTTAAATTTATCACATAAATCTGTTAATTTTATAACATTTGAATTTTCATAATTATAACTAGAAGAAAAATTAGAATCATAACCATAATTAAAGAATTTTTAAACTTATTCGTTGTTTATATTAAACAAAGACTAATAGGTTTTAACATATCTTCAAAAGGATTTGTTACCTTAGGGTGTTTTCCCATTAAAGTAAGATTACTAGTTTCTTTTTCACTAGAGTCTGATTCTCCAATGTAACTTCTACTAGCATGATAAGCTCATTTGATTTACTTTTTATAGTTCTTATCTTTCCCTTTTTGTTTCATCCTTGGAAATTCATATTTTCTATGACCGAGTCTCCATCATTCATGAGATATAATTATAGATTTACCTTTATTAAATTTTCTTTTGAAATACCTCTTGTATCTCTTTGTTTTCACTTCACCCTTTTTATTAGTTTTCCTTTTCTTTATGAGTCCTTATATGCATTTTCCAACTTGGCTTAGATCGTATTTTTTCTTTGATCTAGAAGATTATGGGGAATCCATATAAGATTTACCAGACACATATTTAGATTTAAAAGAAACTACCTTTGTTTCTGTCAACTGAATCTAGATCATTATTCTTCAAATCAAGATAACATTAAAATAAAGATCCAATCAACTCACCTGTAGATTATCTTGTAAAATCTTTTCTCTCTTAAGTGGATACCTTCTTTTAATTCCACTTATTTAGTAATGATCGAATTATCCTTTCAATAAACTCTTTATTATTCATAGTTTCATGATCTGTTATGATTTTTTTGACGATCCTTGTGAATATATTGATCATCTCATTCACACATTCATAGTTAGACATATAAATTCTTAAAATTCAGCTCTGTGAATTCCAAACCTAGTTCTCTCTGGTTTTTCAGTTCCTGGATGAGTGAAATTCAAAGTAATCCAAATTTCAGAATAATTTTTACATATTCTATTTAATGGAGTTTAGGATTATTAGAAATGATGCACTAAGAACACGATAATCTCATATGTTCATACTATTTCAACATTCAAGTAATTCTGTGCTCAACATTTTACATCATTTGTAACGAACTCTCAAGGAAGGAATAGTTATTTTTTAACTCCATTTTCCTTGAATAGATATACTATACCTTTCTTGTAATTCCTCAACCTCATCATTCAAAATCCATTATAAGGCCCTGCATCAACTCTTTCATCAACAATAATCTTTATGCTTCTATCGAGCTATAATCTTTGTTTTATTGTTTCTATCAATGGAGAGGTATGCACATAATCCTTTTTAATAATGGTTATAGTACATATAAAAGGTATTCCCTAGGTTATTAACACCTATCCAAAAATTTGGACACTTAGGTTGGGACTGCTCGTGTAGAAATCATGGGTTCTTGTCTGCTCCTGCAAAAGGCTATGTGTAGGTTTGGGGCTCCTCCTCACAAAGTCCGGGGTTAGGATTTCTCCCTTATAAGATTTTGGTTTTGTATTTTTCCCACATAGAAGTATATATATAAATATAAATATATATATATATCTCATTATGGGTTCCATAATCCATTGGTTGGGGTGTGAAGAGTAGACATATGATCACTGTGATCAGAACTACTATAAAATTCTTTGTATTCATCTCTTTAATTTTTAGCATACAATCTTTACACATCCACTATAAAAATTATTTTAAGAAATAATTTTTTAATAATTTGAGACCACCAAAATTTTCAATTAATTTTTAATAACTCATATAATTTTAATAAAGGCCTATTTACCCCCTTTACTCCTTCTTCCATCAACCATTCGAATCCTACAAAATCAAAGTCTATTTTTTTTAAAAAGGTTAAATAAATTAACAAATTTTAAATAAAATAAAAGAATCAAATAAATTAAAGTTCACCAATATAAATAAATGTAATAATAAAAGTGGAAGAAAAAGTTATTGAGTGATTTGAGAATGAATCAATAAACATTCTTGATGGATTAAATAATTTATGAATAGATAAATTGAAAATGATAAATGAATTATATTTTTAAAGTAAATAAGACACAATATTTGGAAAGGTATTTCAATAATAGTACCCAAAGGTACCCCTACATCTACCACCTTAATCTGATGAGGATTTAATATATCAATTCCTTGTATTTAATGGTATCCATGGTATCAGAAAATTCCTTTTATTTTTAGGTTATAGAATGAAACCAGATACAAAGACCTCTGCTCTTTAACAGTGAATCTAGAAACCTCAAAGAGATAGTCCTCTATCTTTTGAAATTAATAATTAAAAGAAAACCTTAGTACCTCATTTTAATGGTAGAGAGAAATAATAATAAGAGATAGGGTAAAACAAATCTTTTTTTATTAGTTTCAATTCTATCAAGGAATATAATGAACACAAGAGGGGGATGAGAATAAACCAGTTAATTATTTGGATATTATAATTTTTCCACACTTTAGAATGAGGATAGAATATTATGAAATGAAAGTACTTTGAGATTCATAAAAAAATTATTACAATTTGAGAATGGTCATTAAGTAATATTGGTGTCATGTTTATATTTCCAAGGCCTCCAAATTTCTCTATTTATAAGCTTCTCATCCTTAGGTAATGTTATAGAATCTACTAGGAGGTTTAAGTCATTGAAGTCGAGGTTCAATGAATCGTGAAAATTATTTGACCAAGAGTCCCAATCCCTTTAATATAAAATTAACTCAACATAACCAATATAATATTTCGAGAATTAAAAAATAATAATATTATTTTTATTCAAGAATAATTGAGGAGAGAGAAAAGTATTATCCAAAATATTATCATTCAAGTTAAAAAGAATTTGAACAACACTCAATATAAAGTTTAAAACAATTCCATATATAAAGGTCAAATAAAGTATAAGAATCTAACATAGTGCTATTATATAAAATTAAAAATTTGGATTTCAAATAAAATTCCATGCTAATAAATTTGAAAATATAAAACATTAAATATACTACATTAAAAATAATAAAACACGTTTGAATAAATTCATTATAATCCACCAGAATTTAGTAACATTAAAATCAAAGAAATCAAATCAAAATAATAAAATCAAAATATTTGAGTTTCATAATGTAAATGAATGTGTGAATGAAGAAAAAATTAATATTCCTAATAAATCATTGCAGAACATTCCATAAAATACTTTGGTTATAAGATTCACATTTAGAAAACATTCTATAATTTAAAATTCAAATGAATTATCTATACTAAATCTTATAATTTTCATTCCACATGTTAACCCCTCCATAATTTAATTACGAAGGTCAAAAAAGTTGTCATTATTATCCCTATAACAGGATATCTAGTTCCATTCTCCCTCCATTCATTTTTGATTTGGTTTGACTCCCCATTCCCTCCTCCTCATCTTCATGCCTCTTGGATCCTCAACATCAGAGCTCCACCTATGCCTCAGATGTATTCCTTTACAACTCCCCACTTATACCTCTATCTATCCTACCCCTTCACCTTCCTATATACCTCACCTATTTCTACCCACCCTAAAAACATTTTACATCTCCTAGAATCTAGGTTTTCCCCCATCCAACCAATGTTTTATCTTCCTCAAATATCTAACATTTTTCATCCCTATAACCTACTCATGATAGCCTATATTTTTTGCCTATATCCTTGCATTAGTATCCAATTTTTTGTCATTATGTATGGTCTATTTGATTTACGATCCATAACCTCCATACATAAACTCAGATACATGACTTCCCCATCATTTTGGACTCTTAAAACTATCTCTTACACCTTTTTTATTTCCTTAGTTATGCATATTTCCTAATCAGTCCATTGCCTCCTCTTAAATTATATGACCTTCATTAACCTTGTAGTTTTTATTTATCCCATCCCAATAATTTCTATTATTTATTACCACATCATCGAGCATTCTTTATTCCTAATACTTTAAAAACTATCTGTTATTCTTCCTCTTCATCCATTATCATATTTTTTTAGAATTTAATACATTTCTTGTTTTCCATTCACTATTGGTATATGGTATTAACTTTAGGATATTATATATGTATATGATCTTAGTATGTTATCATGATTTTAGTATAATACATTACTTTTTAGCATGTCATATAACTATATATATTTTCATGAATATAAAGTGATTGCAATATTTTTTCCGATGAAAACACAACACATAATTTTTTTTTATTTCCATAGCAGGTTCACCACCTATACAATGGTATATACTTATATAATTATTTTTATTCACAATTATTCCCAAAAGTTTCCAATAAGTTTAATGTATCATAACTCACAATTATTTCTCTACTTGAAATTATATTTTCTAATTTCGCATCCCATGTGGTTCTGATTTTGAATCAATAAGATATCGGACTAATGTTGGTAAACTTTTGGTAGGCTTTAGGATCATCTATGGAATAGGAATTAGTTCTGTATTGGTTAACTCCTCCCATCTCTCAAACACATAAGCCTTTAATTTTTTTGTTTAGATATATTTTAATGGATTCCAGAAATATAATAACAGAAAATAACATTGAGAATCATTTTCACTTAGTCCCTATAAGTTTTATATGTTGTTTTCCTCATATTTCCTTTGAATTATATATTTTTCATATATGATAATTATATAAATGTATAATAATATTTTTATGTCCATTTTATGTATACATATATTTATATATATATGTTTTTTATATGTATATATATGTTCTATATATTTTAACCATTTTTGTATTAATACAATATTTGTCTGATAGATTAACTATAGTTTGGGGAACCATGTGATAAATACTTACCTATTATTCCTTAACTGAGTAATCCAAGTTAGAATCTATTATTTCCTAGGTGACTTCTACTCATGTTTTCTCCTCTCTTAAGTGATACCAAGTGGCATCTTTGATCTATTCCATAATGAAAATCAACACAAGTCTGCAACCGCTCATAAAAAATTATCATTGGTATCATTTAATATATGTGAGATCACAGGAAGAAGATTCTTATCCCATGTATAGGAGTGACTATTTTGTTTCTCAATATTAGTATAATAATTGAATCTTTATTTTATATTATGGTTTTGGTATGTATTTACAAATTTTTTATCCTATTTTTTATGTATTTTCTTATTTTTATTCTTTGTTTTTTTGTGTTTTCATGTATATCTACATGACCAGACTCGACCATGACTCTGCACCTTAATACTTGTACAATTCCTAGTAATCTACATTTATATATTTGAATTTAATTTCATATATATATTTTTAAATTTCATCAACCTGTATCCTTCCTAATAATTGATACGACTTGGTCCCATCATCAAATTTTGGATTTTTTTCTTATTTAAATCAAATATATATATAGAGTGATCTATATAAGAGGCCAAATTTGTTTTAAATTACACTCCACATAAACCTAGATATTTTATTATCTGTATTAAATATGATATTTCCTAATATCTCTCTTTCAAATTTTCCCTATTTTTTTTAATTATATTCAAATTTCAGTAAATATTTCTCTAGGGAATCCAACTTGGAGCCCCTATGTAACATCCTTTTCCCTTGATTGGGTTAGTTTTATCCCTTTCTATATTCCCTTCTAGTTTTAAAAATCCTTAAAAATAGTTTTTATGGGATTTACTATAGGTTTCAGGATAGGTACATGTCATGTACCTGAAGTACACACAGTATACCTGAAATACACGTTGTGTACTTGGGGATAGATTCAAGTCGTGATGTGGGGGTCACACTGTGAGCTGGTACACATCGTTTACCTGAGGTACACATCGTGTAGTGGTTCAATGTTGTTTTTTAACCTGAGGTGATGGGTTTTTTTTGGCGTAACACGTCCAGTATGGACTTCATGTCATGAACAAGGGGCACACATCATGCCCAAGCCTGTTCCCAGTTTAAAGTCACATGTTGAGGAGTTTTTATTGGTCATTGTCTCTCCAAACATAATGTATCTCAACCCTAGACTCTTCTAGACCTTCTTTAGAGGCATATCACCTTCCAGATTGATCTGATCAGCTTTCTTTTCATCATTGCTTCTACGGTGTGTCTCTCTGGGTAAGTCTTTTCTCCAAATATTTCTTGAGTTTTATCACTATAGTTCCCTAGCCTGGCATTATCAGATACACTTATCCATGTTGGATGTTTCTTTTCTTTTTCTTCTAGATCCATTGCAAGATATTGTTCTAGAGGCCTTTTTACTTTGTTGGTTGCGGTGCGATGAGTGTCCTTATTCAGGTATGTGTTTTTTCCATATTTCATAGAACTTTTGTGTTTATGTTTGAATAAATCTTATCATGGATTGGATCCTAGCATCTCCTTTGGTGTTTTTGGGTTTCGTTCTTGGTTTTGTATTCCTTTTCGGGCGGTTGAAACTCGAACTATGAGGTAGATGGTTCCATCACTAGACTATGATAATGAACCTATTTTTCATGCTTTGAAAATTTCTTTATAAATTGATTTATGAAATTAGAATGATTTTTGTATGTGTAAAAAAAAGTTATTTTCAATAAAAATAGTTTTTCTTAGATTTTGATAAATTAATTATAAATGGTTTTGAATTGTTATTCAAGACATTAAAACGTGTTTGTGAAAACGAGAACATGGGTTACATTGGGTACTCAGGTGGAAGGTTTAGCTTGAGAGAATCATTCATTGCTTTGTGATTATCAAGGAGGTTTGTCTTGGGGATTTCCTCTGTTTCCAAGGACTATTGTTCTAGGCGACTGATATTGAAATTTTGGGGGGTTTACTCATGGGTTATTACTCTTCTTCCGAGGCCCGTTGTTCTAGGATCGGTTTTGTGCACATGATTATTTTGGTATGAGTAATCTGTTGCCTAGACCTGTAATATTCCTTAGTGTTGTGATACCTATGATTCTGGTTTATACTTCTTGGATTTCTAAGTTAGCATTGATATTCATTTTGATGCTTGTGAAAAATGATATGGAAATATGCTTTGGAAAATGACATACCTGCATTTGTTTAAAACTCTGAAAAAGGGAATGTTTACCATGTTTTTTATAAAACTTCTTTACTACTTATCATGCCATGTTTTATTTAAAAATGAGAATACATGATTTTTTATATAGAGACGTGTTATGGAACACCTTGGTGGGATCCTACTGAGCCTTTTATCTCACACCCTTCACACTGCTTAGATGGTGTGTAGACCTTTATTTTTCTTCCGGTACAGGGAACAGAAAGGTGCCACAATGTGGCAGCGAGGTTTGCATCAGTTGGGATTGGTAGCTGATGGTGAGATGGATGGAGTTTGTCCATGCCATCATTATAGTAAATGTTGGTTTTGAGTCCCTTGAATTCAGACTTGTCTTTTTGAGTTTTTATCCCGTTATTATATTTGTTTTGTTTTCATTGTTTTATTATAGTTATAGAATTTATATTTTGTTTGTCTTATGATGTTCCATTGTTTCCTTTGATATATATTACATGTTGTTGTTTGGGTGAAATCATTCCCTCAGTTTTTTCATTCGATGCCAGAGTTCTTTTCACAGGCCCGTAAGGATTTGTAACACCCTTCAGGTATGTGATGGATCAGGTCGGCTTCCGAGTTTGAGGGTAACCCATGTCGGTTCGTTATAGTTTGTCATTAGAGGTGTTATTTCCTCAAGAATATTTTCTTGGGATGTATATTAGACTGAAGATATGATTTTTGGGATGTGATAGGTATGTTGCGATGAGTTCCTGGACAGATCTTGTCGCAACGAGACTCAAGTTACCATGGGATGTTGGGATATGTGTCTCTAGTGTTGGTTTTAACTTTCGAAATCATAGTTTCTCCTCATGGGTTTTCTATTTTTAACTGATATTTATTCTATTTCAGACCATTCTTATGTTTCGGTATGCATTAGTATGCCTCCAAGGCATGTTCAACCGGTTCCTCAGTGTAACTGGTGCTCCTCAAGGGAATCCACATATGGATCAAAATATCATCGAGACTATCGTATGGGCAGTCCGTGCTATTGATTATGATGTTCCTCGAGTTCAGAACGAAGTGGTTGATGTACAACCAGGAGTTGGAGGAGAAAGAGATCGATCGCGGGATTTCATACATTATAATCCACAATCCTTTAAAGGGACGACTGAACCTCAAGAGGCGGAGGATTAGCTGGATAGGATCAATAAAATCTTCAAATTTTTGGATACACCTGAGAATATTAGGGTGAAGTGCATAGTGTTCAGACTCAAGGGTTCCCGCAAGAATTGGTGGGACTCTATAGTCCAGGAATACATACATGTGGGATTGGATTGGAAGGGTTTCAAAACCCTGTTCTTTCAGCAGTTTTTTCTAGAGTCTTTGATGTTTGAAAAATCTCTTGAGTTCCTATCATTAAAGCAGAGAGAGTGTTAGGTGTCATACTACACCAACTGGTTTGCTGAACTTGTCTGTTTTTCTCTGAACGTGGTAAGCAGTGACCAGTTGAAGGCACATAAGTACATACAGTTTTTGCAACTGGACTTTAGATTTTAGGTTTTCATGTTGAGGATTTTTACCTATGTGGATACAGTGGATAAATAAATGATGGAAAAGATGGATATGGAAGGAAAATTTGGTGCTACTGCCTCTTTTCTTCTAATTGGTGACAAATTTAGTGGTGTGAATGGGAAGAAGATGAAGTGGTAGGACTATAGAACAAGTGGTGGAGATGGTTCTCAGTAGCGAGCCTCCTCCAAAACGTATGTTGCAGCTGGAAGTGTGCTTCTGACTTGCTACCAGTGAAACAAGGGGGGTCACACCAGAAGTTATTTTCCTATGCCCATGAAGATGTGCAATAACTGTAGATGTGTTGGTCATCTACAACATTTCTGCCAGGATGGGGATACGCCTCATTATAATTAGGGTTCTTCAGCTCCAAAGACTACTGTGGTGTAGTCAAAAGCTTTAAAGACTACAGGGCTTCACCTATAGGCCTCAGTAGTGAAGCATTTAAATGTAGTAGAGGAGTGTCCAAGGGATGTTGATGCAGGTCCATCAATAGTGAGAGGTATACTCCTTATTGTAGCTTCAGTAGATACTACATTGTTTGATATTAGTGCATCGCACTCATTTACTAACGGAAAATTGATTTTTTTATTATCAAAACACCTTTGCAGAAAAAGTGAGAAACTCCAAGATCCAACATTAAAACAAAAAACAATCAAAAAAAGAGAAAAACCCAAAACAAACTATTAGATCTTCCCCTCCCCAACAATTAAACCATAACGACAAGCATCCACCAAGGCATGACCATTCGACTAGAAGTACCATGTAGAATTTCACAAGAACATAACTGATGGAATAGCCATAACCTCTCTCTTCCAAATCCAAATTCCATGATCCGGTGAAGACTTAATGCTATGGACCCCATCTGAATCAGATCCAAGTAGAGTTCTGGTTGAGAGCACCAAAACTTCCCATCAAAACAAAACATAAATCTGATCCAAGAGTAGAAAGCTCAAACCAACATTCCCCCAGTCCAAACAACCAAAAACACCAAGTTAAACAGATTCAATAAAGAGAAACATAATCTTAATATAATCTATTTCCTTAAACAATTTCCAGAATAAGGATAAAACCTGGATGCCTGGTACATCTATCATTAGATTTTCAAGCTTAGAAGCCAATTGATCCCAATACTAAATATTATCCTCAATGTTGATATTCTCATTATTGTAGTCCCTTACAATAATTATATCATGTTTATCAATCCAGGAGTATTGTTCCTTGTTAAGAGTCATCCTGATAGCCCTCCCCATCATTTTAGTAGGCTCCTCATCAGTTTCATTAAGTAACAAGACCTGATTGTCCACTTCTTCATCAGAACTTAAAAGTAAATCTAAGGATTGATCACCCTGGTCCACTGGGATCAAGTAGATAAAATTCACAGAGGAAATAGTCATTTCATTTAAGTTCATCGAAGAATGAGTCTCCAAAGGAGGAGTTAAGGAGGAGTGATCCTTCTTCCCCTTCCTCCTCCTAAGACTTATATTGCTCTTCGGGCTTGAAGCTTCATCTGCTGATAGTCCAGGTTTACTTCCATTGGGGTTTTCCACACAAACCCCATCTACATAAACTGAGTTAGTTGGATCAGGTATCAAACCTACCTTTGAGAGGCCTTCAAAACTGTAACTCAAATGTAGTGAGGCTCGGTTCAAAACTGTAACTCAAATGTAGTCAGCATCATCCATAGGAGTCCTCTACCTCCCCTTACACTGCTCCCCACTACCCAACCCTACCACCTTAGTGAAAGAAGCTCCAGAAACAACATCCTCATCACCCAACATCTGCTCCATAACCGTTTACTCCCATTCATGCGACTTCCCACCCTTACAGCCTCCTGATGGACCAACCCATCCCCCTTACGCACTCTATGATTGGAAGGACTATCCAGTTCCCACCTCAACCTCCTAAACACCTCCGACACCTTCAAGTTAACCTGAGGCACCACAACCTTCTTCACTGGATCAGTTCCAGAAACATCCTCAAAGGAAACACTACAACACACTGGAACATTTTCAGGTATTTTCTCCTCTACAGGCTGCAATGAATGAGGTCCCCAACCTATACCATCTAAATATTTTTGCCCCTGTTCCAATATAGCCTCCTCTCGTATCTATGGAACCTTACCACTACCATTATCCTCAAAACTTTCTTCAAACCTAGCTTTCCGATGAAAATCCTCCAACGCATGACCTGGCCGCATGCAAGCATAATAGAAATCATTTCCCTTTCCCTTACCCACCAGTGCTGAGGCCCCCCATCAACAAACCTCTGAAGAGTGTCCCAGCCACTTGCAGGAGTAACAAAAATCCATCCAGTTATCATATATCACACAATTTTTTCAACTTTATTCATTACTGATAGTAATCTATACATAATCAAAAGGCATTTTATACACATCCAATTCCACAAAACCACGTATATTAACAGGGTGAAAAAATGACTCAGTGCGACTATCGGAACATAGAAATCTACCAATGAGATTGAACATAATTCTAATAATAGAGGTATTCCGAAACAGTAAAGGGAGATTAGGGAAGCTTACCAAAACCGCATAGGAAGGAGGATCATGCTTCATTTTAAACTTGAAAGACAAGTGAAATAGGAAGAATCAGAACCTTTTGAAGCTACGGGGGACATTCACCCAAGCGTGGATGAGGTCCTCCTCTGATGAAAAACTAATCATGATATGATGGTTTTCGAGAAAACCCATTGTCTCCCTCTCTCAAAGATCCCATAAATCAAAGGAAAACCAGTTGAAAGAATCAACTGAGGGTATCCTCTTATTAAACCTAGCAACTAAATTGAGATTTAAGAGAACAGAGGTTTCCGTGAGTTTTGAAGTCGAAAGCTGAAGGTTAGGGAGGCCATCAATGAGATCCAAAACTTTAGGACAAGGAGAAGTTATATCTACACGTTTTATTGATATGATTAAACTTCCAATAGAACTTATGCCCTTTAAAATGGAGTTAGAAACACCTCTTAGTAAGAGGAAATATCAGGGGTTCATGTGTCCTTGTTTTTTCATAATAGCTGACATGGAGTTGGTCTAAGATTTTATCATTCTTGATATGGATTTTTTTATCATAATCATCGGTATGAATTGTCTTGTCTCTCATCAAGATGACATTGATTATTATCACTGGGGAATTTTGTTTCTTACTATTAATGAGAGCTCTTGTGTGTTTCAGGGAGATTGTGACCTGAGTTTAGGTTGTGTAAGACCATCCCACCAAGAGATCCGGAGTTTGTTGGTTATTGTTGTGTTTGATTCCGATGAACTTTTTTCTATTGAGGATCTTCCAATTGTTGTTCGATATTTTCCTGATGTTTTCCTAGATTACTTCTCTGGTCTTCATCCAGAGAGAGAGGTAGAGTTCACGATTGACCTGGTTATTGGTATGCATCCGATATCAATGACTTGTTATGATATGGGAGAAGCAGAGTTGGAAGAGATCATGATTCAGTTGGACGACCTATTAGAAAAAGGTTTTGTTCACCCTAGTGTTTCTCCTTGGGCATACCATGTGATCCTTTATAAGAAAGCGCATGGTTCACTTCAGTTATGTGTGGACTATCAAAAGTTAAACTAGGCAAAGGTTAAGAGAAAATATCCTTTGCCTTGTGTGGATGATTTTTTTGATCATTTTAAGGGAGAAAATCTGTTTTTAAAGATCGATATTTAGTAGGGTTATCATCATCTCAGAGCCTGGGAGTCTGATATACCTAAGATGGCCTTCAGGAGAAGGTATGGGCATTATGAATATCTTGTGATGAATTTTGGTCTGACTAACACTCCTATAGTTTTTATGGCCTTGATGAATCAGATATTGAACCAATATCTTGACAATTTTGTGGTTGTTTTTGTGGATGATATTCTAGTTTATTTAATGTATGATCATGATCATGAGAAACATCTGAGTTTGGTTCTAGAGATTTTGAGAAATCACTATCTCTATGGAATTCTTTCAAAATGCAGTTTCTTGATTGAAGAAGTGAAATTCATGGGTAACAAAATTTATGAACATGGCTTATAAATTTATCCAGAGAAGGTAAAATCATTTTTTATCAAGGAAGGCACCAAAAAATGTCTTTGAAATTCAATACTTCCTTGGTGTTGATGGATACTACCAAAGATACGTCAAGTTTTTCTCTAAGATGGAATCACCTTTGACTACTCTTATAAAGAAATCGGTTAAATTATCATGGGATGAAAAGTTTCATTATTTCTTTTATGAACTAAAACTACTTCTGACATCGGCACCTATTATGATCTTACCTAATCCCAGTAAGGGATAAATGGTGTTTTGTGATGCATCTGGTGCGGGTTTGGGATGCGTACTAATGTAGGATGATCATGTGGTAGCTTATGGATCTCGTCAACTCCAACCACATGGGAATAACTAACCTACTAAATATTTAGAACATTATGTTGTTATGAATGTGCTTAAATGTTTGTGGCACTATTTATTTGGGGAGAAATTCATGGTTTTCTCTGATTATAATAGTCTGAGATATATCTTTTACCAAAATTACTTGAATCTCAGAAAAAAATGATGGATAGAATAGCATCAGATGTTTGACTTCAACATCACCTACACCCCATAGAAATGGAATTTTGTTGCAGACACTATATGTTGGAAGGTACAGTCACAAGATATTCTGGAATCAAAGAAAGATTGGAATCTTATGGGGATTTTCGCTCAGTTTAACTTGGTTTCATAGGAGGTTGTTTCAGGGATGGTTCTGAATAGTGTTCAGTTGTCATCATATATCCTGGAGTCTATATTAAAAAGTAAATAACAAGATGATGAGTTTCATCAGATTTGGGAAACCCTTTATGGTGGTGATACAATTTCCAGTTGGTCACTTTATTCAGATGGCATGCTTCACTTTAGGAAGTGAGTCGTTATCCCATAACATGTGAGAAGTTCAGTATTTTTTTTATTTTCATAGCTCTTCGTGGGCCACTCATCCAGCTACTACAAAGATGTATTATGAAATGAGAAGATGGTTTTAGTGGCTGAGTATGAAGCATGACATGAAATATTATGTGTCCCACTGTTACACCTACCAATGGATAAAGGTAGAGGACTTGAAACCTTCTTGCATGCTTCATCCTCTTCCAGTTCCAGTTTGGAAGTGGGATGAGGCGTCCATGGAAATTTTTAGTGGGTTTCCATGGACTCCCTGAGGGAAAAATTCTATCTGGGTGGTTTTTGATTAGTTTGATAAGTCTTCTCACTTCATTACGATCAAAGACACCATTAATGTTGAAGATTTAAGTATGATGTATGTGTAGGACATCATGATGTTACATGGGAGTCCTTATGGTGTTGTTTCAGATAGGGATCCTAGGTTTACCTCAAGGTTATATAGGATTATTCAAGAGGCAATGGGGACTCAGGTCAAGTTGAGCACAAATTACCATACATATATAGATTTCCATACAAAGAGTGTAATTCTAATCCTAGAGGATATGGTTCGTGCCTGTGTATTTGATTTCAGTAGATTGTGGGATAGCCATCTAGGATTGGTTGAGTTTGTTTATAAGAACAGTTAACAGTCATCGATTAGAATGGATCCTTTTGAAGCATTGTATGGTCTCTCTTTAAAATCACCAATTTGTTGGGAAGATGTGGGTGAAGTGGATTTGGTTGGACCAAGTCTGGTTAAAGAGACATTGACAAAGATTCAGGAGGTGCGGCGATGTCTGGTTACAGCCCAAAGTCGACAGAAATCATATGCAGATCGGCGACATCATCCTTTGGAGTTTTCCATTGGTGGATAGTTTTTCATGAAAGTTTCTCCTTGGTTGGGTCACTGTAGAATTGGAAAACAAGGAAATTTGGCCCCGAGATATGTTGGACCATTTGAGATCACTAAATGGTTATGGAAATTTGATTATCGGTTTGAATTTCTGGCTCACTTGATAGGCATTCATGATTTGTTCCGCATATCTCAGCTTAGGAAGCATCACCCTGAACCCACTCATTTTCTTAGTTGGGAAGAAATTGAGTTAGAGCCAGATGCTTTGGTTTTGGAGAAACAAGTTGAGATTGTTTACTCTCAGAAAAAATTATTGTGTGGGAAGTTGATTATGTTGGTCAGAGTTTTATGGAAACAAGGATCAAATTCTCATGAGACTTGGGATTTTGAGTATTTGATGAGGGAGCGGTGGCCTCATCTATTTCTAGAGGATACATCTTCAACATGACTTCCAGGGGACGAAAAGTCGTCATGGTGGGGAGTTTGTAACATCCCATTACCTAGATCGGGTTAGATTTTCCTCTTTCTAAGTTTCCTTTTGGATTTAAAAATCTTCAAAAATAGCTTTCTGGTGTTTTCTGTAGGTTTTAGGATAGGTACACTTCGTTTACCTAAAGTACACACCTTGTACTGGAATTACAAACCATGTACTTTAAGTACACAATGTGTACTTGGGTATGGATTCAAGTCGTGATGTGGGGGTCACTCCGTGAGCTGGCACACATCGTGTACCTGAGGTACACATCTTGCAGTGGTTAAATGTTTTTTTGAACCTGAGGTGATGGGTTTTTTTCGGCATAACTTATCCAGTATGGCATTCACGTCGTGACCATGGGGTAAACATCGTGACCCAGCCCACGCCTAGTTTAAATTCACATGTTTGGGAGTTTTGATTGGCCCCTGTCTCTCTAAACTTTTTTCCTCTAAACCCTAGACACTGCCTTGGAATTTTTCAGAGTCATATCGCCTTTTGGATCAAACCGATCGACTCCGGTTCATCATTGATTCTATGGTGCGTCTCTCCACATAAGTGTTCTCTCTGATAATTTCTTTAGATTGATCATGATAGTGCCATAGCCTTGCATTTTAGGATCCACTGATCCAATTTGTATGTTTCTTGTTATCTTATTCTAGATCCGTTGGGAGATCTCATTCTAGAGGGATTTTTCCTTCATTGGTTGTGGTGTGGTGGGCGTCTTTCTTCTAAGTATGTGGTTTTCCTCTCTACCAACAACCTTTTGTGTTTATGTTTGAATAAATCATGTAGTGTATTGGATATTAGGGTCTTTTTTGGTGTTGTTGGGTTTCCTTCTTGGTTTTGGATTCTGTTGTAGGCATGTGCGACCCAAACTTTGAGGTAGGTGGTACCGTCTCTAGACTATGATAATGAACCTATTTGACTTTCTTTGAAAATTTATTTATAAATTGATATATGAAGTTGACATGATTACTGTGTGTGTATAAAAAAGTGTTTTTTAAGAAAAATGGTTTTCCCTGTATTTTGAGAAATTAATTATAAATGGTTTTGAATGGTTTTTCTATACATTAAAATGGGTTTGTGAGATATATCAAATGGGTTACCTTGGGTACTTAGGTGAAATACTTATCTTGAGTCCATCTTCCACTGCTTTGTGATTATCATGGCGGATTGTCTTGGTTATTTCCTCTATTTCCTAGGCCTATAGTTATAAGGAACCAATATTGACATTTTGGGGGGTTTACTCATGGGTTATTCCTCGGATTCCTAGGCCCATTGTTCTAGGATCAATTTTGTGCACTTGATTATTTGGGTATGATTATTATACTACCTAGATCTGTAGTATTCCTTGGTGTTGTGATACCTACGCTTCTAGTTTATACTACATGGATTTCTTAGTTATCCTTGATATGCATGTTGAATCATGTAAAAAATGATATGGAATTTTTTTTGGAAAATAATATATGTGATTTTGTATAAAACTGTTAAAAAGGGAATGTTTACCATGTTTTCTATAAAAATTCTTTACTACATATCATTACATGTTTTATTTTAAAATGATCATATAGGATTTTTTATACAGAGACATGTTATGGAACACCTAGGTGGGATCCTACTGAGACAGTTAGCTAACACCCTACACACTGCATCGGTGGTGTATAAACCATTATTTGTCTTCCGATATAGGGAAAGGAATGACACTGTAGTGAGGTGGAGAGGTTCATGTCAGCTAGGATGGGTATATAATGGTGATATGGATAGAGTTCATCCATGACATCATTGGAGTAGTTGTTGGTTCTGAGTCCCTTATAGTCAGACTTGTCTTTTAGAGTTTTTAGTTGCTGTTATAGTTGTTTTATTTCTGATGTTTTCATATCGTTATGTAATATATATATTTTTATTCTTCTATTTTCGCCTTCTTTCCATGGATATATATGCCATGGGGTTGTTCAGGTTGGGAAAAATCATTCCCTTAGTTTTTTGGTTCGATGCCCCGGTGCTTGTCGCCTGCCCACGAGGATCAGGAATGCCCTTCGGGTATGTGACGGATCAGGTCGGGTGTTGGGTTTTAGGGTAACCTAGGTCAGTTCGTTACACCCTATATTTGGAAATCTCGACATTTCAACTACTAATTCTAATTTATTATTTATATTCCTTCTATTTTAACTGATAGTAGTGTGTTATTGATGTTATTTATTTTCCCTCACTCTAATGTGACCAATATATATAGATCTCTATGTGCTACATGTTATGGGTGATCGGAATAGGAATAATAACATTATTGGGGTCTTATCATTGTTTATTCATTGGTGTTTGGTATTTTTTATAATTTATTGTTGTATATTTGTAATGAATCATTTATTATAAGTACCAATTCACAAAATTTATTTATTGTTCTGAAGTTGTTAATTTATTTTTTAAACAATAATAACATAAAACCATTGGTTCAATTTCAATTTTTTATTCTTCAATGTCAACATGTTTCTTTTATAAATTACTTAGTGCTTGCAAGAACTGATCTAAAACAATCATGTCTCTAAGATACCATGAAAAACATCAATGTTTCTCACTGTAGATGATCTTCTAGCATAGAAGGATTTTCCAAAGGGTTTTCAGGTTGGTGGAAGGATATGGTATGTATCTTCATACATTAAATGAAATTATTATGATAGGTTTTAATTTCATAAAAAAATAAGTTTACTAATTTTAATATGTTTAATTACAAATATTTATATATTATTTATCTTCAATTTATTTTATTATATTATTTCATAACATGTTATGTCATGAAATTTAGTTAAATTATCCATTTAATGAATATTTTATAGTATTATTTCATAACATGCTATGTATTACAATATATATGTTTCCACTCATATCTTATTTCACTACATGATCATGCATATGTAATAAAATCTAAAAGTTTCCTTTGATTTACTTAATTGTAGTTTAGAAAAAAACAATGATGGAAAAATTATAAAATTTCATAATTCAAATTAGTTGGAATGATTCAATGGAAATATCATAATTCTATTTCCATTAATTTCGTCTAATTTTATTCACAGTCTATTAAATATTTTAAAATATTATATTACTAATATGGAGTTTAATATTCTAATATAAGAAGCATATCAACTATTGAATTGTATATACATTGGGAAAGTTAGAAAAAAATTACAACCCAGGTTTATGTTTCATAAATATCTACCACAAATCACCATCTGACCGGTACATTCCCTTTAGTTATTCCCTTGAGTTTTTCCAATTAATGAGATATAATGCATTTTTACTTATGAATAAATGGTATGAATAATCTTCACATTCAGTGAAATTTACATGTTAGTGTCTATTTTCAATACTTGTTTTTCATTATTATTTATCTTCCACCTATAAATAAATATTTTCTATATTTCAACATAATAATGAAAAATCATTATATTTTTATCTTTTGCACATTAAAACCACCATATTCACATGACTATACACATTCACATAATATTCTTGTTTGATATTGATTTATTATTCAACTAACATGATCAAATTTTTGGTTTTGTGTTTGAACTTAATTTACAATTTTTTTATATTTTCTACTTAGCACAACCTTGAGAAACTTGAACAATATATTATTATTCATATGAAATCTAATTTCTCATAAGGTATGACTGATATGTTAGGCCTATTTCAACTCCTATATATTCATTCTAACCACCCGTTATGATCTTCCATACTTTATCCTGCATTATATTGATCCGTTATATACTCCATGAGAATTTAGAGAATCTACTATGACTAATATACTATTATATTTGATTTAATACTCACATATGTCTTATGGTACCTTTATAGGTTTAATAAAATTCTATATTTAATTGAGTCTTCATGATTTGAACTGTAAGACTTTCAAATATTTTTCTTAAAAAGTTAGTAGTAGTTTAATAATGATCATTTTTAGGGAAAAAAGTGAATATTCTACAAAATGATAAATTTTATAATAAATTTTAATGTGTTTTTATATGGTTTATAAAACAAAAATTTCCTTGATAATATTTATGGAATTCCTTTGTTTTTTCCATGGATATAAATTCATTCAGTCATATCTACATTCTTTAAAATGGGGAGTACAATACATAAATATGAATTCTTGATATATTATTTTTTTTACCACTAATTATTATAAATCATTAATATTCATTTAATTCACATATACTTAAGGTTTTATCTATGTACATTTTTTCAATTATTGGAAACATATTAATGTTACTATCTACTTTCTTAGAAAAATTTATGTAAATATGTACCTTACTAGTTATGGAGAGTTACTTTAAGATTTTCTTAAAAAAATATATGTAACTTTATATATGTCAAGAGTTAAAAGTATAGTTTGTATAAAAATATATCAGTAAATGTATATATTTTCTTCACTGGAAAATATTTAGTTTACAGAAGGAGTAATGTTATATTTAATTTATGAAAAGTGTAATGTAAATATTTACTTCACTCATTGTACAAATACAACCATCGTTACCTCAATAGTTACATATTTCATAATAATGTTATCTTTAACAAATTTTTAGTTGTTTTTATTAGTAATGAAGTTTCTTATAAATTACCTTTTTGAATACTCATTTATATTAAATTTTCCTTAAAGTTTATGAAACATTGAAAATTGAAGTATGCATCATTCAGATGTGGTTCACAAATTCATCAAAATTACAAGATGAAATAACAATCATTTATTTTTTACTTATCGATGAAAATGTGGGTTATATATTTTAGATTTACATTGAAATTTATAAATAAAAAATATATAAGATATGTTATGTATAATGTTAATAATAATTTCTGTATATGTTTTCTATTTGGTTAATCATTGTACAATACTAACTATGTTAATATATTAGTAAAAAATTTGATAAAGTTTTTCTTCAACATTACTTGAATACATTATGGAATTATATATAACATATCTTTGAACATAAACCATAATTCCATTATTTATTCAATATAAAATATTTAGCAAGGTATAAAAAAGATACAATATTTTAAAAGGTAGACATTTGGATATTCTATTTCAAAAAATTCATCAACTAAAACAACACTGTATCTGAATAGAAGAACTGAGACATTGATTGTAAACCAACCTGAATGTTCCTTAATGATTATGTGTATTCATATACATGATTAAAATGATTAATTATACACTACCTTTGAGTACATTCTCTGTAAATGAATAATAAATTCATGTACATACTCTGTATATGAATACACTATTAGATCCTTTGGGTACAAACTATTTATGTACTATTTATTCTTATATTGGATCATATTACCTTTATTGCACTATAAGGACTCAGGTTCATAATCCATCTAGTGGTGATCCACACATACTCCTTTGATCTCTAAGAAACATCAATTTATTTCTTGATGCTATCATGGAGAGTCAATGGCCTTTCAGTTTCAACGTTGATCACACCAATATCCTTCAGGATTGAAGGATTTATTCTTGTTATTGAGAAAAAGAGAGGATTTATTTGAGAGAGAGATAGAAAATTCTTTTGTGTTCAACAATTCTATGTTCTTAATTTTTTGATTATCCTTACACAATAGACATAACCATCTATTTATATAGATATGGTTTTGGTTAAAATATTATATAATTGTGTACCAACTCGTAAATAACCTTATAATCACTATTAAAACCCTTTCCACATAATAATAATAAAATCATTATTATTATTTTATTGTGCATTTTAACTTTCACAATAACAAATATTGTTTTACAAGTTTGTAAATTAATATTTATAACCAAATATAGTATTTTTCTGTTTGAACTCCTCAATATTTATTTAATACTTGAATAAAAATTTTATTCATATATACAAATTTTTTATCCACAAACTAGTGAATAAATATTTATTAAATAATCCATAAAATAAATAAACATATTTTATTCATAATCTAGTAAATAAATATTTATTTAATTTATGTTATCTATAAAACATATAAAAAATTATTCCTTGGTCTTGAGAATAACATTTAATCCATAACTTAGATTCAAATAAAATTTAATTGAGATCAGTGGAAACACTATGTGTCACCATCTAGGATTCTTTCTCATTTACATTAAGCGAGTACACCTAAAGTCCAAGATTACTATCTAAAAACAACTAAAGGTTCCCAATACAATGTTCTTAATGTAAAAACATTAAAAACCACATATGAATTCTCACTATGTAATATAATCTTTTTATCTTAATATCTCATAAAGCAGGTTTCACATATGCGTCATCAACCTATATGCTATATATTCCTTTCATTGACTATAAAAAATAACCACCATTACACCATGGCCATGGAATTTATGCGATAATTATTTTTTAATCAATTGGTCAAGATATAAAATTATATAAATATTTAAGGGATAAATTCTTCCTTGATTTATCCATTGATAACATGTCATTTGTGATGAACCAAACATACCCTACTCCCCAAAAAATATGGAATGATTGTTTTTGTTGGTAAATATAAGCGAGTGATTCATGACATGCATTAATGATACACATAAACTTGAAAGACCATTACACATGCACATAGATAGAATATTAGATTACACCAAAACATGCCTAATTACTACCGATTGGTCTCTTCTCATAATATATCACCTTGGAGATTAATAAGTGTGAACTTTATAAGAAGTAGTCTCATTTTCAAATGAGTACTCACACTAGAAAATATATGTACTATGAACCCTATCATAATACGTTATCCAACCGTAGATTTAGAGACCCATTTTTACCTTGTAAGACTTTGAAATATATCTATATATATTTTCAGATCTATGTGATGAGATGAAAAGAGATTCCGAGGGCCGGTGTGCCCGAAATTAATTTTTGAAAAATAATAAATATATTTTATATTTAGTGCACGTGATATCCCAAAGAAAAAGTTTTATTGGGTAGGAAATCTGAGACCACTTTTTTGTCTATAATGTGGTCTTTTACCCAATGCACAATATAAAATGAGTCAGTATGGGACATTTGGACCCATCTCTAGTTGGTTGTGTGTTTAAGTGGATTAATTAGTTGATTGATTAAGTAATTAAATTCATTTAACCTAAAATAAGTTATCTATAAGTTCTTTATTATGGAATTTTGGCCAAGGTTGGCCTCAAAATCTTGGAAATCATCAACGAGCTCTCCCTTCCTCCTTCCTATGATGAATCATTTGATGAACGATGATGAAAATATAGGACCAAGAGGATCATGATGTAACCAATGTAGCAGCTCCTTTCATTCATTGTACGATCATGTTCTTCATCATAGATTGATACAAAATAGAGGTAGGACTCATTTTTGGTGTTTTCTACCTTTATATTAAATTATTGAGTATATCTTTATTCCTTATTCAATTTTCATCTTATTATGGACTTAGTGTGAACCCATATAACAAATTTCGCATTTTTTAATCAATGTTCTAAACCCAGTATGCCTGTTCTTGATCGTTGGCCAATAATTCTTGGACAATGATGTATAAACCTTGGGTTTTTGGGGGTTTCTCACTTGGTTCATTGCGTTCTTCCCTGGTTGGATCCCTGTGATCCCATTTTGACCATTTTCAGTAAACACCAAGCTCAATCTGGCCCCTGAATCCATGGTAGATCTAAAAAACATGAATAGTTTGATGATTCTAGAAAAGATATGGAAATATTGCAAGGAAATAATGACCTATTCAATGTTTGTAAATCAATAAATATAAAGGAGGATCATCGGAGGTGTGTGGGATGGATAGTAGAACCCCCATGACAAATGATGACCAATTTATTGTGAATGATGACCAGAAAGTGTGAATCACAGCCAGATCCAGGAGATTCGGGTGGAATCGAGGTGGGATCTATGATTGTGGGACTTGATTTGATGCATGGATACCAGATCTAGAGACATGGAGTTTCTAAAAAAATTGTTACTACACATTATGGACAATAAAGAACACACTACATGTATCCTCCCTCAGCAATGGAACTATGGTTTGGGAAATCATATTGAAGACACAACACATAGTACACTTAACATGTCTTGTATCCCTTCCTCAGTTGAAAACCCATGATATTGGTCCCAAGGGTGTGGAGTCCATATAGAAGAACATGGACATGGATTGACCACATGGGAAAAATCCCATGTGAAGCTTCACACTGTGTACTGTGGTACACAAACATGGGGTACAAGTACATAGACATGGTTAACATAGACAGCCAGAGTCCTGGTTTTCCTAAACATGCTATATAGTCAAACTACATGGTGTGTGTTACTATAAGAATAGGAACTCGTGTACCTACTAGAGTCATGAAACAGCTGTGAAGTGGAGCCACACATGACGTGTACTACTTGATATCCTTCCATATAACTTCCATCATCCATATCTTCTTCATTTGAACTTATATTTTGGCCTATGAGTAGCCTATATTAGGTGATTTTCGTGTCTAGCTTCTCATTGTTGGATGAGTCTAGTCTCTTTCTATAGGTCGTGTAGGCTTGATAGGTAGTTCATCTACTCACTGTGCTTATATCATTGTGCTTGGATGAGCTTACCTTTACTCATGGTTGGGTTGAGCTATACTCATTCTCTATACCTTGTTCTATCTCCAAATTTCCTCTTCTACTGTATCTATTACTACTCCTCCTTCACCCCTTTTAGGGCATTCTACTGGGTATGTATATACTCACCCCTGTATGGGATTTTCCCACATGTGTCCTGTCTTTTGCAGATGACAGATAGGTCGACCATAACCACCGAAGAGCTTAGGGATACTGGGTGGTTGGACCGCGTATGGTGGTAATATCTTGGGATTAAAAAGCTCAGTTATCTTAGCTGTTTACTCATTTATAGTTTTCTGTCAGGTTGGAACACTTTTCTTGTTGGGTGTGTATTTTCCCCTTTAATTTTCTGTATACACTACTATACTTTTTTACTCTCTAGATTTTCATGAATGTTTGGTTTATTTTGTATTAGTATTTCATATTTTATAATTTCCCTCTCTACATTTTCATAGAGTTGGCTATGCGCATGTGTACAGGTTCATAGGAAAATTCCTCTCTGAGTTAGTTATGCCTTCATTCTTGTTGCCACACCCTGTACTATGGAGGTGGGATTAGGGTAATTGTGGCTTGATGCATGGCTTGGGTCGGATTGTGATAGATTGTTACTAGAGAAAGTTAATTCCTTGGGACATTGTTCGGGAATTTTCACTTAAGAGGATAGGTTGGGTTTTGGAAAATAGTTTCATTGTGTCTCAAGTGCAGTTCTTAGAATAGGGAGTCAAATTATGGTATAGGTAGATGATGTATCAATTCACTAGGACCTTGACTACCTTATTTTCAATTTGGCATGCCGATACATTTGTTGGAGGGATCAATGGTACATGCATAATATAGTATTGAGTCTTTAAATATCCTTATTAAGTTAGATCCCCATTTTTATTGATATATAAATATATATATATGCTCATTTGACCATTTTACACCTTGTTAACTTTCAAGATGCCACTGTGACGACAGTCATCTAGGACACCAGCTCTGGTTTTTGATGATGAACTTATGAGTGATGATTCCTTAGTTCAACGTCCATCCTATGAACCCTTACTCCAAGAGGGAAGGTAGAAGAACCTCCACCAGTTGAGTATAAGACCATCCTAGTAGAGCAAGTTGAGGATACCCACTAGATTAGCGCGCTTCGTGAGTTCCAACGTGAGAGACTACTGAGGTTCCACGGCGAGCCAGATCCTCAGGCAGTAGAGGATTGGATATAGTCAGTGGTCTAAATATTTAATCTTGTTCACAACCTGAGAGACAAGGTGGTGTAATTAGTAGATATCCTTTTCTATGGAGCATGTAGGCACTAGTGTATCCTTGTTACATAGATGCATGATGAGTCAACACTCTCATGGGATGAATGCAAGCAATAATTCCATGAGGAGTACTACCCCTTTTTCTTATGCTCAATCTGGATCCAAGAGCTTCTGCAGCTTTAGTAATAAGGGATGATGGTGGATGAGAATGAATAAAGGTTAAAAGAACTTATGTGCTAGTCCCTTGACATGATCCAGGATGGCTACGTCCAAGCACAGAAGAATGAGCAGGGACTCCGTAGAGAGATTTGAGACAACATTGTTCCCCTGTGCATCGCCAACTATATTGGGGTGCTGAAGCAGGGACTGATGATAGATAGATTTATATTAGAGGGATGCCAAGTATTCAGAGCTAGAAATGGGATTCATAGAGTTGAGTCGTCTGCATCAGGTAGCAAGCGCCAGTTAATGAGATCTTAGAGTAGGAGAGCCTTTCATGAGCATGCTCAGGAACATGGTCATATGGTGATGCTGCAACATAGAGGATTAAGGAATATCTAAGAGGGGTGGTGAATTTATTATTATGGGTGAGGTCACATGGCTCATGACTACCCAACCAGACATGATGTGCACCCTATAAACAATGCTAATGGACCACCATGTCAGAGATAGTGCCATGATCACGGATCTCCCAGGCAGGGACATGGTAGACTCCAGGGAGGAGGAAATTTAGGAGTGATGGGGGTTTTATTATGTTATGAGATCTTTCACCCCCCACCACTAGGCGGCCCATGTCAGGCTTAGGGAGCTGGAGGCTAGGGCCGCTGGTAGCAGCAGGATTTGGAACCTTATGAACCAACAATGCATGAGATGATCAGAGGCATGATTTATGTTTATTATACTATTAAATCAGTAATATAATACATAGGCTTAAATCATTCATTAATATATCTAATCATGGAATGATTGATAAATCTCCCATTGGAGGTGATAACACATCAGTTTTGTCTTGAGGTTCCTATAGAGAACGATTGTTTTGTTTCCTTCATCTACCGATAGTGTGAGCTATCACTGGGTGAGAATAGTTGACATGGGAACATTTGTTCATCATGATAGAAACTTATGATATCATATTTGGAATGGATTTGATTTATATGGTTCATACCCACACCGACTATCACTGTAGACTAGTCATATTCCTATGCACCGATGGGATGATATTCCCCTTCCCTGGTGAGTGAGATCTCATGGCAGAGAAAGTGGGTGATACGAGTAGGGGATTACAAACTATTACCCATATGTTAGCAGGTATATACCTTGGTTTAGTTGGATCATATGGCCTCTAGGTTCCTTTACTTGTGGAGTATTATATGGACGTCTCCCCAAGGACATTTTGGGACTACCTCTAAGGTGGGAGATGGAGTTTTCATAGAATGTCATCCAGGGAAAGCCTTGATATCTTATAAGGAATATTAGATTGAACCTATTGAGTTCCAAGAGCTACAATTGTTGTTGGAGGACCTTCACGAGAATGTTTTCTTCAAACCAAATGTGTCCCCATGGGCATATCCAGTTGTTTTTGTGAAAAAGGAAAATGAGAGCTTACAACTGTGCATGGATTATCGTCACCCGAACCAGGACACAATAAATAATAAATACCCATTTCTAAGGATTGAGGAACTATTTAACAATTTTAGAGATGAAATATGGTTCTCGAAGATCTATCTCAGATCTGGCTACCACCATTTGGGGGATTTTAAGGATTATATTGAAAAGTTTTTATTCTGACACAACTATAGAAATTATGAGTTTCCAGTGATTCCCATTGGTATGATGAATTCTCTTCCATTTTTTATGGATTTGATAAACCATGAATTATAGATATACTTAGACCAGTTCATTATTGTCTTCATTGAGGAAACAATCATATACTCTTTATCATAGGAGGATCATGTAGAGCACTTTAGGATGGTTTTTGATTTACTTTAGGAGCACTATCATTACATAAAGCTCACAAAGTGTCGGTTCTGGATACGTGAAGTTCACATTCTAGGTCTTTCCATTTTTACCATGGTTTAGCCATGAATCTAGTGAAGATCAATGTAGTGATTTCTTGAGCTCCACCCAAGAATGTGACAGAGGCATGAATCTTTCTTGGTTTAAAGGGGGTACTATAGGATGTTTTTGGATGACTTCTCCAAGATTGTAGCCCCTTTGACCACCTTGGTGAGATAAGGGAAACTGTTTACCTTGTCTGAATAGTTCCATAGGTCCTTTGAGGAGATGAGGAAAAGGTTAATGAGTACTATGGTGTTGAGACTACCATAGGAATGCATTGAGTTTGTAGTGTATGATTATTCCTCAAGAGTTAGGATCGGGTTCCTATTGATTAAATTATAGGCGGTAATCGAATATTGGTTAAGGAATTTGAGACCCCATGATCAGAACTACGTGACTCACAAACTAGTGTTGGAAGTGGTAGCCTTCACCATAAGTATGTGGAGGCACTATCTTCTTTGATAGAACTTTGTGGTTTACTAAGACCACCAATGTCTTAGGTATGTCTTCACTCATAGATACCTAAACCTGAGACAACAACGATGGTTGGAGTTCTTGTAGGACTATGAATTTGAGATATTCTATACTCCAGGGAAGTAAAATGTCTTATAAGATGACCTTATTAGTATGTCCCATGCACTATTAGTTTATGAACCTTTAGTGTAGTTAGATTCTCTGTAGCTAACCCTGGTAAAGCAGGAGGGTACAACTTTGCTTCATTTGAAGTTATTGACTCCTTTGCTTATTGAGTATGTGAGACAGTCTGAGCTTGGAGATATTGACTTTGATGTCATACGTGACTAGGTATCCTAAAGAGACTCCCAAAATTGTTGTTTTGACGTAGAGAATCATGTCATCATGTTCTAAGGGAGAACAATTGTTCTATTCGTGATGTGGGATGGTGTGATGCAAGAGTTCCACACTTCTCCCAAATTTGTACATCCTGATGTGGGGAAGATGTAAAAAGATCTTCAGTGGTAGTTTTGGTGTTCCATTATGAGATGGACTATATCTAGGTTCATCTCCCAGTGCCTTATCTATAAACAGGTGAAGGCTAACCACAATGTTTCCGTGAGTTTGTTGCAGCCTCTAAATACCACAGAGTGGAAATGGGACGACATATCCATAGACTTTGTGATAGGGATTCCATGAAAATTTATTGTTCATGATTCCATCTGGGTGATAGATAATTGACTCAAGAAATTGGTAAACTTCCTTGATATGAGGGGGTAGGGTTTGGTGGAGATTTCAGGGAATATGTACGTACAGAAGATTATCTTCCTTCATAGAGTACCCTCAATGATTATTTCTGATTGTGACACATTATTTACATCATGATTGTGGTGAGCCCTATAGTATGAATTCAGGTCCTAGATGCAGATGAGTACAACATTTCACTATTGTATTTATGGGAAGACTGAGAGTACTATCTATGTGCTAGATGATACGGTGAGAGATTCCATGTTAGACTTAGCATGGAGCTGGGAGGATTATTTTCTCATAGTAGAGTTTTCATAGAACAACGTCTACCACTCTACCATTGGCATGAAAACATTTAATTCCTTATACATGTGGCCATATAGGTCACCCTTGTGATGGGAATACATCAGGGAGATACCTCAGGTGGGACCAAAGTTAGTGCATGCGACAATAGAGAAAGTGCAGGCCATCCGTGAGCACATGAGGACGGCCTAAGAAAACGTAAAACCTATGTAGACCACCGTAATAGGAACTTGTAGTTTGAGATGGTAGACCATGTTTTCTTGTGCGTCTCCCCACAATGTGGGTTACAGAGGTTTGGTTGGGTAGGCTAGGTTCCCCTGAGGTTTATCGAGCCGTTTGAAATCATGTAGTGGGTTAGTGAGGTTTCTTACCACCTTGCTCAACCCCCAAAACTTGAGTGGGTGAACGATGTACTCCACATGTTGCAAATGAGGAGATACATTCACGATCTTACATAGGTCATTGACTGGGGTGATCTGTACATCGAGGATGGAGGTAACTTTGCGAAGCACCTGGTGGAGATTAAGGACCGGTAGGAGAGAACCATGTATGGATGGACCATCCCTTTGGTTCATGTACTGTGGTAGCATGGAAACATGTGGAATAGTTCTTGGGAGTGGGAGAGAAATGTGTGGGTTCAATATCAAGAGTTGTTTTCTTAGTTTTACTTTTCAGGGACAAAAATCATGTAGGATGGAATGATATAGAGACCCAATGTTTTCCTTGTCGGACTTTGAAATATTTATATATATATTTCAAGATCTAGGAATTGAGACAAAATATAATTTTGAGGCCGAGTGTGCCCAAAATTAATTTTATAATAATATTAAATATATTTTATATTATGTGCACAAAATACCTCAAAGAAAATGAGATAACTCTTAAATGCTTGATCAAACTGGAAATATAAGACCATGGTTGTGTCCAGAATGTGGTGTTTACCCTAGGTGTGAAATAAAATATGTCGGCATGGGATGTTCGGACCCATCCCTCATTGGTGCTACATTTCAGTGGATTAATTAATTAATTAAATAAATTCATTAAACCTAAAATAAGATTTCTATAAGTTATTTATTATGGATGTTTGGCTAGGGCTGGCCTCATAATCCTGGAAATCTTTGCCGAGCTCTCCTATCATCTTTCCTCCAATGAATCCTTTGGCGAATGATGGCGAAACTCCAAGATAAAGCGGATAAAGATGCAACGAATGCAACAACTCCTTAAAATTGTTGTGTGAGCACATTATTCATTACTGATTGATCTAAAATAGAGGTAGGACTCATCTTTCTATGTTTTAACACATTTGGATTAAATGATTGAGTAGATCGTTATTCCTTTTTTGATCTGTGCCTTGTTATGGACTTTTCATTATCCCATGTAACAAATTTAATATTGTTTAATCAATTTTCAATCCCCAAAATGCTCTTTTTTGATCGTTCTCCCTTACAATGATGTATAAACCTGGTTATTTTTTGTGTTTTCTCCCCCAGTTCTTTGCGTTCTTCACCAGCTAGATCCCCGCATCCTCAGTTCGATGATTTTCAGGTGGCACCAAGCTTTATCGAGCCCCCAGATGTATGTAGGATCTATGAAACGTGAATGGTTTTATGATTGGAGAAAATATTTGGAAATATTTTGAGGTGAGAATGACTGATTTGGTGTTCTAACAACAATAAATTGAAAGGAGGATCATCAGCTGCGTGTGTGACCAATGGAAGAACCCCCATGAAGAACGATGGCCGATTTCTAGTGAACTATGACCAGAAAGAATGAATCACAGCTAGATCCATGATATTTGGGAGTAATTGAGGTGAGATCTACTTCGGTGGTCCTGATTCAATGCGTGAAGTATGGATCTAGAAATCTGGAGTTTCTGGAAAATCTTGACTACTCACCATGTAAAATTAAGAAAATGTGGTGTGTATCCTCCCTCAGCAGCGATGCTAGTTTTTGGGAAATCATAAGGATGACATGACGTGTAATGCCCTTAACATTCTGTATATCCCTTCCTCGGTTGCACAAATCTTGTGATGGGTCACATGGGTGGGGAGTCCATGTAGAATTACATGTACACGGTTTGACTACATGGGTGGTATCTGATGTCAAGCCACACACCATGTACTGTGTTATAAGGATACATGGTACACGTCGATGGACACAACTAGAAGATACAACTTGAGTCTTAGTTATCCTGGACACGCTGTGTAGTCCACATACAAGGCATGTAAAACTACACGGATGGGAACCTGTGTACTGACCATAGACATGGCCAAGATGTGAAGTGGGGCCTTACTCTATGTGGGTCCCCACACATTCCATGTACCAATTGATCTTTTTATAGTAAACATCAATCATCCATATCTACTTCATTTAAAGTCATATTTTAGTTTACGAGTATCCTATCCTGAGTATTTTTCTACGTAGAACACGATGGTTCCCCTAGTAGAAGATTTTGAGATACGATGTGAAATGTTCAAGTATTGGAACACATTAAGGAAATAACCAATGTTAGCAGTGATCATGCAGGATAAACTTGAATTTTAGGGCATTAGCCTCTAGAAGTG